>OY776127.1:16792327-18003964 GCA_963675135.1 Galeopsis tetrahit | reverse complement strand
CCAGAAAAAAACTTGGGATTACAGATTTATAGTTGAGATTTCTATGAAAAAATGTAAATTATTATGCACCAGTAGCACGGTTAATATTCACATTTTATCTTGATGAATCTGAAAGTATCTATTTGTCCTAATATATCTAAAATCTGAAGTAAAATAAATATGCACAGTGACATTGTCCCCATGAATTTGAGACTCTAGAGCTTAGCAAAAGGCGTTATACAATATTATTCTTCAGCCATGGTAGTGTGTTTGTGCTAGCCACCTTGTGCCCTTGCCTTATCTTTTGTAATACTGGAGAAGGACCAGGTGCTGGATATAATATCAATGTCCCATGGGAAAATGGTCAATGTGGAGATGCATACTGATGCGGCCTAAAAATGTCATCCGATAAGAAGTCGACACGTGTATAGAGGATAGGATAAAAGTGGAAGTATTGGATTATGGAAATGCTCTCTGGATAAAGAATCCCTTCTGGAAGTCCCTCTGGAGGGAGCTCCACCCGGAGAGAAACATCAGGAAGGATTAGTCTTGATATGAACTGGTGGACCGTAAATATAGGGGAACCCCGCCATTATCGGTTCAGGCTTGGTGGAAGAAAGACTTCTTCCTCTTTTATCTTAGTGGATGAAGTCCACTGAGAAGGGGCGTTTCCGGTTCTTCAAAGAGTGGAAGAGTGGAGGACTTTGTCAACTCAGCAGGGCTAAGTCTAAGGAGCAGCTCCGAGATAGGAGGAAACTCTAACTTCCTCCTAAGAGGAAGTCCTCTATAAATAGGTAAAGCAAGGTATATTTTGAGGTTAAACTCTTTACTTTTTACAAGACTGATTACATTTCTTATTATACACTGCGAGATCCTTTGAGAACTTGATTTGATAAATCAAGGACTTCGAAGTCCTTGCCATAGATTGAGAGTCCTATACTGACTTAGGCATCGGAGTGTCCGCACCGGACTCCCCTCCGACGTGTTCTTTGCAGGTTCTAGAGGATCGTACCGAAGGCAGTAGCATACCCGGATTACTCATACGCGTTCAAGAATTCAGATATCCGACTCAGAGGATATCCAATCCATCCGTGCAAATTTTAGCACATCAACTGGCGCCGTCTGTGGGAACGAGTTGAAAAATTCTCTCACGAATTTCTATCTGTTCGAGTGATGGGTGGTGGAAATAACACGGTCACATCTATTTCGGGAAAGAAGGCTCTTTTAGGGGAGAATCCCCCTTCGCCGACTGATCTCACACCAAAAGGAGGCCGAGGGAAGGATCCAGTTCATATCCCTTCCCGATCAAATCCGCCATTGACGCCTGCCGCAGGCCTAGGTGACGAAAACCATCCCCTCCCGATCGAAGAGGGGATAACGGCGAATATTGAAGCCCCAGCGGTCCGAACCTCCGATCCCCAACGGGAGGATATTCCAAATTCGGAACCCTTCCTGGTTTCTCCCGATCAATTAGATGCCCTCATCAAGCAGGCTGTAGAGAGAGCTTTCGCGGCTCAAGGAGATCGAGCCCCCAGAGCTACACCAGGAAATGTGGAGATACCTACCCCGAGACCCCAGGAAGAAGCACCATGAGCCTCCCAAGTGCTATCCAAAGAAGTAGGGATGCGGGTAGAAGGAGATGATAAGGTGCCCTCCCGAGCGGAAAGAAGCATTTCCCTCTCGGAATACAAAAAGGAATGCAGATTTGGCACCCCGAGAGACAGAACTCCCTGAAGCAGAAGAAAGCACCGATGATACCTATGGAGGGCCAGTCAGCGACCAACTACAGGCCCTACAGAAGGAGATGAAGGATATGAGGAAACAGATGAACAATCGAGCAAGTAGATCCGCTTATGTTTCTGGATGTCAGTTCTCTCCTAACATATTACAGGATGAACTGCTATTCAACTTCAAGCCCCTCAATTTTGAATGTGACGGTACGGCAGACCCGTATGAACACCTAGTAAGGTTCGAGAATGCTGCGTTATTACACCGCTATGGAGAGGGAATCAAGTGCAGGGTGTTCCTGACCACCCTGGCAAAAGCAGCACAGCAATGGTTCACTCAATTGGAACCCAATACAATCCGATCTTGGGAGGAATTCAGTGAGTTATTCCTCCATCAATTTGCAAGTGCCCGGAGACAGCCGCGGGCCACTTTGACCCTCTTCAATCTGAGGCAAGGGGAGAACGAGAGTTTGAGAGCTTTTCTCCAGAGGTTCAATCAAGCAGCTCTGGAGGTCCCTACAGCCTCTCCGGAGGTGAAGATCAACGCTCTTACTAACGGATTACGTGATGGAGACTTCTTCTCCTCCTTGGCTAAGAAGCCGGTTAAGAACTTTGACGAGTTGCTACATAGAGCAGAGAAGTACCTCACCCTGGAGGAGGTTCGTAAAGCCAAGAGACTGGAGGCTAGGCCACAAGATCGAGAGAGAAGAAGAGAGGGTCCCTCCAGACGTTCCAGCCCAGAGGTCCCTCGGCCCTCCGGCTCAACGAGAGACAGTAATCCATCTGGAGGTTCCCGGTCCGGTCCTCGTGGAAGGTTTGAGAAATACACACCCTTGAGAATTGAACTTGCCGAAGTACTAGAGGTGGCAGGAGATCATCCTGATTTGAAATTCCCTTATTCCAGAAGTCGAGGACCTCAGAAGCCCAAGTCTGATCGATTTTGCAGATTTCACAATGAGTATGGACATAACACGAATCAATGTTATCACCTGAAAGACGAGATTGAGAGGATGATCCAGGCAGGGCATCTGAAAGAATTTACATTTAGAGACAGGCAGGGCCCTCGAGGGCAGAAGCGGAAGGAACATGAAAGGAAACCGGAAGAGAAGGAGACCAAGGAGGCAGCCGAAGATATGCCCCCTCCACCACCAAAGAGAGGAGTAATCCACATGATTGTGGGAGGACCAGCAGATAGGGATTCTTTCCGAAAGATAAAACAAAGCGTTCGAGCTCTAAAAGCGGGACAAGGGGGTCAACTGAAAGAAGTAGGACGTATGACAGAGACGCCCAATATTAGATTTGGGCCGGAGGATGTCAAGGGAGTTAAGGGAGATCACAACGACGCCTTGGTGATCACTACCGACATAGCTGGCTTCGACGTCGCTCGAATCTTTGTAGATACGGGAAGCTCGACTGATATTATGTTTTTTGAGTGCTTCAAGAGGATGGAACTGAGTGTGAAGCTACGACCTGTAGATACCTCCTTGTATGGCTTCTCTGGAGGTGCCATCCAACCCTTGGGATCTGTGATGTTACATGTAGGATTGGGGGACGCTCCAGCTCGAAAGGTCCACCTGGTAGAATTTCTCATTGTGGATATTCCCTCATCATACAATGTAGTAATGGGGCGACCCAGCCTGAACCTCTTCCAGGCGATCATCTCCACATTTCATATGAAAATGAAATTCCCTACGGCTACAGGAGTGGGAGAAGTAAGAGGAGATCAATACCAAGCACGGAAGTGCTATGCAGAATCTGTAAAGATGGCGGACAAGGCTTTAACCAAGGGCTTGGAGAGGACAAGGGGAGACGACCCTGAGGTAAAGAAAAAGAAAGTGGAAGGAGTGACACCTGAGCAAGTAAGTGTTAAACCAGACGAGGAGCTGATGAATGTGGAGCTCTTCCCAAGGAAACTTGGCTTTGCCACCAAGATAGGCACCCAATTGGGACCTGAACTTACAGAGAAGGTAATCTCTACATTACGTCGAAATTCCGATATATTTGCATTTTCTCCAGCTGACATGACAGGTATCCCTCCGGAGATAGCTATACATTGCCTTAACGTTGATCCGAAGGCAAAGCCAGTGAAACATAAGTTACGAAACTTCGGAGTTGAGAAGAATAGTATTGTGAAAGAAGAAGTGGAAAAACTATTAAAGGCAGGACATGTGGTGAAGGTGCAGTTCCCAGAATGGCTCTCCAACGCAGTGTTAGTGCCTAAGGGGGGAGGGAAATGGAGAATGTGTATCGACTTCAGAGACCTCAACAAGGCCTGCCCTAAAGATCACTATCCACTGCCAAGGATAGACCAGTTGGTGGACGCGACCTCTGGCTTCGAGCTACTGAGTATGATGGATGCATATCAAGGATACCACCAGATCCAGCTAAACCCCTCTGATGTTCCTAAAGTATGCTTTATAGCAGCGTGCGGGACATTTGGCTACGTCCGGATGCCGTTCGGGTTAATCAATGCTGGCGCAACATACCAAAGAATGGTCGACGCTGTCTTTCGAAGGCAAATAGGGAGAAATATGGAGATTTATGTGGACGATATGCTGGCTAAGAGTGTGAGAGCAGATTAACACGTGGAGGACCTGGAGGAGATTTTTCAGGTAATCCGAGAAAACGGTATCAAATTAAACCCGGCCAAGTGCTCTTTTGGAGTGAAGTCGGGGAAGTTCCTTGGATACATGGTTACTCAAAGAGGGATAGAAGTCAACCCAGCTAAAGTGAAGGTTGTACTGGACATGCAGCCGCCGAGGAACGTGAAAGAACTCCAGACACTCAATGGAAGGATTACAGCGTTGAGTAGATTCATAGCCAGGTCCGCCGAGAAAAGCCACCCCTTCTTCAAGATTCTCAGGAAAGGGGCCAAATTCGAATGGAGTGAAACATGTCAAAAGGCCTTTTAGGACCTGAAACGCCACTTGTCCCAACTGCCGAAGCTGATTAAACCATCTCCAGGAGATACCGTCATTCTGTATCTCTCTGTAGGGGAATTCTCACTGAGCTCAGCCTTAGTTAAAGAAGAAGGGTTGATCCAGCACCCTATTTACTATGTCAGCAAAGTCATTCAAGGAGCTGAAGCTCGATACTCGGAAATTGAAAAGGCCGCTCTGGCCGTGGTATTTACGGCGCGGAGACTGCGTCCATATTTCCTCTTTTATAAAATACTGGTCCGCATTAATTACTTGTTGAAACAGGTTATTGGCCGAGCAGACCTCTCAGGAAGGATGGTGAGATGGGCAATAGAGCTTTAAGAGTATGATGTGGATTTCGAGCCACGGAGGGCCATAAAAGCCCAAGCTTTGTCCGATTTCATCCAGGAATCTACCAAACCAGAAGAAGCAGAGGGATGGAAGATATATGTGGATGGCTCAGTGACTCTGAGTGGATGTGGAGCAGGAATAGTGCTAGTGAGTCCCCAGGGAGAGGACCTACAATTTGCGGTGAGATTTCAATTCGTAACCTCAAACAATGGAGCAGAATATGAAGCTCTGATCCGAGGAATGGAGATGGCGGTCGAATTAGGAGCTTTGAAGGTAATCCTATACTCTGATTCCCAATTAGTTGTCCAACAGGTAAATGGAGAGTATGCAGCCAAAGACAGTAGAATGGCTGCTTACTTGGAACGGGCTAAAGAAGCGATGGGCAAGTTCCAAGATTGTAAGGTGATTCAAATACCTCGAGAGGAGAACATGCAGGCTGATGGCCTTTCTAAGCTCGCCAGCTCCACATAGTTTGATGGACAAGGAACAGTGACCTTGGTAGTAGCAAAAAGAGAGACTCTCGGAAGTCCCATTGGTTCCATCGAAGGAGGAGATGATTGGAGGAAAGACATTTGGACGGAGCTCACCAAGGAAGCAGATGCCCCTACCACTCGAGAGACTCGAGCTCTTAGGGTCAAATACTGTATTATTGGAGGACACTTATATAAAAGGTCATTTACCCAACCATACCTGAGGTGCATATCGATCCGAGAAGCGATGTACACACTCAAGGAGATCCATGAAGGAGATGCGGCCAGCCATGAAGGATATAAGACAGTGGTGAAGAAAGCCTTAAGAGCAGGATTATATTGGCCCTCCATGACGAAAGATGCCAAAAAATTCGTAAGGAAATGTGTTAAATGTCAGAAAAACGGTCCCTTGATAGGGATTCCGGCAGAAGAGATGGGAGCTATGCGTTCCCCATGTCCTTTCGCTAAGTGGGGAATCGATTTGGTGGGGCCCTTTCCTCCAGCCTCAGGAGGAAGAAAGTTTTTGATAGTGGCAGTAGATTATTTTAGTAAATTGGTTGAAGCTGCCCCTCTAGCGACGATAGATGAGGAGAACGTAATCAAGTTCCTGGGAAAATAAATTTGCAGGTTTGGAGTACCCAGGATATTGGTCTCTGACAATGGGACACAGTTCAATGGAGAAAACGTACGAGGATGGTGTGCAAGACTGAACATAATACAAAGATTTACCTCCGTAGCCCATCCTCAAGCTAACGGACAGGTAGAAGTTACAAATCGAACGATAGTAGATGGTATCCGGACGAGGTTGACAAAGATAGGTGGAAGATGGGTGAACGAATTAGATAATGTGTTATGGTCCTACAGAACTAGCCCAAAGACAGCAACTGTGGAGTCCCCTTTTCAATTGGTCTACGGAGCTGCTGCGGTGATACCTCCAGAAGCTGTGCTGCAGTCCCACCGAATTGCCAAATTTGAAGAACATCAGAATGAGAGGTTGATGAGAGAGGCCCTGGATTTAATGGAAGAAGAAAGGGAGACGGTTAGAGTACGTGCGGAAAGATACAAGAGTAGAATTAAAGCTGCATATGACCGAAGAGTGATCCCGAGGTCCTTTAGAGTGGGGGACCTAGTGCTAAGAAGAGATGATGCCCTAAAGAATACGGGAAAGTTAGAGCCCAACTGGGAGGGACCTTATAAAATCACGCAGGTACTAAAGGGAGGAGCTTATAGATTGCAGAGCATGGAAGGAGTTGACATAGCTAGACCTTGGAACGTTTGCCATTTGAAGAGGTTCTTTGTTTGAAGAAAGTGTAAGGTCTTGAGACCATTTGTGATTTTTGCTTTGTGATTTTTGCATCGATTCATATTTTGTTTAATGTATTTAGTAGCTTCACCGGAGCTCTTTTTCCCTCTTTACGGGTTTTCCCTTTGGGGTTTTTCCGTAAAGAGGTTTTTAATGAGACCGGCATAGGTTATCTATGGCCTATGTTGAAAACTAACAATAATCAATGAAGCTTTATCCCTTTTTGAAAAAAAAAAAGATTTATACAGAATTATCGTGTCTTGATTATCTTTCTCTTACTCGAATATATGATGTATGAATATGAAACTTGTGAGAGTGAGAAACACTCAGAGGCCTAGAGGCCGGGGAGCTCTGGAGAGCCCTCAACGTATCAATGAGAAGATTTTATGAATCGAAATCTTTTAAGAATAAGAGTGAGAAACACTCAGAGGCCTAGAGGCCGGGGAGCTCTGGAGAGCCCTCAACATATCAATGAGAAGATTTTATATCTTTTAAGAATAAGAGTGAGAAACACTCAGAGGCCTAGAGGCCGGGGAGCTCTGGAGAGCCCTCAACACATCAATGAGAAGATTTTATATCTTTTAAGAATAAGAGTGAGAAACACTCAGAGGCCTAGAGGTCGGGGAGCTCTGGAGAGCCCTCAACGTATCAATGAGAAGATTTTATATCTTTTAAGAATAAGAGTGAGAAACACTCAGAGGCCTAGAGGCCGAGGAGCTCTGGAGAGCCCTCAACGTACCAATGAGAAGATTTTACGAATCAAAACCTTTTAAACGAAAGTGAGAGACAAGTAGAGGCTTAAAATCCAAGGAGGACTGGGGAGTATCTCCCCATAACTGAGACCCAAGATGAGTACTTAGAAAACAAAAAGAGTGTTAGTCAAAGAAAACCTCCCCAAGCCATCTGAAACCAGAGGCAATCCCTTGAGAGGGGGAGAGGTTCCTCATATTTCTTGAGAGAATACTCTGAAGGTTATGAAACCAAGAAACGATTATGATGCAACCTACAAGACCAATAGAGGGGGGAGAAGAGCACACCTCCAACATATTCTTTACTGGGCTTATAGGTTGCCCGCGCGAGCATAAAAGGAAAAGACAACATGTCAACAAGCAAGCAATATGAAGCTAACACAACTACTACAAAAAGCCCCCACATATCCAGGAGTGTGGGGTCCCCTACAAAATATGAGAAAGCAAGTAGCAAAACAAAAGAAAGGTAAATTGTTTGTTATGACCATGTAAATATGAAATTTAAACTGCTTCTCCAACAGCAGCTCCCTCAGCAACAGTTTCCTCAACCATAGCTCCCTCGATCGCAGCCTCCTCAATAGCAGCATGACTGCTAGACCCTCCGCCCTCCTCTGGGCCCTCTTCATCTCCTAAGGGAGCCTCAGTACCCTTCCCTCCATCTGACCCTGTTACAGTCTTGGGGGCAGAGGCATAAGGGTAGACCAACTTCTCCAGAGGCTTTAGCTCAGCCATACCCACCTTGGTAGCTTGTAATTTGGCAATGGCCTGACCCATTCCAGGTAGCCACCAAGGACTATCGGGGCTCTCCTTAGGATCCCCTAAGAATTTAGGAGGAGTAGCGAGTTGTTCCAGACGAAAAGTGCGAGAATAGGTCCCATCGAACCCCGGGGCTGAATGCTCGGACACGGCATTGCTGAAGCCATGGTCAATGAAATGAGGAATATGTGGCCCCATGGCGCATAGGAAGCTCGAACTCTTTAAAAAGCTTGACAACCACTGAGTATGAAGGGTCTCCAAGAATTCTTGACCCAAGGAAGAGGTAAACAGGGATTTGATGCAGGCTTGCACTCCAATGTCTGGCAGTTCATGCTCCATCCTTCTCATCTCTACTCACATCCTTTCCACCTCCTCTTCCAGATGCTTGACCCTAGCTGCATCCTGCTTGCCCTGAGCCCGTAGAAGAGGTAATTCCTCAGCCAGAGCTTGAGCTCGTTTGTGAGCTTTGTCCTTTTCCGCGGTGATACCCTTGAGAGTCGACTGAAAAGAGGATGCCTCAGCTCGAAGGAGTTCAATCTCAGCAACCATCTCAACACCCTAATCAAATATCTTAGTGTAGACAAGGCCGAACTACAGGAAGAAAAAGAACAATGTTTAAGATACAAAGAAGGTAGAAGCCATGAAGGTGATGGAAAATACCTCTGAAAAAAGATGAGCACCACGAAGCAGTTGATATTCAGGAAGGGGCTTGTCGGAGAACTCAATGTTGGAAGGAGGAGGACATTGGCTGATAAGGCGCTGGAGAGGTTCGTACGCAGCAGAAGAGGGAACTTCTTTCTCAGCAAGAGCTCGAGCAGTTTTTCCCTTCTTCTTCTTAGAAGTGCCGCAATCAGAAAAGAAGGCATTGGTGGCTGAGCGAGTTCTCCTGGCAACAGAGCCCGGGACTTGGGTCGAAGAGCTGGGGAGAGGAGGAACCTTCGAAGGACTCTCTAGAGCCGGAGTCTTTATTGAGCTTTCTAGAGCAGGAGACTGAGGAGCTTTTGGGAGATCTTCAAGAGCAGCCAACGCAGGGGTCTTCACTATTCCGAGAGTAGGGGCATCTCGCGAGATATGAGTTAACCAACTCATTGCTGCAAATAACCAAGGAGATCTTCAGAACTCAGAAAAATAACCACATGCAAGAAACGAAATGCAAAAATAAGAGATTTTTTACCATCTCGAGGTTCTAAAGGGAAATCTTGAGAACAGAAGCCAAAGTGGGAGAGGATGCGGGGATTTTTGCAGATACCAAGAACATCAAAGTAATCGTGTAAACTGACATGGGTATTGAGATTAGTCATGACAGTGTGGTTCGAAACAGAATAAGCTTTCAGAGAAGGAGGAGGTATTCCTGGATTATGGAATATCCAATTTTCATAGGGAAATGGCCAATCAGTAGGGCTA
Organism: Galeopsis tetrahit; assembly: GCA_963675135.1. Classification (NCBI taxonomy): domain Eukaryota; kingdom Viridiplantae; phylum Streptophyta; class Magnoliopsida; order Lamiales; family Lamiaceae; genus Galeopsis; species Galeopsis tetrahit. Next base: position 17,994,307 of record OY776127.1, on the reverse strand, counting down.
GTAACGAAAAAATAGTAGTCCCTCCAAGATGACTCTTCTTCATGGAGTTTTTTCAGGAACTTGCAAACACGAGATCTCCTTCCACAAGCATAGAAGAAGCCATCGATCAATTTGCAAGAATGTTGGCTCAAAAATAGTTCAGCAGAAGGCTCACCGCCATTCCCTTTCACCAAAATGAAAAATCCTATCATAGTACGGATAGCATTCGGAGTGAATTGATTGAGAGGAATCTGCGTGCGGGTAGATATGGAGGCCAAGTAAGGGTGAACCGGAAATCGAAGACCTGCCCTAATTTGAGCTTCGAAAAAAGCTAAGGTTCGGGGAGATCAGGGCGTTCATCTGAGCGAGGAGCGCGAAAGCTATACTCCGGTGGAAAAATGTGGGCTTGAATAAGGCTGGCTAAGTGAGTATTGTCGATTACGGAAGAAGTGGAAATCCTATTTTCGGGACTCCCCATCGGAAGCGGACGGGACTTAGAAGGGTTTTGGCCGGAAGATTTAGGTGGAGAAAAAGGGCCAGACATTGAATAAATAGAGTTAATAAAAGAAAAGAAGATAGCTAGGTTACCTTGATTGGGAGAACTATGAAGTCAGTCGGGGTGACTGGCGACGGTGAGACTCGGGAGGAAAAACGCCTGAGAAGAGAATTGGAGACAACAAGAGAACTTTCGAGAAAACGAGATTTGCAAAAAGAAGAAGAAAAGTTTGTGTGGAGTGAATGAGAACAGATGGGTTAGAATCGAGGTTTTTCCTTGGGAAATTAACAAGAGAGAGAAAAAGGCGACTGCGTGGGGGCCCAAGCGCGGAAGCCGAAACGTCTTCAGAACCAGAGGCGGGAAAAGTCTTTGAAGAAAAGCATTTTTTGAAATTTCCTCTCCAAAGCAGGAATAATACACGTCTCTCCAGAAACGCCTCTGTACTAGGCTCACTGGAATTTTCTACTCTCACAAAAGATATACCCCTTTTATGAGAGTAGGGGGAGTAGATGATGCGGCCTAAAAATGTCATCCGATAAGAAGTCGACACGTGTATAGAGGATAGGATAAAAGTGGAAGTATTGGATTATGGAAATGCTCTCTGGATAAAGAATCCCTTCTGGAAGTCCCTCTGGAGGGAGCTCCACCCGGAGAGAAACATCAGGAAGGATTAGTCTTGATATGAACTGGTGGACCGTAAATATAGGGGAACCCCGCCATTATCGGTTCAGGCTTGGTGGAAGAAAGACTTCTTCCTCTTTTATCTTAGTGGATGAAGTCCACTGAGAAGGGGCATTTTCGGTTCTTCAGGGAGTGGAAGAGTGGAGGACTTTGTCAACTCAGCAGGTCTAAGTCTAAGGAGCAGCTCCGAGATAGGAGGAAACTCTAACTTCCTCCTAAGAGGAAGTCCTCTATAAATAGGTAAAGCAAGGTATATTTTGAGGTTAGACTCTTTACTATTTACAAGACTGATTACATTTCTTATTATACACTGCGAGATCCTTTGAGAACTTGATTTGATAAATCAAGGACTTCGAAGTCCTTGCCATAGATTGAGAGTCCTATACTGACTTAGGCATCGGAGTGTCCGCGCCGGACTCCCCTCCGGCGTGTTCTTTGCAGGTTCTACAGGATCGTACCGAAGGCAGTAGCATACCCGGATTACTCATACGCGTTCAAGAATTCAGATATCCGACTCAGAGGATATCCAATCCATCCGTGCAAATTTTGGCACATCACATACTATCTTGCTGTTTAGGAACATATTTTGATTCATGTTACCAAAGAATTTAATTATGATAGTCTAAAGGATTCCTCATCCCTTATGTTTTCTTAAAATAAGAAAAGGAAAAATTACCTAGTATTTCCAATCGTGAATCCTTACTTTGATAACACATTTTATTGCAATCTTGAATCCTTACTTTGTTTAATTGAAAGCCAAATATTTACTGATGTATAACCTTTAGTCTACTTTAATTTTTAGTAAAATAAAATTTACTATAGCATTAGGATGTTACAAAAGGTCACTAGTGAACAAATAACTCAACAGTTTTACTGGAGTTCTTTTAAATTCCTCATTAAACGTATCTGGTTTATATGCTCATTTATATTTTGTGTTCATGCCACATGATTAGTTGAAGGTAGAGGTAAAAAAGAGTGAGGGCAAGCCTGAAAAAGAAGGTTTCCAAGAAGAAAGAGGAATCAAGTGATGATTCATCCGATGATAAAAATAGGTCTGATGAGGATGTTTCTGTAGCAAAAATATGAAAATAACTGTGATGCTACACCTATAAAGGGCCCTGCTGCTGCCCAGAAGAAATTTGGACAAGTAGTTATTAATCCTATAATGAAGATGATGCTCCTCCAGCAAAGAAAGCTCATGTACATGCCCCACAAATTGATTTTGTTTAGGAATTATATTCCTGAGATGTTCAATTATTTTGGAGATTTTTCAGATAGGTGGTTCTTCTAATGGAGGTTGCAAATGATGGGTTGATTTGAGATTCATTTATGCTTTAAAATTGCAAAGTTACTAGCTCATTCCAATTGAACAGAATGAAACACATTTTCTTTGTCATGTTGTGTGGCCAATATAAGATGATTATGGACCATTTGACTTTGACGAGAGGAAAAAACTCTTCACTAGAAATGTATATTGGTCTATGTGTTATATAAAGTTATTCTATTTTTTGAGTACGTAAAATAGGAACCCAACTTATATTAGGACTTGAAAAATGATTAGTTAGAAACCGAAAACAGAAGAAAAAAAATGCATTTTCATAACTCAATTCGAGGTTTATAGAATGCAAGAATTGAAAGAGGAGGAACATATGAAAGCAGGAAATATTAAAGTGAAAAACTACTCAAAATGATGCAATCTGCTAGATTTTTAATAAGGATGTTCATTTACTCGATTAAAAGAAATTTAAAATAGGCTCGTGCATCGCACAGGTAAGAATCTAGTTAGAATTAATGGGTAAAATGCCAAAAGTATAATCAATTAATTTAGTAGAACGCCTAGGGCTATGATGTAATTTTGATCGGCGTGCGGAATTTTTGAATAATATTTACCCTTTATGTTCAAAAAAAATTAATTTAGTAGAACTCTAATAATTTAATTATACAACACACTCTCAGTTTCAAGTAGAACAAGGAAGGAATCTCGTTTAGTTAGAATTGGTTGGTTGGTTGGTGGGGTGCACCCGCGCTTGCGGGACCTGTATTTAATTGGCCGACTTTCGGCCTAGCTGGGTCTCGAACCCGGGTGTGTGGGCGTCTAGTGAGGGGCACCTACCACTCGAACAAGTCCGTTTTTGTTTATAGTCGTAATATTAATTGTACAGTAAAACCTCTATAAATTAATAACCGTGGGACCATGCAATTTTATTAATTTAAAGAGGTATTAATTTATGGATAAATTAATATTTATTAATTAAAAGAGAGGCTTTTAAAATTCAACAAATTTAGTACATAAGTATTAAAAATAAATGAATTCATATATGTTTCATTGATTATATTCATACATTAATCATGTATAATTCATTTCATTGTATACATGTTTACATTAATTAGTTGCATTTATATTTAAATATATTCATGCATATGAATTAAAGTATATACTACTATATAAATCACAATATGAAAATAAAATAATTCATAACACCCAACTATGTTTTCTCATCTAAAAGACATCATAAAATCACCCATGAATGATCAAAAGGGTAAAGTTAGGATGAATCAATTAGATTTAAATTTTAAGAAAAATCAAGTAACAATATATTCATATTTTAGCAAATTACCATAATATTTATAATGATAATATTTACGAATTATTAATTTAGAGTTTTAATGGGACCTAATATTTATAAAGAGATTTTTTAAAAAATTATTATCTTATTATCTTATCGAATTTGATGATTTTTTACAAAGGCCCAAGTCGGGACCGGAAGATTTTATTATTTTAGAGAGGTTATTAATTTATAGAGTATTAATTTATAGAGGTTCTACTGTATATGTACTCATTTTTTACCCATTTTTTTTAAATTCACAAAATTAATTTCTTTCCCATATATTAATAACTAAATTTGTGACTTATAATTATTCCAAAATTATTTATTTTTAATTTATATATTGTAAATGTAATTTTTGAAGCTTTTATTAAAATTCTAAAACATCCATATTTATACAATTTTTACTTTTTTTTTAACAAATCCATTTATTTATTTTCATTGTCACATATATTAGTTGTGATTAATTTATAATTTGTAACTAAATGATAAATAAATAACTTTTATAAATTGTAAAAATTAAAATAATTAGATTATATTAATTTAATATTCATCTTCTACGTCTTCCTTTTTCATTATTTGCTTCATCTTCCTCTTCCTCTCCTTCCTCTTCATCCTCCTCTTCATCCTCTTCCTCATCACCTTCATCCTCCTCCTCATCACCTTTATCCTCCTCCTCTTCATTACTCTTTTTCTTTTTAGGGACTTCTACCATTTACCTTGCCTTTATTTTTCAAATAGTGTGCCATTCATTATTACGTGATCGTCCTGGATACGTGCAACAGTATACTTGAGATACTTTATCGGCAAATACAAATGGAGCATCCCCGATATACCTCATTTTCGAATTAATATCCACGAGCTTGTACTCCGGATGAATTCTTGTTCCTAAAGGGTCTGAATTAAACCAACGACACTTGAACAACATTACAGTCTTTGCTGGATATCCCGGATATTCTAATTCAACGACTTCATGCAACACCCCAAAGTACAATTGCATCTGCATTGTAATTCACACTTTTAACGCAACTACCAATGTTGGTAGTCGTTTTTCTTGATGCAAACTCGGATGTATGAAATTTGTAGTCATTCACAATATAGCCGTTGTAAGTCCTTACATGACGTAGTGGTCATTTGTTGAGATCCTATAAGAATCGGCTCTCAAAATCGTGTGACCGTCCCTATACATTTCAAATTAACATTAATTAAAACAATTATTTATTTACGTAAAACAAAATTAAATGGTACTCACATAACGTTGGAACCATCGGGCAAATTCACGTTGAAGACGAGCATCTATATTTGTATCTGAGATGTTTTGTTCTGCACGTTGTAGTTCTTGAGTATACAACCTAATTCACAACATCCAACCACAATTAATATTAACTAATATAAATGAAATGGTATTTAATTAGATGACAAATATATGAAATACTTACTCAATGTAAGGTTGAACTTCATCACAATTGAATAACACATACGTTTGTGTTATTTCTGCCTCTGTGTTCGTCTCCCAATATCGTTCAGTGGATTTTCCTATAGGTCGCCCCTTAGACTTGAATATGTAGAGCATGTCATCGACCTCTTCATCGATATTGTTCGTACCTCTACCACCGTAGTTACGTGGTTCACTTCTCAACCTCGTGTTGACATGGTCTTCAAAAAAATAAGAACAAAACATGCCAACCTCTTCATTCAAATATGTATTAACAATCGATGCTTCCACGTTTGTCTTTTGCTTAGCATTGCGTTTCAAGTTGTGGATATATATATAATTAAATGAAGTAAGTATGAGTTTACCTTTCAAATTGGTACATCCACATGTATTGCACTGGACCAAATTTCGTCGATAAACATGCTTACCAACAGAAATTTTCGTCTGTATTATGTATTTAAATTATCGACGGAAAAGTACAATACGTCGTTAATATTATGTTTAAAATAAATTAGTTAAATTGTTTTATTTTTTAATATTTAAACACAACAACTAAACATAAAAAGTAAATAAATGATAGATAAAAACAGTAACATAAAATAAAATAGTTCAACGTACAATAAAATAGTTCAGCAAAAACATAAAATAGTTCGACAGAAAAATAAATTGTTCGATAAAAAACATAAATAGTTCAACAATCAACCACCATAATTAAAAAAATAATCAATATTGTCACCGGCAACACCGAATTGCCCACCAAGAATGTCGTCGTCTTGGGTTGCGGCTGGGGCTGGAGCAACAACGGAAGGCGGGGGATCGCTCATGGTATCTTGATAGAACTTCTCAATCCGTTCAGTCGACCACCCCAACGACTGACCCATATTGTTACTTAGCTTGCGGATGTAGTGGCTGAACACTACCATAATATTCGGGTCCTGAATGGTACTAAGGATATGGAGGCATGCGATGCAGTCTAAGACGGACCAGATGACCTGACAACGTTGCTCAACCGACCAAGGCCAAGGACCCGTCCTCGGCTGGTTGGGGCAATCTCCAAGTAAATCTGGTTAACGTCAACGGCCAGAGGGGGAGCGTTGGTTCCGGCTTCAGTAGTAGTCGCTCTTCAATCCTCCGGTGGACATTCAACTACATAATTAAAAAAATTAAATTAATTTAATAGACTATATATATTTTATTGTATTTAATTAAATACTATGTAAACTCAAACTTACGTGGACGTTAGTCGTGCGCCCGTATGTGGACCTCTGTGTAGCCGGATCAAACAGATAAGCAATGTTCAACCGGTCCAAACCGGTTGAACCGAGCAGCCTCACACTTCGGGTCACTCCAAGCCACCATCCACGAATCCTACAAATTCAAGCCATTCTCGTCCTCACCCAAGGCCCGCGTCTTCCCCTTAGTGCGCCAAGTCGTTCTCCAGTTGTACATCAACTCCTTATACCGTTCAGCACATATAGCGTACCAAAACTTCCATATAACCTCGTCTGGGTAGATCGTCGGGTCCCAATAGGCTTTTATCTGCACATATTCAGCATATTTATTAAATAATATATATAATAAATTTTGTTTATTATTTAATAAACATTAATTGATTGTACTTATATACTTGGAACTCCTCGAAGTATTCCACCTTTTTTGTTTGTGGCACCAACTTCCAGGAGATCGCACCCGGAGTGATCGATAAGGCGGTAATGGAAGTTGTGCAGATCCTAGACAGCTCGTTACCAAGCAACAATTTGTGACATTATTAACAAACAAACACATTATAAATAAAAAATAAATCGTAATGTTAAAAATTAAAATTATTTAATTATTACGTACACTCCATACTAGATCCATATTAACTCCCTTTTCTCCCTAGATGCAACGGGATGCTGACGAGAGCTTCCTGCAGCTGCTGACGAGTGCTACGACGGTTGTGGAAAGGGCGACGACGCCGGTGGAAAGGGTGGCGATGACTGTGGAATGTGCGACGACAAACGTCGTGGAATGGGCGGCGACGTCGGAGGACCCATCAAAGGCTGAGGTCTAAATGAATCCCTGCTCCTCGGTCGGCTACAAGACCCCGAGGCCCAACGGGAACCAGAAGCAGCATTCAGATCTTGACTCATCTGTTTTAATCAATAAAAATTCTTAATTACATTAACAATAGCTTAATTTAATCAATAATTTCCCACTGAAATCAATAATCTATTAATTTAATTATCAATGACCTAATTTAATCAACATGTTTCTAATTTAATCAATAATTTTTTTTAATATAATATGTAATTTACTAATTTAATCAATATTTTCCTAATTTAATCAATAATTTCCTAATTAAATTAATAATTTACTAACTTAATTAACAATGCATAATTTAATCAATAATTTACTAATTTAATTACTAATGGCCTAATTTAATTAATAATTACTAATATAATCAACAATGACCTAATTAAATCAATAATTACTAATTTAATCAACAATAATAATCTAGTTTAATCAATATTTTTCCAATTTAATTAAAAAATTCCTAATTTAATCCATAATTTCCTAATTTAATTAACAATAAGTTAATTTAATCGACAATAACCTAATTTAATCAAAATCCAAACAATAACTCAATATTTATAACACTAACTAGCTAAAACATTTAACACTAACAAACAATTGTCAATCATTAATTAAATAAACTGTATAACACTCTAACTAACAATAAAATACTACATTATAACACTACCAATTAATTATAATTAACAAATAACATCATAATCCACGTACCATATCAACTAATTATATATATTCTTCAACTACATGCAATTTTATGTTAATCTATAACTAACATGCAATTTTGTATTACAATAACTTAAAATTAATTAATAATTAACAAAACGTACCGTTGAGATGGCAAAAAATCGAAGGAGATGGTCGGAAGGAATGCTCGCAATTCCCGTAAATCAACTCGTCCGGACCTCTTCGCGTTCGAATTCACGAGACGAGATTATCAGTGATAGAATTTTAGTTTTAAAAGACGTTCTTTATGTTCCGAGTTTTAGAAAGAATTTGATTTCAGTTTCTAAACTATTTTTGGACGGATATTCAGTTTCTTTTAATAAGAATGTCGTTATTTGTCGTAATGACGAGATTATCTGTTCGGGAGCATTGGTGAATAATCTTTATACTATTAATTGTGCACATTCCACACAAAATGAATCGTATAACACATCGACTATTTCTAAGAAAAGAAAGCATTCTTCAGACATGAACGAAACACTTCTGTGGCATCTTAGACTTGGTGATATTAATCTAAGAAGGATTCAAAGGTTGGTAAATGACGGCTCGTTGGAATCACTCCAGGTTGAGCCGTTTCCAACCTGCGAATAATGTTTAGAGGGTAAAATGACCAAAAAGAGCTTTTGGGGCAAAGGGGAATAGAGCTAGTGAAGTGTTGGAACTCGTTCATACTGATGTATGTGGACCAATGTCAATTCAACCAAAAGGTGGTTTTGAGTATTTCGTTACTTTTATCTATGATTACTCAAGATATGGATACATCTATCTAATGCGGCATAAGTCTGAGACCTTTGATAAATTCAAAGAGTTTAAGGCTGAAGCAGAAAAGCATAGGGAAAAGAGTATCAAGTTTCTACGATCAGATCGTGGAGGCGAATACCTCATCAATGAATTTTTGGGCTACTTATTAGGTGAAGGGATTGTATCCCAATTAACTGCACCCGAAAACCCCCAACAAAATGGGGTTGCAGAGCGAAGAAATCGAACTCTTTTAGAGATGGTCAGATCTATGATGAGTTATTCAGATTTACCTAAGTCGTTTCGGGGTTATGCCTTGGAAACAGCGACTTACATTCTGAATTTGGAACCTTCCAAATCAGTTCCTAAAACCCCTACTGAATTGTGGACCGGGCGAAAGCCTAGTCTAAAACACATAAGAATTTGGGGGTGTCCTGCATACGTGTTGGACAAGGAAGCTGGAAAGTTAGACCCTCGTTCAGAATTAAGGCTGTTTGTAGGATATCCTAGAGGAACGAAAGGGGGTTTATTCTATATTCCAAATGATCAGCGAATTGTGATGAGCACACATTCTAGATTCTTGGAAGAAAACTATATGAGTAATAGAAATCCCAAGAGTGAGATTACCTTAAAAGAATTAATAGGGCCAACTCCTATACCAAGTGTACAAGTAGATGTACCAAGCGATACACAAACACAACCGGAACCTCGTCGTAGTGGGAGGGTTGTGAGACAACCTGAGCGATTCATGTTCGTGGGAGAGTCTTCGGACTTGGTCCCCGGAGAGGATGAATCTGACCCCTGGACGTACGATGAGGCAATCCAAGATAAGGATGCAGATTCTTGGCAAACTGCAATGGAAGCAGAAATGGGGTCTATGGATCATAACAAAGTGTGGGAGCTTGTGGAACCACCCAAAGGCATAAGGCCTATTGGATGCAAGTGGGTCTACAAGAGAAAAAGAGGATCAGATAGGAAGGTTGAAACCTTCAAAGCTAGACTAGTGGCAAAAGGATATACTCAAAAAGAGGGAATCGATTATGAGGAGACCTTTTCGCCTGTAGCTATGCTTAAGTCTATCCGTATTCTCTTGTCGATTGCAGCTCACCTAGACTTTGAGATCTGGCAAATGGATGTCAAGACAGCTTTCCTAAATGGAAGTCTTGAACAAGAAATTTACATGCGCCAACCCGAAGGCTTCATTGAAAAAGGCCAAGAGAATCTTGTATGCAAGCTTAAAAGGTCAATATATGGACTTAAACAAGCATCTTGAGCTTGGAATCAATGTTTTGATCAGGTGATACAATCCTATGGATTTGATCAAAATGAGTTTGAGAGTTGTGTCTATAAGAAGTGTATCGGAACTGCCTTGGTATTCTTAGTATTATACGTAGACGACATTCTGCTTATTGGAAACAATAAAAAAAAAGTGTTGACAGACGTGAGGGTATGGTTGTCAAAACAGTTTGATATGAAGGATTTAAGAGAAGCTGGTCACATCCTTGGGATTAAGATTACTCGAGATCGCCAGAAAAGGATGATATGCTTATCCCAAACCTCATACATAGACACTATTTTGAAACGATTCAGCATGCAAAATTCCAAGAAAGGATTTGTTCCTTTCAGACATGGAATTCATCTATCTAAAGAGATGTGTCCTAAGACACAAAAGGAGATGGATGAGATGAGAAACATTCCATATGCGTCGGCAGTTGGAAGCCTCATGTATGCAATGCTGTGCACGAGACCGGATATTTGTTTTGCTGTAGGCATGGTAGCAAGATATCAAAGTAACCCAGGGAAAGAACATTGGACTGCAGTTAAAAACATTCTCAAGTATCTAAAAAGAACTCGAGATAGAATGTTAGTTTATCAGTCAGACAGTCTGTTCCCTGTGGGTTATACGGACTCAGATTTCCAATCAGACATGGATTCTAGAAAATCTACCTCGGGTAGTGTGTTTTGTTTGGGGGGTGGAGCCATGACATGGAGAAGTGTGAAGCAGAAATGCATCGCTGATTCTACCATGGAAGCCGAATATGTAGCTGCTTGTGAAGCAGCGAAAGAAGCGGTTTGGCTTAAGAACTTCTTAGTGGACTTGGATGTGATTCCGAATTTGCCCAGCAGTATCACTATTTATTGCGATAATGCTGGAGCAGTTGCAAATTCAAGGGAACCAAGAGCCCACAAGGCAAGCAAACACATTGAAAGGAAATACCATCTTATACGAGAAATCGTTAAGAGAGGAGACATAGTGATGGCAAAGATCGCATCAGAAGACAACCTAGCTGATCCTTTCACAAAGGGTCTGCCTCAGAGTACATTCGAGAGACATGTGGAAGGAATGGGGGTCAAGTGCGTTGCCAAGCTGCTTTGAGTATAAGTGGGAGAATTTAATAGGACATGTAGAACATGGACGTGCTGTAGTATACTTAAAAGCAGAGTTTGAGTATAAGTGGGAGATTGTTAGGGTTATACTGGCAAGTATGCTTTTAGTGCTACTTATGTATACAAACTGATTCTTGCACTTATAAATGAGAATAATATTTTTATCACTGGTTGCTTTAAATATAATGAATGTTAATTATTTATTGCATAAACGTTCATATGTATTTTACATTGTAGACAATGTGGTGTGTAGAAGATCACAGAAGATCACATTGTCAGTTCCTTGTATATAAGTACAATTGATTCACAACTTAGATGGAATTGAACAATCCATTGGTAGAAGTTGAGGTGTAAGGCTCGGATTGGTTTATCTTGACCAAGAGATTACACTAGTGCATTATGATGTGCTGAATAGGACCTACAGAGAGGTAATTCTTCTAGACTGACTTAAGGAATGAAGAATTAGACCTCAGTGGTTGTTGATTTCTTAATCTCTGTCACTTAAATGGGATTGTCTGTAGTTAAGAAGTATTGCTTTGATTTATTATGGGTAAAGAATCAATTTGATTCAATACTTTGTATTTTGGGCAATATTATTAATTACAGGACAGATTGTCAAAATTAATACAGAGAATCGTGTCTTGGAGTTTCAAGTTGATTATGTCCCCTTGGTGGGCTCAGAAGGTTTATCATATCAAATCTGATCAGTGGAATTTATTTCCGGTATGATAATAATGTTGAGCTGTCCTTACTCCGAGGAATAAAAGTTATTAATTAATTAAAGCATTCAATAGCTTAAATTAATTGATGGACATTGAATCTTAAACACGGGAAATAATAACCGGGAGCCATATTTCGTAATATGGGTTAGGATGGATAGTGCAATATTAATTCTATAGTGGAATGAATTAATATTAATGAGCTGGAAAAATGTTGTGGCTCAATATTGATTTTTGGGCCCCTTGAGAGGTCCAATCCTAATTCTCCTAAAGGCCCCTCAAGTAGCCCAATAAAAGTCTATTAGTTAAGGTAATTAAAAGATAAGGATTAATTTTGTTTCAAGAAATTAGAGAGAGATATTTATGGAAAAAGATATATGGAAATAAGAAATTATTTCTATATTATTCCAAGATAAATTGACCGGTCAATTTTTCTTTCCTGTAAGAGAAGAAACATAGATTCTCTCTTATAAGAGAAGAAGAAAAGAAAAAAAAAAGGATCTGTAATTTTCGAAATTACAGTGTGTGCAACAAGAGAAAATTAATTCTTCCTTGAGAGTTAATAGTTCGTGAGATCTCCCACCGGGTCAACGGACTAGGACTTAGGGAATACTTGAGAAGGCAATTGGGTTGAAGTTGTTACTCTTCTCAACGGTATCTTTCCGATTTAAAGGTAAACACGTAATCCCTTAGTTCCGCATATTTAGGGATTTAATTATTTTACCGTACATTCATTACATAAATTAGTTGATTTAATTTGTTTAAATTATGAAATTAGATTTATGATAATTCATATTTAAATTACGTCCCAAATAGATCCGGGTAATTTTAAAGGAGTCTCAAAGGATTCCCGAGAGTCTCAAAAGATCCCTAGGGCATCTCAAAAGATTTCCGGGAGTCTCAAAGGATTCCTAGCGTGATGGTCCATAACCCACAAGTGCCAATAATTCCCCACAAAGGAGATGGGGAATGTGGTCCCATAATAATTTCCCACAAAGGAGTTGGGGACCACAAGAGTTGGGGACCACATTGTTGGGGGACTATTATTGGGTATTGGGATTAATTTCCCAACAGATTTCTCATTGATGAGAATGTGTTTGCAAAGTTAATAGATGAGAAGATCATTGAGGAGAAGGAAAGAAAAGCTAAGGGCATCAGACATCCTGACAGTAGCTCAAATGATGATGATCCCTCAAACCCCTCAAAACCCAACCCTCCTGAAACCAATCCCAACCCTTCTGAATCCAATCTGCCTTCAACCCCTCTCCTAACCTATCATAGAAAAGGCTCTGTTTCCTCAGAGGTGTTGACCAAGGGTGGTAACACAACCAAAGATACATCTGCCAATGAAGGTTCTCTTGAACCCAACGCACAGCCTAAAGATGTTAAGGTTCCTAATTTAGAGGCTGGTTTGATTAAGGCCTATTCAGTATCAGGAGAGTTGGACACTGATCAGCCCTTACTCATTCAGGATGACTCAGTGGCTGCTGAAATAAGCACTATGATCTCCCCACAACTGCCATCTTTGAACCTTGTTGAAGGTGGAGATGCTGCAGGTCTATGTGAAGGTGTTGAAAAGGAGAGCTTAGTTAAAAAATCAGAGGGAGTAGAGGATGAAAGAGAGGTTGTGATTACTAAGATAGTGAGTGTACCACAAATAAAGGGTGGTATAAGTGAGGAAGGACAGGTTATTCTTGAAGTCAAATCTGAACTTCAAGAATCCCTTGATGAAAGGAGGCCTGATTCCTTGGGTGAGGACATTATTAATGAAGGAAGAAAAGAAAGAGTTGAAAATGAGAAGAAGACTGCTGATGTATCAGAGTCTTATGAAAAAGAAATAGAGGGTGATGAGTGTTAATTCCCTAACATCTTTGATTTGTCTAACATTGCAGGTATTTCTCTTGACCAAATATTTGCAGATGAGTTCTTAACAGATGCACCCATCCAAGTAGACACTGGATCAGCACAAGCCTTGCTTGGGATGCAATTAGAAAAGTTGGACTCCTTAGCTCATCAAGTCCAATCTGCTCATGCTTAAACATCTGGAGCATTGAATGATCAAGGAAGAACTCTAGCATCTGTAGAGATGAGATTAACTGACTCTGAAGATGTAGTGCTCCCTACATTGGAAGCAAGGATTAGTGGAGTGGAATCTGGTCTTCAAACCATTTCCACTGAAGTTCAGAAAGCCAAAACCACCATGGAATCCATCTCAGAAGAGGTCAAGAAGGAACAGAAGCTGCTGAGAAATAATCACAATGCAAATGTCAAAGCTCTCAGACTAACTGTCAAGCAAGCCCTTGGAAAGAAGACAGCATTGCAAAGAAAAAGAGCTGAGGAACAAAGGCTAGCAATGGTGAAAGCAGCCTCAGAAAGGTTTTCCCAAGAGGTAATGGCCAACATTGGTGAAAGTGCAGTGGCCAACCTCACTAAGCTTCTTAAAGCCCAACTTGATGCATCTCTGAAAGCAACCTTGGAGGAGGTTGTTGAGCAAAAGATGAAGCCTGTTCTAGCTTTCCTGAGCTTGAGCAGTGACAGAATGCAAAATATACATGATGAGAATGTATACTTGTTGGAGGAGATGAAATCTCTGAACCTAGCCCAATCCCTGATGGCTACAACCATGAGCGAGCTCAAACCTCAATGTTTTGATGCTGCCAAAAAGGGGGAAAGGGAAAGAGCAAGAGCAAAACGTGCCTTGGTCATTGGAAGCCCAGTCAAGGGAAAGGACAAAGTTTCTGAAGTTAAAGGAAAAGAGCCAGCAGTGCTGAACTTAGAAGATTTGGATGAAGAAGAGCAGTTAGCAATTGCCTTGAAGAACTCAATGGCTTCAGCACAGGAAGAAAGAGTTAGGCTACAACAAAGACCAGGAGGAGAGGTATCTGGTTTGGACAAAGATGCTGAAGGTGTCCAAACTAGAGGTAAGATCAAGAAGGCCAAAGGAGAGAAAAGAAAAGCTGAAACATTCACTGATTTTCCCAACAGCCTTGATCTGCCTCCTGAGTTCAGAATTGATGATGATGAACCTATCTCCAAAAAGGCAAAGAGTGCTGAAAAGGACAAAACTGCTGAAGTGTCCAAGATTGCTGAAAAGGATAAGTCTTCTGAAACTAACAAGAGTGCTGAAGGTCCCAAGCCCACTGAAGATGTGGAAGAATTGTTTGCTGAAGGATTTGGACCTGAGCCCAAAAAGAAGACAACTGCCTTAGCTCTTGATCCATCAAAATTGTTTCATGAAGGGTATGGCAAAGACCCTGAAACTCAACAGAAACTGGCCATGATAAGGGCCCAAGAGAAAATGGACTTGATGGATGAGGCTAACAGAGCAAGAGATAAGAGAAGAGCTGACTTCCAAAAGCCCAGAAGGAAGAGAGCAACTTACAGCAAGATGAAGCCACAGCTCTTGATCCCAATGGACACCAAATATCCTCACTTGGATAAATGGGTGTCAATTCAACTGAATGACACATGGGAAGAAGCCAAAAGGGAGTTTGTCTATGACTACTATGTCATTGATAGGTGGAATGTAAGGGAAGTCAACACCACCTTTGCTGAGTTCATGATTGAATACTTCAGAGACCTTTATCAGCAAATACTTGCAGTTGCTGATCTTGCAAGGATTGAACTCACTGCTCCCAAGCCCATCATCTACATGCCTCCCAAGCTGGAAGGATGGATTGATCAATCTAGGATTCTTCAAGAATTCCTGGAAATTGTGAAGCTTAACAAGATGGTTCTTGGACCCAAGGGAACCAACCAAGAAGCCATGGAGCTGAAAAGAAGAGTGTGGGCACAATATGGGATGCTGCCACCTCCTGAGGATGACCTCTAAAATGGCTAAGTTTTCTGACCTTTTTGGTGGTTGAAAACTTAACTTATCTGAAGATATGGTTAATTGGTCATCTATGCTGAAGTTTGGACAAGAATGCTGATATGCTCTGATAATCTGTTTGCTCTAATATGATATGATTGCTCTGATATAAGTTTTGTGCTCTGATACTTGAAGATCTAGATGTTATTAAGTATTCAGTATATGCTCTGATATCTTGTAATGAAATTCTCTATTGTAATAGTGTTTTGGATTCATGCTCTGATATGTTAACTTCAACTTCAACGACTTAGTGGAAATGCAAACAAGTGGATTGCTGCTTACAAGGAGGCATATCGTCGGAAAATGAGCGGAATGAGCCAAACCGACATTGAGAATGAAGCTCAAGCAATTTATGCAGAGGGTGGTGGCAACAAGTTTCAAGACTTAGTTGTATTTAATGAAGTTATGTGTAAAACTCTCAAGTGGGCAATTATATTCTTACATCATAATAGAAATGAATAGGGTAATGAAGAAAGTGGTGGCAGCTCAAAGAGATCAAAAACCAGTGAAGATGGAGGAGAGTATTTCAGCCCATCCAATCCAGAAACTCCAGGCAGTGGATGTTCAACTATTCCTCGTCCTATAGGCAGAGATAAGGCAAAAAAAAGGGAAAAGGTAAGGTAATGCAAAATCCTTCTACTGATGAATTTGCTGCAGAACTTCGTGCGTTAAGACTCATTAGAGAAAGGAAGTTGAAGTGATGAGCACACTGGAAAGAGAGAGAATGAAATTCGATAGAGAAAAAGAAGAAAGGAAGATTATGATGTTGAATCGCAATATGTTGATGACATTGATGGCGAAAAATCACTTAACCCCTGAAGATGGAGAGATTAAACGTTATCTAATGGGAGTCGTGTTTAAAAATTGAATGTAATTTATTTTCATGCAACTTCAATTTATGTTTTAAGACTTTTGATTTGTGTGTTTAATTTTAGTTATTGTCTTGTAAACTCTTTTATTTGTGTGTTTGATTCCAATCATCAACTTTATGAATATTATTGTATCTATGTTCCAATTATTGTAGTTGGAGGACACTGATATGATTTCACATGCATTCTAGTCATTATTGAAGAGGGAAAGTGGTCCACTTAATAGAGTCAGAGGACAGTGATATCATATCACATGCATTCTAGTTATTATTATTGTTGGGAATAAAATGAGATATGTTTTGATTCAATACCAAAACCCCCTGAGACATGCCTAAGCTTAAGATGATTATGTTCTAAGCATGTTAGAACATATAGAATAAGGCTAGATGAGAAGCTGATATGTTAGGCAGCTCTTAGATGATTAGATGCACAATTTGAGGGGGAACATATGCTTTGAAGACTATCAAGAACAAGTCCCCTTAAGGCTCAAATTCTGGAACAATCACCAAAGCTATTGAAGGCCAAGTATGCTGATCAAGAGAGTTGTCCAGAGGAGTTGTCTCTGCACAATTAAAACAAGAACAAATGTTCTGAAGCTTAAAAGCCAAGTATGCTGATCAGGAGAGTTGTCCAGAAGAGTTGTCTTAGTACAATTGAACCAGAACAAGTGTTCTGAAGCTTAAAAGGCAACTATGCTGAAGAGATGAAGACAACTACACCCTAAAAGACTTCAATGAATCATGCTGAGATCACATCTAGATGAAGCAAAGGGAAAGAGCCAAGTCATCTGAAGAGAACAAGCCAACTATGCTGATAAGCATGTATGCTGATAGTGATAAGCAGAGTTGTCCATTTGATATGGAATGTTGTCCTATCATTGGATCAACCTTCAGAAGCCATGTCCAAGTCCTAACAAGTGAATCTTAAAGTCAGACATTAGGAAGAGTGCTGCAGAATGAAGACAAAGTCTTAACAGCCGTTTATTACCCAAATGAGGACATGTCACTATCAAGAATCTGTCTTCCAGGTTGAAGAACTCAAGGAAGACATTTATAGCAATTTGGGACTGCCTCTCCAACGGGCAAATCCTCAAGTTTTTCTATAAATACAGAAGTGTGAAGACCATTTGAAGCACCTCAACCTTGACAAGAATATCCAACTATCCTACAAGTCAAAGTGCTTTCAAAGCCTTCAAAGAGACTATCGTAGTCTTCAAACACTTCATCTAAGCTGAACTTATTGTATATCCATACAAAGCTTAGAGAGATATCATATCCTTATACACTGGCCTTCATTGTAAAGGATATCTCATTAGTTGGAACCTTACTTCAACCCTTACCCTTTTCAAGTGAGAAAGTGAGAAGGTTGTAGTAGTAGAAGTGGTAGGAGCTGACTGTTGAGAGAAGAACAGTTCAGTTCTGAGTTGAGAAGAGGGTACTAGGACTCTAGACATCCTAGGGATCAATTCACCAAGGAGTTGTGTTCTTGATCAAGTGCACCTTGGCACTATAAAACAAGTTAATTCCAAGAGTGAAGGAATTATCCTGTTAAATCAGGGAAAGTGGATGTAGGAGCTTGAGTCTCTGAACCACTATAAACTCTTGTGTTGATTTACTTTCAAAGTACTTTCATACATTCAACACTGCACACAAAACTGATCTTTCAAAAGACATATATTCAAAGACTGTGCAAAACTGATTTGGACAAGTTCCCTGAAAACTGGACTGATTGACTAAGTGATTTCAGAACTTAAAGGAGTCTAAAACTAAAGGGCCAACCACTAATTCCGCACATACAACTCCCCTAGATAGTTATTCAACTAAGTACTCAATAGTACTTAGTAGTTTGATTATCTTAGAAGAGTTAAACTCATCAGCAGAGTTTTCCAGGACAACCTTGCTGAAGTACTTTTGGTTTAGTTTGTAAAAGAATTTGCATACAAGTGTATTCCCCCCCCCCCCCATACACTTGTTATATACTCCTTTCAGGACCAACAAGTGGTATCAGAGCAGGGGTTCAAGGACCACTGCTTCTGAAAATCCATCTTGGTTTTTCAAAATCACATATTTGGTGTGGTCACTGAACTGATCTATCTGAAATCCTATTATTTGACTGACATCTTATTCTTGAGCTATGGCCAACAACAATGTTGTTCCTAATGATGTTGTTCAAGGAATCAAAAATATGGCCACCAATCCAGTCAACCATATATCACATCACAAGCTGCCCATGTTCTCAATTGAGAACTATGACTTCTGGAAGATCAGAATGAGAGCTCATCTTGCATCTCTTCACACTGATATGCTAAGGGTAATCACCAGAGGACCTTATGTGTTCACACAGATCAACCCCAGAGCGACTGAAGATCAAAGAGCTGACATAAGGGAAGAGATCCCTAAGGATGAAGATGACTTCACTGCTGAAGAGAATAGAAAAGATAATTTGAATTATCTTGCAATGAATACTCTCTACCAAACAATTCCAGATGCAATTATGGGAAGAGTCTACCACTGCACAACAGCCAAAGAAATTTGGGATACTCTTGCAGAAATGTGTGAGGGTACTGAAAAGATCAAGGAGAACAAGCTCCAAGTTGCTGTGCAAAAGTTTGAACAATTCTCAATGGAGTCGGAAGAGTCCATTGACAAGTTTGCTGGTAGATTCACTGATGTGATGAATGAAATCAACTCCTTGGGCAAAGTGTACTCCAGGAGAGAAGTTGGATTAAAAATCCTGAGAAGTCTCACTCAAAAGTGGGATGTGTATGCTGTAATGATGCAGAACACCAAGGATCTCTCCTCCATGCCCATGCAACAAATCTTCTCAGAACTTAAGGCATATGAGTTTGACCTCAATAGAAGAAAGCCAGCAGAGGAACCTTCTCTACCAACCAAGGGAGTGGCATTTAAAGCCAAAACTGCTGAAACAGAAATGCAGCCTACTCCAAGATCATCAAAGTCAGTCTCTAAGACTGAAATGAAGGAAGAGATGGCCCTCATGGCTAGAAGGTTTGACAAGCTCAACACAAGGTTTGGTAGATACAAGAAATTCTACCAAGACAACAAATTCAGGAGAAGGTACAACTCTCCTGAAGCACAGGCTGAGGACAAAAAGCCTGAAGAGAAAAGATCAGAGGACAAGTACTCTGATAAAAGAAGGTCTAGTAGAGGTGACCCTTCATCATCTAAAAGAAGAGATGAATCCAAGAAAGATGATGATGAAGACTTGTGCTATAATTGCAAAAAGAAAGGGCACTTCTAGTATGACTGCCCTGAATTAAGCTCTAAAGAAAGAAGAGAAAGGCAAGCAAAAAGAGACAGAAAATTCACCAATAGAAAGGCCATGATGGCTGGTGAAGAATTTGATAGTGCTGAAAGCTTCAACTCTTCTGATGGACTGTTCTCAAACAGTGATGATGATGATGATGTGTGCAACATGGCTATTGAGGATGATGAGGTATCCTCCACTTCTAGCTCACCATCATTTCTATCACAAAACACTAGTGAAATCAACTTGAAACTTTCTTTTGGGAAGTTGATGGAAGATTTCACTAGGTTGCAAGAATTTCATGACAATTGTGTGAGAGAAAATGAAAGACTTTCAATTGAGCTTTCAAAACCTGCTGAGACAGTAATTGACATTAAATCTACTGAGTTATATCAACAAGTCTTGAGAGAGCTTGAGGAAGCAAATCTCAGGATAGTTGACCAACAAGGACAGATTGATGCTCAATTACTTACTCAGAAGAGAAAAGATTTTGAATTAAAAATTCTTCAAGCAAAATTTGAAAACCTCTCACATGAGTATGACATTCTCAAATCAAGTGAAGAGAGCCTGAAATTAAAGATGTCTGCTTTGAAAAAATCCTCTAGAGCAATAGAGGAAATTCAAAGGTATCAAAGACCTATGGCTCAAAGAAGTGGATTAGGTTTTGATCCATTTGAATCTTCACCTTGTCTTAGTGTTGCTTCCACAAGTAACACCAAGAAAATCTTTGTTAAGTCAGTGGCACAACAAACTGAAAAAGGAATAATACAGCCACTGAACAAAGGAAAGGGAAAAATGAATGAAATGCCTACTCAAGTGCTTCAGGAGACTAGGCCCAAACCTAAGAAAATGGCCAAAGTCCCTGAACACAAGAGGAATGTTGGTCAGCAGAGTAGACCCAATGGAAGGGCAACTCTCCTGAACAATGTTCAGAGAAGTTATCCAAGGTATAATCAACCAAGGCCAACTCTTCTGATAAAGCCTCAGCTGAATAGACCTAAGGACAACTATCCTCAAGGGCAGAATAAAATGAGACAACCAAAACCCTTCATGCCAAAGGGTAATGGTCATAAAAATGCCTTTCCTCAAAGATTTCATCAAGCTGCACAAAGAACTCATAAGTTCAGGAGATTTGACAACCCTCCTGAAACTTACAGAGTTAATACTTTCACACACACCTTCCCAAAGGCATTTAAGGGAAAGGCCGTGTATGTTAATGCACAAGGAAAACAACTTAGCCACCTTGAATCAATCAGGGTAATTAGGAAAGTTTGGGTTCCTAAAGGTACAGCTAACCTCTCAGGACCCAAAACTCAAAGGGTACCTAAACCTATCTAATTGCAGGTACCTATGGGCCACAAGAAGAGGAGTGTGAGCAAAAAGTCAGCATGGTATCTTGACAGTGGATGTTCAAGGCACATGACTGGAAACAAGGAACTCCTCACTGATTTTATTGAAAAAGTAGGCCCAAATGTCACATTTGGAGACAGCTCACAAGCAACAACAAAAGGTTATGGTACTTTGATGATTGGTAACATCAAAGTATCCAATGTGTCTTATGTAGCTGGTCTCAAATATAATCTCCTAAGTATCAGTCAATTCTGTGATAAAGATTTCAATGTTGAGTTCTCAAGTGGAAAATGCTTAATTAAAGATAAGACTCAACAAACTCTATTGACTGGAACTAGGAAAGGAAATGTGTATTTTGTAGACTGGAACAAGTCTACTGATGATGCATGTTTCATTACTAAGAGCACTAGTGAACAAAGTTGGTTATGGCATAAGAGGCTAAACCACCTGAACTTTAAATCAATGAACAAACTCGCTAGAAATGCATTAGTTAAAGGACTGCCTAATGAGGTTTTCATTAAAGAACATGTGTGTAAACCATGTCAAGAAGGAAAACAGATTAAAGCCTCATTCAGAGGAAAACCAGTCATTTCTACTGAAAGGGTACTTGAACTCTTACATATGGACTTATTTGGACCAATTACCCCTGCAAGTATTAATGGTAGAAAATACACATTGGTTGTAGTAGATGACTTCTCTAGGTTCACATGGGTAGTATTTCTCCTTAATAAGAAGGAAACACAAGTCAAACTGCCTGAACTATTAAAGAGACTGTCAAATGAAAAGAGCCTTAACATTATCAAGATAAGATCTGATAAAGGCACTGAGTTCATAAATTCATACATCAATGAGTATTGCACCTTAAATGGAATAGCTCATGAAACCTCAGCAGCTAGAACTCCTCAACAGAATGGAGTTGCAGAAAGAAGGAATAGAACTCTAAAAGAAGCTGCTAGAACCTTAATTGATGATTCTAATCTACCTAAGAGGTTTTGGGCTAAACCTATAAATGCTACATGCCATACTCAGAATAGGTGTTTGATTACTAAGGGGCAAGGCAAAACCCCCTATGAACTCTGGAAAGGAAGATTGCCTAAAGTGTCATACTTTCACATATTTGGTTGCAAGTGTTTCATTCACAATAATGGGAAAGAACAGTTGAAAGCTTTTGATAGCAAAGCTGATGAGGGAGTATTTCTTGGATACTCTCAAATCAGTAGAGCTTTCAGAGTCTACAACAAGAAAACCCCTGTTGTGGAGGAAACACCTCATGTTGTGTTTGATGAATCTATCTTTGAGATCAGAAATGAGAACTTGGAATCAGAAGAAATCACACAGAGGACAACCAGACTGAGCCTAAAGGACATGGACACTGAATTCATAGATGTTGTCCAAGCCAATCTCCCTGAAAATGCTACATTGGACAACAATCCTGAAGGCAATATACCTGAAGAAAACCCCACTAAAGGAAATGATGAACTGAATGATCCAATCCCAGTTCACCCTCAGGTAACAACTACCAATGAAGAAGCAGGCTCTGCTGAGGTAGTTAATGGATCCAATATTCAAGGGGGAACCATAAATATTGAAAATACCAATGTTCCAAACATTGAGGACAACATCCCTGAATATGATCTTGAATTAGATCCTGCATTCAATTATCCTGAATTCTATAACACTGGTGACTCAACCTTAGTAGAGGACAACTCTACTGAAGGGATCAGAAAAAGGAGGACTTGGTTATCTGACCATCCTACTAATCTGATACTTGGTGATCCAAGTATAGGAGTCAAAACCAGAAGTTTTCATGGTGAAAGTGCTATGTTTTGTTGCTTCTTATCAGAACAGGAACCAAAAGACATTGATGAAGCACTTCAAGATGCAAACTGGATCACAGCAATGCAGGAAGAGCTAAACCAATTCACCAGAAATGATGTATGGGAGCTGGTGGATAGACCTTCACATCAAGATGTTATTGGAACCAAGTGGGTGTTCAAGAACAAGAAGAATGAAAATGATGTGATTGTCAGAAACAAGGCCAGATTAGTGGCAAAAGGCTATTGTCAATCAGAAGGCATTGACTATGATGAGACCTTTGCACATGTGGCAAGGCTAGAGGCAATCAGACTCTTCTTAGCCTATGCAGCCCACAAGAGGTTCAAAGTATACCAAATGGATGTCAAGAGTGCCTTCTTGAATGGAGTCTTGAAAGAAGAAGTCTATGTGGAGCAACCACCTGGTTTTGAAGTTGGAAACCAAGTCTACAGATTGAAGAAAGCTCTATATGGACTCAAGCAAGCTCCAAGAGCTTGGTATGACACCCTGTCACAGTTCCTCTTGGATCATGGTTTTATCAAAGGAACTGTGGACAGAATTCTCTTCAGAATCACTGAAGGAGATGACATCTTGCTTGTCCAAATATATGTGGATTACATCATATTTGGATCCCCCAATGAGAAGTTGTGTGAGAAGTTCTCCAAGCTCATGCAAAGCAAGTTTGAGATGTCCATGATGGGTATGATGAATTTCTTTTTGGGACTTCAAGTCAAGCAATCTAAAGAAGGAATCTTCATCAATCAAGCTAAGTACACCAGAGAAATGATCAAGAAGTTTGGGTGTACAACTAGCAAGTCAGTAAGGATCACAATGAACACAAATTATAAAATGGATCCTGATGAGAGTGGTATCTCAACCAACTCTACTGAGTATAGAGGAATCATTGGTTCACTCCTCTATCTCACTGCCAGCAGTCCTGACATCACCTTTGCAGTAGGTGTTTGTGCAAGGTTTCAAGCAAATCCTAAGAAAAGCCATCTTGAGGCTGCAAAAAGGATTTTGAGGTATCTCAAAGGCACTGAAAATCTAGGCCTTTGGTACCCTGCTGATGACAACAGTGAGTTAAGTGGCTACTCAGATGCTGATTATGGAGGATGTAGAATTGACAGAAAGTCCACTTCAGGGACTTGTCAATTCTTGGGCAACAAACGTATATCTTGGTTCTCCAAGAAGCAGAATACAGTGGCTACCTCCACCACTGAAGCTGAATATGTTGCAGCTGGAAGTTGCTGTGCTCAGATTCTATGGCTGAGACAACAACTAAGAGACTACAATGTCAACTCTACTGAAGTGCCTATCTTCTGTGACAACAATAGTGCCATTGCAATATCACAGAATCCAGTTTTGCACACTAGATGCAAACATGTGGACATCAAGCATCACTTCATTAGAGATCATGTGGACAAGAAGGACATAAAGTTGGTGAAAATCCACACAGATCATCAAAAGGCTGATATATTGACTAAGCCACTTGCAGAGGCAAGGTTTCTGGAGCTATCAGCAGAATTGGGATTACTTGATCCAGGGAAGTTGGACAAGTAAATTCTATTGAAGTTAATGGAAATAAAGGGAACTGAAATGGTGTTCAGCAGACTTGGTCAAGTCTACTGAAATTCAGAAGAGGTGACCCAAATCATTCAGGACACTTGTCCACATCTTTTCAGGACACTTGTCCAAGTGGGGTCAGATAAGTTGTCCTAGCTATCAAACCAAATCTTGGTCTGATAAGCACCTATTTTGGGTAATCATTGCCTATTTTGAAATTTGTCCCATTCCATATACAGATATCATCTTTTTGGGATTTAATTTGTCTCCCACCCAAAAGGTCACTTTCCATGCATTAAATGCCAAGATTTAATTCTTGTTTGCATTACACCTTTTCAAGCCATGATCTACCTTGAAAACTCCCCAACCATTAACTAATATTAAATAACTTCCACGTTTTGAATAAAACCAATTACTCACTGTTACCTTGGTTTTTGACCATTGGATCAAAATTGGACAACTCCCCTGAAATCAATCCTGGTCGTCCAATTTTATTTTCCATTTTTGTTAACCGTTGAATTGCCTCAAGACTTCACCAACTCATTGACAAACATTCTTTTTAGAATATTCACAAGTCTTAAGAACCCCCACAAACACTTCTTCCCTAAGTATTCGAAACCCTAGCTTTCATCTTCTTCAAACACTCTCAAACTCACTCAAATTCATTTTTGTAACCTTCAATGGCTCCCAAAGTCAGACCAGAAATGATCATTGATTTCTCCAACAAGGCTCTAGACCTTGATTTTGGCTATCTAAGCAACAAGAACAGCCTTCACTTTGAGCCCATTGCATCCTTTGAAAGTGAAGACCCTAAGGTAACTCCAACTCTTAGATGGCTGAGAAGAGCTGGACTCAAGAAGTTCATAGAAGAAAGGCCAAGCTCTTGTCTGGAGAGCTATATGGCTGAGTTCTTTGCCTTCCTCAAGTGGAGAGGCAAGCCTGAAGATGGTGAAGTTGCTACAAGACTCTCTTATGTAGCTGAGGGAGAGGAGGAAGAGAGATTTCACATGGTGAAATTCTCTGAGGAAGACCTTGAAGGAGCTTTTGGATTGCCTTCAGAGGGAAGGAATCCAGAATTTTATGGTGCTGACCATGAAGAGGAGATAGCACAAGAATGGTTATTGGTTCCAGGTCCCATCTCTTCAACACAACACAAGAGAACTCTTAAGCCAAGATTTCTAAATCTTTTTGAGGTAATCACCAAGAGTCTCTTGAGCAACACTGGAAGCTTGGAGCAGGTCAGCCATCCAAGGATCAGAATTATGGTTGCAGTTATTGATGCTAGTGACAAGGGCATCAAGTTTGATTGGAGGACCTTCATCTTGTCTGAGATGATGAAGGAAAAGGCCAAATTCAAAGTGAAAGTTCACAATAAGGTTGTATTGGAAGGAAAACTCAAGTTTTGCACCAGGGCAAGCTTGTTGATTGAAAGGTTTTCACACTACTCCCAAATGCAAACCTTTGCAAAGCCCCTCCCTGCCCAGAAAATCATGTTCAGAAAGCTTAGTAAGAAAACTGAGCAAAGAAGATTGCAACTGGCTAAACCTGCTGAAGAAAAAGCAGAAGAAAAGCCAAAGTTGAAGAAAAAGACTAAGGCCAGAGCTGTAAAGACAAGAAAGGTGTCTCAAATCCCTTCAGAAGAGAATTCAGGAGCCTCAACTGAAATTGAAGAAGTTGTTGAAGAAGGAGTGCATGTACCTTCTGATCACTCAGAAGAGTTGAGGCAGAGATACAATGAGACTAGACAAAAGTCTAAGGGTGAAAAGAGGATCAGGGAAGTTGTCCCTGAGAAAGATAGAGAAGGAAGTGGGAGCAGTAGGGCTAGCAAGAGAAGGGTCAAACCTACTGAAAAAGTGTTAGAGCTTCAAGAGGAAAAGTCTCTACAACTTGCTCTAAGAGAGAGCAGAGCAGAAAGCAGGACCAAGTCTAAGTCAAGGACCAACTCTTCTGGTTCTGGAACTCCAGAATCCAAGGTCCCTGAAGGTCAACCAATAGAGGCCAACCTTCCTGAAACTCAGAATCCTGATCCCAACTCCCCTGAAACTCATGAAACTCCCACAAACCAACCAATCACCCCAGTCAATCTTACAAAGAGATATTCTCCAGAAGGGAGTGTGCAAAGAAGTGGGATAGATGTGTTTGCAGATTTAGTTGTAGATGAGACAAGATTGTTGTCACCCCTTGACTCATCCATGCTCAATTATTCAAAACTTTTAGAATCTGCACTTAATGAGCCAACCCCCCTAAGCAAAGCCCCTTCAGATCTATTGCTCTCAAAAGCAACTGAAGTACCTTCAACTGCACCCAATCCCTCTGAAGCCAACATTCCTGAACTTAACCTTCCTGAAGCCACTTTAGGAGAAGACAGAGCCAACTCCCCTATAACCCAAAGT
Organism: Galeopsis tetrahit; assembly: GCA_963675135.1. Lineage (NCBI taxonomy): Eukaryota > Viridiplantae > Streptophyta > Magnoliopsida > Lamiales > Lamiaceae > Galeopsis > Galeopsis tetrahit. Next base: position 17,967,338 of record OY776127.1, on the reverse strand, counting down.
CCCCATTCAAGTGGAGATGAGGAGGAGTATACTTATGAGAGTATGCTCAGAGGTGGAGCCAAGGCTACTTTGGACAATTTGTATCCACAACTTGCTAAATTTCCAAGAACTCAGAAGATATTTCATGATTTGAGGATGCTTGTGGATGTTAAAGACAAAACTATAATGGAGATATCACAAGTCATCCAAGATAAAGGTGCAAACTGGTGGCAAGTGGAAGAAAGCAGACTACTACACTTTGCTGGTGTGCTAAAAACAAGATTTTGTTAGGGTTATACTGGCAAGTATGCTTTTAGTGCTACTTATGTATACAAACTGATTCTTGCACTTATAAATGAGAATAATATTTTTATCACTGGTTGCTTTAAATATAATGAATGTTAATTATTTATTGCATAAACGTTCAGATGTATTTTACATTGTAGACAATGTGGTGTGTAGAAGATCACAGAAGATCACATTGTCAGTTCCTTGTATATAAGTACAATTGATTCACAACTTAGATGGAATTGAACAATCCATTAGTAGAAGTTGAGGTGTAAGGCTCGGATTGGTTTATCTTGACCAAGAGATTACACTAGTGCATTATGATGTGCTGAATAGGACCTACAGAGAGGTAATTCTTCTAGACTGACTTAAGGAATGAAGAATTAGAACTTAGTGGTTGTTGATTTCTTAATCTCTGTCATTTAAATGGGGTTGTCTGTAGTTAAGAAGTATTGCTTTGATTTATTATGGGTAAAGAATCAATTTGATTCAATACTTTGTATTTTGGGCAATATTATTAATTACAGGACAGATTGTCAAAATTAATACAGAGAATCGTGTCTTGGAGTTTCAAGTTGATTATGTCCCCTTGGTGGGCTCAGAAGGTTTATCATATCAAATCTGATTAGTGGAATTTATTTCCGGTATGATAATAATGTTGAGTTGTCCTTACTCCGAGGAATAAAAGATATTAATTAATTAAAGCATTCAGTAGCTTAAATTAATTGATGGACATTGAATCTTAAACACGGGAAATAATAACCGGGAGCCATATTTCGTAATATGGGTTAGGATGGATAGTGCAATATTAATTCTATAGTGGAATGAATTAATATTAATGAGCTGGAAAAATGTTGTGGCTCAATATTGATTTTTGGGTCCATTGGGAGGTCCAATCCTAATTCTCCTAAAGGCCCATCAAGTAGCCCAATAAAAGTCTATTAATTAAGGTAATTAAAAGATAAGGATTAATTTTGTTTCAAGAAATTAGAGAGAGATATTTATGGAAAAAGATATATGGAAATAAGAAATTATTTCTATATTATTCCAAGATAAATTGACCGGTCAATTTTTCTTTCTTGTAAGAGAAGAAACATAGATTCTCTCTTATAAGAGAAGAAGAAAAGAAAAAAAAAGGATTTGTAATTTTTAAAATTATAGTGTGTGCAACAAGAGAAAATTAATTCTTCCTTGAGAGTTAATAGTTCGTGAGATCTCCCACCGGGTCAACGGACTAGGACTTAGGGAATACTTGAGAAGGCAATTGGGTTGAAGTTGTTACTCTTCTCAACGGTATCTCTCCGATTTAAAGGTAAACACGTAATCCCTTAGTTCCGCATATTTATGGATTTAATTATTTTACCGAACATTCATTACATAAATTAGTTGATTTAATTTGTTTAAATTATGAAATTAGATTTATGATAATTCATATTTAAATTACGTCCCAAATAGATCCGGGTAATTTTAAAGGAGTCTCAAAGGATTCCCGAGAGTCTCAAAAGATCCCTAGGGCATCTCAAAAGATTCCCGGGAGTCTCAAAGGATTCCTAGCGTGATGGTCCATAACCCACAAGTGCCAATAATTCCCCACAAAGGAGATGGGGAATGTGGTCCCATAATAATTTCCCACAAAGGAGTTGGGGACCACAAGAGTTGGGGACCACATTGTTGGGGGACTATTATTGGGTATTGGGATTAATTTCTCAACAGATGGTATCAGAGCCAAGGTTTTGGGCTCTGTAATTTAAATTAGAATTTAAGTCTATTTACATTAAATTGATATTTGGATGGTAGAATTGTTAGATCTTTTTTGCAGGTATCCAATTATCATGGTTTTAATGTATGTTTTAATTTATGCTGTTTGAATGTGGTTTTTAATCTGATTCGGTCAGATTTGTTTTTCCCGTGAGAAAATCCACGGGTAGATTAGATTATTTAATTTGTAATAGACTAGTCTAGATGTTAGATTTATTTTTTGTAAATAAATTGTAACGGATCAAAGACGAAGACCGTTGGACGGATTAAAGAATCGAAGGCGCACCCGGACGACCAATCCACACGGGCCGGTTGTGGGCGTGACATGATTTTTTTTGTTGCGGCCGTGGGAGTACGAATTTCTTGTTTCTTCAAAACGAGAAAATTAAACCATGATAATTGGACGTGTTTGCCTAATTTGTGTTTAATTTTTGTTTTGTTATTATGCTATGATTATTTGTTAATTTTGCATGAGGATTCGTGAAAAACCTCAAGTTTAAAAATTACTAAGTATGTTTTTTAATTAAATTTATTTAAGATAATAAATTGATTAAATGGCCTCCATAATTTATTTATTTGTGAAGTCTTTTGGGTACGCATTGGCAAGCGCCTCTCTCCCTATCGGATAGGTCAAATGATAAGTTCACATGAATAAATTCCTTTAAGGATGATTGTGGATTATTACTAGTGGCGGTATGACCCTCCCATCGAGTGGCTTATTCAAAACGAAATAATAGTCTTGTATTTAATTATGGTTATTACTTTGGTATAAAATTGATATATTAACTTCCCATCGGAGTCACTGTCAATTTTATATGGCCAGTTTAAAGCCAACTATTAATTTTGAATTAAAGGTTTGTAACTGCTTTGTTTGTAACCTGCTTAAATGTATTTGAGTAAACGTTCACACTCATCGTGACTTGCTTAAATTGGTTTTAAGATGTTGGCTGATGCATGTTTATATCGGTTTTTGAGGTTTTTGATAGAGTACATGTGATCAAATTATGTGATAATTTTTGTGTTAATAGGATATTAATACAAATTGTATATTTTATTCTCAATTCAGCATGTCGTCTCCTTTTAACCCACTGTTTAGTATACTTAAAGAAAATAAATTGGAAGGAGAGAATTATGTGGATTGGAAAAGACATTTATTTATAGTCTTGACTGCACAACAGCATAAGTGGGTACTTGATGAACCTAAACCCCCTGCCCCTACGGATGAGACGAACCAAGAAGATAAGGAATATCATAAGGAGTGGATGAGATCCGATGAAATGGCTAGGTGTACCATCTTGGCTTCAATGTCATATGTGTTGCAACACCAACACCAGAACATGGAATCCGCTTCAGCTATTATGATGAACCTTAAGGAACTTTTTGCTCATCAGAATCGTACGGCTAGACAAATGACCATAATAGATATGTTATCACAGAAAATGGTCGAGGGAACGCCTGTGAGGGATCACGTTCTTAAAATGATGGGTTTCCTTAACAAACTTGAGATTCTTGGTGCTGAATTCGATGCGGAAACGCAGATCGATTTCGTACTCCATTCTCTACCGAAAAGTTTTGAGCAGTTCCAACTGAACTATACGATGAATAATCAAGAGTATACGTTGGCTCAGCTCTTGCAAGCTTTGGTTTCGGCTGAGATGTTAATGGGACCAAGGAACGAGCATACGGCTATGTTGGCAAACGGTTCATCTTCTAATTCTGCACCGAAAGGTGGAAAGAAGAAGAAGAAGGCAAATGGCCAGAAACAAGCTAATAATAAGGAAAAGATACCAATTGAGGGAGGTGTCAAGAAAAAGACCACTAAGGGAAAGTGCTTTAGTTGCGGTCTGAAAGGACATTGGAAGTCAGCCTGTACCAAGCCTAAGAAGGCTGGTAAGCAAGGTAATTCTCACGCACTAGTAATTGAAACTTGTTTAGCGGTGTATTCTTCCCATTCGTGGGTGGTGGATACGGGAGCCACTGATCATGTTTGTTTCAATTTTCAAGGGTTCAAGCTAACCCGACAACTTAGTGGGAGTGAGATCATCATCACCATGGGCAATGCTACGAAAGTGGCGGCTGTTGCAGTGGGAGATGTGCAACTATCTTTTAGTGATAATTTTAGTTTTAAAAGACGTTCTTTATGTTCCGAGTTTTAGAAAGAATTTGATTTCAGTTTCTAAACTATTTTTGGATGGATATTCAGTTTCTTTTAATAAGAATGTCGTTATTTGTCGTAATGACGAGATTATCTGTTCGAGAGCATTGGTGAATAATCTTTATACTATTAATTGTGCACATTCCACACAAAATGAATCGTATAACACATCGACTATTTCTAAGAAAAGAAAGCATTCTTCAGACATGAACGAAACACTTCTGTGGCATCTTAGACTTGGTGATATTAATCTAAGAAGGATTCAAAGGTTGGTAAATGACGGCTCGTTGGAATCACTCCAGGTTGAGCCGTTTCCAACCTGCGAATCATGTTTAGAGGGTAAAATGACCAAAAGAGCTTTTGGGGCAAAGGGGAATAGAGCTAGTGAAGTGTTGGAACTCGTTCATACTGATGTATGTGGACCAATGTCAATTCAACCAAAAGGTGGTTTTGAGTATTTCGTTACTTTTATCGATGATTACTCAAGATATGGATACATCTATCTAATGCGGCATAAGTCTGAGACCTTTGATAAATTCAAAGAGTTTAAGGCTGAAGCAGAAAAGCATAGGGAAAAGAGTATCAAGTTTCTACGATCAGATCGTGGAGGCGAATACCTCATCAATGAATTTTTGGGCTACTTATCAGGTGAAGGGATTGTATCCCAATTAACTGCACCCGGAAACCCCCAACAAAATGGGGTTGCAGAGCGAAGAAATCGAACTTTTTTAGAGATGGTCAGATCTATGATGAGTTATTCAGATTTACCTAAGTCGTTTTGGGGTTATGCCTTGGAAACAGCGACTTACATTCTGAATTTGGTACCTTCCAAATCAGTTCCTAAAACCCCTACTGAATTGTGGACCGGGCGAAAGCCTAGTCTAAAACACATAAGAATTTGGGGGTGTCCTGCATACGTGTTGGACAAGGAAGCTGGAAAGTTAGACCCTCGTTCAGAATTAAGGCTGTTTGTAGGATATCCTAGAGGAACGAAAGGGGGTTTATTCTATAGTCCAAAGGATCAGCGAATTGTGATGAGCACACATTCTAGATTCTTGGAAGAAAACTATATGAGTAATAGAAAGCCCAAAAGTGAGATTACCTTAAAAGAATTAATAGGGCCAACTCATATACCAAGTGTACAAGTAGATGTACCAAGCGATACACAAACACAACCGGAACCTCGTCGTAGTGGGAGGGTTGTAAGACAACCTGAGCGATTCATGTTCGTGGGAGAGTCTTCGAACTTGGTCCCCGGAGAGGATGAATCTGACCCCTGGACGTACGATGAGGCAATCCAAGATAAGGATGCAGATTCTTGGAAAACTGCAATGGAAGCAGAAATTGGGTCTATGGATCATAACAAAGTGTGGGAGCTTGTGGAACCACCCAAAGGCATAAAGCCTATTGGATGCAAGTGGGTCTATAAGAGAAAAAGAGGATCAGATGGGAAGGTTGAAACCTTCAAAGCTAGACTAGTGGCAAAAGGATATACTCAAAAAGAGGGAATCGATTATGAGGAGACCTTTTCGCCTGTAGCTATGCTTAAGTCTATCTGTATTCTCTTGTCGATTGCAGCTCACCTAGACTTTGAGATCTGGCAAATGGATGTCAAGACATCTTTCCTAAATGGAAGTCTTGAACAAGAAATCTACATGCGCCAACCCGAAGGCTTCATTGAAAAAGGCCAAGAGAATCTTGTATGCAAGCTTAAAAGGTCAATATATGGACTTAAACAAGCATCGCGAGCTTGGAATCAATGTTTTGATCAGGTGATACAATCCTATGGATTTGATCAAAATGAGTTTGAGAGTTGTGTCTATAAGAAGTGTATCGGAACTGCCTTGGTATTCTTAGTATTATACGTAGACGACATTCTACTTATTGGAAACAATAAAAAAAAAGTGTTGACAGACGTGAGGGTATGGTTGTCAAAATAGTTTGATATGAAGGATTTAGGAGAAGCTGGTCACATCCTTGGGATTAAGATTACTCGAGATCGCCAAAAAAGGATGATATGCTTATCCCAAACCTCATACATAGACACTATTTTTAAACGATTCAGCATGCAAAATTCCAAGAAAGGATTTGTTCCTTTCAGACATGGAATTCATCTATCTAAAGAGATGTGTCCTAAGACACAAAAGGAGATGGATGAGATGAGGAACATTCCATATGCGTCGGCAGTTGGAAGCCTCATGTATGCAATGCTGTGCACGAGACCGGATATTTGTTTTGCTGTAGGCATGGTAGCAAGATATCAAAGTAACCCAGGGAAAGAACATTGGACTGCAGTTAAAAACATTCTCAAGTATCTAAAAAGAACTCGAGATAGAATGTTAGTTTATCAGTCAGACAGTCTGTTCCCTGTGGGTTATACGGACTCAGATTTCGAATCAGACATGGATTCTAGAAAATCTACCTCGGGTAGTGTGTTTTGTTTGGGGGGTGGAGCCATGACATGGAGAAGTGTGAAGCAGAAATGCATCGCTGATTCTACCATGGAAGCCGAATATGTAGCTGCTTGTGAAGCAGCGAAAGAAGCGGTTTGGCTTAAGAACTTCTTAGTGGACTTGGATGTGATTTCGAATTTGCCCAGCAGTATCACTATTTATTGCGATAATACTGGAGCAGTTGCAAATTCAAGGGAACCAAGAGCCCACAAGGCAAGCAAACACATTGAAAGGAAATACCATCTTATACGAGAAATCGTTAAGAGAGGAGACATAGTGATGGCAAAGATCGCATCAGAAGACAACCTAGCTGATCCTTTCACAAAGGGTCTGCCTCAGAGTACATTCGAGAGACATGTGGAAGGAATGGAGGTCAAGTGCGTTGCCAAGCTGCTTTGAGTATAAGTGGGAGAATTTAATAGGACATGTAGAACATGGACGTGCTGTAGTATACTTAAAAGCAAACTTTGAGTATAAGTGGGAGATTGTTAGGGTTATACTGGCAAGTATGCTTTTAGTGCTACTTATGTATACAAACTGATTCTTGCACTTATAAATGAGAATAATATTTTTATCACTGGTTGCTTTAAATATAATGAATGTTAATTATTTATTGCATAAACGTTCAGGTGTATTTTACATTGTAGACAATGTGGTGTGTAGAAGATCACATTGTCAGTTCCTTGTATATAAGTACAATTGATTCACAACTTAGATGGAATTGAACAATCAATTGGTAGAAGTTGAGGTGTAAGGCTCGGATTGGTTTATCTTGACCAATAGATTACACTAGTGCATTATGATGTGCTGAATAGGACCTACAGAGAGGTAATTCTTCTACACTGACTTAAGGAATGAAGAATTAGACCTCAGTGGTTGTTGATTTCTTAATCTCTGACACTTAAATGGGATTGTCTGTAGTTAAGAAGTATTGCTTTGATTTATTATGGGTAAAGAATCAATTTGATTCAATACTTTGTATTTTGGGCAATATTATTAATTACAGGACAGATTGCCAAAATTAATACAGAGAATCGTGTCTTGGAGTTTCAAGTTGATTATGTCCCCTTGGTGGGCTCAGAAGGTTTATCATATCAAATCTGATCAGTGGAATTTATTTCCGGTATGATAATAATGTTGAGCTGTCCTTACTCCGAGGAATAAAAGTTATTAATTAATTAAAGCATTCAATAGTTTAAATTAATTGATGGACATTGAATCTTAAACACGGAAAATAATAACCGGGAGCCATATTTCGTAATATGGGTTAGGATGGATAGTGCAATATTAATTCTATAGTGGAATGAATTAATATTAATGAGCTGGAAAAATGTTGTGGCTCAATATTGATTTTTGGGCCCCTTGAGAGGTCCAATCCTAATTCTCCTAAAGGCCCCTCAAGTAGCCCAATAAAAGTCTATTAGTTAAGGTAATTAAAAGATAAGGATTAATTTTGTTTCAAGAAATTAGAGAGAGATATTTATGGAAAAAGATATATGGAAATAAGAAATTATTTCTATATTATTCCAAGATAAATTGACCGGTCAATTTTTCTTTCCTGTAAGAGAAGAAACATAGATTCTCTCTTATAAGAGAAGAAGAAAAGAAAAAAAAAAGGATCTGTAATTTTCGAAATTACAGTGTGTGCAACAAGAGAAAATTAATTCTTCCTTGAGAGTTAATAGTTCGTGAGATCTCCCACCGGGTCAACGGACTAGGACTTAGGGAATACTTGAGAAGGCAATTGGGTTGAAGTTGTTACTCTTCTCAACGGTATCTCTCCGATTTAAAGGTAAACACGTAATCCCTTAGTTCCGCATATTTAGGGATTTAATTATTTTACCGTACATTCATTACATAAATTAGTTGATTTAATTTGTTTAAATTATGAAATTAGATTTATGATAATTCATATTTAAATTACGTCCCAAATAGATCCGGGTAATTTTAAAGGAGTCTCAAAGGATTCCCGAGAGTCTCAAAAGATCCCTAGGGCATCTCAAAAGATTTCCGGGAGTCTCAAAGGATTCCTAGCGTGATGGTCCATAACCCACAAGTGCCAATAATTCCCCACAAAGGAGATGGGGAATGTGGTCCCATAATAATTTCCCACAAAGGAGTTGGGGACCACAAGAGTTGGGGACCACATTGTTGGGGGACTATTATTGGGTATTGGGATTAATTTCCCAACAGATTTCTCATTGATGAGAATGTGTTTGCAAAGTTAATAGATGAGAAGATCATTGAGGAGAAGGAAAGAAAAGCTAAGGGCATCAGACATCCTGACAGTAGCTCAAATGATGATGATCCCTCAAACCCCTCAAAACCCAACCCTCCTGAAACCAATCCCAACCCTTCTGAATCCAATCTGCCTTCAACCCCTCTCCTAACCTATCATAGAAAAGGCTCTGTTTCCTCAGAGGTGTTGACCAAGGGTGGTAACACAACCAAAGATACATCTGCCAATGAAGGTTCTCTTGAACCCAACGCACAGCCTAAAGATGTTAAGGTTCCTAATTTAGAGGCTGGTTTGATTAAGGCCTATTCAGTATCAGGAGAGTTGGACACTGATCAGCCCTTACTCATTCAGGATGACTCAGTGGCTGCTGAAATAAGCACTATGATCTCCCCACAACTGCCATCTTTGAACCTTGTTGAAGGTGGAGATGCTGCAGGTCTATGTGAAGGTGTTGAAAAGGAGAGCTTAGTTAAAAAATCAGAGGGAGTAGAGGATGAAAGAGAGGTTGTGATTACTAAGATAGTGAGTGTACCACAAATAGAGGGTGGTATAAGTGAGGAAGGACAGGTTATTCTTGAAGTCAAATCTGAACTTCAAGAATCCCTTGATGAAAGGAGGCCTGATTCCTTGGGTGAGGACATTATTAATGAAGGAAGAAAAGAAAGAGTTGAAAATGAGAAGAAGGTTGCTGATGTATCAGAGTCTTATGAAAAAGAAATAGAGGGTGATGAGTGTTTATTCCCTAACATCTTTGATTTGTCTAACATTGCAGGTATTTCTCTTGACCAAATATTTGCAGATGAGTTCTTAACAGATGCACCCATCCAAGTAGACACTGGATCAGCACAAGCCTTGCTTGGGATGCAATCAGAAAAGTTGGACTCCTTAGCTCATCAAGTCCAATCTGCTCATGCTTAAACATCTGGAGCATTGAATGAGCAAGGAAGAACTCTAGCATCTGTAGAGATGAGATTAACTGACTCTGAAGATGTAGTGCTCCCTACATTGGAAGCAAGGATTAGTGGAGTGGAATCTGGTCTTCAAACCATTTCCACTAAAGTTCAGAAAGCCAAAACCACCATGGAATCCATCTCAGAAGAGGTCAAGAAGGAACAGAAGCTGCTGAGAAATAATCACAATGCAAATGTCAAAGCTCTCAGACTAACTGTCAAGCAAGCCCTTGGAAAGAAGACAGCATTGCAAAGAAAAAGAGCTGAGGAACAAAGGCTAGCAATGGTGAAAGCAGCCTCAGAAAAGTTTTCCCAAGAGGTAATGGCCAACATTGGTGAAAGTGCAGTGGCCAACCTCACTAAGCTTCTTAAAGCCCAACTTGATGCATCTCTGAAAGCAACCTTGGAGGAGGTTGTTGAGCAAAAGATGAAGCCTGTTCTAGCTTTCCTGAGCTTGAGCAGTGACAGAATGCAAAATATACATGATGAGAATGTATACTTGTTGGAGGAGATGAAATCTCTGAACCTAGCCCAATCCCTGATGGCTACAACCATGAGCGAGCTCAAACCTCAATGTTTTGATGCTGCCAAAAAGGGGGAAAGGGAAAGAGCAAGAGCAAAAGGTGCCTTGGTCATTGGAAGCCCAGTCAAGGGAAAGGACAAAGTTTCTGAAGTTAAAGGAAAAGAGCCAGCAGTGCTGAACTTAGAAGATTTGGATGAAGAAGAGCAGTTAGCAATTGCCTTGAAGAACCCAAAAAGAAGACAACTGCCTTAGCTCTTGATCCATCAAAATTGTTTCATGAAGGGTATGGCAAAGACCCTGAAACTCAACAGAAACTGGCCATGATAAGGGCCCAAGAGAAAATGGACTTGATGGATGAGGCTAACAGAGCAAGAGATAAGAGAAGAGCTGACTTCCAAAAGCCCAGAAGGAAGAGAGCAACTTACAGCAAGATGAAGCCACAGCTCTTGATCCCAATGGACACCAAATATCCTCACTTGGATAAATGGGTGTCAATTCAACTGAATGACACATGGGAAGAAGCCAAAAGGGAGTTTGTCTATGACTACTATGTCATTGATAGGTGGAATGTAAGGGAAGTCAACACCACCTTTGCTGAGTTCATGATTGAATACTTCAGAGACCTTTATCAGCAAATACTTGTAGTTGCTGATCTTGCAAGGATTGAACTCACTGCTCCCAAGCCAATCATCTACATGCCTCCCAAGCTGGAAGGATGGATTGATCAATCTAGGATTCTTCAAGAATTCCTGGAAATTGTGAAGCTTAACAAGATGGTTCTTGGACCCAAGGGAACCAACCAAGAAGCCATGGAGCTGAAAAGAAGAGTGTGGGCACAATATGGGATGCTGCCACCTCCTGAGGATGACCTCTAAAATGGCTAAGTTTTCTGACCTTTTTGGTGGTTGAAAACTTAACTTATCTGAAGATATGGTTAATTGGTCATCTATGCTGAAGTTTGGACAAGAATGCTGATATGCTCTGATAATCTATTTGCTCTAATATGATATGATTGCTCTGATATAAGTTTTGTGCTCTGATACTTGAAGATCTAGATGCTATTAAGTATTCAGTATATGCTCTGATATCTTGTAATGAAATGCTCTATTGTAATAGTGTTTTGGATTCATGCTCTGATATGTTAACTTCAACTTCAACGACTTAGTGGAAATGCAAACAAGTGGATTGCTGCTTACAAGGAGGCATATCGTCGGAAAATGAGCGGAATGAGCCAAACCGACATTGAGAATGAAGCTCAAGCAATTTATGCAGAGGGTGGTGGCAACAAGTTTCAAGACATAGTTGTATTTAATGAAGTTATGTGTAAAACTCTCAAGTGGGCAATTATATTCTTACATCATAATAGAAATGAATAGGGTAATGAAGAAAGTGGTGGCAGCTCAAAGAGATCAAAAACCAGTGAAGATGGAGGAGAGTATTTCAGCCCATCCAATCCAGAAACTCCAGGCAGTGGATGTTCAACTATTCCCCGTCCTATAGGCAGAGATAAGGCAAAAAAAAAGGGAAAAGGTAAGGTAATGCAAAATCCTTCTACTGATGAATTTGCTGCAAAACTTCGTGCGTTAAGACTCATTAGAGAAAAGGAAGTTGAAGTGATGAGCACACTGGAAAGAGAGAGAATGAAATTCGACAGAGAAAAAGAAGAAAGGAAGATTATGATGTTGAATCGCAATATGTTGATGACATTGATGGCGAAAAATCACTTAACCCCTAAAGATGGAGAGATTAAACGTTATCTAATGGGAGTCGTGTTTAAAAATTGAATGTAATTTATTTTCATGCAACTTCAATTTATGTTTTAAGACTTTTGATTTGTGTGTTTAATTTTAGTTATTGTCTTGTAAACTCTTTTATTTGTTTGTTTGATTCCAATCATCAACTTTATGAATATTATTGTATCTATGTTCCAATTATTGTAGTTGGAGGACACTGATATGATATCACATGCATTCTAGTCATTATTGAAGAGGGAAAGTGGTCCACTTAATAGAGTCAGAGGACAGTGATATCATATCACATGCATTCTAGTTATTATTATTGTTGGGAATAAAATGAGATATGTTTTGATTCAATATCAAAACCCCCTGAGACATGCCTAAGCTTAAGATGATTATGTTCTAAGCATGTTAGAACATATAGAATAAGGCTAGATGAGAAGCTGATATGTTAGGCAGCTCTTAGATGATTAGATGCACAATTTGAGGGGGAACATATGCTTTGAAGACTATCAAGAACAAGTCCCCTTAAGGCTCAAATTCTGGAACAATCACCAAAGCTATTGAAGGCCAAGTATGCTGATCAAGAGAGTTGTCCAGAGGAGTTGTCTCTGCACAATTAAAACAAGAACAAATGTTCTGAAGCTTAAAAGCCAAGTATGCTGATCAGGAGAGTTGTCCAGAAGAGTTGTCTTAGTACAATTGAACCAGAACAAGTGTTCTGAAGCTTAAAAGGCAACTATGCTGAAGAGATGAAGACAACTACACCCTAAAAGATTTCAATGAATCATGCTGAGATCACATCTAGATGAAGCAAAGGGAAAGAGCCAAGTCATCTAAAGAGAGCAAGCCAACTATGCTGATAAGCATGTATGCTGATAGTGATAAGCAGAGTTGTCCATTTGATAAGGAATGTTGTCCTATCATTGGATCAACCTTCAGAAGCCATGTCCAAGTCCTAACAAGTGAATCTTAAAGTCAGACATTGGGAAGAGTGCTGCAGAATGAAGACAAAGTCTTAACAGCCGTTTATTACCCAAATGAGGACATGTCACTATCAAGAATCTGTCTTCCAGGTTGAAGAACTCAAGGAAGACATTTATAGCAATTTGGGACTGCCTCTCCAACGGGCAAATCCTTAAGTTTGTCTATAAATACAGAAGTGTGAAGACCATTTGAAGCACCTCAACCTTGACAAGAATATCCAACTAACCTACAAGTCAAAGTGCTTTCAAAGCCTTCAAAGAGACTATCTTAGTCTTCAAACACTTCATCTAAGCTGAACTTATTGTATATCCATACAAAGCTTAGAGAGATATCATATCCTTATACACTGACCTTCATTGTAAAGGATATCTCATTAGTTGGAACCTTACTTCAACCCTTACCCTTTTCAAGTGAGAAAGTGAGAAGGTTGTAGTAGTAGAAGTGGTAGGAGCTGACTGTTGAGAGAAGAACAGTTCAGTTCTGAGTTGAGAAGAGGGTACTAGGACTCTAGACATCCTAGGGATCAATTCACCAAGGAGTGGTGTTCTTGATCAAGTGCACCTTGGCACTATAAAACAAGTTAATTTCAAGAGTGAAGGAATTATCCTGTTAAATCAGGGAAAGTGGATGTAGGAGCTTGAGTCTCTGAACCACTATAAACTCTTGTGTTGATTTACTTTCAAAGTACTTTCATACATTCAACACTGCACACAAAACTGATCTTTCAAAAGACATATATTCAAAGACTGTGCAAAACTGATTTGGACAAGTTCCCTGAAAACTGGACTGATTGACTAAGTGATTTCAGAACTTAAAGGAGTCTAAAACTAAAGGGCCAACCACTAATTCCGCACATACAACTCCCCTAGATAGTTATTCAACTAAGTACTCAATAGTACTTAGTAGTTTGATTATCTTAGAAGAGTTAAACTCATCAGCATAGTTGTCCAGGACAACCTTGCTGAAGTACTTTTGGTTTAGTTTGTAAAAGAATTTGCATACAAGTGTATTCCCCCCCCCCCTCCCATACATTTTATATACTCCTTTCAGGACCAACAATTATCTTGTAAATAGAGTCGGAGGACACTGATATGATATCACATGCATTCTAGTCATGATTGAAGAGGGAAAGTGGTCCACTTAATAGAGTCAGAGGACAGTGATATCATATCATATGCATTCTAGTCATTATTGTCTTGTAAATAGAGTCGGAGGACAGTGATATCATGCAATTGTCTAGTCCACTTTATTGTATCAGATATCACATGCAATTGTCTAGTCCACTTTATTGTATGCACATTATTTTATCCTATATATACTTATTGAATCCATATTAGGCCTACACAGAAATTCTTCTCTCAAATATTTATTTCGTCCTTGTTATTTACTCATTACACTTTACAAATGTCTTTCAATGAAAATCCATCAGTAGATTCAGATTCAAGTTTTGATTCTAACGATTTTAAAGCACTTGATGAATGGAAGAAACGAGTTGTTACACAAAATCGCCAAGTTGATCTCATCATCGAGAATATGATCATAAGCAATCATAATTATGTTATAGGAGATCACACTCCTAGAGCCAGAAGAAGATATTGTGAAAGAGATCGTGAGATTGGTGAAGAGCGTTTGATGAACGGCTATTTTAGCGATACGCCGACGTATACTCCTGAGATCTTCCGACGAAGATTTCGTATGCGAAAATCGATATTCCTACGTATAGTGGAGGTCGTTACTACGAATGATGAATACTTTAACAAAGACCTGGTGCCACAGGTAGAAGAGGTCTTTCATCGTTGCAGAAGTGTACTGGAGTTATGAGGGTGTTAGCGTATGGGACATCATCTGATGTCGTCGATGAATACTTGCGAATGAGTGCAACTGTGACAAGACAAGCTCTCGAACAATTCGTAGAAGGCGTAATATCCTGCTTTGGCGATGAGTATCTTAGAAGGCCTAATGAACACGATTTGGCCAGACTACTTTATGTAGGGGATCAACGTGGATTCCCGGGTATGATAGGCAGTATTGCCTGCATGCATTGGGAATGGAAAAATTGTCCTAATGCATGGGCTGGGCAATATGCTGGGAGAAGTGGAAAACCAACAATCATCTTGGAAGCTGTTGCATCATATGATCTATGGATATGGCATGCTTTCTTTGGAACACCAGGTACGTGTAATGATATTAATGTACTCCACCGATCTTCAGTTTTTAGTGATATCTTGGAAGGTCGAGCACCAAATGTTAGTTACATCGTAAATGGGCACGAAAATGATAGGGCATATTATCTCACTGATGGCATATATCCTTCATGGGCTGCATTTGTCAAGTCAATTATTTCTCCACAACTTCGAAAGCACAAGTTGTTCGCTCAACACCAAGAGGCTGCGCGAAAAGATGTAGAGCGAGTATTTGGAGTTCTACAAGCTCGTTTCGCATTTCTTAGACTCCCATGTCTTATTTGGGATAAGTCTTTGATGGGAAAAATTATGATGGCTTGTATTATCATGCACAACATGATAGTAGAAGATGAGCGAGACACGTACCAAAATTACTATGATCCCACCGAATTTTTTATGGATAATCCCACAAATGATGATCAACGTTTTCAATACTCTACTGAACGCATTGCAAGTTTGTCCACTTATATGACTAATAGGGAACAACTTCACAATAGAGAAGCTCATATCGCTCTCAAGACCGACTTGATTGAGAATATATGGAAAAAATTCGGCCCTCGAAATTAAATAAGTAATTTTTGTTTTCTCTATTTGTAATTTAATATTTCATGCATCCATTTGTAGCTTATTTATTATTGTTTTTCAATTTCGTATTTTCAAATCTTATAATTTTAATTTTGTTATTGAGTTCATTATTTATTTTAAGTGTGTGATAAAAAAATTCATATTATAATTACAAATTTAGAATATCAAGGAATTTTTATATACCAATTTACACATTAAAATATAGTAAAAATTAATAATATAATATGTATTTAAAAAATAATTATTATTTTTGGGTTGGATTAGTGTCACTGATATAAAGTATGATTAAGTTAAATTTGAGTTGGATTGTAAATTGTATATGTGGATGAGAAAATTAATATAATATTGAAGGGTTGGGTTGGAGGAGGGAAAATATTGAAGGGTTGTGTTGGAGGAGGGTTCATCCAACCAATGTCACGAAAATGTGGAAGATGAAGTATTATTTTAATATTAAATTTTTTGTCATGTGCAATGGCACCTATGAACATAGTCTGAAACCCTGCGATATTGACCCCACCGTCCACCCTGTTGTTGCTAGGGGTGTGCAACGCAACCGAACCGAACTGAAATTAAAAAATCGAAACCGAATCGAATTTCATTATAATTAACCGAAACCGAACCATAGTAAGATAAAACCGAAAATAACCGAACCGAATAATTCGGTTCGATTTCGGTAAAAATCGAAAACCGAAATAAAAACCGAAAATACCTAACATTTTATATGAAATTTTAAATAAATGTCCAAATAATACAAATAAACATTTAACAAACATTTAGTGATTTAACAACCATTTAATATTAAACATAATCTATCAATTCTCAACAAATTTTATTAAATCTAACATACTAATAGTGTTAAACAAATAAATGAAAAACTAAGTATTAAACCTAAATGAATTCGGTTCGGTTTTCGGTTAACCAAATTTTTCACTAATAAAACCGAAACCGAAATCTAAGAAAAATGCTAACCGAACCGAAACCGAAAAACCGAACCGAATTCATATTTCGGTTCGGTTTTTGCTCAGCCCTAGTTGTTGCTGCTGCCGCCTGTTCGCAACTCTCTCGCTACAGTAAGATTTTTTCTTTTTGAATTTTTGACGAACCAGGATCAAAAATAATGCAATATTTCGATCACTTGTCAAAAAACATCACAATTTTTGACTATTTTGTGTCAAAAATGGGTCAATCTGAGCATTAGCAGCATAACTGGTCCAAGTGAAAATCACTTCAATTCATTCATTGCCGATTGGAAAGTGATTACAATAGAAAAGACAAGAGCTAAAAATTTACATAATAAGATCTCACGCATTATTTATTTCCTCTTTTTATCATCGGGCTTTATAAGCTGAACAGGAGCCGCCGGTATCCTCGTCCACCATTCCCTTATCCGTCTCCACCCCCGTTCACTACTTTCCTTCCTCAACGACATGTGTCTTGTAAAATACTCCACAAACACAACTAGCTTCAGATATTTCAGCGGCACAAAAATGATCGCCACAGCCGTTATAATCAACAATATAATCAGTTTATCTGCTGCCTGAAAATTATATACATACATACACATTTAGATTCGATTAGATTAGATTCACAACAAAAATATCTCAAACACGTATACAAGTATATATCAAGGTTTAAGGATGCATCTATATCTCCAAGAATACATACAAGTTTGAGGTTTTTATAATATCATGTCAAATCAAATTAAAGTTGGATGTGAATGGGAAAAAAAGCATTATAATTAGGCAGAGTAAGAGGCCTATATAATGCAAGCAATCATTTTCATGCTATTTTATTTTATTTCAGCGAGCTCATGAAAACCATTTTTAAACACGGTTGCTTATAAAAGAAATAAACGAGGATAGGAATTTGCTATATCATCTGCAGTTGAAGAAAATGTTCTAATATAGTAATATGAAATAAAATTGAGCAAGCACATATTGGGCAATACCTGTGGAACAACAGCAAAGAGAAGTGCCCGTGATTTAAGAAGAACAATGTTGCCACTTTGGATGAGAGATTCAACTTGAGTTATAGCTTCCTGTAATGTTAACAGCTGCTCCACTGCATTCTTATTAGGGGGAGCTATTATCTTGAATGCTTCCAGTTGCCTTTTCTTCCAAGTATACTTACGCCACAGCATAATGACCGCCAAAAATACGATGATTGATGGCAATATATAATTGGTCCACTCCCTGAAAATTATTATGTGTCCCATTTATGAGATACTCTATGTAAATTAACTTAGAACTTTAAGAAGATGTAAGGTTTGAGATCAAAGCAAGCAAATCAGTGAAATACCCAATGAAACAACAAACAGAGCAGTGCAATAATCAAATAAGAAAACAAAACAAAATTACAAGATTTAGAATAAAATTTTCCAAGGATATCTAGCCCTACAAGATTTCTGAAGACAAATTTGCACTTTGAATGTCTACAAGTCTGTAAACTGAAACTTAGACAAGTTTTATCGATTCTGAAGAACCTAACTAGATTCTGATCCAACTGTTGGAATTACAATGTTTATGAAGGTGAATTAACTGAGTTTAAGTAATACTGATTTCGTCATTAACGGATTACTAGTGAATTATCACAGTAATATTTTGTCCAAGACTTCAAATATTTCAAATTAGATCATGCGTCTGTACTTTAATGATCCTATCTGTAGATAAATAATGGCCAAAATAATGTCACAAAAGATAGGGAAGAAGTTATGATACAGCAATGTAGGAGAAAAGATATAATATCATTTTCTTACCTAAGTATCATATAGCCAAAGAATAACACAAACATCACCGATTTGGAGGGATCGTCCCATGAAGCCAAACGTTGTAGCCGTTTAAATAGTTCAAGTAGTGGTAAAAGCAACTCCTGCATAACAAAGAAGGAATGACTTGTCAAGAAATGAAAGAACAGAATAATAGAGTTGGTAACTTGAGAGATTGTATTAAATCTGACAAGGTTATCCACATTAGTCACCAATTGCACAGTCAAAGTAAATGCACACATAAGCAGATAATACACAAATTGAATATATAGGCAACATTTAACACAGTGGGCAGGGCATTTTGGCAGAAACTTTGTCATCAGTCTGCCACAAACAATATCAGTTACTTACTTTAAATACCTTGCATAATTTCATGCAGCCAGAAGTAAAAAAATATATACTCCACAAAAACAAAACAAAAAAAATTCATGAATACTACAGATTTAGCAATATAACTTTCAAACTGATCATTCAAATAAGACTTGTATATTAGAGTCTTCTTAAAAGCTACTTATGAGATAAAGCAGCATTAAAACAACCACTTCTTTTATTCATCTAAAGCGCATAGTCAACACGAACAAGGACATATAGTAGTTGAAAAAGGAGCATAACTAAATTAATTTTGGGGATTAATGCATAGTGCAATAGGCAATAAATCATCCAAGTCTAAGTTAATCAGCATTCTTGCACACAGTAAAAACACCTAGCAAGCAAATGCTCTTATAGGATGCAGTTAGATATCAGCTTATATCAGTTTCATCCCTATATCTGCTAGTTGAAAGATTAAAATGTTCATTCATATGATGAAACATGCAAGAGAGAAGAATGAACTTGAATGATGAATGACAAAGCATACAAATAGCAAACCTTCATCACAGCTAAATTGGTATCAATCCCTTCCACTTTCACTTGATCAACAGTGGCTTGAGCAGCTTCAGCCTTTCCAGTATCCTGTTTCAACTGCTTCACCATAGCTTCTAAAGTATTTGGTTCGCCCACACGAAGATCTGCAGTCTGATATGTTGCTTCTCCATTTAACTCTGCTTCTTTATGTGAAACAATTTTGAGCCTAATAAGTGTCATAAGTGCAGTAGGCAATATATGCCTCCTAATTGCATTTGGAGAGCTCGAAACATCTTGTTGCCCAGCACTAGGACTTATGTGTGACAAACGACTTGATAGAGTTTCCATTATCATATCTCCTCCAGGAAGACTCTCAGCCAAGTTAAAGCACAACGGAGATTTGTAATTGGACGACGAGATGCGGAATGCTTCTCTGACTGCACGATAGCGAAAAATTCCCAGAATTGCTCGACAAAGTGCTTCAGATTGCTGATTCCCTTTCAAATTATACCTCCTAATGAAACGGTGGGCCCGGAGAACCTCCAGACAGATATCCAACCAATAGTCCCTCCTTGAGCAGCCTTTAAATTCAGGAAATTCCAGATAGACAGGCTCTGCTCTATAATAGACTAGAGTTAAAATGTAATATTACAATTTTTAGATTGCATATTCAAATTTGCTAGAGAACGTACGTGGATGTTGACTTGTACATAACAGCTTTATCAAATAGACGAGCACCCAAGGGTCCTGTTAACTCAGGCTTTATCACTTGTTTCATCTCTATTGCTAAATCATATCTTACAGCTTTGTCATATAAACCAACACCAGACTCAAAGTAAAGAGCGTAGTTTGTCAATGTCAACCGCCCTGACAGTGTTAAACAAAACCAAGAAAAATCATTAGATAACAGAAAGATGGCAAACTTTTGACAGATTGAAACTAGGAAAATAATATTTATACCAATGGAAATCATAGCATAATCCATCAAAATTTGTGGAATCATTTAATATTTTTACTTTATAAAATCAATATGAATATGTTTTATACATATTACCTGGCCATGCAGACATCCCAATATGCTGCAAAACTGCTTGGGTAGGTACAGTGCCATCTATATCTATAATAATTTCATCCTCAGCAAGTGAAAGATTGGAAATGACTTGTGGTCCCACAGCATTTTGCACAAATTTGACAACCCTACACAACATTATATGGGTCAGCAATCATTAAGCTTAGTAAAACTTAAAGGGAAAGATGCAGAACTACCTTGAGAGAATTTTATTGATATTATCTACTCAAAAACTGAAGAAAATTAGTAGCAAATTTAAAATCATATTTGAGTGCATATAAAAACAAAAACTTCTCAGCATATTTTGGGGTTGCTTAAGTCCTAACTCCTAAATCAACTGAATCGTGAAGAGAAATCGAGAGAACCTCTGAATGTATTAAGATTTTGAATGTAAGAACATTGAGAATAAAAAGATATTGAGGAGAAGAAAAAACTAAATTCCTCTCAGTATAGAATAGATGCATCTTCAAAATTAACAAGCTAACACCAACCACTTGAGATCTGCTTTGATTCAAGTTCCTTAACAAAAAAACAGGCAAAAGTAATAGAGTTTACATAGTAAATAAGCTGAAGGAAGTGATGCGTACTTGTCAAGACTCCGAAGGTACTTGTCATATATTAGGAAATGAAGTCGGGAAGCCGAAGAATTTGTCAAAACATCAAAAAGATTGTGAACCGTAGTTGTATCTGCAATAACTGGACAAGCAGGAGCTATCCGAGCAAAAGCCTCTGGCCCAACTGTTTTCTTGTCATCAACCTATTTCAACAAGATAACTCACAGAAATGAATAAATAACACTTGGCATCAACATAACAAAACTTTAAATAAATTAAAGTTTAAAGTTCATCATTACTCTCATAAATTCAAGTTTAAAGTTCATCATTAAAGTTCATGATTGCGAGAACCCCCACCTGAACAGCCATTTTGGTTGAATTGGAATAAAACAATGACCAACCATCTTCACCCTCACCATCCTGACTGCTTTCAGGGGTAGTTGCCTGTAATCGCATATTATTCAAGACCATCAGACGTTAAAAAGAAAAAAGGAAAAAATTGCATCCTCTTTTGCAAAGTCCAGGTAGTATTATATTAGAAATTTTTAATTGAAAGGGTGTGAACAAGGACTTCTAATAAACATGATATATTTAGGGGGGAAAAAGATCAATCCCATTTTACTTCATCTATCAGGTTGCTATCAACACCAGGGGCCTCCCATGCAATCATCATATCAAATGTTAGACGGCAAAACTCCTTGTCGTTCAAATAATTAGGTCGTGTGATGGCCAGCTGTAGTGCTTTATATGAGCAGAATTCCAGGAAGTTCCTAGCATAGGATGGAGGTTGCCTAAGATTATCAGGAAGCTCGACATCAAATTGTTCATGTAACTCTTTGGTTGATATGCCAAGAATCCTACAACCATGTCATACATAATTAGGAGTAGTTCATAACAAATATCTTCTATAAGAAAAATCCAGAAAACAAAATAAAACAAATTTCTGAACAAGTTAAAAGAAAAATAGCAAATAACAGTGTTATCCTCATCAAATTGAAGTACTGATTCAATGAACATTGTTAGGAACAGTTTATAACAAATATCTTCTATAAGTAATTTGTACTTGTAAGAAAATTTCAGAAAACAAAATTTCCAACCAAGTTAAGATTAAAATAGCAAATAACAGAGTAATCGTCATCAAATTGAAGTACTGATACAAAGAGGCGTAAGTCAAGAAAACAAAACAAAATTCTCCAACATAACATAGCTAGCCTAATGTAGCTATTATAACATACATAGGCAAAGAAGTGAATCTTCTTTCGTCTTGTTTCTCTTTGTGAAACATAGATATGCATAACATAGTAGGTACGTACTACGGATCTCAAGATTCAAGCATATTTGGGAATTATAACGACGTGTAGTTAACTATTTTATGTCCATCTCATTTCCTTCTTTATTGTAATCGACTCATCAATCGTGAAATTTGGTATTTGGACACACCGAAATTCAGAAACCGTTGATTGTCACTTACGACGCCTTAAAAATTACACCGCTTTCCCCTTAATCACATACAAGATTCAATCAATATCGATCATATTCAGTTGTTAAAACAGAACCCCCACAGCATGGTGCGAATTAGATAAATTAGAGTGATAAATTCATTACTTGGAGCAAGAAGAGACGACAGAGTTAGCCTGAGGTGAGAGAAAAGAAAGGGCGGGATTCTTTTCCGGCGAAATTATGGCGTCGGCTTGGGCATCAGCATCACCATTGCTCTTCTTAGCGAAAATGGACTTCAGACTCCACGGATTGTCGCTTTTCGGCGTCGTTTCTGCCTTTTCCTTCTCCATTATTGAATGCGATTGATCTTGATATCGTCCGAAAATTTCGAAAACCCAAGTTCTTGGAAAATTGAGGATGATTTCAATCTATTGACTGCAACAATTGAGAGCGATTCGATTCTTTTCTTCTTCGAAAAACATAACCACCTTTACATGTAAATGTAAATTGCTGTATATTCTCGTGAAGCATGAATTGAAAAGGGAAATTCGTCAATTTCCCTTTTTAATGAAAACTGGATAAATAAATGCCCATTTTATATTTTCAAAGAAAGATGTCTTTTATAATCAAAATAAAAACAAAATGTCTTTTTTCTTTTTTTACTCTTTTATCATAATATTTCTACGGTTCATTTGCTAAATGGTGTATATTACATTTTGGTTTATTCACATATGTATCTCATAATAATGGAAACAACACATGTTAAAAATTCAATAGATTGAAACATAAAAAGTAAAATAAAGAAATCGGTCCAGGTTGAATCATGTATTACATTTTCTTTTTCTTTACAAATGATGTCATATCGGCAGCACCTACATCAAAATCATCTTTCCAGAATTAATTTTTCCATGATTTCCTCATTTGAAAATCTCTTCAATCGTCCGTCCATTCAACATCTCTAAACTTTTTTTTTTTTTTGGAAGGTAACATCTCTAAACTTTGGTTGTCTATATTACCCAACTCCGACCCTATACTATTCACAAACTTAAGAATAGGTTTTTTCCTTGTGTCTTTCTTGATTATTCCCTCATTCAAAGTGGATTGTGTCCCTACAGACCATATATACATTTCCCGCATGTGGACTTCGTTGAGAACACAAATTTTCCTTTTCTACGTTGTCCACGCAACCTACCTCCTTAGAACTCTGTGAAACTACCTTTGACCCACAGCTCCACTTTTCGATTCCCTCCCCTCCCCAGTGATGCATGTGCCCGATCCCATGCCAGCCATATCTCCCATTCGTACGGCTCCATCTCCACCGTTGCCGCCCACTCACTCCAGGGTGACTCAAGCTGTGCAACAACATTGTGATATCTTCCCTCTTGTGAAGGAAAAAGGGTAATGGTACCATCTCTACCATATACTCCCCTGGCCAAATAAAATATTATTTATTTTATTTGAAATTCTAAATTTTACCTATATAAAGTACATATTATACTCATAAATATTGAATACAAAAATAATAACAAAATAAATAGAGGTATTTCATACATTTTTAATATAAAAGTGATTATCATTCGAGACAAACCAAAAAGAAAGCATGACTTTAAGAAAGTAATCATCAGCTTTATTTATTTACTATCTCTTGGAAATAATGTAATACGGCTTCAGAAAATAAATATAAACAATTCTTACCAAATTTTATTGACATATTAAATATCTCGCAAGTATCATCATTCATAATACGATGTAGTAGATTGGAATTACAATGATCTAGCTGCAAAAAGTACCTCAATAAAAATAAAATAAACTGAAGCAGTTTACACTTTGATAAAACAAAAAAATGCAGAGAATTCACAGTAATACAAAACTCTGGTATACTCTCTTGGTTTCGTCTAAGTTGGCCTCAAAGCCCTCAACCTAAAACGGTGCAACTGATACAGCATCAAGACGCTTTTGCTGAGTCATCGCTCGACTTGTCCCCATCGGAACCATTATTAATCATCTTCTCCAGTGAATCCAGATCCCCAGCTTCCGAAACAGTATGAAGCCTTAGCTTCTCAGCATCTTCACTGCAAAACATTCAAATGACAGAGGCACAGCACATCATCACACTAATTGTGAATCACAAGTTAGAGCGTGTTTGCAAACTCTACAAACACTCTACCAACAGCTTTCAGAATCATTTTTTTTTCTTCAAAATCTGTGAGTAGCTTTTGAATAAAAGGGATTTTGCAAACACAACCTAAGTTATGGGTGTGAAGAAAAAGGGAATGATACTTACTCTGCTACTCCAAATATTTCCTTAACAGTTAGGGAGCTATTTCTTGAACAAAACTCCGGCAGCTAGACAACGAGACAAAAAGTTTGATAAGACAAACTGTGATGTAATTATTTGTCTTTGACTAAAGCCAAATAGAGTCATACCTCTGACAGATAATAAATCTTTCCAAAAAGAGTTTGCACGGCAAGTTTTCTTTTGAATCCCTTTTCAGAATATCCTGACATATCCATGACCACTGGACCTGAAAATGTATGCATAATCTAGATCAGTAAATCAACGTTTTGCAATAAATAAAGGTTTTGTTTGATCATCTGCAGCCTCTAATAAACCATAATCACCCTGCAGACAAATTCAAAAAGTGTCTGCCCAAAAAAATCTCCAGGCATATACACAAGCAACTGCTAGAGGATGTTTTCGAAATTATAAAGTAGCTTAGAGCCCATTTGGTTGAGCTTATAAGCTCCTTCAAACAGATTATAAGATGTTTAGAAGCTTAAAAGCTCTCAAAAAGTGTTTGGTTTAAAAAGATGTTTAGCAGCTTATAAGCTTTTGAAACAACTTATAAGATGTTTAAAATAAGCTTAGCCAAACTGGCTCTCGGGCAACTAGCCAACTACGAATTCACATTACTTGGTAAGCAAGTCTGTGAAGACAAGTGCATAAGTTTAGAACCAAGAGAGTTTTGTTACAGCTCCACGGAGGACAAGTTGCAATAAGTTAATGTAGTGATACCTTTATCTTTCACAATCCTTGCTGAAATCTCATTTAGAATTCCGGCTACTTGGGAGTCATCCAACATTGTCTCTTTCCTGAGGTGGATCAAATTCACTATCAGATCTGGATTAAATGGCTTCTCATTCAACACGTAACGTATGTATTTACGCAAAACTTCTTCCATCTCAAAACCTGTCTGGAAATACAAAACTATGAATATATCAAGCAGTTTGCATAAAAATTAGGGTGCTATATAATGTCACATGCATGAGTCAATTTAAGAAATCGACATCCCATTGCAAAGAATTCAGCTCTACGTTTAAGGTATATACTCAAGCAAGTTGGCTTACAAAGTTGATCATGATATGATCAAGTGCTTTTTGGGTCTCTCCAAAATAGATGGAGCTACACACATAAAATTATTTGAGAAAAATTATTATTATGGTAGTTTATGATTTTTGCATATGGAATTGACCTTTTTCGCTCTGAAATAAATTTTGAATCTTTTTTCGTTTTGAGTTTAATTTTATTAAGGATTTTAGTAATTGGCTTTGAATACGTATTTATTTCTAATTTTGTATACATGTTTGGCTCATTTATGATTCTTCTTTTGTTTTAAAATAAATTGTTGTTCTAAGCTAGTCTTCAAAGGCCTTCAAAAATCGTGATTTGACAGTCTTCCTAATAAAAAACCAAGAAAAAAAATAAGCATTTGATACCATAAAATTAACAACTAAAATAATCAACCAAAGGGAACATGACTTCTAAATTCACCATTCTTTCAGAAAAGATTTAGACAGTGTTAGTTGAAAATCAGTCATCTACAGTCAAGGTCATGGACTCATGGCATGCATGTCTAGTATGACTCACCTTTTCCATCAGTTCCTTCAAAGCTGATTGGTCTACTTCATTCGCACCCTTCGCGAACAGTTCATCCAGAGATTTGCACAGCGTAGCATTTTTATTGACCTGAAATACACTATACTTGTCAAGTAAACAAACAGGTAAATAGTACATTTTCACAAAGCCACTCAACTCTTATTCAAAGTAGTAGTAATACATTTACAACATGGCTGACATAACTGCTAAATAATGATTTAAATAGCTACAAAACAATGCCACAATTATTCCTTGTAATCTCCAGTAGGGTACTGCTAAGATTAGTGGCTAGAAGTTAACTTTTATTTTTAGGATATTATTAGTACAAATAGCCTACCGTATTATCACATGAAGATACGAAGAATATTAATTCCAGTCCATTCTCGCAGATTTCTCCTCCTATTTCTTCTCTTCTCAAATTTCTTACGTACCACCATTCCTCACAGTTTCATAGTAAACTAAAATGTCAAATGAAGTTCTATCGCATCGTATAACTGTATATGAAACCAAAACCAAGCTAGAGCTAGGAATTGTCCAGTTGAATGTGTTCTTTCTGCTTTTCCAGAAGTCACTATAGCACGAAAGACCGAAGAGAGCAAAGTAAACATAGTTTATAATGGACCTATATAGCCATACATAAATCAATTCATTGTTCGTCATGCACCACATTACGAATTGCAAAATCATACTCACACCAAAAATATACCAAGAGAGAATTTGTTTCTCCAACCTTCCCAACCATGGAGTAATATTAATAAAACACAACAAAAATCTTATCTATGATACAATACTAAAATACTTAAAGAGCACAATGTAGGAATTCAATTCAACATCAATAAATAAAGAAAAGGGCGAGGAAACCAACCAATTGGCGGCGTTTCTCCCTAGGGGAATTGAACTTCCGGACGGTCTTAACAAAGGCCATGACAAAGGTGATTCCAAGATAAGCCAAGGGAACGGCCAGAATCCATGGCAGGGAGCTCCGCCCAACACGGGGCCCCGGAATTGCCTGTGTGACGGAGCCCGTGAATTCGACCAAATCCAAAGCCTTTTCCTGTATCCACGGCAAATCCTCTTCTACTTCCTCTTCCTCCTCCACTATTTCTTCCTTCTTAGTCGAAGCATTGTTGTTCTTACTGCCGTTGGCTAAAAATGGGCGAGAGGGCGAAGAAGATATCGTCAATAGTGAAAGGGTTGAGGGAAATTGAGGGCTGCAGCGTCTGTGTTTGGAGACTAGGGATAAGGGTTTCGGAAAGAGGGATTTTGAAGTATCAATGGAAGTATGAGAACTGCAACAGGTGTAAAAGCCGCCATTGCAAGTGGTCATATTGATTTCGAGTCAACTGTTGAAGTGAGTAACGCGGCGGCGATGGTGGTGGCAGCAGCGGCGGCGGAAGCCGGCTGTGTATCTACGGGCTGGGAATGCACAACACAGACTGACAGAGGGTTCCAAATTTAATTGATAATTCAATTTATACAATGAAATATGTTTAATTACGGAAATTTTTAATAATCTTCGGTCATTCTTCTGAATCGATTCAGACCAAGGATGAAAATATCCGGAAATATCCTCGATATATGCTCGATATATCCATTTTTCGGGGTCACCGATATCGATATTGGGAAGAATCGATATTTCCACGATATTTATAAAAAAATTGAAAATATCGATAAATATCGATAGACAATAATAATATCGAGCCTAATATCGGTAAAATATCGAGTAAATATCGAAAAATATCGAGAAAATGTCGATAAATTTCGAAAAATATAGATAAATGTCATACGAAATAACATTGTATATTATATTTTATATAAATGTATCACTAATATAAAATGTATTCAAATTATTTTGTTGATTTTATGTACTAAAGGTTTTTTATTAAATTTTTACAATTTTTAAAATTTACCGATATCGATATTCGATATCGATATATCCATCGATATTTCCATAAATTTAAGGTCTCGATATTTCCACCGATACCGATATTTTCATCCTTGATCCAGACCGTCAAAAAAAAGTTGTGGGTACTGTTAAAATGAAATATAGTGATGTGTATGGTAGAATAAAGGGGGGTATTATTGGTAATTCATTGACTAAAGTGGGTGGAGATTTGACTAAAGTTATAAATTGAGTTAAGTTGTGGATCCAAGTAAAATAAAGGAGGGGTAATATTGGTAAAAATTATGTGAGTTATTTCCTTTTTTAGAGTGTGCAAATAATGTTGGGACGCCCGTTAAGGAAAGTGTGCAAATAATCACGGGACGGATGGAGTATTACAAAGTAAAATATCGCACACTTTTGCTCCTTCTGTCCTTTTTTTTTTTTTTTTTTTTTTTTTTTTTTTTTTTTGAGGGAGGTAAGGGGATAAAGATTCGAATACAATTTCAATGATCTCGATAGAAACTCCTAATACTCTGTTCCATTTCACTTTGAAGAAACGGTAGAGTGAACCGCACTTTGCGCCAAACAGTGCGCTCGTCGATTAAGGCTTCGTGGAAAGTGATTGAATTTGCACACTACAAATTCTTTCGAAAGGTTGATAATTCGTTCCACGATGCCACATTCCGGTCCTCTTCCTATTGTGCTCTTTTGGCACATTCATATTGGTGGGGCCGAATCCGAGCGGACTTCCATTGATTTGAATTTTTCTGCCTTAGCCTTGCACAATCCAATTTCAATTGCTTTTAGTTCAGTTCCAAGTGGTGATTGTTGCGGTAAAATTCTTTCGGCGAAGCATATTTTAATTTGCCCATCTCTTGTACTCACAGAACCCCCAACACCAAACTTTAATTCATCCGGATTATGCGCCCCGTCAACTTCAAGAATATAAGATGTCACCTCCACACTGTTCTCCTCATCATTACTGGGTTTATCAACCCTTTTCTTTTCATGTACCTCTCCTCGGGTAGCTCTTCTAAAAGCATCCAAATATGTTATTACTCTTTCTCCCGTGGTTTCCCGTATCTTGTGTGGGCCAGGTTCATCCAATTGTAATCTTGTATGCATCATTGAACATCTTTCTCTCCACACTCCCCATGCAATCATGATAACTTCTTCGAACAAAGATGTTGTCAAGGAATTTTGAATCCCTTGAAGCAAGTCAAAGATGTTGGAAAATTTTCCACTTTTAATTATCCCCCAAATTCCAAACAATTTCCACACTTTTTTAACTCCAGGACATGTAAATATTACATGCGTTGTGCTTGGTGATACACGTGTTTTGCAACACTAAATAAACAACCGCAAGTGTACGGCGTCTATTGTAGCGTGATAAGCACGAGGTCGATCCCACGAGAAGGCTAAGCGTAAAAGTGGTAGTTTGCTAGTCGAGTTCTAAATAGACATGATCGATAATTTGAATATGATGATTCACTCTAAAATTACCTACCAAGTGTCACAAATAAGTAATAAAGAGCAAAGACGAAATCGATCAAATACCATATAAATCAAGAAAACGAAAGTGAAATGGATGTAACTCAAAGAAAGAAAGTGGGTTCCAAGACAATTGTAGTATTTAGACGTCCGTTTATGAGAGTTATCTCGTTTAAATGGCCATTAAGGTTATCTCATATAGGGTGATCACACAAGAAGAACTAATCGATCTCTCGATACAAATTAATCCAAAGACGCAATGTAATATAAGCTCGTATGTCTACATCACAAACATTACACCATCTAAAATAGCTCCTAAGATCATTCGATTCCCTCTCCGATAATTAATCCTCTCTCGAGATCATAATAATACCGGGTTGCACATTCGCATACGATTAAATGGAATAAATCTCTCGATACTACCCCAATTAACAATGGATCAAGCAAATCATTATGGCCACTAACAACATACCTTGCAATGGATAATTGAATATGCAAATAAGAAATAAACACCAATTAAAGCAAGAAATTACTCATAAACATCAATCCAAATCTCTACAATGCCTTAGAACCACAAAGTTGTTTAGCTAACTACTAACATAATCAAATTACAAATTCCAATTGAAATAACTAAGTAAAAAGGAAAAGAAAGAGAAAGCTTAGTCTAGATTATGGTAGGGAATGGAATTCCCAAGCTATTGCCTCCTTCCTTGCATGAATTGGTGGAGAAGTGAAGAAGATATGGCCAAAAACCTCCAACTATGTGTAAATGTGTGAAGAACTCTTGAGAAAGGGGTAAGGTCCTTTAGAATTTAAGAAGTGAGGTATTTATAGTGTTGGTGTAGGGCTTAAGTGTGAAAATTGCAAGTAGATCCCTCAAAAATAGAGAAAATACGCGTTTGGCACCGAGAATGGGACGGCCCGGCCGGGTGGGGAAGTGGCCCGGCCGGGTGGAGTGTTGGCCGAGAAAATAAGAAACAGGGGCAGGTTGGCCCGGCCGGGCGAGTGATGCCGCCCGGCCGGGCGGAAAGTTCGTAAATGGGGGAGGGATTTTGGGGCATTCGGCCGCCCGGTCGGGCGAGTGGTGCCGCCCGGTCGGGCGAGTGGTGCCGCCCGGTCGGGCGAGTGGTGCCGCCCGGCCGGGCCAAAACTTCGACTTTGGCCCCCAAATTCTGCACGCGACCGCCCGGCCGGGCGAGTGATGCTGTCCGGCCGGGCCAAAACTTCGTACTCGGCCTTATTTCTGCTGCTCGGCCGGGCCAAACCTTCGGCTTTGGCTCCGTCTCTTGTTTTCATCCTCCAACTTCGTCCCTCCGTTTCTTGAGCTTCCGACCTCCGATCGACTCGATTCTTTTGCCTATTCCACTCCATTTTTCGAGCCGGATCCAATGGTGCGCTCCTCTTTTCAGTCCGATCACTTGTGGTATGTGTTTTGCTCCAAATTCCATCGTTTTACCTATAAAATCAACAAAACACAACCTTTCCCTCATTTTGGCTTAAACAATCATATACAATGCAAAAATCAATGAAATCCACATCAAAGTATGCTTCACATGTGCTTATAAAATGTGTAAATTCCACCCGAATCAAACCCCCCCAAACTTAAAATGTTGTTTGTCCTCAAACAACTAAGCACTCAAAGCAATGAGGGTGGAATGATCACAATGAAATATTCAATGCAAATCACACATGCAAAGTAAGATGTAATGATATCTCTTTCTCCAAGTGCATTTCTCAATGAAAGTTATAGGCTCACTATTGCTATCCACATTCATAGATCAAAGAATGCACAAGTACACAACACATTGTGATGGGAAACATAATCCAAATGCTCAAGTCCTCTACTCACATGATGGAGTGTTTCTCTCAAACACACAAACAAATTAAGGATATTAATGTACTCATCAACCAAGTTATGCTATGCAATCACCATATGCTTGCCCAACTTCTACTTTCTACACACAATCAAATGCTCAACAATGTGATCAATAGGACTTAATCAAGGATGTAACATTGGCTCTTTGGACAAGGTGGGATGAATTTGGGAATTGTGACTCTTCTAGTGGAGGACAAAACTTGTTGTTTTACAATTTTGTGCTTTCATTTTCAAAGCTTACAAACTTCATCCTCACTTTTCATTTTCCTTTCTTTTTCAAGCATTCATCACCTCATCTTTTGAACCATTTTTCTTTTCAAGCTTTTGGGGCTCTTTGTCCCTCTTTTCCTTTCCTTGATTTTCTTTTCATCTTTCTCTTTTTCTTCTTTCAACTTCTCCAACTTTCCTTTTCACCAAAGATATTCATTCAAGCACATGTTTTCCACTTTGTCTTTTATCCCCCACTAGATATAGGAATCAAAAGGCTAAAAAAGGCTAAGTGGTTAACATTGTAGTTTGCCAAGAAAATGAGGAATTAGGCTCAAGGGGCTAACTACGGAAAATTACTTCGGTTTTGGGAAATTTTGGCTAAGTGACTCTTTTTAGAACAAGATGGCCTATATCACATCACATCATTTCACACAATCATGCTTTCAAACAAGAACTTAGGCAAGTTCTAGGATCACTAGCAATAACCTAGTCCACTCTCAAATGAACTAAACCGGATTACATGCTCGATTTAAGGTTCAATTCTCACCGGTTTATGCAATAGGACTTTCACATTCATCAAATGTCCCCAAACAACAACACATCATGCATCCATGCTATCAAAGATCACAAATATGAACACAATCATGATACTATATCCAACATCAATCATGCTTACATTCAAAGCAAATAGACATCATCACAACTACTCAACAATGGACTTCAATGACTATTTATGCTCATATTTCACCAATTGTCCACTACCCCACACATGTGATCAAAACCAACTTAAACAATATAAGCATGTGAAAGCTAAATGTGCGCCGGTGCAAAATGTGACACAAGTAGAATGATGAACCGGTGCAAGGGTAACAACTAGTAAAAAAATAAAAGAAAAATAACTCCCCCAAACTTAGAATTTTACTATGTATAAATTCTAAGTTTGGGGCTACAAGTTGTTACCTCCCTCCTTGCACATCCTATGTTTCTTCAAAGATCACCATTGCAACACTTGCTTCCTCCACTCCAAAGTTGGCTTTGCTTCTTCTTCATTCTCCGAGACTTGCTATCCATAGTATTCTTCATCCATACCTACAAAATAAACCAAGCTATCAACACTACTAAAGCAATAAAAACACAAAGCAATAAAACCTTGGGTTGCCTCCCAAGAAGCGCTATTTTTAACGTCCTATGCCGGACGGTTCTCTCTACTCTCAAGCCTCAATCAAGTGAAGTGTTTCCACCCTTCGAATTTGTTCATTTCCAAAGTAGTGCTTCACTCTTTGACCATTCACCACAAATGTTGTTCCATTTTTATCAACAAGCTCCACATTTCCCATGGGCGTCACATTCTTAATCACAAAGGGCCCCGACCACCTTGACTTCAATTTGCCCGGAAATAGTCTCAACCTTGAGTTGAACAATAGAACTTGTTCTCCCACTTGGAACTCCCTCTTTTCAATCATCTTGTCATGAAACCTCTTCGCTCTTTCTTTGTAAATCTTGGAATTCTCAAAGGCCCCATTCCTAAACTCATCAAGCTCATTAAGCATCATCTTCCTTCTTTCTCCGGATGCCTTAAGATCAAGATTCAACTCATTGATGGCCCAACGAGTCTTCAACTCCACTTCCACGGGTAGATGGCAAGATTTACCATACACAAGTTGGTAAGGAGATGTGCCCAAGGGTGTCTTGTAGGCGGTTCGATATGCCCAAAGAGCATCATCCAACTTGATAGCCCAATCCTTCCTTTTTAACCCCACGGTTTTCTCCAAGATTTGCTTCACCTCTCGATTAGCAAGCTCTGTTTGCCCATTAGCTTGAGGGTGATATGGTGTGGTCACCCTATGCTTTACTCCATACTTTGTCAAAAGTTGGTCAAGCCATCGGTTGCAAAAGTGTGAACCACCATCACTCACTAATGCTCTTGGAGTACCAAAACGAGTAAAAATATTCTTCCTCAAAAAGTTGAGGACCACCTTGGCATCATTTGTAGTGGTTGGAATGGCCTCAATCCACCTAGAGACATAATCAATGGCCAATAGGATGTAAGAAAATCCATGAGAAGTGGGGAATGGTCCCATAAAATCAATTCCCCAAACATCAAAAAGCTCCACCTCAATTACATTCTTCATAGGCATCTCATGCCTCTTTGAGATATTTCCCATCCTTTGGCACTTGTCACACTTCTTCACAAAAGCTACACAATCCTTAAAAATGGATGGCCAATAGAAACCACTTTGAAGAACCTTGTGAGCCGCCCTATTTGCTCCAAAATGACCTCCATAAGGAGATGAATGGCACTCTTCAATCACTTTCTCCCACTCATCTTCCCCTAAGCACCTTCTCATGACCATATCCGAACACCATCTATAAAGAAACGGATCCTCCCAAACATAGAACTTAACATCATGATAGAATTTCTTCTTTTGATGGAATGAGATGTTTGGTGGTGGTGTTCCGGTGGCTATGTAGTTCACAAAATCGGCGAACCATGGACATGTTTCTTTGATGGCAAGGATTTGCTCATCGGGAAACCACTCTTTGATAGGGACTTGGATGTCCTTTTCCTCCACATTCTCAAGCCTTGAAAGATGGTCCGCTACCACATTTTCACATCCTTTCCTATCCCTTATCTCCACGTCAAATTCTTGTAAAAGGAGCACCCATCGTATCAACCTCGGTTTAGCCTCCTTCTTCTCAACCAAGTACTTTAAAGCCGTGTGATCCGTGTACACAATAGTTTTGGCTCCAACCAAATAGGCTCTAAACTTGTCGAAACCATACACCACGGCTAGCATCTCCTTCTCCGTTGTGGTGTAGTTCCTTTGAGTCGGATTCAATGTTTTGCTTGCATAGTAGATCACTCGAAAAAGCTTGTCTCTCTTTTAGCCCAAAGCCACTCCAATGGCATAATCGCTAGCATCACACATGATCTCAAATGGTTGGCTCCAATCGGGTATCACCAATACGGGAGCTTTGATCAAGGCCTCTTTCAAGATTTCAAACGACTTCACACATTCTTCACTAAATATGAAGGTAGCTCCCTTCTCCAACAATGCACACATGGGCTTAGCTATCTTTGAAAAATCCTTGATAAATCTTCTATAAAACCCGGCATGCCCAAGAAAACTCCTAACCGCCTTCTCATTGGTTGGTGGGGGGTAGCATCTCAATAGCCACTATCTTCGCAATTTGAAGTTGTAGGTATCTCATCACTTCCTTTATTGCCTTCGCACGCCACTCTATAACCAGATTTTACTGTGTATCGGCCATGGGATTCCATCGACCAAAATCTTGTGTCCTCCTCATCGGCCTCACTAATTGTTGTTCTAAGAATGCCATCCACTTCAAAAGGTAGAAAGCCAATGTTCAACATTTCTTTATCCCACTCTCTTCTTTCATTAAGAAATCTTGTTACGTTGATGCATGTTGCAATAGATGATTCGATTTTTCCTTCATTTAGGCCCAAAACCCATGCATCTCTATGCAATCTAATCGTGTTCCCGTTTCCTAGCATCCATCGTAATCCTTTTTGTAAGATTTCCCGACTAGCACATAGTGATCTCCATGTGAATGACGAGTTACTCCCCACTTCAGCTTCCATAATATCTCCATGCTTAAAATACCTGGCTTTAAAAATTCTTCCCACAAGAGAGGTTGGTTGTTCAATCATACGCCAAACCTGCTTGGCCAGAAGTGCTTGATTGAATTGAGTCATTTTTCGAAAACCCAAACCTCCTTGTCCTTTTGGTTTGCAAAGGTTCTCCCATTTTGTACAGTGTATTTTGTTATGCTCAGTATTCTTACCCCACCAAAAATTCGCAATAAGAGCCTCCAACTGGTCACAAATTCCTTTTGGAATTTTGAAGCACATCATAGCATATGTTGGAATTGCCTGGAGTACAGCTTTGATTAAAACTTCTTTTCCACCTTCCGAAAATTCATTATTCTTCCAGTTTGTAATCCTTTTCCTCATTCTATCAACCAAATATGCAAATTGAATCTTCTTTCCTCTCAAAGAAAAGGTCGGGAGCCCTAGATAAATCTGATGCCCCTGAGACATCCTAACATGCAAGACCTCTTTAACCATCTCTTTATTAGCCCCCTTCGTGTTTGGGCTGAAAAGAATAGATGATTTATCAAAATTCACCTTCTGTCCCGAAGCCTCCTCATATTGTTTAAGGATTTTTTGAATTGTTTCAGCATTCTCCTTAGCAGCTTTAAAGAACACAACACTATCGTCTGCAAAAAGAAGATGTATGATCATAGGTACTCCTCTAACAACTTTGATTCCTTCAAGATTTCCATTGTCCGCTTATTTTGTAAAGCAAGAAGAAAATCCTTGTGCGCAGAGAACAAAAAGAAAAGGTGACAGAGGATCTCCTTGCCTGAGACCTCTCGATGGTCGAACTTTGCCAATAACAGAGCCATTTACTCTAAAAACATAACTAACCGTAGTAACACATCGCATAATAAGGTTGGTCACCTTCTCGGAAAAACACATCTTCATCATTTGAGATTCAAGAAACTTCCATTCAATTCGATCATAAGCCTTACTCATATCAAGTTTCAACGCCGCATACCCCTGCTTGCTCTTATTATGTCTCAACCAATGCATGCATTCAAAATTAATCAGGATATTATCAGCAATTTGCCTATCTTGCACAAAAGCACTTTGATTTTCATCAATCACATTTGGGAAAATCTTTTTCAACCTGTTAGCAATGGTTTTTGCAATGATTCGGTAGCATACATTGCTTAGACTAATGGGACGAAAGTCTTTCAAAGTTTCTGGTTGCTTTACCTTGGGAATGAGTGAAATAATGGTTTCATTCCAATCACCGATGTCCTCTTTCTCGTTAAGAAATTTTAGGGCCTCCTGTGTGATTTTTTGTCCCACAATGTCCCATATCTCTTGATAGAACCGTGCGTTGAAACCATCAGGGCCAGGGGCCTTATTTGGATGCATATCAAATAGAGCCACGCGTACCTCTTCCTTTGTAAAAGGGATGTCCAAAAAGGAATTCATTTGGGAGTTCACTACAGAAGTAGTATTTCCTGTAATATTTTCAATCTGAGCCTCCGTAGGCTGTGTTGATGAAAAGAGATCCCCATAATAAGATTCAAGCAAGCTGGTAATATCTTCCTTCGTTGATCTCCACCTGCCATTCTCATCTTTGATCCTAGAAATCTTATTTCTCGACCTTCTCTCCGACGCTCTCCTATGAAAAAAAGTGGTATTACGGTCTCCACATTTCATCCAATTTACTCTTGATCTCTCTTGCCAATATTCCTCTTGTTGAGCAAATAAAGCTTCAAGCTCACTTTCTAATTTTTTATTCTCCTCCTCCTGAGCTTCACTCATGTCATTACTTTCCAAGAGCTGCATCTCTTTGGTAATAGATTGGATTCTTCTGTCAATATTTCCAATGGAAACTGCGGCCCATTTTCGAAGATCGTTTCCACACCGCTGCTCCCTCTGTCCCTTATTTGCACTAT
This sequence comes from Galeopsis tetrahit, assembly GCA_963675135.1. NCBI lineage: Eukaryota > Viridiplantae > Streptophyta > Magnoliopsida > Lamiales > Lamiaceae > Galeopsis > Galeopsis tetrahit. The sequence continues at coordinate 17,929,994 of OY776127.1, read as the reverse complement.
TTTCGTAAGACTCACAATTGTTTGCACTTTTCAACAAGAATTTTTTTTATAAATCTTACCTTTATAATATTCTCGCATATTTACACAAAATATCATTACTTTTATCCTCAATTTAATCATTCACTTTATTTTATTAATAAAAGTTTATAAAAAATTACCCCTTAACACTCCGTTCATTGCCCTTTTTTCTTAGTTTGTGTACCCATAAAGTGGTGCAAACAATTTCAGGACGGAGGGAGTATTACATATAAAAAAGTATCTAAAAATTTTACCCAAAAAATTAGGTGTTCAGAATATTTTTAAACTTATAGTAATACATTTTTGGTTTTGTAGTGACAATATTTTAGTCATTTAGTAACATAGTTTTGGTCATGCAGTAAAACAATACTACTTGATGGCGAAAAAATATATTTTAGTTAAGTTTGACTTGTGTTGACTCGAGTTTGACCCACAAAATTTTGCCTCAAATTTATCTTAATTGACTATATTTCATTGAATTAAAACACTGTTGTAAAAAATAAAAAAAAAACACATGCAAGAATTAAAGTTTTATTTGTCAAAATTCAAAAGTTTATTGTATTAGATTATAATTTGAAAAAATGTAGAGAACGTAAAAAAACGAGTTGGTAAGACTAATGACACCCCAAATACTACGGAGTTTTATGTAAAAATGAATTTTGTAGTTTTTTTTTTTTTTTTAAGCGTAACAAATTTAGCTTCTATTATTGCAACGACATATGTAAGTAGATAGCCCAGCCACACAATTTGGTGGGTTTATTCTATTTGAAATAAAATCAAAACGACGGGACTCCCTAGCCAAGGAATGTGCCAAGGTGTTGCCATTACGGCTAACAAAACGTACCGCTACATTCGTGAGTTGTGTTAATAAGGTTCGGCAAGCTGCGACGTAGTCCCCAAAGCAAGAGTCCATGTCATCCTTTGAATTTATAGCGTCCACCACTAGTTTAGCATCTCCTTCCATTACACAATCAGTTATATTCAAACCTTTTAACCTTGAGAGGGCCTCATAAAACCCCATGGATTCCCCAATTTCCACAGCAAAACATCACTGAAATATCATTGATCTGCCTCTTATGATACGGTCATCTGAATCACTTATGATCATGCCAACGCCCATTTACCTTGTATCTTTGAAAAATGCAGCGTCGACATTAAGTTTAGTCATGCCATTCGGAGGAGCATGCCACCGACTACAGTACCCCCATACCATTACCCTCGCTTGAGCTGTTGTTTCGTTTATAGCTTGCCGACATCCACTCTTGCCACATGCACGTTGATTTGTGGACTGCTTCGATGGGTGTAGCACAAGAGTCACCCCACACATTTGAGTTGCGCTCTTTCCATATTTGTCATAGGATCGTGCCGAAGCTGGTAGCAATGCTCTTGAGTGGGCTGCGTAGAAATGTTAAGATCAAATTCGTTGTCCCATTAACTCTAGAGGCTATATCATCAATTTTCGACATCAGACCCGCAGCCGCCCAGCATGTCCGGGCATAAGGGCACTCCACCACAATGTGTCAAGTATCCTCTGTATCTCCATCACATAACACACAGGACGTTTCGTGCACCACGTGCTTCGAGAGAAGATTTTGTTTGGTGGGTAAGCAATCACGACCAGCGCGCCATAAAAAGTCTTTAACTTTTGGGGGAGCTTGTACCCTCCAAAGTGACTTCCAATCGCCTTCAACGCGTAGGTTAGGGTCTGAGTTGCGGCTCATTAGTTCTTTATAAGCTGATTTGATCGTGTATTTACCCCTTCGGGCTAGTTTCCAAACAAGCTTATCCACAACCCCTGTTGGAGGAATTACTATATTAATCATGTCTTCAACATCCCAAGGCAGCAAATTTTGGATTAATTGAACATCCCAGACTCTCGTTTCTGGCTCAAACAGGGCAGTCACCGACTCACCGTGAGTTCCTCCAATCCCGGGCTGCATTTTGATTGACTAAATCTGTTTTCAGTGCTCCCAATCCAAGGCATATTCCAGACGTTTATTCGTTCCCCCGTCCCCACTTTCCACATGCAGCCTGCTCGAATCAGATATTGGCTAGCAAGAATGCTAGTCTATGTAAAGCTCGGAGCCCAGCCATGTTTGGCCGTTAAGAAATCACCTCTCGGGAAGTAACGTGCCTTGAGAACTTAGAAACAAGAGCATTATGGTTTGTGATCAGTCGCCATCCCATTTTGCCAAGTAGCGCAATGTTAAAATTGTGCAGATCCCTAAAGCCTCTTCCTCCATCATCTTTCTCCACACATAGACGATCCCATCTCATCCAATTTATTCCTTTTGAGGCATCTGTTGAATTTCCCCACCAAAATCTATTCACCATAACTTGTAGTTCGTCCAAAAGTGTAGTTGGTAGTAGAAATGTTGTCATGCAGTAGGTTGGGATGGATTGTGCAACCATTTTAATGAGAATTTATTTTCCAGTCTTGCATATTTTCCTACTTCTCCAGCCTTGTAGCTTAGACCACAATCTCTCCTTTATATAATAGAATATCTCCTTTTTTCTACTACCAATAAGGGAGGGCAGCCCCAGGTATTTGCCGGTATTGATCGGATTCTGAACTCCTAGCACTGCCTTAATAGTTGAGCGTCTGTCCTCCGGGACATTTTTGCTGAAGAAGACTCCCGACTTGGAGTAATTAATAGCCTGGCCTGAACAAGTTTCATATTCATTCAGGAGTCTCTTGATGTGTTCCCCTTCCTCCCTAGTGGCCCGGCAGAACAAGAGGTTATCGTATGCGAACAATAGGTGTGTTATCTCAGGAGCCTGGCGAGATACCTTGGGCCCATGCAAGAATCCGTCCTCATTGGCTTTGGATAGTGCAGCAGATAGGCCTTCGAAGCACAAAATAAATAGGTAAGGCGACAGGGGATCGCCCTGCCGTAGCCCACGACCCGGAGAAATGGGTCCGATCATCTCGCCATTAACCATAATTGAGTAGTTCACAGTACTTACACACAACATCATCCAACGTATACATTGATCCGCAAACCCCAGCTACTTAAGAATTGCCTCCAAGAAAGACCAGTCGACCCTGTCGTATGCTTTACTTATGTCTATCTTGAGGGCCACATCCCCTCGGCTTCCTCCCCGTTTTTTCTTCATTACATGTATTACCTCGAATGCAATTAATATGTTATCCTAAATGGCTCTTCCAGACACAAAGGCCGACAGATCTTTGTTTATGAGGCATGGGAGAACATCTTTCAACCTGTTGCAAAGCACTTTCGAAACAATTTCATAAAATACATTGCACAAAGAAATCGGGCGAAGATCTCTTATTGTTTTGGGAGACTCAATTTTCGGGATCAGCACTACATTGGTGTTGTTGAGTCCTAGTGGGAAGGCTTCATCTCGCAGCCAAACTGAACCCTCAGCAAAGATATCGTCCCCCACCGTGTCCCAATTGTGATGATAGAAGGATGGGTTGTATCCATCGGGACCCGACACTCTGTCCCCATTCATTTGTCGGATTGCTGCCGAGAATTCCTCCTTAACAAATGGTCTCGTGAGCTTAGTATTTTGTTCAGCCGTTATCATCGTCGCAACTGGAGATAAGAAAAGAGTTGTTCAAAATATCTCTGGATAACCGTGCACAAGCCTGCATTCATTTCCTCCCAGACTCCTTCATCATTGATCAATTTAGTTATTTTGTTTCTCTTTTTCTGCGCAGTGGCCGACTGGTGAAAGAACCGAGTATTAAGGTCCCCGTCTCGTAGCCAAAATAATTTCGCATGTTGTCACCAATAGGTCTCCTCTTGGCGAAGGATATGCCCGAGGTCCCGGCGTGCCTCCCGTATAGCATTTATCCCCTCGCCACTCAAATCTCCTTGTAACTCTAAGATTGTGAGCTCCAGGTTTCTCTTTACCAGTCGAAATTTGGAGTCAACCTGGCTGCCCCATACCGATAGCATGTCACTAGTGGCTAGTAACCTCTCGTTGACTTGCATTTCCTTAAATCCTTCCCAACAATTGCGGATCACCCCCTTCAACTCAGGTTCCTCAAACCATCTATTTTCAAATCGAAAGGACCGTTTGTGCATTCGAGGGGCAGCAGGTGTGGTGTCAAGAAGGAGTGGGTTGTGATCTGAGATAGGTGCTATCAAATTAATTAATTCCGCCCATGGGAATTTGGTATGCCATTCCGGGGTGCTCATGGCGCGATCAAGGCGCTCCTCTACTGCCATCGCTGGGTCCCCTCCCCCGTCTCCAACTGAAATTGTAACCCGAGAGTGCTACATCGGACATCCTGCAATCACTTACTGCTTCCCTAAATCCCCAAAAAAGATGTTGTGGATGGGGTACTCTGCCTCTCTTTTCCGTTGCTGAAAGTAGGTTGTTGTAATCGCCCATGCAAACCCATGGAAGACCATTCGTTGAGGATAACGTGCGGAGTAGATTCCATGAGTATCTTCGGCGGTTCCTTTCGGGGCATCCATAATATCCCATAAACCTTCAGTCCCTGTCGTTATCATTAATGTGAACATTAATATGGTTCATAGAATAGTTCAAAACAGTACATCTTGTATTATTATTCCAAAGAAAGGCCAATCCACCACTTCGGCCCACAAAATCAATTGAAAAGCAAGAATCGAAATTAAGTCGTACACGCACGACTTCTAACTTAACCCCCAAATACATAGTTTCTGATAAGAAAATAACATCACGTCTACGAACCCTAACAAGTTCGCATAGTGCCGAGACTGTAGTCGGCTGACCGAGGCCCCTACAGTTCCAACTTAGTATTTTCATGAGCCCCGGCTAAACCCCGAGCCGGGGCCAGCCGATAAAAAATGTTGAGAAGGTTCAACTGCTTGAGAGGAGGCCTCGACGTGCAGGGGAATTCTTTTGCGTTTTTTCAGTTCCATGAGGGTAGTCTCGTAATTGTCTTCAAAATTTCAATTGGGGTCAAAGATTAGATTAGCAATCATCGTCGTGCCCGAGTGGTCCATCCAATCTTTTGCACATTCCTTGCTAGACTCATAAATGGGGTTAATTAGTCCTCCAGAAATCACGTCGCTTGCCACAACATCCTCATTTACGGGGGGCGATTGGTAACCCCATGTTCCTTGATTAGCGCTGTCGTTTTGATTGGCATATCACCACTTTTCTCCGGCCATCACTGGTCGGCGACGGTCCGGAGCAATTAAGAAAGTGCCCCACTTCATTTTCTCTTTCGATGGCTGAGCGTCAAAGGATTTGGTGCAATAGCTGACCGTATGATCCAACATGCCACATAAGAAATAGAATAATTGCAATCTCTCGTATTTGAAATTGACAGTCGTGGCCACCCCATTCTCTAGTCGGATGTTTTTGGATTGTCGAATTGGGAAAGAGACGTCCAAATTAACTCTGATTCCCATAAATTGTTTCCATACTGCTCATTTATTTGTGGCATTGTATTCCATGAACGTTCCAATGGAGTTGCCAAGTGCCACCCCCATCTCTTTAGAGAAACATCCCACCGGGATGTCGTAAATTTGTACCCAGAATGGTACTTTCACCAATGGGACTTGATTTGGGATATCCCCCATAGTAAGCCTATGTAGAATTATTAAGTTCTTCCCAACGCTCCATGGTCCTCCGTTAAGGACTCTTTTGAAGTCCATCAGATGATTAAATTGCGATAGGAAGCGGCCTCCCCCAACATCCCTGATGCTCACTCATGTAGCTGGCCTCCCAAGACTTGCGAGTCTGCTCTTGGTGAGGTTAAAGGATAGATTGGGGTCAGTGAGGAAACGCCCAATCATACTCAAGCCCACGCCTCCTCCCTGATTGCCCATAGGACCTCTCTAAAAAATAAGGTCATCGTCATCTCTTGCTATGTTTAGGTTCTCTATGATGGAAACCCTAAAAAAGGGGTCGGAGATCAAATAAGATCAATTACAATAATATCGAATCAGAAGGTATCGCCGGGGATTCACAAAATCAGGATGATTGGCTCTCAATGGGGAGAGAAGAAAAAAAAACCCATTAGATAATTGCGACGTCAGTAGCTTGAGTTTGTGTGAGTTTTCTGATTTTGAAAAGAATTGATTCCAAACGAATTTTGTAGTTAAACACCCCTATTAGGAATAAATGAAATATTTTAAGGTCATAAGTCCAGAAGTCGGAGTGACATTCAAATTATTATCGAGTGGAAGTTTTGGACAAGAAAAATGTACATTCCTCTTAAATTATAAATACTGAAGTGAAAGTATTGAAGAAACAAGAAAAAAAAAAGAATGTAAACCTATAAAAAAACCAAACAGAGACAAAGACTCTTACAAATAAGTTGTTGACGTTGATTCTACAATTACTTGCATCACCTACGATAATATACGCATTCCCTCCTTGATCCTACAGATATGAATCCTTTTTCCATAGACTGTAATGTAACAACTAACAAGCCTTACGAGTTCGGACCTTGCCCACCTGCTGATGGACAATGTAGCCCTGCACCATATGTTATGGTCTATTTTTCTCAAATATGCTTCTCAACTTTCGTGTAGACTTTTACTCGCGTTTTCACATCGTAGTTGCATAATAATTTACGTCTGACACTTGAAATTGAGAGGACCATGTTCTGAAAGATTGTTGTCATGGAAGTCAATAACAAAGGCCAGCGGTGACGAAAAAGGACGTGTAAGATTCGTCAAATTCTAAAGAGAGAAAGTTTAGAGTGGGAAGTTAATACTCCCTCAATCTTTTAATATGTGTCATTTTAGTTTTTTTCAACAAATTAAGAATATAAACTGTGGTCGATATCACCCTTCATTAATTATAACTAATTTTAATATATAAATTTTGTTTGATAAAGAATGTAGTTAAGTATGTAGCTAGTATTCATAAACCAAATTAATTTCGGTATAAACAATTTTTGTGGAATTTATTAATGAAAAATATTTTTGGTAAATGAATAAGAATAAAATAGTCAAAATTAAAGAAAAAACTCTAGAATGACACTTATTTTAAAATTAGTTAAAAAGCCAAAGTTACACTTATTAAAAAATGGAGGGAGTATTACTTAGCATAACATTTATTTCCAAAATCCCTCTAAAAAGAAACATTTATTTCCAAAATCATTATATTTGTTTGGTAGGGCTTAATCAAATTACATAAAGAAGCACATTATATTCTTAGTCAACTGTTTGAAATAACTACATTTCAAACATGTAGCATAAATACAGTACAATGTTTTAAGAAAAATATATTTAAAAAAAAAACAGATGACCTCGACCACAGTGAATTGGTTAAGGGTCGCGATTATTAATTCTCAAATAAATACTTTATACACTCATTAAAAATTATATACAGAGATATTTTCAGTTAAATGTCTTAAATAGCTCTATTAATTTAGAATCTTATCAAAATCTCCAGCTTACATCTCCTATATGCTAGAAAATAAATTGATGTATGATCCCAACTGTTCATGTAGGCACCTCTAATAAAAAAAAGTGGACTTATACTTCCTCCGTTCCATACTTGAAGACACATTTTACCATTTTGGGTGTCCCATACTTGAAGACACATTACTTAAAATAGTAAAAATACTTTTAAACACTCCCCTTAAAACATCACAATATTACAATAAATGTCACTACTTTATTACACTAAAAAGTAACTTTATTACTATTTATAAAGTTGAAAAGTCTTTACTACCCCCACTTTATCTTACACAATATTAATAAACAATTCATTTATTAAAACTCGTGCCCAATTGATTTGAGTCTTCAAATATGGGAGGGAAGGGAGTAATTGTTTAAGAATATGCAATCATTTATAAATTTTATGGAGTGTAATAGAATCACATATTTTTAAAGATACACTTCACAACATTAGCTTGTGAGAAGTGTTTTTAAATTGTGAGTAAAATTTAATAAACATCCCAAGTAAGAGCCGAAATCCACAATTGCACATTTAAGTGGTCTGGTTGGGTGGTGCCTTTTAATTTGCATATGCATTTGAAATTCATTATTTATTATTGGCACGAAAAGGTCTTTATATATTGGAGAAGAGAGAAAGAAAAGGAAGAGTGTACAGAGTGATATATATAACTCAATCTAACTCATTTTTTTGGGATTTAATTTTTTTTAGTCCATTATGTTGCCATAATTTTGAAATTGGTCCAGACATTTTCAACTTTTTGATTTTGATCCATTAAATTTACATAAATTTTGATTTCAGTCCATGTGACCTGCCATAGCAGGTTACCAGGTCATTGTCCAAATGTATTTCATTTTCTTTTTACTTTATATATTATGTCATTATATGACTTTAATTATATATTTTTTTTAATATTGTAACAATAAATAATTAAAATCTTGTAAAATAATTATAAAATCAGAATAAAGTAATTAAAAGTGTAATTAATTTATTTAAATAGAAAATTAGATTTTAAAAATGCAAATTATTGTATAATCCAATTATTATATAAATAAATAAAATTCATAAATCAAATAATTATAAAATTAATGGAATAATATAAATTTTGAATACACAATAAAAATTCATGGTTTTTTTAAATGCCTTTTTAAAATAATAAAATATAATTTTTAAAATTATAAAAAATCTGAGAAAATTGCGGGGAGGGGAAATTATTTATTATTAATAAAAAAAAATGAGTTTTCATGTGTTTATTTTATGATTTGTAAGATTCAAATTTAAAAAATGAGTTTTTTTTTTTTTAGTTTTCGTGGGTTTATTTTATAATCGGTAAGATTTAAATTATTTTTACTATTAAATTTTTTGTAATATTTTATTAGTTTAAGTTATATAAACAAATTACTTATTTAATTTTTTTTATACAATATTTCAATTTTTATTATAATTTATTAATATTAAAATATTTTGCATATTTAATTTATTTAGTTTTATATTAAACGCATAACAATTGAATGATTTTATAAAAATTGAAATTAAATATAGTTTAAATTTATTCTAAAGTTTAATAATTAATTATTTACTTAGTTTTATTTATATACTAAAAGAATTATATAAACAAGTAAATAATTAATTATCAAACATTAGAATAAATTTAAATTATAAATATTATAATTTATTAATAATTTTTTTATATAAATAAAACTAAGTAAATAATTAATTATCAAACATTAGAATAAATTTAAATTATATTTAATTTTAATTTTTATAAAATCATTCAATTTTTAAACGTATAACATAAAACTAAATAAATTAAATATGCAAAATATTTTAATATTAATAAATTATAATAAAAATTGAAATCTTGTATAAAAAAAATTAAAAAATTAATTTTTTTATATAGCTTAAATTAATAAAAAAATTAAAAAAATTTAATAATAAAAACAATTTATATCTTACGGATCATAAAATAAACACATAGAAAACTAAAAAAAAATCATTTTTTAATTTTGAATCTTACAAATCATAAAATAAACATATTAAAAAGGCATTTAAAAAAATCATGAATTTTTATTGTGTATTCAAAATTTTATATTATTCTATTAATTTTATAATTATTTTATTTATAAAATTTATGCCATTAAATAATTTATGAATTTTATTTATTTATATAATAATTCGATTATACAATAGTTAGCATTTTTAAAATCTAATTTTTTATTTAAATTAATTAATTACACTTTTACTTACTTTATTTTGATTTTATAATTGTTTTACAATATTTTAATTATTTATTGGTACAATATTAAAAAAAATATACTCCAATTAACACTACATAATGATATAATACATAAAATAAAAAGAAAAGAAAATAAATTTGGACAATGACCTGCTGACCTGCTACTCTAGGTCACATAGACTAAAATCAAAATTTGTGTAAACTTAATGGATCAAAATCAAAAAGTTAAAAATGTCTGGACCAATTTCAAAATCATGGCAATATAATGGACTAAAAAAATTTTAATCCCCATTTTTTTTTTCAAAGTGATTAAATTACTTAATTTTCTTCTCTCTACAGTCTTTCTAAAACTCTTGTTTTTCAAAGTTATTATCTACCGTTATAATTATTATATGGAGTCACCACCTTCTAGTGATCATTTTTTTTCACATCGTATTTTAAATTAAACATTTTTACCGTTCACTTTAAAATCGATCCCAACAATATAAAAATTCATTGTAATCATGCATGGTTCAATTCTATTGTTTATCATCTTAAGTTTAGAGCTGAATGTGGAGCTTTGGTGCATATGTACAAAGAAAACATCTTAGATGTGTCAATGAAAATGGACCATATTGTGACTTTTACTTTGTAATTGTAAATTTGTTTAATTTAATGGTTGATGTTTTGTTTCAAGTATGAATTATTATCAATTTATCATGTACTACCTTATTTAAAAAAAAAAAAAGTGAAAAACTAGGAAAACAAGTTAAAAAATGAAGAACTTTTCGAAAAAACGATTAGTTAGAACAAAAAAATTAAAAAATTATGAAATTGGTTTTAGTTCGATTTCAGTTCGACATTTTAGTAAACCGTAATTGACTCTTTTGAACCATAACTACCGATTTTAACCGTATGTGCACCTTTAGATCCTACCCGCCTATGAAAATGGAACTGAATTAGTTGCATGATACATACTCCATCCAATTTTTTATTTATCACTTACTAATTAAAAATGGACGTTCCAAATTAGATTCATCACTTTCTAATTTAGTAATAAAAAAAACATTTTCACTTTAAACTATATCCTTCAAACATTTTAAAATCACGTCGCATGTTATTGATTTATTACTCAAAATACTTTCATAACATCTACTTTATCTTTTTAATACACTAATAAACATCTTCTACATTAAAATCTGCCCCACAGTAAATGATGAATGTAAAATGAGATTGAGTCACTGAGGGAGTATATATATACGAGTATTTTCGAAAACAGTTTTCTTAATATTTTTGAACAACAACCGTGTAAAATATTTCACACATAAAATATGTTTAATTAAGGTAATTTTAAAAATCCGCAGTTATAAGTCTAGATATGTGTTGCCTAAAAATATCGAGGGTCGCAAGTAGTGGTTTACTACAGAACCAACATATTATTATTATAAGACCAAAATATTATCACTACAAGATTAAAAATGTACTACTACATGTTAAAAAATATTCTGAAAAATTGCTCAAAAAATTAAGTGTTCAGAATATTTTTGAATTTGTAGTAGTACACCTCTGAACTTATAGTGATAATATTTTGGTCATGTAGTTAAGGGTGGACATAAAACCGAATTTCCGAATCGAACTGACGATTCTCAGTTTATTTGGTTCGGTTTATTTGATTGTTCGGTTTGGTTGAAACATTTTTTAAAATATCGATTTTTGGATCGGTTTATATTTTACATAACCAAATAAATTGAACCGAATTTCTTTATATAAATTTTTTAAAAAATACTTATTTAATTAAGGGTTGGTCTGCTATGGACTCGAGTGCATGTTGTGCACTCTGGTCCATGTTGCATTTTTCAGTTGTACTGACTTGCACTTTTTCATGACTTACACTTTTTGGTAAAATGGTGTTGCACTTTTCAATTATTAAACTGTATAATAATATTTTTACTAGTGTAGAGCCCGTGTATTACACGAAATTTTAAATATATTTTAAAATATTTAATACTAATAAATTTTTATTTATTTACTTAATTTAATTTTTCATATTTTTATAATTATATTTAAAAAAAATGATTTCGCAGAATTATAATTATTTTATTAAAAAAAATTAACATTTTTTTTAATTATATTTATTATAACGTTGTATTATAATATAAAAGTTTAACTAACATAATATTTTAAATTATACAAAATAATTACACTTATGTTAGTTAATTTTATAAAGCAAATTTCAAAGAAAATTTGTGAGAATCAAACGAAATGAGACGTTGACATTTAATAAATATAAAAACAACTTTTAAAAAAATTATAAAATTTCGAAAATAAACAATTTAAGTAATATTAAAATAGATCTTAATAAATTGTAAGTCAACCTTCAATATCAACCCCAACATCTTACATTTAATAAATATGAAAATAACTTTTAAAAAAAATTATAAGATTTCGGAAACAAATAATTTAAATAATATTAAAATATCTCTTAATAAATTGTAAGTCAACCTTCAATATCAACCACAACACCTTAAATAAATAAATATTTTAGTTAATTGCAAATTAAATCATAACCTTTTCCTTATTTGTAATCTAATCTAAACTTTAAGGTAATTGCAAATAAATCACAAACTTTAAATATAGTTGCAATTTAGCATTTTTGACAATTTTAATTGTGTTCGAATCTAACATAATTTAGACTTCTTAATGACATAACAACACCTTAATAAAACAATTGTTTTTCAATCAAACCAAATATCAAAATGTATGATTTAGGGACAAAGTAGACTTGTAAGAAGTCTAATTTACAATAATATTTAAAGTTTGTGATTTATTTGCAATTCTTTTAAGGTTTAGATTAGATTGCAAATGAGCTGAAAGTCATGATTTAATTTGCAATTAACTCTTTTTAAAATTAACAACTTCATTAAATTATGACACATAAGTCAAATCAACCACAAAATAACACATAAGCCAAATTAACCACAAGATGACACATTATCAATTTAAACTCCCTATTAGTATATAAGGGGATTCTATATTATATAAGTAGTGTATTATGTATATATAACATATTTGTTAATCTCGTAAAATAATATAATTATTTATATAATAAATATTATGTATAAAATTATATAATAATTTTTACATATATATTTTCGAGCTCTATTTTTTAAATACATTAAACTTATAATAAATTTAAAATAATTGCAGAAAAAATTACTTAAGATAAGATAAAAGTAATTATAAAATACAATTTAATAACTAATTAAATAAAGAATTGTACACCCCAATAAAAATACATTTTAGATTGTATTTTACTCAAAATACATTAAATAGTTCAAAAATAAATTAAACTAAAGAATAAAATGAATACTATAATAAAGTTAAGTAAATAAAATAAAAATTAATTTAATTAGTCAATGTTAAAATAATAAGAAAATAATATTTAGAAAGAGTTTATGAATCATATCTTACTCAACCAATGCAATAACTTAATTACACATCATACTTTTTAAAATTAACAACTTCATTAAATTATGACACATAAGCCAAATCAACCACAAAATGACACATAAGTCAAATTAACCACAAAATGACACATCATCAATTTAAAGTTTCTATTAGTATAGAAGGGGATTCTATATTATAGAAGTAGTGTATTATGTATATATAACAAATTTGTTAATCTTGTAAAATAATATAATTATTTATATAATAAATATTATGTATAAAATTATATAATAAGTTTCACATATATATTTTCGAGCTCTATTTTTTAAATACATTAAACTTATAATAAATTTAAAATAATTGCAGAAAAAATTGCTTGAGATATAAGATAAAAGTAATTATAAAATACAATTTAATAACTAATTAAATAAAGAATTGTACACCCCAACAAAAATACATTTTAAATTGTATTTTACTCAAAAGTACATTAAATAGTTCAAAAATAAATTAAACTAAAGAATAAAATGAATACTACATTAAGTAAATAAAATAAAAATTAATTTAATTAGTCAATGTTAAAATAATAAGAAATAGTTAATAAGAATATAATATTTGGAAAGAGTTTATGAATTATATCATACTCAACCAATAACTTAATTACACATCATACTTTTTAAAATTAACAACTTCATTAAATTATGACACATAAGCCAAATCAACCACAAAATGACACATAAACCAAATTAACCACAAAATGACACATCATCAACTTAAAATCTCTATTAGTATATAAGGGGATTTATAGTGACTTACACTTTTTAGTAATATTGTGTTGCACTTTTCAGTTTAATAACTTACACTTTTCATTAAAAATTGTGATACTAACTTGCACTTTTTAATAATATTGTATTGCACTTTTCAGTAAAAAAATTTGTTGCACATCTCAGTTATAAACTCTTACACTTTTCAGTTATATTGACTTACACTTTTAATTAATATTGTGATGTTCTTTTCAGTAATACCGACTTGCACATTTCAGAAATATCGTATTTCAGTTTTAATTATACTAACTTATACTTTTAGTAAATATGGTGTTGCACTTTTTTGTTATATCTACTTACATTTTTTAGTAATTTTGTGTTGCACTTTTTATTGAATAAATTTTTTTCTTAAAAATTTAATTTAAATGGAGAATGTGTATATTTTTAAGTAAAAAAAAAGGGTAAAAAAAAAATAAATAAAAAGAAACGAAAAAAAAGCAAAAAATGAAATAAAATGAGAAAAAAATGAAATAAAAAGAGCTACTCCGGTATTTTTTATAGGTCATGTAGTTATAATAATAATAATAATAATAATAATAATAATAATAATAATAATAATAAATTGGACTAGGTGTATAACATGTACTCAAGTGTATACTAGATTAAACATTTAATTAATAAATTATACATGTAACGATACATTAACAAAAAGAAACTCTACTTAAAGTATGCTACTTTATTAATTTTCAATCTCAACTTTTCAATTCGAAATTTGTCGTTCTCTTGCCCCACTAAAAAATAATTATCTCCCTTATAAATGGATTTCATTGTAGAAAATGTAACAAAATCATTAATTTTTTATATGGTTTGTAATTTTAAAATTTAAGGAACTTATTAGCTTGATTGTGAACTCTTGAACTTATAATTTGAATTTGATTTTTAGTGTAAAAAATACTTGAAAAATGTTTAATTGTTGAAAATAATATTTTATGCAAGAATTTCGGTTCAAACCGAACCAACCGAACTTTTATTCGGTTCGGTTCGATTCAATTCGATTCTAATAAATTTCGGTTATTTTGGTTCGGTTGAAAAAAGCTAAAAAATGAATCGAACCATCCGAATGCCCACCCCTACATGTAGTAACATAGTTTTAATCAATGTAGCAAAATAATACTTAAAAACGAAAAACTATATTTTAGTTAAATTTGATCCGTTGACCCAGAATTTGACTCACAAAGGTTTTTTTTCCCAAAATTTTGTTAATTATCTATATTTCATATGAGTATAAAATTTAAAACTTTGCCATTTTTTTTTACAAAACTTCAAAAAACGTGCGCAGAACCTTATTGAAAATACAAAAAGTATGGGGGTTTCAGGTGACGATAAGAAATAGTATAGGGCCAAACTGCAATTAGCCCTAAGATATATCCGTCAAATACATTTATAAATACGTATTATATTCCCACGCGGCCATCATTAGGGCTCTGCCAGTTTACTTCTTTTCATTGTACCGCCGTACGCCGCCGCCGTTGTCTCCGTCGCAGTTTCACCTTCGCCTTCCGAAATCAATCAGCCTTTTAATTTTCAAGAATTGAAAACCCTCTTCATGTTTTTCTTTTTCTAATTTCTTATCATGTATTCTCGAGGAAGCAATCCCTATGGCCAACAACAACCCTACTCCTCCCAATCTTCATACACTCCTCAAAACGTACGCATCTCGTTTTTACTTTTACAAGTGTTTATGATTTTAATGCACAATCAGTATAGCGCATGGTTCATCATTCAATTAATATATGTGCGTTTCCCCCCTTTTACTTGTTGTAGTTGGGAGCTTCAAATCATATAGCAGGGCGTTCCCAAGAGTCAGAATTTGGCGGACTTAGGGCTCATGGTCATTTACATGGCCATCCCTCATCAGCAGCGGCTGCTGCAGCTTCTCCACAGCCGCATTACGGTGGGCAGTATACCTCAGTCTATGGCTCCGCTGGACAGCAGGTTTCTGGCCATATTCCTAAATCCAATTTAGATGTGATAGACATATTATGTAATACACAATTGTTATTTGTATTGTTTAAATTTTTTAAGTTGTTTGTTAACGCTTCAGGGAATATAAATCTTGATCTAGAGTAATCGTGTCTTGGTAAAATTAAATCATACATACATGAGAGGTTTGGTTGTTATGAACTGTGGGACTATATTGAATGTGAATACTAGTATTCAAAGTATGAAATATGTGCAAGAGATGGTAAATAACTCACATGTCGTTCATCATAGTAATTCTCAAATTTCGATACCAATATAAATTTCAGAGAATATAGGTAATAGTAGCAGATTTTTTTTTCTCATTTAGAGTTACTGATTCCCATCATTTACTCATGTGGAATGATACCGACATCAAAGTACATTTTCCCAGGGTCTATGATGATGGAAGTAACAGAATATCCCGGTGGAATGATTGTTTACCTGTTTAGTAATTGCCTTCTTCTAACCTAATTGAAACTTTTAGGAATGTAATTTTTGACATTGAATTTTTAGCAAGCATCTTCATGGTCTGATATCCTGCACTGATAATCAATTTTAGAGGGTGTTTAGCAATTAGCATACTTGAAACTTTTAGGAATGTAATTTTTGACATTGAATTTTTAGCAGCATCTTCATGGTGTAATATCCTGCATTGATAATCAATTTAGAGGGTGTTTAGTAATTAGCAGGCCTTGTGAAGTTATAAGCTTTTTTAAACGGATCACAGCCTTACAGGCACATCAAAGTGCAAATTCTCAAATAGACATCTTTTCATCTTACAAAATAAGATCTTCGGAACTTATTTTTAAACAAATTGTTTCTAAAACTAGTCATTTTAGTTATGAAATTATTAAATCTTCAAAGCCCTATGTTCTTTATTTAATTATTGAACAACTTATCTTAAAAATAATGCCCAATTAATATAATCACTTGTTAGATAAGTTGGGTTAAACATTCTATTAGGCTGCTTATGATAGAGATTTTCCTAAATTAATTCGGGCAATGTCTGTTCCTGTGCTCCATTTCATCAATAACAAATTCGTCCCTGAGAACACAAAACAGGCACTTTCATGTTTGTTGATGCATATTATATTTAATACATTGTTAAATTCCGTGACACCCATATTCAAACACTTCTCCCAAAACTCCCCCTGAAACAATTAAACAAATAATTCGTATCCAGACATTTCCTTAGCTTTTCACCAGAATCTCTACCTTTTCATTTCCTGAAATCTTCTCTTACAGTTTCTTAATATTCAATTGAGTGATACTCTTTGTTTCCATGTTTATCAGTTAATGATTAAGCCTGCTTTTATAATTCAAATCTTCCTTTGGTTCTTGAAGTTATTCGCTCTTGAGATACTGTTCATTAATTAATGTAAACTTGTTTCCTGTATATTTCGTGGTTTAAAAAGCTTTAAAATGTCAGTCCATCTGCTGCCATGTATGTAATCTCTGGCAATGTTTGAATTCTCATTTGTATGTTCTTCTCAGATTTCTCCAATGGGCAAGGGATCTGTTTCAACTGCTTTAGAAGGTCGAAGTACTTATGGGTCATCTATCCCAGACTCACCTAAATTCAGCACTGATTATGTCTCGTCATCAAGCCGCGGATACGCCCAGAAGGTTGATCAGTTATATTCTGATAGGATATCAATTGAGAAACTTCAATATGCTGAACGTCATAGTGCTTATCTCGGAGCTGATTTGCCAAATGAAACACTTGGTAGATATCCTGAGCCCTTTGGCCATGAACATCAGGTATGGTATAATGTAATATAATACTTTTTATGCCCCTTTATCTAACTGGGAAGCAAAAGCATGCCTTTGCTGTCATATATATCTTGCTTTTGTTCCCTTTATCCATCTTTTTTCATTTGAATTTTACATCTAAGCTCACATGGAATTATTTAATATTTTTTCAGCCTAAGATGTATGATCACTTGGAACAAGTGCTAAAGTCTCGTGGATTACAATCTGCTTCTGTTGAAGGAGGAGCTAGGTATGTTAGGTTGCATCCATTTGGCATGTATTAGTGATATTGGTTACAGTAGCAAAATGTTGCTGCACTTATTTTGCATTCTCATCTTGCACATGTCATGATTATTAACTTCAAAGCTTAATTGATTTATTGAGGAATTCTTTTACTTTGGATATGATTTTGAGGTAAATTTGAATTCTTTTAGTGGACTTGTACACAGAACACTGTGTGCATTTTCATTAAGTGGTACAATATCTTATGAACTGAGTAGCACCAAATTTCTGCCAGACAAGCTGATTATCTTGTGGGAAGGGCAACTGTTCGTCATCCTGGCCAAGATCCCATCTCGTACGGTGGGAGAAACGACCCAGAATCACATACTTTGTCAATGATAAGTGGCACATCATATGGTGGACAGCATGCTGCATCAATTTTGGGAGCTGCTCCACGTAGAACTGTAGACGATCTTATCTATGCTCAAAGTTCTTCAAATCCTGGCTATGGAGTTAGCTTGCCTCCTGGCAGGGACTATGGAGCTGGAAAGGGGCTTCATCGGTCACCACTAGAATCAGATTATCCAATTAGTACGCTGGGACGTGCAAGTCATCTTAGAGTCGAGGATAGGAAAGATGATAGGGTTGCATATGGTCGAGATCTGGATCGAAGAGAGGACAGGGACTTATTGCGCGAGCGGGATAAAGATAGAGAAAGGGAGAAGGAACGCCTACGTGAACGTGAACGGGAACGGGAACGTGAACGAGAACGAGAACGAGAAAGGGAGCGGGAAAGAGACCGTCAAAGGGAACGCGAAAGAGAACGTGAAAGGGAACGTGAGAGAGAACGCGAAAGGGAAAGAGAGCGAAGGGACAAAGAGAAAGACCGAGATCACAAACATACACTTGAATTGCGGCGTGAACTGACTCCTCCTAGATCCTCTAGGGACCGTCGAGGTCCCTCCCTAACAAAGGATACCAGATCTCAACGGCGAGAATCCCCACGCCGTGAAGTGTCGAATAGGTGGATCTTGTTTAATTGCATCCTGTAACAGTTATATTATTTAGCAACTTGTCTATCTTGCAGCGTCCTAACTTGATATTTTATAATGCTGAAGGCCTCATTCTCCTGTTAAAGATAAGAGGAGAGAATATTCCTGCAAGGTAAAGCAACACAACAGCCTAGCCGTTGTACGATTTTGGACTCATTTATAGAGAAACTTAAATGCTAAATTCTGCTTCAAGGACCTTTATATTGGAATATTGATTGACACTTCCTATTTGAGGGATATGGTTACTGGATACTGGTGTCTGCTTGCACATTCTTCCTGGAAAACTTTCTCAACAATCCACATCACTTTAGTTTTTCTATTTTGATGTACTCTCTCATGATTCAACTTTCAAAGTAAAGATCTTCTTGATGCCTCTTCTCTCCACTCTTCTTGTGCCAGCCCATTCAATCTACGTTCATTATCTTTTGTGCACCTTGGCTTGCTTGTTTTTGATATCCTTCATCTTGTAACTTTATAGGCTCCGTCGATCATTTTGCTGCAATCTTGAGACCTTTTCTCAGACTTCCTCATAATTTATATAAAGCAATTTCTATAAAAAATGTATTTAGTTAAACAGGCAATTTCTTTTTGTTGTTGGCGTCATTGTCGCCTTGATGTTGTCAAGGATCGGGTCTTGATCTTTCTGTTTATATGAAATAATTGCCTTTTAGGTAAAATTGAGAGGATGCTGACTTTTTAGAAATATGGTCCTGGACATTGACATGCATTTGGGAAACATATTTCTTGATTTCACCTAATATGTTACATGCTTTTGCAGGTTTTCTCATTTAGCTTTGTGGAAGCTGAGAGGGATTATTTGTCATTGGACAAACGATATCCCCGACTCTACATATCTCCTGAATGCTCCAAGGTATGTCTTGTTTCGTCTGGGATTCTTTCAGTGCGTCCCTTTGTAATGTTTGGGTTTCACTGATGGGCTGGTTGTAGGTAATTGTACATTGGCCTAAGCAAAATCTGAAGCTCCCTCTCTATACTCCTGTTAGGTAAATCTTTCATCGGACCTCTTCTTTTTTGGGTTTTGGATCTTATTTAAGTTTTCATGTTGCTTACTTCATTCTAATACTTTGTTTAAAAAAAAAGATAAAAAATAACTTGTTAATGCCTGTGGGTTCAATTCCTTCACTGTTCTTTGTGGCGAGAGTTGTATATGTTCTTAGAAAATTGATGTGAGCAGTTACATTTTCCACATCTTATGTAACAGTTTTGAGCATGACTTTGTTGAGAAGGAGAGTGCCGTGGAAAAGAAAGAATCACTTTCGACACAGCTGGTTACTGACGTGTCAAAAGGTCAAGCTTCCATTTGGAATGCCAAGGTTAGATTTTTATTTTATTTAAATAATTGTCTGTACATAAACATTATGATAATCAGTGCAAGCTTCTTGAAACGAAGTTTGCATCTTCAACTTGTAGTGTTTATTGGTAGAATAGACATCCTCCAACTTTACTGCATGTGAATCGTCTTTTTTAGATTAATGAATCTATACAATGTGCTTGTAAATCAGTCACACCCGACCTGTGCGTTACAGTTGAAATTCTTGTGTGAGAAAAGCTGCATCCCCCATTTTCAAATTTTGAAGTCCACGAACAAAATACCAATGCCAATTGTGAATATCAATCACAAATTTGACAACACTGAAGACTTAATTCTAGTCAGATTATTTTCTGTAAATAGATGAAAAATATGCGTGGCTTATAAAAACATGGAAAGCAGTAATTAAAAACTGAAGACATGAACTCTTTAAAAGAAAATCTGAAGACATGAATAATCATGAAGGACCACCACTGGTTTACTTGGTACTTCTGTAATTGTCATTGTTGAAGGCAACTTATGATTTGTGTAGGTAAAACTTAAATATTTTCCCTTCATTTATCTGTGTTGCCAGATTATTTTGATGAGTGGTCTTAGCCAAAATGCTCAGGCTGAGCTGTCATCTGAAAGAAGCTATGATGACCGCATTCCCCACTTTGCCAATTTGCTTAGGTTTGCTGTTCTGAAAAAGAATAGCTCTTTGATGGCAATTGGGGGGCCGTGGGACACAGTTGATGGTGGGGATCCATCAGTTGATGACTCCTCTTTAATTAGAACTGCTCTGAGGTTTGTTTATGAAATACTTTCCTTGTTTATTGAAGTACTTTCATTGAATCTTAGTGTAATATTTCTTGGTGTGCTGAAATGGATCCCTTTTTTAGGTATGCAAAGGATGTGACTAATCTCGATCTGAAGAACTGTCAACGCTGGAACCGTTTTCTTGAGGTAGTTTAATAATTTTTTATTAAGTTATCCTATTTGGTACTTTTCAATCATGTGTCTGGATACTAGATTAGAATCTATTCCTGTGACCAGCAAGGATTCAATATTGTTATTTTGTTATTATTATGTTATACTAATAACTAGTTCAATTAATTATTATGGGATCATGATGATACTGTTTGGGTAATATACACGTATTTTTTTTTTGGCATCTTAGTGAAATATTCTTTAACTACCACATAATATATTTTCTGGCTGAAGGTTCAGAAAAGCCTTGTCCTTTTTTAAATTTGACTATGAAACTAACCCTTCAATCAATACAGTTGATCACGTGCCTCACAATCTCAAAACTAGCAAGTTATTTTCCCCCTTTGAATTTCGTTGTGGATCTTCAAAATTATGACCTTTTCTGACCCAGTTAACTAATCGAACTTGGCCTTCTTCGTTTCGTGTTCTAGTAGTCTGATTTTGAAACCATCATCCATCCTGTTTTTATCAGCAATTTTTTTTGCATCTCTAGCTGTCTTCAATTGGATTAAATTCCCATCTGCATTGCTCAAGTTTATCTTAAAGATTGATACCAATCTTATATTCTTATCTGTGTAAATTTTTAGAGCTTGACTATTCATGCCCATCTCTTTCTAAATACACCTACTAAAAATTATTCTCGAAGCTCGATCGTTCCTGATTGAACTACGACAAAATGCTCAACTGCTTCTGCTCAAATTTGACGACATTGTTTGATCACAACTGATCAAATACCTTTTTATTTATTTTTTCTTTAATCATTAAAATTTGAAAGAATTGTAAAGATAAAGACCCCTAGCTTTTGGCTTTCCCCTTTTCAGTATCAAGGATATGACTGAAATGTTTATTTCTAAAATGACTTGAAACTCATGCCTAGAGAAATTGTTTGCAATGTGAATTGAGTTCTAATAGATATTCCCGATATGACTGACATTGCTTGATCATTACTTGTGATGTATGTTTTTGTTGCATACGACTTTCTTGCATTCAGCACTTGTTTCTTATATGATTTGAAGAAAACCGTTACTCATAGATGTT
This sequence comes from Galeopsis tetrahit, assembly GCA_963675135.1. Classification (NCBI taxonomy): domain Eukaryota; kingdom Viridiplantae; phylum Streptophyta; class Magnoliopsida; order Lamiales; family Lamiaceae; genus Galeopsis; species Galeopsis tetrahit. The sequence continues at coordinate 17,907,791 of OY776127.1, read as the reverse complement.
CTAATTTATTATCCTTCCTTCAAAAGCCCTCTGCTTTGTTATTTTCTGCGGAAGAGCGTCTGGATGCAGTTGCATGTTACAAACGGGTGCAACGCTTATTAATTATGACTTATTGACTCTCTTTCTGTGATCTAGTACATTTAAATCCAAATTGGACCTTGTTGGAATTTTTCCTTCCCCAAAATCATCAGCTATTTGTTAGGTTGTTACATTTTCACGTTCAACTTCTTTTGTACACAATGCTTATTTGTCCTGCCAGAAAATTTGAATGAAATTTTTTCTCTAATCCTCTTAACTCAGCTTAGTGCGCTTGCCTTGGATGTGATTTATTTTTATCTTACTTGTAGGAACTTTTGGGGTTAATGTTGACTGTGCTTAATCTACATTGTTTCCTTAATTTGAGATTGTAATTGAGTTATTTTCTGGCTATAACATGCACTCTTAATGCAATGTTTGTTTTGGGTTTTGTAAACCACGTTTTGGATTTTAAAATCTTAATCTGGTTTACAAAAACCACCACTTCAACACGTATAAACCTCACACTTTTCACTACAATCAATTCTCTCTCCTAATATATTTAAATCATAACCCACATCATCCAATCATGTCCCTCAACATAATAATACAACATCATTCACTCTTACACATTGATTTGAAATCCCACCCTACTTAAACACGCAAAACAAAACACCTTACTATTTATCGGGATTTCACAATCCCCTTGATTTCAAAACCGGTTTATAATAGTCACTTAAAACCTAAAACAAACATCACATAAGTTTTTATTTTTTATTTTTTACTGTTATGAGGCTGATTTATTAGTTGTGCATCCTTTATTACCAATGTTATGGACCTTATTGTATAGATACTTTTGGGTGCTAAAGGATATTTAGTTTATGAGTGCTTTTACACCTGAGGGCATTTGTTTTTTAAAGTTTAAACATATCAGTATACTTTGAAACTTAGGTTTTTTTGAGAGTGAATCTTGCATAAGTGAAATTTTCTTTGAAAAAGAAAATAAACATTGTGAAAACAGAATAAGAAGTGGTGAAGATTGATTTAGCTTTCACGAGAATTGCAGCCCTATTAAAATAGTTCTTGTAAAAAAGTAAGTATACAGAAGGTGCTAACATTGTTTGATCAAAATGGTTTGATAAACAGCTTAAAAGGAGGAAATCTATTTGTTGGGTTCTTGTTGTATTTGATATTATAAATAATTAATTGTATTTGGAGATTGCGCGGAATGTTAAAAGGCAAGTTTTTTGTACTTCATGTGAAAATGATCACATTCTTTATGTTTCAGAAGTGAAGGTTTTATTGCTTTCAGTGAGACTTGACATGCATAAATGGCTTGTTGAAACTTTGAGATACCTGCACTTTTCGACCATCTAATTAATATCGGGCATTGTGGTGTGTGCAGATTCATTACCGCAGAGTTGGAAAAGATGGCCTCTCCAGTCACAATGAAGTAACTGTGTTGTATGTTCCAGATCTTTCCGAATGCCTTCCTTCACTAGATTCATGGCGTGATCAGTGGATTAACCACAAAAAAGCAGTTGCTGAAAGAGAGCGCCAGCAGAATTTGAAGAAAGAGGTGTGTTTTTTTCGCTTAACAGAACCAAATCCTTGCTTTTGACTTAGGGTGTGTTAGAGAAACTTCTTAAGCATGAAGCACTTTCTCCGCCCTTATCATGTCAGTCCCTAATGTCCTGTTTTGGGCCTTGTCTTGCACTGGATCATCCATTTATTCTTTTGGCTTCTTCAAGAATTCTAACTAGTTGACGAAGAGTACATGAGAGTGAGAGCAAAATGAATTCGCAATGCTGGGAAACTTTGTCAGCAAAAATACCCATATTGTGACGATCTACATGATGTTTATCTGTTGCCAAATCCTTGAACCTTCTTGCTATTCCATGTCATATGATGACAATATTCGTTATTATTAGTTTAATTATGCCTACATGTCCCGCTGTTGGAACCTTCGTCCGAGTTAGTAGCTTGTGAAGGAATAAAGAGCAAACAAATATTGTGCCCTCGTTTTGCTGCTCTTCCTGCCGTAGTTGTTGCCTTAGGTGCTGGGCTTGAGGGATTGTGCATTTTGGCGCATGCTTCTCTGCGCCTTTATCTATTAGCCTGTGGGCAAGCCTTTTGAGCTTAATTTTTTACCTAGGGTTTAAAAGCTAAACTTCGTGAAAAGAGAAACATCACTTCCTCTTGACCTCTATTGTGCAGCATATTACGATCTCTACCATGGCTCCAACTGTCGATTCAGACAGTCGGCGTTGCTCTGTCGCCACCCCCTACTCGCACTATTCTTTTTCTCCTTTTCTCTTGTGAAATCTTATATGCTCTGGGCTTTGGGACACTTCAAATAATAGGGATTGGATATTATTGAAAAAAGAAAAAAGTTTTTTTCCCATGTTCAAGAGGCGTGCCTTGGGCGCATGAACTTCATAGATGTCCAGGTTTCGGATTTAGTTAAGAGATTGGTGCTTTGCTTTTAAGTGCTGTAATCTGTGGTGTCTCTTCTTTGTAATGTGTTAAAAGGATCTCTCATCCTTTACTCTTTCTCTATCTAAATAAAACTATATGTTCCCTATATATATATGTATATAAAAAAAAAAAAAAAGAGGTGTGCCTTGGTCAGTGGTCACAGGATGGCCCTGCGCCTCTAGAGACTATGTTTTTCTGCTCTTAGAAGTTAAAACTGTGCTAAACTGCTGATAAAAATTTATTAAATAATAAGGCATATGCTGTAGTTCACATCATGAGATGCCAGATATGATGTCATGAAGGACTTAGGTTTGTTGTGGAGTTTGACTCCCTTCAGCTCAGATTAGGCCAATAGAATTGAAATTTCCCTGGTTGATGTAAGACCTACATATTGATATTGGAGCGACAGTTAGGTGGTCTAGAAATATATTGTAATTAAGTAAAAAATTGTAAATGAGTTGTGCGCCAATCAATCAAAGGAGGATTATGTGGCTGATCTTTGATTAATATCAAAGAGGCAACTATTCTGTTGCATTGAATTATTATCTATGCTATCTATCATCCTCGGTTCCTAATTTCTGTGATAAGTACTGATCTTTGTATGTTTCATGACAGAAAGCTGTACACAAAGACGAAGTAGCAAAAGGTGACACATTTGGACTTAAAAACTATGCGATCTTTTACTTCTGCACGTACTGACTCGTTTTACTTTTTATTATGAAGATAAGAAGAAAGTTGAGGCTGTGAAAGGTGGCACATCAAAAATTGAGGCTGTGAAAGTTGAGCCGGTGAAAGGTGGCACGGGGAAAGTTGATTCCGTGAAAGGTGGCACAGGGAAAGTTGAGCCCGTGAAAGGTGGCATGGCAAAAGTTGAGCAGCAGAAAAAGAAAGAGCCCTCATCTTCAGTACTTGCTGGAGATGATGATGGGAAGGACAAAGATGCCCACAAAGTGAAAGACGATGAAAATTTACTTTCCCTTGAGGGGAAGGAGAAAGATAAACTTGTTGAAACTAATACGGTGGTTGGAAGTGCTGAGGAAGAGAAAAATGTCAAAAAGAAGAAAATTATAAAGAGGATTGTCAAGAAAAAAGTTGCTGCTAAGAAAGACACCCCGGAAGATGCTGCTAAACTGGATGAAGTACTGGACAAAGAGGCTGCAGGAGGGAAGAAGGTTGTTTCTGAAGTTGATGGGCAAAACGAAGACTCATCGTCTAATCCTCCTGCTATGAAAACTTTTATAAGAAAAAGGATCGTGAAAAAGCCAGTACAAAAAGCTGAACTAACAACAGCTGAGGTGAAGGGAACAGAGAGTGCTGAGGACAAAGCAACGGTTAAAGTAGAAGAAGCGACTAATGCAGTTGTCCAAGAGAGTGTCACCAAAACCACAGTGAAGAAGAAAGTAATCAAAAGGGTAAAGAGAAAGGTTGTGACATCAGATGGTAATGATAAGGTGGCTGAAGATGAGATTACGGCAGGGAAAAATGTCATTCCGGTTGAACAAATTAAGGTTGAAGGGAATGGAGAAGCAGATGAAAACAAGAAGGATGAAATTGTTTTAAAAAGAGATAACAATAGTCCCAAAAGGAAAGCACAAACTGTTTCTGTTGAGAAGAAAGACAAAAAGGAAGAAGAGAAGGGCAACAGTAAAGATTTATCTGGGTCTGTAAAGGGGAATAACAAAGTTTCTCAAACTGATGCCACTGGAACAAGTGCAAAGAAAGTGCCGAAGGAGGAGAAAGTGAGAAAAAATAACGATGAGAAAAATGAGTCTAAAACCAAAGCAAATAAAGTGGTGGTGAAGAAGATTGATGAACCTCCTCGGCATCCTGGGTTGTTCCTTCAAAGCAAAAAGAGCAAGGATCCAAAAGTAGGTTGAAATGTAGACTTTATTGTATTGATTTTCTGCATTATTCTTCTATTGTTCTACATCAGAAGAAACTAATAATATGTTTGTCTCACAGCTCCAGTCGCTATCGCTTTCTTTGGATTCACTCTTGGATTATAGTAACAAGGATCTTGAAGAATCAAACTTTGAGGTTTGATCATTTTAAGGGTTTATATTCTGTTGTACCTTTGTTTAACTTTATTTTGCATATATGATCTTGGCTCGGAGACCTATGTTTTTTGTCATCTGCAATTCACTCTCCTGTTTTGGTATTTCTTGAATTTGATATGCATTTTCTACTCCATGGTTGCAGTTATCACTATTTGCAGAATGCTTGTATGAGATGCTTCAATACGAAATGGGTTGTCGGCTTTTGACTTTCCTCCAGGTTGGCTTCGGCTACTAAATTTGATAGTTTCAGATCTAATTACCCTTCGTTTTCCTTCATTCTTAGCCCTCCTATTTGTTCTCTCTATTATAGAAGTTGCGCATTAAATTTGTCTCAAAGAGAAATCAAGCAAAGCGGCCAAGACAAGAAACTCCTAAGAAGGAAAATGATGAAAGCTCATCAAAGAAGCGTGCTAAGATCAAGGAGGATGGTGATATAAAGTCAACCAAAACTGAAAATAAAGATGATGCTCATCAAGATGACAACAACGCCGGTAAGAACGATGCCGACCAAGATGACGAGAATGCCGGTAAGAACGATGCCCACCAAGATAACAATGTCATTAAGAATGATGCTCACCAAGATGACAACAATGTTAGTAAGAATGATGCTCACCTAGATGACAACAATTCTAGTAAGAATGGTGCTCAACAAGATGACAACAATATTAGCAATGACGAAGTTAATGCTACTAAACCCGTCGATGATGCTAAGATGGAGGATATGATAGATGAGGAAGAACCCGAAGAAGAACCCGAGGAAGATCCTGAGGAAGATGAAGAAATGCAAGAGGCAGACAATCATCGCGAGCCTGCTAAGGAGGTAAAAGCGCATACTGTTACTTGTGACCCACCTCTAAAAGAAAACATAAAAAATAAGTACTAATTAGATAAAAGTCTGTTGAATAGCATGACCCTGATGAATGGGACTTAAGCATTAATAAAATTCTCTCTTGAAACACAATCTCTCTTTCCTGTGGCCATTAAATGCCTGGTTAAGCTTGTGTGTGTGTGTGTGGGGGGGGGTGCGCTTGGTTTGTAATTCTTCAATGGGAATGGAAATGAATATGGAGTAATTGTGTTGGTTAATGATGAAAAAATCACCTTCATCATACTTCCTATGAGGTAATGAGACTCGAAAATAAGCTAATCATTGCCCCATTTTTATTAACTACTTCCTCCCCTATAATAATTTCTCCTCAATTATTTCTCAACCAATAATCATTTTTTGTCCTAACTTATTCCAAGATTAGAGCAATACACTAACAATGCAACCACATTCTCTTTGCAATGTTCTATTAGATGATTCCCATTACCATTGCCATTGAAGCAAGCACCCCACCTGAGTATGATTCTCAATTTGTTCGCTGAGCGGTTGAAATTTGGTCTTTTGTCCATACAGGATATTACTAAAATGGAAAAGATAGAGAGTGAGGTTGTTGGTGATGTTGCTAAGAATGAAAAGCAAGAAACTGCTGAGCAGACTAAAGAGGAAACTGCCGAGCAAATTAAAGAGGCAACTGCCGAGCAAATTAAAGAGGCAACTGCCGAGCAAATTAAAGAGGCAACTGCTGAGCAAACTAAAGAGCTTGCAAAGGTGGACTCAGAGTCAAAACGAAACTCAGATGCTTGGGACAAAGAACTGCTACAGGCATGTTATTGTTGCTGACCCTATCATTTTTACTTATAGCTTTGGTTTATGTTCTCAACTTGCTTTTTTTTTTTTTTTTTTCATGGAAGCAGGCTTTCAGGTTTTTTGATCGAAATCGTGTTGGATACATTAGGGTGAGATGACTACTGTTTTCCATTGTAAAGATAATATTTGTCCGAGTATGATGTGTCTCGTTCGCTCACTTTTTTGTCCTTTCAGGTTGAAGATTTGAGGTTGATTATACACAACCTAGGGTTGTTCCTCGCACACCGGGAAGTGAAGGTTCGTATCTTCTGATAATTTTTTATGTATTAAAGATTCTACTGCATGAAAATTCAGTTCGATTAACATTTTTTTATGGATAGGACCTTGTGCATAGTGCGCTGTTGGAGAGCAACACAGGCAGGGATGATAAGATTCTTTATGAGAAGTTGCTCAAGATTTCTGTGGTTTGAACAATCATTGGTTACATCTCTTTTGTAGCTTGCTAGAGAGACATTCTTGGTCCTCCCCCCTACTATTTATTAACAGATCAAAACATACTATATTTCTCTTTCAAATAATGGATGATAATGTTATCTATTTGTTTTTGTACATGGCTGCTCGGATGAATGTGCATTTTTTGGACTACTTTTGATGTTAATTTGGAGCGTTTAGTAATTTTTGGAGTAAACTTTTGATGAATGTGCATTCATGTCCCTCAATTATTACTTCAGGTTCAAGTAAACTCTTTTTTTTTTTTTGAACAAATGTCCTTAATGTATTTTATTGGTACAATTAAATCATTTTTACTCTTAAAATTAAATAAAAATGCATTTCAACTAATCCGAAGTTAAAAATATGTTTTCTTATTTGTGTACCAAGACATTAATTTTTTAAATGTTAAGTTGAAAAAAAATCTTGGGTTTAAATTATGACAAGGACTACTCTATTTAAACTTATATACATATATTACAAAAGTCAATTACTTCTTACTATATCTCATTAAAAATTATTACTATTTGAGTTATTATTAATTAGTTTGAGATAATTTAAAAAAAAAATGTAATTAATTTTCATTGAAAAGTATAAAAAGATATATAATTTAGTAGAAGTAAAAAATTAGGAAAAAAGAGAGTGGGATAGAGGGAGAGTGAACAACACGAGAAAAAAAAGAGAACAATTTGGAGAGTGTAACTCACTTGCGAGAGTGGGTTTTAATGTGGTCCCAACTATTTTTTATTTGTATTATTTTTTTGGAGGTAGTAAACATTGGAGGGGGTAGAAGTTTTTTGAGATAGGAGTAGGAGATTTTTGAGGTGGCACACATGTGTCAAACTTAAAACTCAAAATTCTTCACCAACACTGTGGATGCCCTAATGGAACATTTGTCAAAAATTCTTGTTCCATTATTATTGGAACATTTACTTTCTACTCCAATCTCCTTTAAAAATCTCTCTTAACATCTACTTATTTACACTTCATGCCATTACTTTTTATACACAAATAAAAGATTCTCTCTCCAATAAAATTGAAATATCAATTTCTTCCTAAAAGTCAACTTTATCACATTTAATACTACTCCCTCCACTTTAAAATAAGTGTCACTTTGCCTTTTTATTTATTTTTATAATAAGTGTCATTCTATGTTTTTTTCTTTAATTTTGACAATTTTACCCTTATAATTAATTTGCCTTCAATTTCAATTAATATAATAGCATAAATCATGGAAAAATCATAAATATTGTATATATGAATATCACATACATTCTTGACCACATTCTTTACTAAACAAAAATTTAATATCAAAACTATTTATCATTAATGAAGGGTAATATTGACCACAATTTAATATCTTAATTTGTTGAAAAATGTTAAAATGACACTTATTCAAAAATGGAGGGAGTAATAAACAATTCTACATTAAAATCTGTGCAAATAGTAAATGTTCTATTAATAATGGGACGGAGGGAGTACCAGATTTTTAAAACTAAAAAATAACGTGAGGGTTCATAGGTAACTATTTTCCTTTATAAAATCATGGATACAACTCCAGCATTGTTAGATACACTTCACATTATATTTTTTTTATTTTAAAATAATTATAAATGTTTAAAGTATCTTTAGTAGATCGGAAAGGTAAAGTCTAGTATGCACTCGAGTGCATGTTGTGCACCCTACCTTAAAGAAAAGTGTATGTTATTAAACTGAAAAGTACAACACAATATTACTAAAAAGTGTAAGTCACTATGACTAAAAATATTATTATACAGTTTAATAATTGAAAAGTGCAACACCATTTATCAAAAAGTGTAAGTCAGTAAAATTGAAAAGTGCAACATGGACTAGGGTACACAACATGCACTCGAGTCCATAGCAGACCAACCCGATCGGAAAAGATGGTTAGTCAAAAAATTATTATAATTTTATTTTTAAATAATTATAAAATGTTTAAAGTATCTTTAGTAGATCGGAAAAGATGGTTAGTCAAAAAATTATTATAATTTTATTTTAAAATAATTATAAAACGTTTAAAGTACCTTTAGTAGATCGGAAAAGATGGTTAGTCAAAAAATTATACGGAGTAATCTTCAATTAGAGATATATTCGATGTCTACCCCCTTATCTCATCAACCCTTTTAGATACACACATCTATATTTTATTGAATAAATAATGCATTAATTATTATTTAAAAAAAAAAATTATACCCAATTCACATTAATATATATAATCTCGGTCTATTCATTTTAAGGTACGCTCTAATAAGGATGACAATGATACGGGTATGCCATGTCCTAGTACCCATCTCACCAGAAAATTAATCTCATACTCGAACTCGTTCCGTTCTGTTAAAAAACTAAATTCTCATACTCGAACTCGTCCCGTCCCGCTTAAAAATTCGGCGGGTTATTTTTACCCGTCCCGTATAATTTTTTTTATTTTTTAAATTAATTTTAATCTATACAATATATTTATTTTGATATTACATAATTCAAATTAAATATATAATTGTTTAAAATAACATTTCATATTAATTTTATATTAAAAAAAAACTACATAAAAAAATATTTTTTCAAACATATATACATATAAGTTTATATAAATAGAAACATATGTATATATTAAATATTACTATATTTATATATGGCGAGTACGGGTACGGATATGCGGGATGGGTTTGGCAAAAACCACGACCCGTCCCATACCCGCTTAACCGGATCCATACCTATTCCATACGGGTCGGGTTCAATGCGGATCCGGATTTAGACCCGTCCCATTGCCATCCCTACGCTTTAATTTATTTTAAGAGAAATTTTCAAATGCACATGGTGCAAGTACACACTAATTTTTTAACCGTTTTTTTTTCCCTACAAATTATTCTCCAATTTTTTCTCCTCTTTTCCCTTCCTTATCTATTTCACAATCTCTAGATTTCGGTTCAAGCGCAGCGCAATTCGCCTCCGTCGTCACTGAGAGAGGACATCGACGACGAGCTTTACGATCATCCAATCTGGTATGTTCGCACTGGGATTTACTCACCTGTTATATTTTCAGCTGAAAATCAACAGTTTTGATATTGAAGTTGACAAAGAAATCGAGGATGAGAACGATGTTTCTTGGACTGGAGGTGACTTTGGAGGTCGAGAAGGTGAAGAGAAGGATTATGATAGAGACCCTAAATTTGCTGAGATTCTTGGATCTTGCCTTGATGACCCGAGTAAAGCTCAGTCCCAAGTTTATATACAAAAGAAGAATTAGGGTTGGGAAATCCAATGATGGAGGTACCCTTTGTGTCCTTTTGATTGTGACAACCATTTGAGATCAAATTAGCTTCACTAGCACAGATACAGAGAAAATTTATTCATTTTTGGGTTAATTGCAAATTAAATCACCACCTTTCACTGAATTGCAATTTAATCTAAACTTTTGAATAATTGCAAATAAAATCACCACCTTTAAATATTGTTGCAATTTAAACTTCTTAATAGTTTCATTTGTGCTCAAATCTAACATGGTTGGCGGATGTGACACCTTCTTAATGAAACAACATTGTTTTTTATTTCGATCTAATCTCGAAACGTTAAATTCGGGCACAAATGAGATTGTCTAGAAGTCTAAATTGCAACAATATTGAAAGGTGATGATTTTATTTGCAATTATTCAAAAGTTTAGATTAAATTGCAATTCATCGAAAGGTGGTGATTTAATTTGCAATTAACCATTTTTTTTTTTATGATTTGTGCCTTGTTTGACAGCTATTTGACATGCTATAAATATTGATATTTGATTGATTGCTCGGTTTATTATTGAAAAATGTAATTTTTATTATTGAAAAGTTGCAGATATTTTAACTGAAAAGTGTAATTTTTATTATTGAAAAATGGTAGATATTTGTTACTGAAAAGTGTAATTTTTATTATTGAAAAGTGGTAGTTTTTATTATTGAAAAGTGGTAATTTTTATTATTGAAAAGTGGTAGATATTTTAACTGAAAAGTGTAATTTTTATTATTGAAAATTGGTAGATATTTTAACTGAAAAGTGTAATTTTTATTATTGAAAAGTGGTAGATATTTTAACTGAAAAGTGTAATTTTTATTATTGAAAAATGGTAGATATTTGTTAGTGAAAAGTGGTAGATATTATTTGTAGTGTTAAAATTATTTTAATTAAAAAAAAGGTTATAAGGTTTCGAACCTAACCACTGGACCAGCAATTACCTTATTGTTAATTTTTGTTTTTCTAAGTTCATAAGTGTTGACTTGTGCATTAGTGTGAACATGCACACTATGTAGAGGAGACCAACTCTTATTTTAATAAAAACTCCCCAATCATTATGGAAAAAAGACGTAACAGGAAGATTTACTTATAAAAACACAAGGCTAGATTAATTCATGCACTCAATTCAACATAATTTTATAATTACTTGATACTTGGATTTATGCGAGTGTACCCGTACACATCAATTTTAATTTTTTATTTATATTTTATTTGTATCCGTTCATTTAATGAGTTCATTCAAAAATCATTTTTTTAATACGGTTATCTACACCTACTTTTTTTATGAGTTCACCTTCAAATCATTTTTTTATCACAGTTATCTACACCCACTCATTTTATGAGTTCACCCACAATTTTTTTACCACAATTATTTGCACCCCTCATTTTATGAGTTCACCTCAAAATATTTTTTAAAAAATAATTACATTAAAAAAACTATATTATCCTTTTATTAATTTACACAAAATATAATAAAATCAACCTTAATTTGTATATTTACAATCTGCAGTCGAGTCATTGCCGAGTTACCGTCGATTCACCACTAAGTCACCCATATTTTTAGAAAAAAATTGTAAAACACAATTTTTTTAAAAAAAAACTATCGAAATTAGCCATAAATCTCAATTTTTTTTCTTTTTAATTTTTCTTTCCCCTTCTCTTTTCCTTTTTTCTTCCAATTTTTCATTTTTTATTCCAAACTTTTTATTTCTTCATTTTTTTCCTTGCCTTTATTTTTCATTTTTTCATGTGTTTTTTTTTAAATTTTAATACAAAATAATATTATAAGTATGATTTTATTATACTTGGTAATACAATAAGTAATGGAGTAACTAGTAATACCATAAATAGTAATCAGTAATATATACCATTAAAAGTACAGTAATTAGTAATATCTTATACAATAACAAATAATTCCACACATCTAATTATATTTTGTAATACCAAAAATAATTATTAGTAATATCACAAACAATAATCAATAATATCATGAACATTAATCAATAAAATTTTATACAATAACAAATAATTCCACACATCTAATTGTATTCAGTAATACCAAAACAATTATCAATAATACCATGAACAATAATCAGTAATACCATAAACAGTATATACAATAACAAATAATTCCACACATCTAATTATATTCAGTAATATCTTGAACAGTAATTAGTAATACCATGAACAATAATCAGTAATCAATAGTCGTTATACGCACACACGAGATTTTAGCGCACACTCCGTACGATTAGGACACACCACTTGAAAGACCGAAGATACGATTCTCTTACATAACCATAATCCTGCCCTTATTCTCTCAAACTATATAGCGTGAAAAATAAAATACGTCGCTTGGGACATCCACTCCTCTCCTAGACCTCTCAATCTCAAAAATAAAATAAAAATAAAAATAAAATAAGTATTTTTTTTTTTTCTTCTAGATCTCTCAATCTCAAAATCATTGATTTGTAAAAAAAAATTGGTGGGTGTCCACCTCAATCTTGTGTGTGTATATAATTGTGGCCTTTCATTATATTTGTGCAACCCATTAATTGTTTGCACTGAAAAAAGTAAATTAGGCTCAAACTTTTAATGAAATTGAAGAGTGTGTATAAGAATTTGCCTATATAAATTAGGATTGATTGTATTATATTTTGTTTAAATTAATAGAAGTGCACTATAGTAATTTTAGATGTAATTGTTTAAAAAAATAATTTGCGGGATGAAGGCAACAAAAGCGTAAAAAATGGGAGAAGTGTATATTTCCTATATCTTTTCTGTGAGGGGATACATAGTCTTATATAGACTAATTACATAAACCTATTAACTACAATTGAATACTGAGTGAAGGAAACTAAGACTAATTGACTACAAATCAAGCTAATTGATTTACAGGACATAAATTAAAGGAATTATATCAATTATCTTTAATACTCCCCCTCAAGTTGGAGCATGGATATCAAGAACGCCCAACTTGTGAACAAGTGTTTAGAATGACTCCACTCCTAAAGCTTTAGTGAATATGTCGGCAACTTGAATCTTGCTTGATATATACTGAGTCTTGATTTTTCCTTTGTTTATGCATTCCCGAATGAAGTGACAATCAATCTCAATGTGCTTTGTTCTTTCGTGGAATACTAGATTAGAAGCAATATGCATGGCCGGTTGATTATCACAATATAAGGTCACTGGATGGTCAATGCTTATTTGTAGGTCTTGAAGCAAACATCTCAACCAAGTTATCTCACAGGCTGTAGTAGCCATTGATCTGTATTCAGCCTCAGCCGAGGATCTAGACACCGTGCTTTGTTTCTTACTTTTCCAAGAAATGAGAGTTTTTCCCAAGAAGACGCAATAGCCTGTCACCGATCGACGAGTGTTCACATCTCCTGCCCAATCTGCATCGCAAAACCCAACTAGATTAAAATCATTTTCGGATGGAAAAAATAATCCTTGTCCCGGTGAACCTTTTAAGTAACGGAGTAAACGATGGACATCTTCAAGATGGGGTCGTCGAGGTTCTTGCATAAATTGACTGAGGGTGTTGACCGCAAAAGAGATTTCTGGCCTTGTGATGGTTAAATATATCATTTTTCCTACCAATTTTCGGTAGTGTGTTGGATCTTTGAGTAAATCTCCATCAGTAAATGTGAGCTTCAACGATTGCTCCATATGAATCTTTGCTGGTTTTGCGCCAAGTAAACCTGCTTCCTGTAAAATATGAAGGGTGTATTTTCTTTGATTAATGGAGATGACCTTCTTAGAACGGGCTATCTCAATACCAAGAAAATACTTCAATAGTCCAAGGTCCTTAATCTTGAAATATGATGCAAGAGATGTCTTCACAGTGCCAATGGCCTTTTGGTCGTTTCCTGTTATAATCATATCATCCATATATAATAAAATAATTGTGAATGAGTGTCCACAAACCTTTGTAAAGAGAGAATGATCATCTTGTGATTGTTGAAATTCAAATTTAGTGATTACATAGTGAAATTTATGAAACCATTCTCGTGAGGCTTGCTTTAAGCCATATAAAGACTTGTGAAGTCGACATACAAATGGCTCTCCCTGTCGACAAAAACCAGGAGGTGGATGCATGTAGATCTCTTTCGAAAGCTCTCCATGTAAAAAGGTATTTTGGACATCCATTTGGTGAAGATTTCATCCCCGAATTGAGGCAATGGCAAGAAGGCAGCGGAGTGTTGTATGTTTGGCAACGGGAACAAACATTTCATTATAATCAATGCCTTCACGTTGTGTGAAACCTTTAGCGACAAGGCGAGCTTTGTATCGCTCTATTGTTCCATCAGAGTTATACTTGATTTTGTATACCCATTTACAGCCAATGGGATGATGCCCTAATGGTAGAGATACTAACGACCAAGTTTTGTTTGCTTCCAATGCTGCAATTTCATCTTGCATTGTTGTGACCCATTTTTTATCTTTGCAAGCCTGCTCATATGTTTCTGGTTCCACTGTGTGAGAGAAATTATGAATAAAAGTATGATAAGCATGAGAAAGGTTATTATATGAAACATACCTGGATATTGGGTGATAAGTGCTGGATTTAATTGGAAGAGACGAATAGCCAGCAGACAAAGAATGGTTAACTTGGTAATCTTTAAGGTGAGCCGGCATGCGGGTGGATCGATTAGAGCGACAAAGATTATTTTCTATTTCAGGTGGTTGTTGTGGAATATTAGTGTCTTCTTGAGAAATTATTTGGGGCATGTTAGTTTGTGTTGACAAAATTTCTGTAGATGGCTCAACATCAATAGAAATTGGATTTGGTAGAGTTGGGAGGTTATTTTGGTCATCGTGTGGTATGGTTGAGTAGGGAAAAATATTCTCATGGAAGATTACATCTCGAGAAGTGATCATTTTTCTTTCAGCCAAGTCATATAGAATGTACCCCTTTTATCCCGGTGGATAACCAAGAAAGATGCATCGGTGCGCACGACGGTAAATTAGTGGGTAGGCTGCAAATTTGTGGCAAAACAAAGACAACCATATACACGTAAATGTGAGTAAGAAGGGGGCATTTTATGTAATCGCTCATATGGTGTCTTACTAGATAATAGAGGTGAGGGTAAGCGATTAATAAGATAACAAGCTGTTTTGATGTGCTCTCCCCAAAACTTTAATGGAAGATTAGCTTGAAAGCGAATGACTCGTGCAACATTTAGGAGATGGCGATATTTGCGCTCTACTACACCATTTTGTTGAGGTGTGCATGTGCAACTACGATGGAAGTTTGTGCCATTTTCATTGAAGAAAGATTGTAAAGACATGAACTCTTGCCCATTATCAGATCTCACGGCTTTGATGGAACTATTATGTTGTGTCCTAGCCCAAGCAAATAAATTCTTTATAATAGTTTGAGTTTCAGATTTGTGTCGCATAAGGTAAACCCAAGTGTAACGCGAAAAATCATCCACAACCGTAAAAAAATAACGAGTTCCAGAATGTGAATAAATTTTATGGGGTCCCCATATATCGCAATGTATCAAGTCAAAAGCTTCATGAGTAGAAATGTTACTAATAGAGAATGGTAAGCGAGATTGTTTTGCCAAGTGACAAATATCACAAATATTATTGAAATCAAGAGATATATTTGGAATAGTTTTAGATAATGACTTTAGTGGTTGGATGGAAGGATGTCCGAGACGTTTATGCCAAAGGTTGGGTGTGTTGTAGACGGCGTTGGAAATGTGTGGTTTTGGGTTTAGCGTAAGATAATATAAACCATTACTTTGCCTGCCCGTTCCAATCGTCTTCTTCGTAGTTAAATCCTGCATCACAATAATCATGGTAAAATATCACACTACAACCCAAGGTTTGTGTAATCTTTCTAATGGGAAGTAAATTGATTTAAAATTTGGGACATAAAGCACATTATTAAGAGTCATATTACTGCAAATTTCCATAGATCCAATTGATTTGATTTTGGCATCTCCCCCATTTGGTAACTTGACACTAGAATATTTAGGAGATATTTTATTTGTACTTGGACGTATCTTGGATACATGATCTGTAGCACCACTATCCAATATCCACACATTATTATTTGAGAAAGTAGAAACGTTACCAGAAGAATTAATAAAAGGTTCGGTATTACTAGTCTCCTTTTGTAGAAGTGCCATGTGTTGGGAATATTCCTCGCTTGTGAATTGCTTAGTAGCAACATTGGAGGCAGATGATTAATTGATATTTTTCTTTCCCTTTGGCTTGACATCCTTTCCATGAAATCGATGTCCAGGAGGGAAACCATGAATGTAGAAGCAACGATCAATCGTGTGGGTGTCCATACCGCAAGCTGCTCGGTTTGTGTTTCCACCTGGTCCATTTTGTGTCTTTGAACCCGTCCAATTGGCAATGTGTTGTCCGTTGGAATCACGATTGACAACAACTTCATTTGTCTCTCTTGTTGCAATATCAAAGCATGAGACATTCATGTATCAGGTAGTGGAATCATCAAAAGTATAGATCTACGTGTTGCTGAATATGATTCATTTAAGCTCATAAGGAATTGCATCACACGTTCTTTTTCTTCTCGTTCAGCGAGTTTCTTAAGATCTCCACATGTGCAGACAATTGGCTCATGGTAAGAGGACAATGCATCCCATTAAGCCTTTAGTTTGGTGTAGTAGATGGAAACAGATTGATGTCCTTGTCGGTGATCGACAATTGCTTGGCGGATCTAAAAAATTCGAGCATCATTTCCTTGAGAGAAACGATCATGTAGATCATTCCATACATTAGTAGCCGATTCTGCATAAATAATGCTTCCTGCAATGTCAGGATTAACAGAATTGATTATCCAAGAGAGTACCATGCGATTGCAGCGTTCCCATGTTGAAAAGTTGTCGTCGGTTGCCGCAGGTGCTTTGATTGTGTCGTCGATGAAGCCGATCTTGTTTTTAGCGCTTAAAGCTATCCGCATAGATCGACTCCATTGTGAATAGTTATTTCCGTCCAGTAATTTAGAAACAAGAACCAAAGCGGGATGATCGAAATGATGCAAGGTAAGCATACACGATTGCTTGGTTTCTTTCGTAGAGTTTTCTCCGCAGAAACTTAATCACACAACCTTATTGCTCTAGTACCATATAAAAAATGGGAGAAGTGTATTACATAAATCTATTAACTACAATTGAATTCTGAGTAAAGGAAACTATGACTAATTGACTACAAATCAAGCTAATTGATTTACAGGACATAAATTAAGGGAATTAAATCAATTATCTTTAATAAAAAGTGGGGTGTAAATAGCCGTGATCAATTGTTTATATATAAATTATGATTGATTGTATTATATTTTATGTAAATTAATAGAAGAACATTATAGTAATTTTAGAAGTAATTTTTTTAAAATAATAATTATTGGGAGGAAAAGTCAACCGTGGAAGTGTAAATAACCATGGTCAATTATTTATATATAAATTAAAATTAATTGTATTATATTTTGTTTAAATTAATAGAAGAACACTATTTGAAATTAGGTGTATACGGACAGTACAGTACATTCAAGTGTACAGAAGAATTTGGCTAAGATTTAAGGCTCGGTCCGTTTCACATCATTTCAAAAGATTAGCTCACATTTCCAGTCGACCTATGTAAATAACTTTTAGTTGCTTTCACATACAAACGCTCAAGATCAAAGGCAACCATTAGAAATTTACAGATAAAGTGGAAGTCCCTTTAAAAAACTGATGAAATGAAGCAAATCAAAACAATTTAAATGGCATTGGAATAATATATACAAGGTCGATGAGTCACTCAAGTGTTTTGCATCTGCTTCTTTAAATGGCATCAATAAAATGAAGGGATACAAAATATTTTTGCAATCGAAACCACAAACTCAGATTAAACTTATCCTTCATTCCCATGTAACTGAAATCATTGAGTTGGCAAGACCCGATTCCTCAAATGTTGAAAAGTCATCTAAATCCAACGACTTTGATGCGCCAGGAATAGCATGGGTTAGGCGAAATGGTCGTCTACCATCTTCCTTCAGCTCAGCAGCACAGAATGACAACAGGAGCTGTAGTAAACAAACGACCTCAAGTTAAAAAAAAAAATACAAATACCAGAGGAACATCTACTGATCTACATACAGCAAAATACTGGAAAATATCAGCAAAAACAAATAGAAAAACAGTGGTAGTCAAAATATTTTACTCCTATCTATCATAAAAGTCCTTAGGAGTTTTATCAATTCAGGGCCTGAATGTTAGTAGCATTGTTAATTTAGAACCTAAAAGATCTTTCATATCACAATTCAGGTCCTGAAAAATAGAAAACTATCAATCCAAGACTTTATTCCAAGTCCGCCTCCTTACATCTCCAGCGAACGGTTTGAAGTTTTGTAGATGAAATGCAAAATTATCAGGGTCATGGAAGTGAGTTTAAACTCTAAAAAGTAGCTAGTATATGCTAACTAGCTATGACTGTGTCAATTGGCAAAGAGACTAAAAGCACAGTCCCTTGTTTCCATTTGGGTTTCCCACCTTGCTGTGCACTTAATATATATAAACAAGCATGTGAACATTTCCACCCATAATATAAAGGTTTGTGAAGTCTTACACAAGATACAATTCTTAACACAATAGATGATTCAGAGTGTGAGTAGGTAGCTAACACTAAGCAACATCAAAATTAAAAATGACATATGACTAGTCCATGAAGTCCATTACCATCTTCATTAATCATTTAATATTGCAATTATTTCTTCATATGACGGACACACAAGTGAGGTATTAAAAGATGAAAATATGGCAAACCAAGTATCGGATGATACTCCACAAGTGAGGTACTGCCTCTCTTTTCACTTTGTACCTAATTAATAAATTAATTAAATTAAATTGGAGGCTGGGAGGAGTTCATGGAAGTATTGGAGGAGAGCACGCCTAATAGGTCCATACATGTAATTTCCAGTTACTCGTTAGCATGCATCTTAGTGGACCACTTCAATACTTTGATATGACAGTGTCTAAATCACTATGCACAGCACAGAAATCACCCAAGAAAGTGACACAAAACTTGGATACACAACAAGAATCAAAGAATCAGACAGTTAAATGACTGAGAAGGTGCATTAATCAGAACTTTTTTTTACCTGAACAGGATCAGTGCGAAGGAAGTTTCTCTGGATTCTACGACCATCAGGGAGACGCACTCCGACCTTACAAAGCAGATTCCGGTCACCCTTTGGTTCTTCAGGCAAAGGTAAATAAGCAGGCTTCTTCACTTTCACCTCATCGATGACATCATCTACTTCTTTGTGATCACCTCCATCAATCTCCTTGTGATTCTCCATAGAGACCGCCAAAGCTCTTTGCAAATCTTCCTCTTCCTCGTTTTTGTCATCTGCAGACAATGAAGCATTTATGACAATCATCGCTCTGTATGTACAGCAAGTCACTCTGTTATAATAATATGGGCTTTAAGTCTTCTTTCGGTACTCACCCAGCTATGGCAAGCCAAGGTTTAAAGGTAAGGTTATTTTTATTCAATTTTGATAGCTTTAAATGTTATTATATGCAAATGAACATGAGTTTAATTACTAGAAAAGAGAAATAAACACTTAGGACAATAACATATGCAGAAAAATGCTGATCAATGAGGAGCATTGACCAAAATATTATCAGAAAAGGATGATTTCTAGGGCGCTCTTGAAGGATTGATTCAACTAGTCATTGATTGTTTGGTTTGCCAAAAAATTGCTGACATATCATCTAGTAATGAGAATTCAGGTAACGACCAACCAGGGATGTGCCCACACATATATTTAAAAAGAGAAGAAAAACTTTTATTATTTAATTTAAGATAAAGAAGTACAAAGGGATGAGGAATCCCTTGAAAAACAATTAGTGCAATCCAAAATGCAATATTCCAATCATATTCTTTGGCAAGAAAATATGCAGAAAATTGAATGAATTAGCACCAATATTCTGTGTAAAGAAAATACGACTTTTACGGAGCACTCAGGAAAAGGATTAAATGGTCATATCATTCGCTTTTGACTTGACTTTATTTGGATATGTTTTAAGTTATAAGTTGGAAGTTGGATCATTCTTATTTTCTGAACATAACCCTCATACTACAAGCAATGTCTCGTGTACAATTTTTTTGTTTAAAGTGAACCAGTATGAGGGACCAAACTCCTCACCTGATGATGCACAATAAATGCTGAAATGATTCTTGGTTTCTGGGGGACCACTATAAAAAGAAGCAAAAAGAAATACTTGCTACAATAGCCTTTAGGAGTCCACAATCCATAACGCCCTAAATACAATAGAGACTGGAAAGGCACATGATTCGTTTTTAAATTTAGATGATACTTTTATAATTTGCATGTTATAGGTTCCCTCTATGTAACTAACATCATTTCCTTAATAAAGTTCAATTCTTACCATAAAAAAGAAAGTGACTGAGAAGATTAGTTTATTGAATCATTTTAATCTATTTTTAATCCATAAAAACAATTGTGATGTGTTCTGTTTATATTTATGAACTTTAAATTGACTAATAATTAAAAATTTGCACATTGCAACCAGATGCTAAAAGTACTAGAATAAAAACCTGGAGTGCTTTGTGGTATTGGGGCCTGAGAGCTTTCTCTGGGACGTTTATGTGATATACTAACATGACTATCTGAGGGGCTGCCATCCATAAACGATAACAGATCCTAGAGCATGAAGGAAAGACTTAGGTCATGAAAAAGTAACAGAAAATCTTTAGCATTTACTTCATCAGTTACAAATCCAAATCCTCCATGGGCATAACATGATTCACAGGACTTTGTAAAAAATAGTTAAAAGAAACACACGAAAAGAAGGTAGATACCTCCAGCAAATTTTCTGGTTGAACCATTCCACGCCAATAGCGCATTTTCTGACCTGTTATGGGATCAATCACCAGAATCACAGGAATGGAGTCTAACTTGTAATAAGTACAGACTTTGCTCCCCTCTTCAGTGTCGTCATATACCTAAAGCATATAAAACAAGAAATAATAAATAATACAACAAGAAAACTAACCTAGAAAAGACAAATCATAATATATCAAACAATGCACGGATCATTATATGCACGTACCAAAATTTACACCAAAAGTACAGAAGTACATAGAATATTACAGCATCATCTTCTCTGTCAACAAAGACTTTCTATGATCTACTGAAGAAATTAGTGACCCATCACAATATTCAATTACAATAATACAAAATGACAGACAATATTTGCCTGCACAATGATCAGAAGAGTAATAGTGTCACCACAATGTTGAACTCAGACAAAGACTTTCTATGATCTACTGAAGAAATTAGTGAGCCATCACAATATTCAATTACAATAATACAAAATGACGGACAATATTTGCCTGCACAATGATCAGAAGAGTAATAGTGTCACCACAATGTTGAACTCAGGTGCATTAACAAAATGAATAAGCAATATTAAGCAGAGCCAGAGTCTCACGCTAAGGAACAAAATACAACTAAATGGATGCATGTCAAGTACAGGTCAACAGTCTAAACAATGATGCCTTCTTCATCAGGCTTTGCCACTTTTAAGTTTCTAGGTATGCATGGTATTTAAGCTTTCTCTTCCCCAACATGCCAGGGAAACACATTGTTTTGTTCATCAAAGGTAAACAGCAATAAGATTGCATAAATAGTACAATTACACAAACCTGCCAGAAGACGAAGTTTGTTTTGATAGTCTGAGCAACAGCTTCATTCCCCCAAGTGTCCCGGTTAAGCTTCAGAACAGCAAACACAGTTTCAGAGAGAGAGAGAGAGAGAGTGAAAGAGAGAACTAGTGAGAAAGATGTGCTTCAGGAAAAGTATCTATTTTTTATGTTACTAGGAGCTGGTACTATGCTATGTAATTTTACTATGTAATCTCTCTAGGGATTTCTCGTCCCGATTTTTGCTATTAAAGTATCTGTTTCTTATAAAAGCGTGTGCTTCAGGATTTTTTTTAATTCAAATAGCTAAAACCTTATGGAAGAACATGTATATATTTGTGTGCGGCTGTGTGTGTATATGGGGTTGAGAAGCAAGTACCATGTGGGAGCTAAATTCCTTGTTGGACTGTATGTTTACAAGGAGCCATTTATTCTGCATTTTCGCATTATCTTTAGCCTGTGACACAAAGGTCCTGATATCAAATAATAAATCAAACAATGAAAATATCAATTATACAAGAGCTTCAGTGCAACAATAACCACCGCCAGAATTAATAGGATTCTCTAATACATTCTACTAGTATATGCTTCAAGATGCTACCAAATTAAAAACAATTAAAATGTTGTTTCCCCTTCTCTGTTCACATTACTGCATTCCTGTTATAATCAACATTGAACCCTCTTTCCACATATTGGTTTTTACTTATTATAATTGGATTAAATGCACACAAAAGAATGCAGTGTTTCAGGACTCCAAGTTCACTTCTTTGGAAATAGAATAGGTGTTTGCAATGCATTTTTCTTTCTTGAACCTTAGGAGTGCTGTACTAAGTATTAGAATTACTGAAGATGTCATCCCGTTCTTTTCTATCGTTTACTTATCACCTCTGCTGCTCTGGTATTCTTATTATTTCTCTTCATTTTCAACACACATTTAGAAGTCATCAAATATGATAGACATCTTATATTTCTCCTTTATTATTTTAGTAGTGGGCCTTTTATTACTCGGGGCTTTTTGATTAAATCCAGAATACATATCCCGTTGGCTTTTGTTACTCAGGGCTTAGTTAGGGTTAGGTTGAGTCTATTCAAAATAGGACTTCTCTAGGAAGTCAGATTTACCTATGGATTATTAATATTGTTCAACTTCGGTTATGGCAGAGATTTACCTCTGGGGCCTATTTTGAGGATTATCTATCTTATTTACTGTTTCGTTCTATATTCCCCTATCTTCAGTCTTATGAAAATATCTATAACATCAGTCTGATAATCATTTTGTGAAATTTCTCATCCGAGTGTAAAGTTAATTAAAGCAAGTTCTTTGGGACACCCAAAGCTGATATGTCAAGTCAAAATGAGACAGGGTTTTCTGGATATGTTTACAAAGAGAGTGGGACAAGCAGCTCAATTTCCCCACCCAAACCAAGCAAAAAGAACTACATAAAAGAATTAACATTTTCTGAAAATAATATTTACCTTTTCAAAGGGCCCATGGTACATTAAAGCAAACGGAGGACGATATAAAGAAGCCAGGTTATCCTGTGTGCTATCTGCCACAGAAGAAGATGAACCATGTTCTGCTTCCCAGACTCCAGGCCGCTTCATTTCCTCATTAAAATTGCGAAATGGGACTATCAAATGAGTTCCTTGTGATGCTCCCATTCTTGCAGCGCTAGTGGATAAAACAAAATAGAATTAATCACAATAATCATTCCACAAAAAAAAAAAAAAAAATCATTCAGTAAGCAGAGTTTGAGAACACAGGCAAATAAATTCCCCAACTCATTAACAAACCAAACAACCCTCCTCAGAAGTAAAGTTTTAGATAAAAGATACTAATATTAGAAGAAATGTATTTCTTATTTGACAACTTCTCAGAAAACCATCAATTTTGTGGGGTTTATATATGAATTAAGAGCAATAATCACCAATTACAGAATCAACAAAAGCAAGCTCAAATAAGAACCAAATCCAGGAAGCTGGCTGTCTCCAAGAGCAGATTCTAGAATAACAATCCTTTGTTTTCTTAAACAATTCAAATCTATAGCTCCATCATCTCTTTTATTTAGACGTTGTATGGAAATGGAGTGGCACCTCAAGTGTATACACATTGATCATGTCTTAAAGAGTGTTTTAGAATCACAGGGTAGCATATTTTATTATAAATTTTGCAGTTCAAAACTGTTTTCAGAAGACACAGCAATAGAATTTGACTTGTGTTTTAACAATCCAAGAATTGCTCTTCCATCCTACCATATAATTATTATTGCCTTCATTTCATATATACCCCAAAAAATTCACCAAATTATTTTAATAAATAGCTATTAACTAGTAAAGGTACAACTCTAGATAAACAAAAACTTGGTAATAGTATCAAAATAAATGAATATAGATGTATCGGCTGTGTCACGCTCTTGGGCTCACTTGAGCCAAATAAGCCAATTCTTGCATACTGTCTTTGGACAGGGATTTACACACCTATTCTAGCCGAAACCACATTTCCAAATATGGACATTTCATGAAAATATATATATTTGACATCCAAATTGCATATGTACAAAAATAAAATTTCAGATCGAACACATGAATTTTTTGTGATTTGAAGTATTTTTCTTGAATTTGAGCATGTGTGTTTTTATAGATCCGTCTCACAACTTGTCTCACATTACACCTTTCACAAAAGGAAAAAAAAAATAGTCCATATAGCAGAAGGAAGAAAAAGAATGACATACATAAAAAATAAACAAGTATAACTAAACAAAAACATATTTTTTTGAATAAGAGACATAAGTTTTATTAATTGGGGAGTGAAGGTAAGGGATGAGATCCCTTCCCCTGAATACAAACAATCAAAAACTCAGACTTAATGGATGACTACATCAATTACAAGACAAAAACAAATGTACTAAATCATTACTAAAAAAGAAAGTCATATTACAGTGTAGGATACCTGAAGGACATCGGAGCGTCGTAAAGAACATCTCTTATAACAGGTAAAGGTGGTCGTACATCATCTCCAACATCTTGGCCACCCACCAACTCATTTTCTAAATCACGAGACACAAAATCATTTTCCAAGGGTGGAGAATTTACAGACGGTCTAACATCCCTGCCTTCATTTCCTATAAAATAAAGTTGAATAGCTTCCTCAAGCTTCCAACTAGTAGCCTGTATTGTGTGAATTTTGTGATTAATGATAATCTTTAAGAAAATACTACGTTACTTATGAAATATAAAGATTCCCTTCAAATCAAAGGCACTGCTTATAAGGAAAGGAATGTAAACGATTTCACAATGCATAACTATGAGATCAATTATCAATGCCTTCTTTCGATAGATACTTCTTATAAGTTGTAGTGTCACTGTCAATAAATGCAATATATTTTCAGTCAGTTGTAGTGTAAATTCAGATTATATTTTTATTTTTAAATACTTTAGGCAGTGCATGCAGTTAGTTAAATGAGGTGAACACAATTATTGAAGATTTCAAGTTTTTGATATTAAATAAACTAATCTCCCAAAAAACAGTAAGGGGATGTTTGTTTTGGGATTTTGAAATCCGGGTTTCAAAATCTAGTGGATTTCAAAATCCTAATGTTTTTTATGTTTTGTGTTTGTTTTTTGATTTAAGTAGAATAGAGTTTAACTTTATGTTATAGGTTTTGCAGGTGTTCATATAGACTTTATAGATATCTATATAGGATTTGTAGGTATTTATAGGGTTGACTTTTGTAGGATTTATAGGTATTTGTAGGGTAGGATTTTAAAATCCTATTCTAAAATCCAAAGTAGAACGAGGGTTGGATTTCAAAATCTCAAACCCGGATTTTACATCCCAAAACAAACATACCCTAAAGGAATAGCTGAAAAGGCTGAGGGCCAATATCTGAATACGACAGATTCTAAAGGGCACCACATAGTATACATATTATACCATATGTAACATCAAATTTCTGACAACATGATCAACCTTCTTCACATATCCTCAATAGTTACTGGAAGCATTTTATTACTCAGTTTTGCAACAGTTCATATTTCCTTAATAAAGTTCAATAAAATGCAATATCATAAATTCTGCTATTTAGGGTGTGTTTTCAAACTAAATTGAAAGCCTAGAATGACTTTTTTTTTCCAAAAAGTCTGAGTCTAACAGCTTTGAGTAAAAGTAATTCCAAACTATCCACTTGAAGCTGCAAACACAATGTTAGAATCATTGGAAGCTGGAACCGGATTACTGTGCAAGTAGCTCCTATCTGCAGTATCTACACTTTCAAGACTAAGGAAACGATAACTAAATTAGTATACTTTCAATACTAGGACATCTAATTCACTATACTGCCATTGTATTTAAATCATTAGATAGGAACTTCAGATTTCTTAAGATCCACAACAAACTTATATTCTCAAATCTTTTGGCAATTTTTTTTTAAGTCTCGGTATCCACTCCTTGGACCGACTAATCCGGGTGACCAATCCCACCGTCCACTTGCGGGGGGCCCGTTTAAAGCTAGAGCTTTGCGCTCTGTATGTATTGACCCCAAGTGTTATAGGAACACACTCCTATAACACTAGGCCAACTCCTTGGGGGTATTTATCGAAAATTGAATTCAATATCAAACTCCATATCCTGGAATTTCAAAACAATAGAGTGCAACCCCCACATTATCAATAATTTTATAATGGGCGGTATTATTGAATATAAGAATCATATTAAAAAAGGGTGGCTAAACAAACTTCGTGACTTTGTTGGCCAGATGACCCAGTTGAAACCATTCATACTTTAATTAAATGGGCAACTTCATTACATTTATCAATACTATAGAAACAATACAGAGAAATTACCCACAAATCATAGTCAATTACATCTACCAACAAGAAAACAAAAAACTTCAACATAAGCAATCCGGAAGAAAAAGAAACAGTAATTTATTTGGGGGAAAATTCGAGTCTTGGTACTGAAGTCCAAATGTACGTCCAAGAAACGAACAGATTTAGCGAGGGTTCAAGGCATGTAAAAATTACCTGGAGAAATCGACGTGCGGTATCGGCGGTTTGGCCGACGGCGATTTCCAAGAACGAAGAAACCATGCTCTGCTGATCCACAGCAGATGCAACACTCTCCATGATCTTCTGATTTCTCTGAAAATTAGGTTTTGGGATCCATATGATTGTATATTTGTAGGTGCGTATGTGTAACTGTGTTTGTGTACAACTGTTCAGTTTGAACCCTAAATTGTGATCAATTTCCAAATTTGTACCTAAAGTTATTTTATTCCAAATTCTAACCTAATATTTTAGGGAAAAAAAAATCTAATATTTTAGGGAATTTTTTTTTAATATTTTAGGAAAAAAAAATCTAATATTTTAGGCAAAAAAAAAAACTCATATGCAATGCACGAACATAAGATTAGTGTAATACTGTCCACCTTATCTATTTTTAAGACTTTTTAATTTTTTTTTTATATGTGTTTCACATTGTTCTTTATATTTTAGAACTATAAATTTTAAAGATTACTTCTCATTCAATTTTCTCTCTCATTACTCTCTCAATAAACTCCCCTTCACTACCGTCTACCCCACCAGAGTACGACCACCATCCGCACCCCCAACCCACCGGAGTACGTCCCCTCCCACCTTCCCTCATTTATCTATTTTGACTACTTTCTCTAAACTCTTTAAAATGAACTAGTCAATCTCACTCGCCTAACCCCCACCCTCTCATGAAGACTATCTCAATTTTTACCGATGCATAGATCTGAAAGACGAAGGCGACTGGAAAAGTCACAACAAAAGGGAATCTAGGAAAGTCACAAAGGAAGGGGTTTTCGACTAGAAAAGTCGTCGCCTCTTCACTCTCCTTCATTCGATTCAGTCGATGGTTGAAGAGGCCTTTGAAAATCTAAGGCTCTTGAGGGATATTTTCATTTACGGAAATAAAATGGGTTTCTTCCATTGTGATTTCATTTTTGATTTAAGGAATAACTCCATACAATTCTGATTCTGGTTTTCATTTTGGGTATAATATTCATGCCCATTCATATCTCTTCTATGTTTTTCTGTCCACGTCATAAATTCAAAGTAGGATTCTTTAGTGATGTGGATAAAATGTGTCGTCTTGTAAAATGATGACACGTGGAATTAAGATGAGTTATATTCATGGTTACGGATTACTTGTATTAAATGGAATTAATATTTGTCTTGTATATTTGTAGTTATTTTTATTATTGCATATGAGCCTTTGCTAAATGGGCGGGAGGTTAGCCCATATGATGAGGAATGGAGCCTCATTACGGGCCCATGTATTTACTGAATGGGCCCCTATGTTTGTTGAATGGGCTCGGAAGTCAAGCCCAATTGCATGAACAAGGTGGTTTGAATTAAGATCAACTGGAATCGGAGTAAAATTAATGGGATGGACTAACTCTCCTTGATTGTAGGATAATTGTTAGGATCTGACCTATTTTAGAGGAGGTGAAGGTTGAACGAGTCCAAGCCTCGTTAGGCTCAAGGGAGATACATCCTTATTTAAATGCATCAAGTGAATCAGATAAGATAACTACCGAATATTTAGGGTTGATCCCTAAAATCTCGGGGCTGACCATGGAGGACAGAGCTGGAAAAGCCCATGACTTGGTCTAGTGGTCTAAGTGGTTTATAAAAGAGGAGAAGTGGATAACCCTTCTCCCAAGGTACTAATTTATAGCTTTATTTATCATATTAATGATATCATTCGATTAGATTACAACTTGCATACATGCATATACGCACTACATTCATGATCTTGGCCGAAAAATATACTTAAATATATTCTCCAGCGAGCCTAAACAACTAAAATACATTTAATACACCCACCGGATGAATTTTCTCTTGATTGTGATTGTTTTCTTCCGGTTAATTGATATCTCTGGTTTTTACTTTAGCGTCAGAGTGCCCGCGCCAGAGATTCCTCCGGCGTGCTTTTGTAGGTGTTAACAAGATTGGAGGAGACAAGCTTCGTGAGGATTTGATCGGAGGTAAGCAATTCGAGAAGGGTGATTAATTATCACACTGTGTCATTTTTTGATGCATCATTTAGCATCCAAGATAATTTGGTGAACCTGTCACTTATAAAAACTTATGCTACCTTTTTTTTCTTATTTATTTTACTTAAGCTTAACTAAAACTTGATCTATTGTTCTAAATTCCGACTCTATTTCCAGTATGGATGTACACTTATTTTGGTATGTACTCCGTTTTTTTTTTTTTCATTTTTGGGTTTTTTGGTATGTGTTATTGAATTTTTGTTTGTTTCTAGGAATTTTGTTATGAGTTTCTGGGTTTGATATTGAATTTGTTCGTTGGTGCAATTATATTTTAGCGTACTTCAAAATTTTTGGTGAGTGAAGCAATTATAATATTCATTGTTATGCAAGTAACTTTTTAAAAAGTTAGCACTAAAATGTAATGAGAAAGTGTGAAAAACACCTTAGAGTTATTCCCCCCATTTTTAATAGAAAATAAACAGGAACACATGTCTTCCACTAGTCTTTACGTTCGTCCTTTGTGTTTCTTCAGGTCTCCTCTAGGTGCGGTTTTAATGTCGTCTTCATATTTTCTATTCTTTTAGATCCCTGTGAGATATTACTACTATTCATTCTCTCTTTCTTGCTATTTTCCATCGTGATTTTATAGGTATTTCCATTATCTTATGTGTAGTTCTTGAGACGATGGTTATCTATTGATTTTTATGCGTTTTCTTTTGTTAGTATTTTTCTTCTTGTTCATGTGGTAACACATTTTTCTTCATATAGTAACAATTTCTTGCTCTTATAGTATCATTTTTTTATTCATGTCGTAACATTATGTATTACCATACGAACAACCATATGTTATTATCGTACGAACCTTCATGTGTAATTACCGTACGAACCTTCATGTGTTATTACCGCACAAACCTTCATGTGTTATTACCGTACGAACCTTCATGTGTTACTTTATATTTTTTTTCGTATTATTTGATAATACACATTTATTCATGTAGTAACACGTGTTTAATCATGAGGTAACACACTTTTTAATTCTAATTGTTAATGTTGGCATTTTTTTCTAAGTGCAACTAATGTGCATTAATAACGCATATTGAAATACGTAATATTGCATATTTAAATCATCAATTTTTATATGTTTTATATGCGTTGAAGCCAGATTTGATCTCCTCACCATTGTTCCTTCACTGTTTTTTTGCATTTTCTAGTTTTTTTTTTTTTTTTTGTTCTTTCGATTTTTGTTCTTCTTTGCGGTCATCGATTTTCATTTCTGTTTTTTTAAGGTTCTCACATGATTTTCTTACCAATCTTATTTTGTGATCCACATTTTTATCCTTTAACCTAGAAACCCATTTCAGATTCACGTGTTTTTAATTATTTCAAAATTAGTCGCTGTGAGCATATTTGTGGAAGGTTATCCTCTTGATGGGGCGAGCTAGATCGACAACACGACCTCTTACAATCATAGTTAGTCCTACATTGACGGCATGGGTAAGGTCATGTAAGAAGATCTTTGTCAATAGGATCATGAAGTACACTTGCATTAAATGTTATGCATTGGTCATTATACATATCATTTAATGCTATTGAAATATCAGTATACCGTTCATATCGAAATTAATTATAAAAAACACGAATAAAATATGTCAAACACAATAGGCAATACATTTTTTCTGTTCAAATTCAACAATTAATATAGTAAAAGAGAATATAATTCTTGTTCAAATTCAACAATACAAAATGCAATTTTTGTTCAAATTAAACAATACAAAATACGATCCACGTTAAACTTCAATCCACTACAAAAAAAATGCGAGAATTTGAGACAAAAATTTAGAGGTGGACAAAAAATTATCTCTAATAGAGACAGATTAAAGACGGATTTGGTAAAAAAAAAAGTTTTGAAACGGAAAAAATATCGCTCTAATTAGAAACGATTTTGATACAGTTGTTAGTTTCGAGAGATTTAGAGACAATTTAGGGACATAAAATTATGTATCTAATTACTCAAAAATTTACCACCGCCATAAAACGAGTCAAAGTGAAAATAAGAATTTGAATTTGGAATTTAAGACGTTTTTTTGCCATCTCTAATGGGTCTCTAATTAGTCAACTGGTCAAAATTTTTAAAATCTTACCTTTTTAATTGATTTTTTTTACAATTTATTAAAATAAAAAAAGGTACTAAATTAATTGATTATATATAAGGTATATATACCTACCCCTAATTCACCCATATAACACATATGGTCGTTTCCAGTCTCCCTCTCCATTCTCGTTGTTTTGGTGACCACACGTCGCCACGACAGAAATGTCAGTCGACCTACTCACACCCTTGCCTTTCCTCCGCCTCTCTTCGCAAGTCTCGGGTACGCAAAAGACTTGTAAAAGTTAAAACTTAATTAATTACAATTTACATATATTAGAGTGTAAATAAATACTCTTTCCGTCCTAGAACTGTTTGCACCACTTTATGAGAACACAAACTAAGAAAAATGTGTAATGAGTGGAGTGTTGAGGGGTAATTTTGTAAACTTATATGAATAAAGTAAAGTGAATGATTGGATTGAGGGTAAAGATAATGTCATTTTGTGTAAATATGTGAATATTGTGAGGGTGGAGTTTATGAAAAAGTTTTCTTTTTTGGATGTGCAAACAATTGTGGGACAATCAAATAAGGAAATAATGTAAAAAATTATGGGACAGAGGGAGTAATAAATATATCCATACTTCTCTAGATGATAATTGGATGCTAGTTAAAGAACAATCTTGATTGATAATTGTAGCTGCAAAAAAGAAATTGAAAAGAATGAACTAAAAATATCATAAAAGAGGAATTTAAAATTTATTAATAAAATTTACAATACAAACTCTTACTCCTTTCAATTTCCTTATATAATTCAAGGTCATCATTAGTTGGATCCTTATAAAAGTTTATCTTATCTGCTCTTAGTCAATCACTAGTGCATATTAATGCTTCTACCCTTTTAGGACTTAAACTACGCCTAAAAGAATTCACAACCCTTTTACCCAAATTAAAAGTTGTCTCATTAGCAACGATCGAACTTGGAATTGCAAAAATATCTTTTGCAATAATTGAAAGGATTGGGTATCTAGATTCACACCTCTTCCACCACTCCAAAAGATTAAAAGATTGATTAGACTGTTTTTCAATTTCACAGGCTTGGTACTTATCCCCTTTGTTGGATATCTCTTGATGTTGTTCTTTTTCATTTTGTGCATTCACATCATCGAACAATTCATCATAAAGACCCCCACTACTAGTACTAGTACCATCTCCACTAACACCATCAATTTACACACTTTGTTTCTCAAAATCGAAGATATCATTCATTCCCTTATACTCCATCCACAAAGTTACCAAATTATTTTTCATTGTATCAATGACTTCTTGAATTTTCCAAGGAGTGCCTCCTAATTTTTTTTACACTAACTTTGATCATTTGAAACTTGTTTCTCGGGTCCAAAACATTGTCAATAAAAATCAATGGATTCATATTATCTCAATCCCTCCAATACTTATTAAATTTAAACTTCATTGCACTTGCAACCCTTTTAAGAGTTGGATCTGAGTCATCACTACTCATTTTCTCAATTTCAACTTGCAATGGAATAATGAATTGATAAATCAATGGAGAAGTAGGAGTTTTCGATGCACATAGTAGAACTTATTTAAAAATGTACAAAAACTTTTGCATTCTCCCAATCCTCCTCAATTGGAGGTCATATCATTAATTCCTTACCCTTTTCATTCTTTTCAAAAAATAATTTGTAAAAGGTACTATTTCTTCAGACATTCTATCAAACACCCTCTTAAACTTTAATGCAACACCAAACATTTTATAAATTGCATTCCATATAGTTTTGACACCTATAAGCACAATCGACATACTAGTAAACTTGATAAGCACAACAAACTCAATCTTACTGGGAAAGAAAGAATAAAACTAACTACATTCCTTATGAATCCTGAGACAAGTTCTATTTGATGATGAGATAAGTTTTGATGGCCAAAAGTAGACTTGAATAAATGTTAACTGTTGACTGATCAGTTATGGAAGTCATCTTGTATAAGATAAGAATAGATCATACATATAAGAAATATATATTGAAAGAATGATTTTATAATGTAAAAGGTCTTATGAGATAAGCTTAAAGTTTGTATAGAAGTTTATATGATTTATTGTAATTAGTCTAGGTTAACTAAGCTATCTAAAGCTTAAAGTAATGTAATAGATGAGTAAAACTTAGTTGATAGTTGAGAAGACATATCAAGACAAGAAGACCAGACCAGACTAGACGAAGAAGACGAAGTCAGAAAAATTCTATGTATAGAATATACAAGTCAAGACAAAGTCTTATAAAGTTTAAAGGAAGAAAGTTAGAAGTTGTTATAACAGAATAACCGAACCAATTCAAGAAGGAATTCAAGAAACGGTTATGAAGTTAGTTGAAGGAAGTTATCAAGAGAAGTTAGTTGGATAACAATCTTTCTTGATATAAACATCTATAAATAGATGGAGACCTTCTACGGTTAAAGACTACTGATACTGAAGCATTCAAGCGAATCAAAGTCATTAAACATTCAAACACTCACAGAGTTACAAGAAGATCATACTGAAGAAGAAGCTATAATTGAAGATCATATTCAGAAGGCTTATTCAGAGAAGTTTTATATTTTTTTATTGTTATTGTTTGTAAAACAAGCGTGCTAGTTGTTTGACTGAATTACTAGTTGTTAGATGGAAGATATACCTGGAGGTATAATCAATAAGACTGAAGTCTTATATCTTGGGACTTAGGGTGTGTTTGCAAACAATAGTGATTGATTCAAAGTGATTAAAATTGATTTTTATAGTAAAATTGAAAGTAGGTAGTGTTTTAAAATTAAGCACTTCTAATCAATTTTTTTATATGTTGTGGTGTATGCTAAATAAATCACTTTTTTATAATTTTACAAAAAACACCTTTATTACACATTTGAGTAAATAATGGGTAAGAATAAAATATTATTTAAATTGTGAGGGCGAAATTGTAAAATTAGTTAGTGTAATGATGAGAAGCACTTAGAAGTTGTTAGAAGCATGTGAAAGGGTGTTTCACCAAAACTGCTTTTAAGTAATTAA
Organism: Galeopsis tetrahit; assembly: GCA_963675135.1. Lineage (NCBI taxonomy): Eukaryota > Viridiplantae > Streptophyta > Magnoliopsida > Lamiales > Lamiaceae > Galeopsis > Galeopsis tetrahit. The sequence continues at coordinate 17,873,965 of OY776127.1, read as the reverse complement.
TTTAATCATTTACTTGTGTTTACAAACACATCAAAAATGATTGTATTTTAAAAAGAAGTGATTTTAAGCAGATAGTAGTGTTTGCAAACACCCACTTAAAGCCACAAGAACAAAGAAGTTAATAAATTTCACAACTGGATTTGTGAGAGTTGATGTAGACAAGTTGTCGAACCACTATAAATCTCGTGTTTGATTTACTTACTGTTTTATATTTGTTAAGTAATATTCATAATCAAGAGTCGAGTATAAATAATTGATAAGGGCTCATTAAACTGATAACCCGCCCATTGTATTTGTTAGTTGATAAACTTGTATTGTTTATTTGGTAGACTGGTTTAATAAGACTAGCTTACTGAACTAGACAAGTTGAGTAGATCAGCTTAGCAGATTGATTAAAGAATAAACTCTAATATATTTTAGAAAATTCCAAAAGTTTATTCACCCCCCCTCTCTAGACTTTTAGCTCGTTCTAATCTTAACTCGCCTCTCGAGACCAACAGTTATAATTCATGAACGAAACTTACGAACCAATTCCCTTCGACGACTCGAAAATAGACCCCGTCAGTAATCACGAACTCTGCAAGCTTCATTTCACACCATTTTTTATTAAACTGTGTGAAACCAAAACACTTCTTTGCCGCCATAATGATTAGTGTGAAAATTGCTTGAAATTCATGTGTATATTTTGTATAATTTTATAGAGTTTCATTGCATTTTTACACTAAAGTGACTAATTGCACTTGATTTGAAGAAAATGTGTTGTTTGCTATTTTTATAGGGAAAACAATGATTTTTGGAGCAAAACACACCTCGATTATATTGTGGAGTCAATCGAATGAATAAATCGAGAAGGGAGAAAATTATTGGATTGGGTTCAGGGCATGAGAATGAGAAGAAAAATTAAAGGCCAATTGTGGGCTTTTAAATTAATTTACAGGCAACACATTTAAGAATTAAACTCTCCACCCTTTGTCCCATCAGCACACGGAGGCCCACTCTAATTAATTAATTGCAGTCATCCCAAAGTGGAAAAGAGAAGGCAAAGTATTCCATTGGTATTAATTCAAGCCGTGGGAATTGATTTTGAGCAGCTAAGGTAATGGGCCTAGGCCCATTTTACTACCTTCTTTGCACATTAAAAATTAGTCGTGAGCAAGCAGAAGCTGGGGGAATACACACACAGACGCGGAATTGGCACGCAGAACAGAGGGCTCGACTCCATTGGGGGGAGAAATCTCTTCTCCTCCCCACCACTCCACTCATTAGATAGTTTAATTTGTTATTTCATTTCATAGATAGATTTCAATTTAGTATTTCATTTTATTGTTGGTGAGATTGAAGTATTTGAAGACAATAGAGGTGCTTTCTTTCCTTATTTCAATATTAGTTGGTTATTTAATTTTAATTCATGTTTTGTAGTTTAATTTTCATGAGTTTTATTCTAGTTGTTAACTTAGACATGAGCTAATCTCCAATTGCCTTGGGTGTGGATGTTTTGATGGGTGTTTAGTGTAATTGTGAAGTAATTGCATGATTAGCTTAGAATTTGGGTGTTTATGTTTCTAGAGTTGTACTTTAATTGATTCATTTGGTTGATCAACCCTATTAGCGAGCATGTTCGATTATGTTTATTGCAACGAGAGTTGGGTAGCATGATTGGGAGTGTGAGTGTGAGCTTTGGTCAATTGAATAGAAGTTAATTAGTAATTAGCTAATCGAGAGGGGGTTAATGGCTAGACCGACAACTTTAAACACTAAACAAATAGAGGTCGTCTAGGAGTTTGGTGAGAGGGCGTTTCATACGCATTAGTAACCGTGTTGAAAGTGCTTATGCAACACTATCTTAGGAGCTTATGGTATTTGGTTAGATCCTATAATTGCTAATCAATGCACGTTGTATACCTATGCCTTTCGAGGGGGTCTACACATAGATGTGATAGCCTTTAGCTTAATCCGAATTCATAGCTAATTCATGTAATTGGTCCACTAACTCACTTAATTTCTCACAAAACGGAAACACCCGAGGCAATACCCTTCCCTTGCACTTTCATCTTTTTGAGAGTTAGTTTTAGTTGTTTGCATTAGTTGTTTATTTTCTTAGTTGGTATTTGTTTTATCCTCCTATTTAGCTTCTATAACACCATTTTAACTTATAGTTTCGGGGCTCCACATTCATTCAACTAGGTCCTTGGACGATAACTACTAGGTCGTATACTTACTCAACTATAACGAACCCATACGCTTGTGGGGATTGTTATTGTTGTACTAAAAAGTGTGCAAAATACGAACCAAGTCAATGGCGCCGCTGCCGGGGATCTAGTTGAAAGTCTTACGTGGGACTTGAAACTTGTTGAGTGGTGTTACTAGTTGCATTTTATTTTTAGTTTTTAGCTTTGAATTTGATACTTTGTTTTTGTAGGTGAACTTCATTGACTAGATGGATGGATATAATCAATACCCGTTGAATCATTGCTATGATCAACGTGGCATGATTTATCCTCCACAACATGGAGATGTGAGCTACAATGATTGGAGGAACTTTGATCACCATTATCAAATGCAACAAGTTCCCTCTTATTATCAAGATTGGAGGAATGAAGAATCATCACCTCCTCCTCAAGGATATTATCCTCCACCTCCACCTGAAGAGTTGTATCGTCCACCTCCTCCTCTACCTATGGAGGAACCTTGCTTTGAATTCCATGGAGTTTCAGAATGAAATTGGTATGATAGTGGGAGCAACTTTGAGTATGATTATCAAATGCAACAAGCTCCTTCTCATTATCAATATCAAGAGTGGGAAAGCAATGGACATTGGTCACCAAACAATGAGGAAAGTGATATTACAAAAGAGCTTCTTGCAATTCTCATGAAGAGGTTGGAGACAAGTGAGAAGAAATCCGAAACAACCGACTCAATCCTTGCTCAATTCATGAGTAGTAAAAAATCAATGGAATCCATGCTTGGCCAACTTATGACTAGTCAAAAATCGATGGAATTTCAACTTGGACAATTGGCGATCGCCGTGAAAAAAATGCAAGAAGAGGAGAGCTCAAGTGAGGAGAGTGAAGATGTCAAGCTCATTGTCAAAGGAGATGAAGAGAAATATCCTTTAATGGATATGAGCAACAAGGAACATGAAAATCAAGAAGCGTCGGAAGATGACTTGAAGAGTCAAATGAGCATTTCTAAACCTTTAAACTCTTCAATTTATTCTCTAATTGATATCGATGCTTCTATTGATTTCATTTTGCCTCTTAATCACTTTGACTCAAAGAAGGAAGTTGAGAAGAGCTTAGGTATCCTTGAGGAAAAAGGAAAGAAATGGCAAGAGATGGTGAATGAGCTAGAAGAACATTCATTGTTGAAACCATGGAAGAAACATGTGGATGATAGGTCTTCCATTCATAAGAGCCTCCTTGAGTTTGAAGCTCAAAGGTTGAAATACAATGGGAAGGAGGACCGATATCCATGGCCTTTCCGATGAGTTCTTTTATTTCCGTCCAGCTTGAAGACGTTAAACTTAGCGCTAAATGGGAGGCAACCTATTCTTTATTGCTTTCTTTTATTTTTAGATTTGTAACTTGTTTGATCTTTTGTTTAGTTTTTGTTTTGTAGGTTGAGTGTTGTATTGGTGGTCAAGGATGTGAGATACGCATGGTGGAGCTCAAGGGTAGTGGTGCTTTGGTGCTAAGAAGTTCAAGGGACAATCGGTTGTGGTAGCTTGCTTCTTTTGTGAGCTCACTTGGTGGATATTTTCCTACGTAACACACTTAACCCCAAACTTTGCATTCAACTAGATAGTTTCATTTAAGTTTGGGGGAGATTTTGTGTGTTTACCTTCATTTATATTGCACCGTTGTTTCTAGTTTGGGTGATTGAGATATCTTGTGGATGGTTTGTATTCGAGGCTTAATTAATGGTGATTGTTGGTTTTTGAAGTTTAGTTGAGCTTGTTGGTATTGATTGATGCTTGCTTGTTCACTTAATTTTGTGAAGATTTGTGCTTGGTTTGGTGCTCTCAATTCATGATTAGACAAGCTTGTGAGCTTTAGAGCCTTTAGACTTTCATATATTTTGGTCTATTTTCCTTCACGTGAGTATCATTCATGCTTGTGTGCTCTAGAACTTGGGTGTTTATGTTTCTAGAGTTGTACTTTAATTGATTCATTTGGTTGATCAACCCTATTAGCGAGCATGTTCGATTATGTTTATTGCAACGAGAGTTGGGTAGCATGATTGGGAGTGTGAGTGTGAGCTTTGGTCAATTGAATAGAAGTTAATTAGTAATTAGCTAACCGAGAGGGGGTTAATGGCTAGACCGACAACTTTGGACACTAAACAAATAGAGGTCGTCTAGGAGTTTGGTGAGAGGGCGTTTCATAAGCATTAGTAACCGTGTTGAAAGTGCTTATGCAACACTATCTTAGGAGCTTATGGTATTTGGTTAGATCCTATAATTGCTAATCAATGCACATTGTATACCTATGCCTTTCGAGGGGGTCTACACATAGATGTGATAGCCTTTAGCTTAATCCGAATTCATAGCTAATTCATGTAATTGGTCCACTAACTCACTTAATTGCTCACAAAACGGAAACACCCGAGGCAATACCCTTCCCTTGCACTTTCATCTGTTTGAGAGTTAGTTTTAGTTGTTTGCATTAGTTGTTTATTTTCTTAGTTGGTATTTGTTTTATCCTCCTATTTAGCTTCTATAACACCATTTTAACTTATAGTTTCGGGGCTCCACATTCATTCAACTAGGTCCTTGGACGATAACTACTAGGTCGTATACTTACTCAACTATAACGAACCCATACGCTTGTGGGGATTGTTATTGTTGTACTAAAAAGTGTGCAAAATACGAACCAAGTCACATAACTTCATTCGTTAATACTATTAAGTTTAACTACATAACTAAATAATTAGTCGATGAAATAGAACATATGTGAAATTAAAACAATAATTTAAGACATAATTGTATAATTTATTAGTTAAGAGGTTAGTTTGTTCTATTTATCATTTTAGTGGTTGGACATAAAATTATTTAATGTTAATTTATAACTCAATAACATAGAAATAAAAGAGTGACTATGGAGACAACTGATGCTATATGGAGAAAATTGTTGTGAAACAACTTAAAAGTATAACTTCATATATTAAATAATTGAACAAGATGTAGAGATAAAATATAAATCTTTTATTCTGCCTCCAAGTGTGCACTACAAACATCATCAATTCTATTTATAGAGAACAATACAAGTTGAAGAAGATGAAATGAAAGGTCTAATAGTAATGTTGGTACATGAACCAACAATGTACATCAAATGTCACATTATGGACATTCACACAATATTAAATATTATTCATAACACTCCCACTTGAAAGTTCATTAGATAATATTATGCCTCGTTAAAACCCAATGAGAAGAAACATGCATTATCTCCCCCTGATGATTACACCACTTCACATCCTTAAGACGCCGCATTCCAATTTTGTATCTCAATTTCTCAAACGTTGAAGTAGGTAAAGACTAGGTAAATAAATCAGCCAAATTATCACTTGAGCGAATTTGTTGCACACTAATATCATCCTTTTGCTGAAGATCGTGAGTAAAGAAGAATTTATGATCAATATGCTTTGTCCTATCACCTTTAATAAATCTCTCTGTGAGTTGGGCGACACATGCAACATTGTCTTCATATATCACAATTGAATTATCTTTCACTGAGCTTAATCCACACTGTCCACAAATATGTTGTGTGACAGAACGTAACCAAACACATTCACAACTTGCCTCGTGAATTGCTAGGATATCTGCATGGTTAGATGAAGTAGCAACTAAAGTCTTTTTAACAGGACACCATTAAATAGTTGTGCCTCCATATTTGAACAAATAACATGTTTGGGATCGAGCTTTGTGCGGGTCTGATAAGTAACCAGCATTTGCACAACCAACTAAACAAGGTTCTGATGAGTTTGAAAAACATAAACCTATATCCATTGTCCCTCTAAGGTATCGAAAAACATGTTTAACACCATTCCAATGCCTATGAGTTGGAAAAGAATTATATATTGTTAATAAATTAACAACAAATGATATATTAGACCTTGTGTTGCTAACAAAATACATTAGCGCGCCTATTGCACTCAAATATGGTACTTCTTGAGCAAGCAGTTCTTCATTTTCTTCGCGAGGTCGAAACAGATCTTTCGCTATATTCAGTGAACGCACAACCATATGTGTGCTTAAACGGCGTGCTTTATCCATATAAAACGGTTTCAACACTTTCGTAACATAAATGGATTGACACACAAAAATCACATTATCAAAGTGTTCAATTTGAAGACCCAAACAAAATTTTATTTTACCAAGATCCTTCATTTCAAATTCCCTCTCGAGAGAAGCCACATCCTTTGATAACTCTGTAGAAGTCTCAATGATATTCAAATCATCAACATATACATCAATGATCACATATTCATATCCAGATCTTTTAATAAAAACAAAGGGTATATATGATCATTGTTATACCCCTCCTTAATCAAGAATGCATCAAACAATTGTTCCACATGAGACCATATTGCTTTAATCCATATAAGGATTTGCTCAACTTGACTGAATACATGTTTTAAGAATTCTCATTTTTCATTATAGGTACCTTTAATCCCTCAAGGATGTCTTATAAATATCTTTCTCTAATGAGCTGTACAAATAGGTTGTAACGACATTTGACATACGCATTTCAAGTTTTTCTTGCAGTGTTATAATTATTCAATAACGAAGAGTTATTGCATCCACCACAGGAGAATGAGTCTCTTCATAATCAATACCTGGCCTTTGGGTAAAACCTTGTGCGACAAGCCGGGCTTTATACCTCACGATTTCATTTTTCTCATTTTTTTTTCGCACAAATACTCATTTATGCCCCTACAGCTTTTATACCATTAGGTGTACGTACAAAATGTCTGAAATCTTTTTTTTTAATAAGAGATTGCAATTTTGCATTTATTGTGTCTTTCCACATTGGTCAATCATCTCATTTTCTACATTCATTAATAGATGTAGGTTTAGGATCCTCATCATCTTCCATTATATTGAGCGCCACATTATATGCAAAGATATTGTCGACGTCGATTTCATTTAGGTTCCATCTTTCTCCTATTCTGACTTAATTGGTCGATATTTCATCATTTTCGGGTGCCTGAAATATCATTTTTTGGGACTTTAAGTAGTATGTCAGATTTTTCAACAGAAATGTTCACATTATGACCATCCTCAATATTTGCTCCTTTTATTTTTCGAGAATTTTTATCTTTGGAACCGAGAGGTCTACCACGTTTCAGGCGTGTCGTAAACTCATTTATTATGGAAGATGGTCCTTCAGGGACATCAATTTTGTTAGGAGCATTAACAACTGTAATATAAGATTTTGTAACTTTTTTAAGGTCAGTAAATGCGTTTGACAGTTGATTCACAATCTTTTGAAAATGAATTATCTTTTCAAATTCAAGTTCACACTTTTTTGTGCGAGGATCCATGCAATTAAATGATAATTCATTCCAAGAAATATTCATTTTCAGCTGCTTACTTTTCCCCCTAATGTTGGAAAAATTGTCTTCATCAAAATGACAATTAACAAACCTTTCCGTGAATAGATCTCCGATCAATGGTTCTAAGTATTTAATAATAGACGGAGATTCATACCCAACATATACCCCCATTCTCCTTTAAGGACCCATCTTTATGCGTTGTGGTGGAGCAATCAGTATATATACAACACATCCAAAAGTTTTTAGATGGGATATATTTGGTTCCTGACCTTGTACCAGAAATGCAATGATAACAAGTGTTGTCGCATGCAATATAACATGATCCCAAGCTGAAATAGGGAGTTTAGATTTCATCAATAATGGTCGAGCAATCAATTGAATACACTTTATAAGTGACTCAACAAGACCGTTCTGTGTATGAACATGAGCAACCAAATACTCAATATATATTCCAATTGATATACAATAATCGTTGAAAGCCTGAGATGAAAATTCACCAGCATTATCAAGACGGATTGTCTTAATTGCATTCTCAGGTAATTATGTTCACAATCGTATTATTTGTCCCAATAACTTTGCAAAAACCAAATTGCGAGATGTCAATAAGCATACATGTGACTACTTAGTCGATGCATCAATAAAAACCATAAAATATATAAATGGTCCACTTGGCGGATGTATAGGTCCGCATATATACCCTTGAATTCGTTCCAAGAACATAGACTTTCATGCTCAACTTTAGTTGGTGATGGCCTTATAATTAATTTCCCATGTGAACAAGCACCACATGAAAATTCATTGGGGTATAGCATTATTCTATTTTTCAATGATTGTCCACATGAATTTTGTACAATTTTTCGCATCATTATGGACCGGGATGGTCCAACCGGTTATGTCAAACATTAAATTCTATAGTAACCTTTTCGTTTACTAATTACATTTTGGGTCCATCTATTTTCAGACCCTATTTCTCATAAATGTCCTTTTTTTTTCAGGCGAAGAAAATTGTTGCACGTGTGCAAAATACTTCGCACATATTCTAAAATTGCACGTGTACACCAAAATTGCAGAATTCAGCTCTGAACACATAATTGAAAATTATAATTAACAACTCATACTCCCTCTGTTCCTTTTTTAGTGTCCCATTTTATTCAAAACGATGTTCCCTTTTAAGTGTTGCTATGCCAATATCGATGCAAATTTACGTTCTCTTTTTCAGCAATACCCCTAATATATAAATTGATAATTTAATCTTGAAGTATTACTCATCTTGTAATTATAAATTTTATAAATTTATTATCTTGATTGCATTAATAAACCTTTTATATTTTCAAGACTAAAATTAAAACTAAACTTAGTATATACATATTGTGCAAATAGAAGATTCAAAGGTATATACATGCACATAACATAACTATATTGTCAATATTTTAAGTGTTTGGCATGAAGCATTCGAAGGTAAAAGAAAAGAAGTTGGTGGATCTTAATAAAAATATTAAGGTGATTCTTAGTTAAGAGAAGTTGGTGAATCCTAATAAAGATATTAAGGTGGCTATAAGGGATTTTAACTTGAATCTTCATGTAGTTAATGACTTTGATTTGAACAAATTTTTTATTTACGAAAAATGAAAATACATATATGAGGTGGTGAAGGTCATTCTAAAGAATAATCTTCCAAAATATTATTAGACGTTGGAGATCGATATGATAACATTATGCACCGAGATCATAACTAATGCAATCCTAAATACTTGCAATCTTTCAATTTGCTGCCAACGCAAACCCTTAATTACCTTTAAAGGAAGCAACTTTCAACTGCCACACATTAATATGAACTTCTTTAATTTCTCCACGATATCGTCTCTAAATTCTTTATCAAACTCAATGGTTTTAATAGTCAGTCTAAACTATGGTAAATTGTGTAGTGGACCCTTAAACTCCTCGAACAAAGAAGGGTAGTTCCTCAAGAACCTAGCAACTTTGATGCTTATACCAAAGTCTAGCCTTTTTGAGATAGTTCAGATGGGAATATAATAATTCTCATGTGATGATGATGATATAAATAAGATTTTCACAACGATGATGGACTTGAGTTCAAGGGACTTGTAAATTGAATCAATCGAGTCAAATTGTGGGTCTTTTTTCCGTTTAATGTACATCTCAACGTAAGTTTGTAAGGAAAATATGATAAGGCGATTCTTTATTAAACCAATACGCCATTAAATGTTACCATCTACGCAACAAAGTTTGATAAACTTTAAGCAAATGATTCTCTAAGTACTTAAAAGTTCATACACTACAAATATTGTAGGCCATGAAACTTCACAAATATTTATAAGCTAAAAATAATTATATGTTGAATGATTAACCTTTTGACATTTCGTTACAATTTTACATCACAAGATCGAAAATAAGAAACTCAAAGCAGAAACTTGGTCTAAAAAAATTGGCATCTCAAATTGTTAAGCAAATATAATGTTTCCAATACTAACAAATTTGCATCAACTTTGACTAACAAAAGACAATGTTTCCAATACTAAATCACGATCACACTATATTTGACCTGAAAGCCTGCTTTCTCATTCTAACATTTTCTTGTTCATATGTGGGATTTTATAATTATTTGATCCATTCACCTTCATTAATTTTTTCAATCATGAAAAGTTGCAGTGTCAAGAAGATACAATTAGAATTCACAACTGAATAGTTGTCGAATGACTTCAACATGACATCAACAAGTTCAACAATATTATGGGACTTCTCCTTGTGGAATAGTGACTGGATAACTCTAAAATAACTAAGATCAATAACATTTAAATACAGGGAGTTCGGAGGTTGACACGCAAAGCGAATATCTCATCCATCTTGTTGAGCTACTTGACAAAATGATGCATCACTCTCATCAATGTGTGTTCTTGCGTATCTTATTGAATAAAAATTGGCAACCCATGATCCTCGATTGACTTTTTTTTTTTGAAACAACAATGATATATTAATAAGGAGTACAAGGGGTACTCCATGTAACGCCCCGAATCCGGAATGCAGCCATTAAGGCTCAAACACTCTAAATTCGAGTCGCCACTTAGTTACCGAAAACTCGAACCTAAAAATTCCTTTTAAAAATACAATAATATAAGCAATGATAAGAGTTTTATAGCGGAAATAATTAAAGACAATTATAAGTTGCAATAGAATCATTATGGGCCCATTTATTAAAACTTAGAACATGATAAGTAGCAGCCGTTTTAAAGATAGCATACAATATGGTTATCGAGTAACTTTAGGAAAGTTGTCACTTGGCATAAGAATAACATCGTCTATCGTAAGACTTTTCATTTATTATAACATGTCTTAAATATATGTAATATTATAACATCTTAATGTGGGGAAACTCTGTGTCATCCCTGCTGCACACCGGCCCCTCTCGATCATAACCTGAAAATATTAGTTGTGGGGTGTGAGATAAAAATCTCAGTGGATATCCTATACGCTGCTATACAGATTGGCAGTACGCCGAAAATAGTTTATCTTAAATTATTTCTTATTATTTTGCGTAGTGAATTTGTCGTTCACTGAGGATTCATAATATATTCATATTCATAACTTGGATTCATAGTATATCTCTATTCATGATCATCATCATAATTATCATAAATCATACTTATCATATATCATCATTATCATATATCATATGGGACACTGGTAGCGACTCTACCACATGCTACCCCCTAAACGCTTCCACCTCATCCTGGGACACTGATAACGACTCTATCACATGCTACCCCCATAAACAATATCCTGCCTCCTCCGTGAAACACATATTGGGACACTGGTAGCGACTCTACCACATGCTACCCCCATAAACACTTTCCCGCCACCTCCGTGAAATCGTAATTTATATATATCACACATATCATAATATTATATCATAATTATTATTGTATTCTTGTGTTCTTAGTTATATGTTGATGTTTTTTTAGTTCAGTTCAGAATACACCAACAGTCCATATAACATTTTCATCGGCAATACAGCAGTGACACCCACCTCTTTAACTTTTAAGAAAAGCTACAAACTTCTTGAATAATTTTAGCAACCGTAACGCAAGGACCGTCCGAGCTCCGACTAGGCCGCACTTTGCCTAGCACGTTTCCTTGAATATTTATTTATTATAAGAACTTTTGATTCTTAAAATTACATAACAATTTTCCTTCATGAATAACACATAATTACATGAAAAGTAATATCGCCAAGCACATTTTAACATGTATCAATTGATGTATTTTAACAAATAATAATAATTTATGGAACAATTGATCAACTGTACTTTAAACACATACTTCACTTAATAATTTTAAAAGAAGAAACATATAAAATAAGATCATTAAACTTCAATCATTCAAAAAGCATCACTTTTTAGCAATTTCAGTCCTAGCAACTTATGGAAATATTGCAACTATTGAAAACACCTGAACATGCATTAGAATGTCAAAAATCATGTTTAAATATATGGAAATTAAACAGAGAGTGTTATTTGGCAATATTTCAAAACTGGTCCTGCTAGCTAGTTATAAAACATAGAATAACTGAATTTTCTCCTATGTTCGTGATTTTATTCCCGTTAAACGGATAACCCAATTATCATTTTTCTCAGAGGTAAATAAACTACATGATGTTAAGTTTACAGGAAATAAATTGTTTTGTCAAAAACGCGTCTCGATGTTGAGTAAAAATTACTCCGAAGTATTGAACATAAAACGAATGCTCTGTTTTTTCCAGCTTACTGCTAGATTTTCAAAAATGAATATCTCCCGTTCTATCCAACCAATTTATGTAATATTTTACATTCAGACTCTCTACCATATGGAGAAAATACTCATGTTGGTTTCGTGTCAAAATCATTTTTCATTTAAAAGATATAAGCCTTCAAAGTCACTGCTTCTAACACCAAAATTCTAGTTTTTTGTTAAACTTCAAAAGCATGTTTTGTAAACTTAACTCACGTTTCCAACTAGCTAAACACATCTACCATATAACATGATTATCGTAATAAAAATATAACACAAATCCCACCAGATTTAAGTACGAAAAGTCGTGACCAGAAACTGAAAATTACACAAATAGCACATAGATGGTTTGTGTGTTAAAACCTTTGTATTTCATTGATTTGGGCTTTGAAAGAGCTCAATCGTTTCGTGATTAGGGCCTGAGGGAGGACAAAAGAACGACAGGGGCTTGGTTCGTCAAGGATTGAGCAAGAAAATTGAAGAACAAGTTAGCACACAGAATCTGGAAATAAAATACAGCAGCAAATTAAGAAGAAGAAGAAGGAGGTGGTGTTCTTTACTTTCCTTGGATTGTATGGACTGTTCTCCAACAAAACGATTTGGAATCATCTCGGGTGCGTTATCGGCTCTCAAAGGCAGTTATAGAGGTGGAAGAATCAACTTGCTTCCTATTGAAGAGGGAGAAGATAATAATGAATTTCTTATTCTTGCTTAACTATGCAGAAAATAGAAGTTATGGCTGCTGCTGCTTCTTGATGAATTGAGAGTGGTGGTTTTTGCAGAGTTTTGGCTTGTATTTTGGAGGAGCTGAATGAAGAAGAGTTTGGAGTGATGGAGTGTATATATAGAAGATGAAGGAGTTAGGAATTTGGAGATGAACTAACCACAGTTGGGAAGGATGCAGGTGATCGTCCACTTGGTAGTATAGGGTAAGGGGCCTATCTGCAATTATTTACACAAGTTAGTACAATATCCTAAGGGCCTAATTGTTATGTCTTAATCATTCAAGAATGGGATGAATTGCTGGCACATGACCGACCAAGGTGGAAAGGGAGATGTGGACAATTTTTTCACCACATGAAGTTTTGTGGTTAAAATAGTTAGTGATAGATATTTTATTTACCTCACTCTTCGTTAGCACTCGATTTTTACTACACAGTTGTTACTCATTTTCGTATTAGTTTGTCGTGAAAAGTTACGCAAGAGTTATAAATAATTATTTAGGGATTATGGTGATAAAATCGCCGTGCTCCGAGACAAAAATTATTTAATTATAACATTCGACTTAAGACTTTTTATATTATTTCTATTTTAATTCTAGTATTAATTTATTAGCGGATTATCAGAATGAGTCGATCGTACCATAAAATAAAATCAGATAAGACAAACATTATATCACATAGACACGCAAAGCAGGACAATCAAAGAAATGTAATTTTCATATATGAGATGTTGTATCTATGATCAAGCAAGTAAATATTTTGTACTAAAACTAAGATAACAAGGCATTATTATTTATTAAAACATATTACGCTTTGTTTAGTCTTTTATCACGATCTTTCATAAAATAATTTGTAAAGTTACTAATTAAACTTATTTCATTTTAAAAGTATGCATCAAATCATATATTTTATTTATTTCTTTATTATGTGCTAGGAGTACTCCCGAATCAGAATGCTCGTCCATCTTCCTGAAAATCAAATCTCCTAATAACAAATAACGATGTTAATATAGTTGAAAACTCTAAAATAATTTATTCATTTATTTCATATTAAATTATGGGACGGGGTGTTACACTCCAACCCATCACCACAAAACAAGAGTAAAAAATACACTTACAAAAATAAATCTGACCCTTTCAACACAAAGAGGTTTACATATTAACCATTAATCATGCAGACTCTAGGATTAGATACTTACTCATTTAAACTATAGTAGAAAGGTTTGCTTAATCTCCATTTAACCCAATACCACACTCTGACACAACTTACGTCAAAAGCATCCTCAATGTTAGGAGTCTCATTGTGGAATATAACGTTATTTCTCATTTTCCATATGCTCCACACTATGTTAGTCCACAATGAGACCCAGACTTTCATCCTAATTCCTCTTGAACATAATCCCATGAATTGTTGAAGATTAGCATCATCTCGATTATGCCCAACACCACAACAACCCAGCCACTCAAAGAATTTAGACCATAAGGCGTATGCAGCCTTACACTCGAAAAAAATGTAGCACTCGTCTTTTGGAGCCCCGCTACACAGAACGCCCAAAGAGTTGCCCAGATCTATACCCCGTCTAGCCATGTTCAGTTTGGTTGCCATTCTGCCGATGAGAATCCTCCACGCGAAGCATCTGAATTTACTTGGCGCTATCTGCTGTCATATAGTTCGAAAAAGAAAATTTTGTTCGCCTGGGAGACAAACTTCATATGCTGACTTAGAGGAATATTTGTCATCTGACTCCTTCTTCCACCTCCAAGTATCTAGCTTCCCCTCCAAAGGATGAAACTTGTTAATGCAGCTCAACAACACATTATAGGACGAAAACTCCCTATCAAAAAGAGGTCTCCTCCAAGATAAGGTCCACTCCCAGTTACCCCCCTCAACTTGCTTTCCCATCTCCCTCAGTCTCTTGCCCTTGTCTTCCGAGATGAGAAAGAGTCCTGGAAACACCTCACAAAGTGCTCTCTTCTCACACCACTCATCCTCCCAAAAAGAGACACTACTACCGTCACTGATAACTCTCTCAATGTTGTTATTAAACCAACCCCCTTCATTAACACTCTCTATACTCAAAACCCCTTTGAGCCAACTAGATTTCTTGCGTCTTCTCCTGTCCTGCCCTCTCTCCCTCAAATCAGATCTCTCTCCCGGCCCCAAATCGAAACCCTTCCCATATTTAGCGACTAACACTTTGTACCAAAATAAATTCTTATGCATACGAAATTTCCATAACCATTTACCTAATAGTGCCTTGTTGAAATAGTCGATATTTTTAATACCGAGCCCTCATCTCTCCTTGCTCTCGCACACTTTATCCCAACTGACCCAAGAAATCTTGGGTTTATCCGCATTCACACCCCACAAAAAATGTCTCTGGATGCTCAAGAGGCTGGATAGGATGGATTTCGGGATACGGTAGAAGGACAACATGTAGGTTGGCATTCCATTAAGAACTGAATTAATAAGAACAACTCTGCCTGCCATAGAGAGGTACGTGTTTTTCCATAAGCTCAGTTTTCTCTGAAATTTGTCAATGACTCTGTTCCACACATTTCCATCATTGGCCTTCGTCCCCACTGGAATGCCAAAGTAAAAGAAAGGAATCGACCCAATAGCGCAATTTAAAGAGAGAGCCACAAGTCTGGACCACTCAGTTGGTTTCGAGAAAACCATTAGCGCGCTCTTGGAGAATTGATCACAAGACCAGAAGTCAATTTTGTCCATCTGAGGATCGACTTAAATGCAAGGATATTATCATCAGACCCATCCCCAAGAAGAATCGTATCATCGGTAAATTGAAGCATAGGCACAACTATATTGCCAACTCTCACTCTCCCCGGTCTGAACAAACTTAGATTAGTCGCTCTTCGAACAATCGCTCTCATACCCTTGGCTGCAATGAGAAACAGAAAAGGTGACAGCGGATCACCTTACCAAAGACCTTTTTTAGGGGAAAATTCGGTCGTCGGACTTCCGTTGATTAAAATAGAAATTCGATGCTGAAGATAAACACCCCGAGATCCTCTTCCTCCATTTCTGACTGAAGTTCATCGCAGCCATGATCTCATCCAAGAAGTCCCCCCGAACGCTATCGTGGCTCAGGCAAAATCTATTTTCAAAATCATCTCCTTCTTAGCTCTTTTGATATCATCGATAGTTTCATTAAGAAACAAGACCCCATCAAGAATGTTTCTTCCATGAACGAAAATAAACTGTTCCTCAAAGATGACTTTATCGATCACTCGTCTGATGCGATTGGCAAGAAGTTTAGATACCACTTTATACATGTAACCAATAAGAGAAATAGGCATAAATTCCTCAACACGTGAAGGATTATGATTTTTAGGGATGAGGGTGACAAAGGAACAATTGCTTCCTTTGACAAAGGAACCATGCTTGGCAAAATGCTAATAAAAAAAAAAAAAAAACTTCTTTAATAACCTCCCACATACTTTGAATAAATTTGAAGTTGAAACCATCGGGCCCCAGACTCTTATCTACCCCACACTGCCAAACTGCTTCCTTTATCTCCCTTTCTTCAAAATCTGACGTAAGACATTGATTATTTTCCTCATTTAATTTATTGAACTGCAACGAGCCTATGAGCGGCCTCCTCCACTGATCCCTGTTTGATTCGTTGGCGAAGAAGTCCTTCACAGCTTCCTTAACCTTAGTTAACCATCTTCCATTTACCTTGATCCCATGAGCCATGAATATCATTTCTGGTTCTTCTATCAATAATTGCAGAATGGAAAAACTTGGAATTTTCATCACCAAATTTAATCCACTTAGCACGGGCTCGTTGAAAGTTCAGGTTGTCATTAATTCTACTGCACTTTTCCACGATCTCAAATTGATCTCTTCTAAGCTTCACATCATCCTCGGATAAAGGTTCAGATTCCATCTTCAAGTCAATTTGTGAGATCGGATTTTTAGCATTCTCAACTTTGGCTACCAACTCATTATGAACCGATTTACCCCACTATTTAAGGTCATTTTTTAGCCACTTCAACTTTTGCTTGAGTATAAAATCAACCCTCCCTGCACACTCGTAGTGCCTCCATTTATGATCAACAAAAGCTTTAAACTCAGTATGTTCCAACCAGTTGTTCTGAAAGCGGAAAGGTTTACTGCCCCAGTCAGTTCAATTTTTTTTCGAAAAAATAGCACAATGATCTGAGAACGTCCTTGCCGAAGCCCAAAGCGACGTATCAGGCCAGACTTCGAGACCACGATGGTTGAAGAACATTATGTCTAGCTTCGACATTGTTGTGCCATCGTCCTTATACCACATAAATTTTCTGCCACCGCATTGAGAGAAAGTTTTCAAAATCTGTGAGTTCAGACACCAGAGTGATCAAACGACCCTTCCTCTCACAAGTTTGTCTGACTGAGTTGAAGTCTCCTAAGAAACAAACTATGGAATCAGTCCATAGATGACCGAGTTCCGACCACCCAACAAAGTTATTAGCTCTTTCCTTTCTATTACAAGACATTGATAATGGAACCTTCTCTATCATGAACGAGCGAATAACGTCTCTAGTTACTGGGGTAATCACATTTGTCTCCATTGTCCCCGCATGCCTGTTAATTCTATTTATCCTAGTTGGCTATTGTGTAACCAGCGGAAATATACCAATTTTCCTTTAAAAGTCACGTTTCTATTTTCGTTAAACCTAGGACGAGTTACTGCAGCTAATAACATTATTTTTGAAATAATTATTTTGCTCTGGCAAGTACGTAATGAATCTTCTTCCTTAGAAAATATGTAATAATTCAGATTATTTTACTTATATAAAACCACTTTTCATTGTAACGTTTTGCATTTTGATAAAATGTGGATCAACTACCAAAGTACTTTCTTCACGCATTACTTAAACGAGACATTTTATTTTCTTCTCTAAAAAATGGTTTTAAATCATTGGTACGACGTTGTAAGTTACCTGATTTTAATTAAAGTCTATGCAATGACGTGTTGTTCGTGTTGAGATCAGATGATAATCCTCAAATAATTGTCCTTTTATTTAAAGGAATATCATAAATTTTCGTTAAATCAACATCAATTCTCTTCCGTACACAATTTTTTGTCCTCAATATTACCATTTGAACTCTTTTGTTGTTTCCAAATTTGTTGAATTGTAAGTAAGGTAAAATGGAAAAATGAGAAGCTACTATAGATGTAACATTTTTTTCCAAATAACTATCTTCACTTTTTTGTAACAACATTTCATAAATGGTCCTATGTTCCTCATTTGTCAAATTTCAAGAATTTTTATTATTTTGATTTGAGCATAACTTTAAAAAAAAACATTTCAATTTAAGGAGGATTAATGATACAATCATAGGAAAAAAACTAGGGTTTGGCTATATACCCCTCCAGCCTTGTTAAATATACCCCCGGTTTTTGTAACTCCTCTAAATATGACACACGTTAGATGTACTTCCCCACGAAATATCTAATTTACCCTTTTGTCCATTAAATTTAAATTATATACACACTCTCCCAAATATAAAACTCTAATCTTATTTCTCCTCCTTCTCATTTATTTCTAAACCCTAATCCCATCCCCCTTCCCTAGCCGCCGCAGCCGCGGCGCCCCCCCCCCCCCACCCCACCCGAGGTCGGCCTCCATGGCCACCTCCCACTCCATTCTTTTTTTTTTTTCTGCACCAGGGAGGTCGGCCATTGCCCCCCACTTCACGGCTGCCGGTCTCCCCCTCTCTCTCCCCCATTCATGCGATCAGCCTCTCCCTCCTTCTCTTTTTTTTTTCTTTAGTTCTGCTCTGCATCTGTACGATCATGGCCCCTACCCCACAAATCGACTGTCACCGCCCTCCCTTCCATTCTTGTGACTGTGGCCGCCCGCCTCTGCCCCTCCCCATCACGGTCGTCTCCCTCTAGTGTTTCAACTATTTTTTTTCAATTTCGACAAACCAGTGTTGAGTACATGCACTACAATAGTGCATATACTCGACACTGGTTTGTCAAAAGTCTTAAAAAAATTTGAATTTTCGACAAATATGTGTTGATAGTATGCATTCTTTGTCAACAAATTTTTATTTGACACTAATGCATTCTATCGACATTAGTTTGTCGAAAAATGTGTTTAATTTTTTTGAAATTTATGTTGGCCGGATTATTTTTGGAATTTGGGTGCAAAGTATTTTGGGTTGAATTTTTGTTGGTTTGTGGGTAAAATATTTTTGAGTGCAAATAATTTATGTTGGTTTGTTGACAAAATATTTTTTTGGTTATATTTGTGTGAAATTTGGTTGGTGGGTGACGCCGGAAGTGGCTGCCAGAGATGGTGGCGGCGTCGTGTAATTGCTGCTGCTACAGTGTAATTAGGGTTAGTGTTTAAAATAGGGGAATGTATTTATTAGACCAAATTTATTAAAAGAATAGTTTGAGTATTTTACATATTTATTAAATTAATAAATGAGTGGAGGAGTAGACTTAAGAGGAGTATATAGCCAAACCCAAAAAGATATTATCAATGCATACCTCCATTTGTGCTAGTTTGGTAGCCCAAGATAACCCAAGATAGTTGGGTTATCTAAATTATACTCCGTCCAATTTCATTATTCCCACTTTATTTTTTTGGTTGTTCAATTTTATTATGTCCATACTCTTTTTGAAAACAATATTATTCATACTATTTTATCTCCACCCTCCTACCATCACTTATTTAGCCACTTTGTCATTCACTTTATTCATAAACAATCATTTATTTACAAATGGACCCCACAATACCCTATCATACCCTCAACTTATCTACTTTATGAATAAACTAATCAATATTCATTAAAACCCGTGCCCGGAGAAGTGGGCATAATAAAATTGAACGGAGGGAGTATGTTGTTTGGTTTAGTTCCATAAGGCCTGCGTTAGTTAATGGGCTCGTCCATAATTACTGTAGCGCTTTGGAGGAGTTATCGACTCAAAAGGGTAGAGATAGTGTGTCAGCGTTTGAATAGTATTTCAAGAGGAAAGCCACAATGATAAATTTATCTTTCACATATTTAAACCCAAAATTCACGCGGGAGCATTCATTTGCCCCAAAGGTCATGAGAGGAGGAGGCGATTCTCTTCTCTTCTCTTCATCTTCCTCTGAACTTCAATTCACTTTACAAACTTTGAAAGAAGATTCAAACTCCCACCGCATCTTCCCTTTCAAATCTTCCAAACCCACTTGAAATTCCCAACAGAATCATTTCAGTTTTTGTCATTTTTTCATCTATTCTTCTTCTATTCTCCACCGAGCCGTCGGCTATGTTAGTCTCACCTTCGTCGTTGCCTCTCAATTTTTTCTCATATCTCCTCTCTTTCTCCACTCTCTCAAGAGTTGAAACTTCCAAAATTTCCAGATCTAAAATCTCAATTCAATGTCTGTTTTCTAACTCTCAAGGGAATAAATCTATTTCTGCTCTCTTTCTTGCTCAGAAGTAGTGTATGCTATTCTATTCCCTTTGCAACAATGAGATTGAAAAGATGAAAAATTGACAGGTGGGCATTTGAGAAAAAAAAAAAAGAATTGAAGAAAATTAAAACAAATTAAACTCATTTCTTCTTTGTTTAATTCTGATGGAAAATACTCATTTCTTCTTTGTTTTTCTTCATTTTTTGGAAACCCAGATCTATGAAAAATTGAAATAATCGTTTAATTTGGTTTCCTCCTACTGTTCACTAATGTCATAAAATTGTGCCTACAACCCCACTTCTCTCTAAATTTCTCTCTTTGAATAAGTGTAAAATCGGATTTGTGGGTTTTGATCTGATTTTTTTATTTAGTTTTCGAATTAGGTTTGTGGGTTTTTTTTGGAGTGTTTTCTTTAAGATGCAGGTTTTGGGTAAGTTCTAAATGCAGAGATATGAAATGTGAAATGTTTGTTCTAAATGTGAAATGTAGAATGTGAAATATATTTATTCTAAATGTGAAATGTTTTGTTCTAAATGTGAAATGGGTATATTATTATATACTCCAATATTTTGTTAAAAAAATTGAATAAAAAAAATTTAAATTATAATTTTTGAATAAAATAATTGTATAAAAAGCTTAAAAATTATCAATTAAAGTGAAGGTTAAAACAGACAATTTACCATTGATTTTGTATTTGATGGTATTACGTGAACAGTAACTGTATTAAACTGCTTGAAGGGGTGCCCCAATGTAGTAAAAAAAAAAAATTCCCCCTTAGTTTTTTGTTTAAAATCTTGGCAAAGTCCTTAAAAATTTTGATGAAAGAGGGAGAACCGTGTAAAGAAAAAGGTAGGGACATGTATGATTAAATAATACCGAATCGAATGATGAAATGTGTGAATGATATCATGTAAATACAACATTGTAACATTATCAATTGACTACCCCCAAGTATTCTGATGGAATATACTTTCACTGTTTAAAAAAAAGGTAGGAACATGAAAGAAAAAAAATTGTAATGAAAGACCTTCATTCTTATTCTTTCATTAATGATGGAAGATGTGGAACGATAGTTACATATATTAATGTTATTTCTAAAATCAAGGTATAATAAATTTGATAACATTAATGAGTTCATATAATTTAGAGAGTAGTTATATAAATTTAATAAGGGTATACATGTCTTTTAATGCATCTCTTTGAATTAGAGATGTTTAATCGGGCTGGGTTAACCGGGCTGGCCCGTTTAACCCTAAAAAATACAGGGTTAGGGTTCATGAATCGTAGGCCCGTTTAAATCCGGGCTTTTTGACCCAAACCGGTTAGACCGCGGGCTAAACCGTTAGCCCGGGCCAGCCCGCTAGCCCGGGTTGATACACTTTTTAAAAAAAAAAAAATACTTCGTAACTTGCGAACAAATTTTAGGTCAATTGGCGCATAACCATAACTTTAAGCATTAAGCAACTCATTATCATCCATTAGTCATTATTAATAACTTTTTATTATATTATGATATTTATTTGACTATATTAAAGACCAACGAGTTCTAGAATTGTGTTTAAATTATACTTTTATTTTCTCATTTACTGAATTAGTACTATATTTTTTTATTTTATTTATTTGTTGGACGCGCCAATTGAGGCCTTTAATTTTAAAATAAAAAAAATTCAAAAAAATTATTGTAGTCCATTAGTGACCCGTGGCCCGCTAGGGATAGGTTTCAACAATTGTAGGACCGTAAAATATAAACCGGTGGTCCTAACGGAAAAAAAATTAGGACGGGCTGAAAGCCTAAAGTGAATATAATAAAAAAAAAAATTACATAAGTTGCACCACACTCTACAATTTTTTATTCGATAGAATTCATCAATAAATGTGATATTTATTTTGAGTTTTGGTCTTCATTAAATAACCTGAAGTTGTTCTTGAAATTCAAGACATTATTAATTCTAAGAAGTTTCACTGTGGCATCTCTAAATCTAATATTGATTTCAGTCAATTGAGTATGTATAGCGTTGTTAAAAATATTAACTAGGTCTATATGGAAAAAAAATTTATGTACGTCTCGTAACTTTCAACTTTTTTGAAAAACGTCCCAAAAAAAGATAAAATTTTAATTTACGTCCCATAATTTCATAAATTGCTTAATTTATGTCCCACATAATTTCGTAAATTGCTTAATTTACATCCCATAAAGATAAAAAATTAATTTACGTCTCATAATTTTGTAAATTTGTTAATATACGTTCTTTTTCTTCATTATGCAAATTATAAATAGTGACTTGTTAATTATTTTTTTAATCCACATAGCCATTGTTTTTCCACGCTATACAAGTCGATTTTGACCACGTTACAACTTTTGTCGGTTTTTTCATAATTTTTATGCGCACTTGACAAAAGCGTGAGTGAAAACATGCCCTTTTTGTGTATCGTAAAAAAACAAATTGAACGTAAATTAAGCAATTTACAAAATTATGGGACTTAAATTAAAATTTTATCTTTTTTTAGACGTTTTTCAAAAAATTAAAAATTATGGGACATGCATCATTTTTTTTCTCTCTATATGGAAGTCACTAGTTCAAATTTGATATACTTTTTTATATTAGAGATTTGAAATTGAGGGATTTAGTTTAGATTTGTTATTTAATTGAAATTTTAAATATAATATATTATACAATTAATTTAATAAAAGTAAATATGGATTAGTGGTAAAACATATCTCTAGGTGGAGGTTGGTGGTTTGAATCGGTCCAAGTTTTTTTTTTTTTTTTTTAAATATAAATATAGTATATTCTTGATCCTTCCTCTAAAACGGGTGGGGATTCAGATCGATGAGGGACGTAGGAATAATTTATTTATTTTTAAATCAGGGTGGGCTATAGCCCTCCTTAGCCCACACTATGATCCGCCCTTGCATATAGGATTAGGGCCAGCCCCGATAGACATCTCTACTTTGAATAAATGAAAAAATTACCAAAAGACTTTTCATATTAACATGTATTTATACACTATAATATTAAAGGTAATATCAAATTGCAGTTCACACTTTAAATGTCTTTCCAGCCCCTAAAAAAATGTCTTTTCAGAGAAAATATTTATTCAAATATAGTTGTCATTTTGCACAATCCTAGAGAATTAAATTAATGACCAGATTTCAATTTTTTTTTTGTGATAGTGTGCATCAACTATATATTTATTGTTATTTTTTTCAATATTATCCACAATAATTTAATTCCAAAATATATTGGTAGCTTTTGAATTTGCAGCATTTTTTAGAGTCGTAAACATCACCTAATCCGTGTAACATCCTTATACGTCAATTAAAGAAGTTTGGAGGCAGAGTTGCAAACATCACATAATCCGTACGTGTGTAACATCCTTAAACAAACGTGAATTAGAGTACTGAATCGGAGGAGGTAGTAATGTTTTTTCAGGAGTAAGAAATAAGTATATGCGATGCCATAATTTAATTTGGAACAAAATTTTATTGATAAATCCATCATTAGACGACGTTGATAGTGCATTCATAGCTACAAACTAATTAACTATGATGAATACTCTCTCTCTCTCAATAAACAGGTTTCAATATAAACATCTTGCATTCATGTGAATCCAGTGTTGCTGTCAAATTTCCTGTAAATTTAGTCTTCAATGTCTTGTGCTGCAAAACACAACACAACAAACAATTATGTCTTTAGTTTAATTAATTAATTATCCAAGTTGGCTATATATAGACACACTAGCTAGCTATATATATATATCTTGAAATAAAATGATTATTCTTAAATACCTCCCAAAGATCCCGTGCTACAACAGAAGTGGAGGGAGCGATTCCTATATCGTCCCAGTGAGCCGTAATGGGAGTAGGCGTAGCTCCTCGATTGAGCAGCAAAACTGCGTATCTGTAATGCGAAAGCGGGCCTGCCCATACCTACTCACAACAAATTATTTAAGCATATATAATTAATTATAACAAGATGAAGGAGATTTGAGATAGAATTAATTAATTAATTACCTCCCAATCGCCTTCCATTCTAACCTTTTTAGCCTGAACACCAAGCTTATCTATTCATAAAAACACGATTAAATTCGATTCGATTCAATTCAATTCAAATAAGTTAAATTCAATCACACCTACCTTGGTTGACTTTGATGACCTCTTTATTTCCTATGATTTCCATAGTATCTTTCGTTATATTTGTCACATCACAACCGATGAGGAGGGGAGACTGCGCACGTGCAACAACAAATTGATTAATACGTACAATCGAGCTATATATATATAGTACGAAACGAGGATATGAATTAGCTAGGTACCTTAGACATTGCCCATATACTGAAGTGAACAATGTATTCATTTTTTGTCATTCCTCCATTTCCAACCTCAAGCATATCCGGATCTGTTAACAAATTTATACTTTAATTAATTCTTGAATATTCAATTCAATACTACAAGATTATGATTATACTATATAATTACCATTCCAACCACCAGGCCTAGCAAAATCTGCATAAACTTCGTTTTGATCTGCTCGAGAGACCATGCTGTTGAACAACAAATTAATTAAGATTCATTACAAATTAAAATTAGAATTAGAATATAGTAGTATTTATAATAGTAATACCTATCCCAGTTATCAGAAATATCGTTAGTGGTTCTCCAGCTATTTCCTACGGTATAACCCCACAAAGCCGGGTGCATATCACCCCTGCATAAACGTCGACACGTATCAATTAAACATAGTTCATACAAAACGTATTCTCGATTAATTTAATTAAAAAGTAGTACCATTCACAAAGGGAGAAGAAGATTTGTCTTCCACTCCTCATCAGAGCTCTTGTCATCACGGGATATCTGCATAAATTATAAATTAATCAAATCTGCAACATATTTATTTATTTATAATGATTAATAATTTAATACTAGTGTTACAATTACCGTAGAGTGGGTCTTGATTGATCGTTGTTACAATTATCATACTTGAGATAATCAATGCCCTGCATTAATAATTAAAATAGAATCATTTAATCTTAATTTCATGACATAATCAAATTTATAAATATTATTGTAGGACGATTAATTTTACCCATGAAGCAAAGGTTTTAGCATCAATTTCCTCGTGCCCCAATGAACCAGGCTGTTTCTTGCTGCACGTGTAATACCTGCAATCACCAATTTAATTATCATTTTACTATTTTATTTATATATATATATATATATATTATTAATAATAATTTATAATAATACCCAGCATCAGAGTATATTCCGAGCTTAAGTCCCTTGCTGTGAACATAGTCAGCCAACGCCTTAATGCCCGAAGGAAAACTCGATTTCTTTGGCACCAAAGCTCCCTGATTAATTTAATTTAATTCATTAATATTAATAATAAATACTAATAATAATAATAATGCAGATAAAAGGTTGAGAATATTAACCTTGTTGTCGCGACTATATTCAGCCCAGCAATCATCTATAAACGAAATTGTAAGTTTTTAAGTCAGATGATTAATTGAGTAATTAGGGGCGGGGAAGAAATGAATTATTTGGACAAAAATAGTCATACATAATAAAAATGACTAATTTATCCTTATAAAAATCAGTATTCCGACCCTTTCAATGTACGGTTACATGATCCAAACAGATTTGAGGATTTTGGGGTGTGAGTAGTGAGAGTAGTCTAAATTAGTGAATGAATGTACCTATGTTGACGTATTTATATCCGAGTCGAGCAAGCCCCGTTGAGACCAGAGCATCAGCTGATACATAAATGAATTAATGAAGATTAGTATATTACAATTCAATATTAAATGAAAATGAAATTAATAGTATATTCACCTGTTTTTTTGATGATATTTTCATCAATCATGCAGTTGTAATGATTCCAACTATTCCACCTAAAACAGATTACAAAACACACATCTCATTAAAAAATTTAAAAACAGTAGTAAAATTAGAAATAAAAAAAGGATTATATATTACCCCATTGGAGGTGTGGAAGCAAGGCCATTTCCAAGAAGATTACGTCTGTTAATAGTTAAGTTGTGAGAAGAAGCTGAAGCTGTAGTAAGTATAAGCAGCAGCAACAAAGATATTAGACATGCAAAAGCTGATGATAACTCCATTATTCTAATCTCACTAATTGTAATTAGCTATCTGAATTATTGTGAGATGAGAAATATGAGTATGAGTTATATGTATATATAGGGGAATATGGAGTGGGTTACAGATTTAGAGATGGGAAAGAAAATTAAAAGTAGATACACGAATTGGATTTTGACAGCTTTTATTGCACTTTCACCCTTTCAAAATTTTGGACCACAACCTTTTTCGATAATCTCTAGGGAAGGGAATCACGCGGATGAAGTTTTTGAAAAATACAGCCACCAATGAGCTAGGTAGTAAATTGTAGGGATGACAATAGGGCGGATTCACATTGAACTCACACCGCACGAGTCCCGTTTGAACCAAATATTCAAATCGTACTTGTCAATTTATTTCTAAATCCATCATACATAAATATAATAATATTTTAATTTATATTAATGTGTATGTTTGTCTAAAAATATTGCATATGTCAGTTTTTAGTATAAAATATGAATATTAAATGTTATTTTTAGACGTTATATGTTTTAATTTAATTATATATTAAAAATAATTAAAATGTAGGCAAGTTGGATGTGACGGTTCCTCATGTAGGGCGGATATTGAAATAAGTAAACTCGTTCTAAATCCGTCCCGTTGACATAAATGATCGGGTTATGCATCAATAAAGTAGTAAAGGTGAAGCTGAATATTCGATATTGTAATAATGAATTCGAATTTCAATTTTTAAAATTATATTTTCTCCGTCTGTCTATAAGCTTTCTATTTTGCTATTTTGGTCCGTTTGCGGTCCCCCTATAACTTTCTTATGGAGTACTTTTTTTAGCAAATATATTTTAATTTTTTATTTTTAAACTTCACTTTATATTTTATTTTTTCTTTATATCTTCTTTTCTCTTTCAATCAAATTACTTTATTATATTTATAAGT
Source organism: Galeopsis tetrahit (assembly GCA_963675135.1). Classification (NCBI taxonomy): domain Eukaryota; kingdom Viridiplantae; phylum Streptophyta; class Magnoliopsida; order Lamiales; family Lamiaceae; genus Galeopsis; species Galeopsis tetrahit. The sequence goes on along the minus strand of OY776127.1, from coordinate 17,846,441 downwards.
TAATCACTTTTAATAATTTATATGCTCAAGTAATGAAAATTTTGAATTTGAATTAATATTCGATATTTTAATAATGAATTTGAATTTGAATATGAATTTTACAAAACCGAGGCCCTGTTCACATGTAAGTCTGTTGCAGTTATGAGTTTGGTAATAGAAACTTGTGTTAAAAAAAAAAAAAAAAAGGGTTTGGTAATAGAAAATGACGTTACTTTCTGCATTAACTTTTGAGAGTGAGTCAGATTGCACTTAAGGAAAATCACCTGTCCTTATCATTAACGACATGCACCTTTTTCCACTTTATTTTTATTTGCCTAACACAAATATTTTGGCTATGTTTGTTTATGAATGGGAGGGTGTATTTCATAAATTGTAGTATTTTGATTTTGAATGAGGATATTTGGGATGACATCGATGACTCAATCGTGACGTGGATGGAAGGGATCGATGACTCATTCGTGACGTGGATGGAAATCCCATTCGATTTTGGATGACCACATCTAAATCTTCACCACTTCTGTAATACACCTACATGTTTATTTCTATATAATCTTTATCATAACTTTTTTTTCATTTATACTTTTTTTCCACTTACACATTCTCTTTTATTTCACTTAATATTATCCTATCAGCTAGCAATAATAAAATAATGGATAATATCATTTTTAATTTGACATAAAACTACATCTATCATTACTTTTTCATTCCTAACCAAACATATACTTACTATTTATTGAATTATTTTTATCCACTTTTTTTCATCTCCATTTTCATTCAATCCATCACTATCCATAATCAAACTAGGCTTATATGTTTGGAAGTATGGATTTAATAGGATAAGATTTTTTTAAAAAATGTGATAGTAAAATTATAACTAGGCTTATATGTTTGAAGTATGGATTTAATAGGATAAGATTTGTTTTTTTTTTTTTTTTTTTTTAACTGTGATAGTAAAATTATTACCATATATATGAGAGAAATTTTTGAATGCTCACTTTCAACTTTTATATATATATATATATATGATATATCCATTTTAGCATTAAAATACTATATTATATTTATTAAGAAATCATTTTACCCACATGACTCACAACAAAAATAAACAATTGATAATTGATTATCACTCAATACACAATTAATAACTGATAGAATAATTATTTGAAAAAATAATAATCAATTATTAATTTAAACAGAGGAAATTGGGGGACTTGGGAGTAACATATTCTTCGCGGAATGTAACTCTCAAGGGTCTTTCTATCGTAAGGAAGGCTTCGCACTTCCTGATAACAGGAAACTCGTTAAATAGCGTTGGATCATTGATCTAACGTATACAATTATTTATATGTGATTGCACTTCGCAATAGTGCGTTTGCTATACGCAATTTACGATCGCGTTGCTTTGCCTCACAAATAAATTAAATTGATAAATATGAAATGACCAAAATACCCTTTAAATTAAAAATTAAAAAATAAATTAATTAAACATTGACAATATATAATATATATATTCTTATTAAAATTAAAGTTTAAATTATAAATTCTTATCTTCCTAATACGTATCAAATCCAGAAAATTAAAATCACAGTGCCCTAAAAAATGTTCATCATCTTCATCATGTCGCGCGTAAATTCTTTTTCGGCTCCCGTTTTTCCATTTGCCATGGATAATTCTCAAACCCCGCACCAATTAGGGTTGAATCAACTTCCCCCTTCCCTTGTTCGGCTGAAGAGTCGTCAACATATAATTTATTTCTCCCCTTAGTATCAGAATTTCCCTTTTCCCCATATTTTACGGGGAGGTGGCGTCGCCCTTACAATCACCATAGCTCTCGTCTTTCTCTTCGCTCCTCCACCACCAGCAATTGCTGCAATACTGGACTGACTCTCTAAATTTAAGCCCTAGAGGGAGGATGATGATGATTAAATCGGGTAACGGCAGCGGACTATTAAGGTCATTGGATTTGGAGGTTGAGGTATAAATTGGGCAGCAGTGGGTTATTAAGGCCATAGGTTGAGGCAAGGATGAAAATATCGCTATCGCAACAAATATCGCAACCTTAATTTTAAGGATATATCGCGGGATATATCGATATCGCATATCGATATCGCAAAAAAATTGAAAAAATGACGGAAATCTTATTAAAATCTTGAAAATTTAACATGAAATTTTAGGAATTATTAAAACATACCATTATAGATGTATTCCATTCAAAAATTATTAAAATTATATGTTTCAAACAAACATATAGGTAATAAATTATATAAATATTGGCTGACGAAAACTAATTGACAACATAATACAATATAAATTATTAAATATACATGATAAAATACAATTAATATCAAAATGATGACATATGAGGTTCAAATATAGGAGGTGAAATACATCTTTGTCCAAACAATATTCATAAAATACAATTAAATACTGACTTACGAAAATTAATTGACAACATAATACTCTGTACAATACAAAATGATTAAATAAATATACATAATAAAATATAATTAATATCAAAATGATAACCTATGGGGTTCACATATAGTAGGTGAAATGACATATTTGTCAAAACGACATTCATACTAACTCATCGCATTATAGTAATTTAGGATATAGCTATGCACATGTAATTCATATGTTTAAAAAGCTACTAAATATATGAAGTGAATTGAGAATATATTCTCTTGCACTATTAAAAATAAAATAAAATGTACGTACGGAGTATAATTTCGTACATATAAAAATAAATTTTCAAATAAGTTTGCGATTTTTTCGGATTTTGCGATATTGTGCGATATCGTGCGATATATCCGCGATATTTCCCGATTCTCGTCCAATTTTACACTACGGTTAAACGATATCGATATCGACATCGACATTTAGCGATGTTATGCGATATATCCGCGATACTCGGGAAAAAATACATTAGACCCCAATATCCATATTGCAATATCCAAATTTGCGATATATCCGCGATATTTCGTGATATTTTCATCCTTGGGTTGAGGTACACGATGAATTAAAAAAAATATCAACCTTAATTATCTCATTTGAAGAACTTTAATCCTTCGAAGTGCTTGAATGTGAATCTAGATCTGTCCGGTGAAGAACGCCGATGAACGGAGATGATGAATATTAATCTTAATAAGAATATATATTATATATTAAGTAAGTAATTAATTAAAAAAATGTTTAATTAAAAATACATTATAAGGACATGGTAGTACTTTTATATATTTTTTAAAATATTAATTATTTAATTATTTTGCGAAACTTAATCGCCCTATGGAGAAGATGTATGATGTGTTAATTTCTGATTGGTCACCTATTGTCAGGAGGTGCGAATGTCCTTCCTGACAATAGAAAGACCCAACTCTCAATCCTAATCTTTTTAGAAAAAACTCTTGTGTTTGAGGAAGTTAATGACCAGGATGTTGAAAGAAATAAAAAATTAGGGAAATTAATGGCGGCTGAGCCAACGGAATTAATTTCGGAACACATGCGAATGAGTGGCACAGATGACTCCCACACTGACGACCTTCATTTTTTTATCGGCAGGCTCTGCTTTCGGGGCCGACTGAAATCAATGAAAATCCTGAGTTGAAACTGTAGGGGGCTGGGTCGGCCTACTACAGTTCTTGCCCTTACGAAGCTCGTTCGAGCTTAAAGGCCAAATGTTATTTTCCTTTTCGAGACCTTGTCTCTTTCTGCAAAATTAGAAGAAATTTGTGTTAGATTGCGTTTTCAAGCTTGTTTGGCTATTGATTTTATTGGCCACACTGGCAGAATTGTTGTTATTTGGAAAGATATGAATAAATGTGTCATTTCTTGTTATTCTGATAATCATATTAACTTGATTATTTATGATATCATGGGCGACTAGCGCCTTACAAGTTATTATGGTTACCCTAATCGATCACAACACTTGCTCTCGTGGAGTTTACTTTGCCAACTTGCCAGTCGAAGTAACCTCCCTTGGGTCTATATTGGGTATTATAACGATTTGCTCTCTGAAGATGATAAATTGGGCAGTGTGGATCATCCGAATTGGTTATACCAAGGATTCCGTGATTGACTGTTGCTTCTCGGATGTTTTGATGAGGGGGCACAAGTACACTTGGTTGAGAGGAAGGGGTACGACTCATGTAGTGGAGGAGCGCCTTGATCGGGCTATGGGTACGCCGTCTTGGCATACTAGGTTTGCTAATGCCATCCTACATAATGTAGTGGCTTCGTTGAGCAACCATAATCCTTTAATCCTTCTGACTGAGCAGTGTCATCGTCTTCCCCAGACTCGACGATTTTGATTTGAGAACAAATGGTTGTGAGAACACGATCACCCCCAAGTGGTGTCCCGTACTTGGCAAGGGTTTAGGGATTTTGACATCCTTCGAAGGATCAATGCCACGCCTGATACGCTTTTCCTTTGGGGAAATCATTGAGCTGATTTGATAAGACGACTAAAGTTTGATCTTGATTATGAAATTAATAGCCTTTAGGCGTGAACTGGTGTATGTGTTATTGACCGCAAAAATAACGTCGTATGGAGCTTATGCAGATTCTTTTCGACGAGAAGGCCTTTTAAAAACAATGAGCAAAAATCTTTTTGCTCCGTGAGGGGGACATTAATACCCGATTCTTTCACTAAACGGAAACATCTAGGAAAAAATCAATAAGATAATGGGATTAAGGGACAACATCGACCAATGGACGACTGAGCAACAAGGCCTATGTCAAACTGTGAATCAATATTTTACTAAATTGTTTGAAAGGAGCAATGACAACCTGGAGGTGGAGACAATCACTGATTTGTTAAACCCTATTATTTCTCAAGCTCGGAATTTTATGTTTGTGGAACGATTGACCAATGTAGAATTCAAAGTTGTTATTAATCAAATGCACCTGGATAAATCTCCAGGCCTGGATGGATATAATCTTGCATTCTATCAATGATTTTGGGATATTATGGGACCTGATATTTTCACTGCAGCAGTTGACTAGCTCTCTTCGACGACGTTTCAGGAGGGACTCAATGATACCCATGTTGTTCTCATCCCTAAATGTGAGTCGCCCACTACTGTTAAAGACTTAAGACCTATTTCCTTATGCAACGCAGTATACAAAGTTGTTTCGAAAGTGTTGTGCAATAGGCTTAAAAAGGTGTTATTCGATTGGTGGACGCCGCTCGATCGATTTTGTGAGTGGTCAAGTCATCCAAGATAATATAGTTATAGCATTCGAGTCCATCCATGCAATGAAAAGGCGGAGGTGGGGAAGATATGGGATGTTGCTCTAAAAATTGACATTAGCAAAGCGTATGATCAAGTTGATTGGCGGTATTTAGAGGGGGGTTACTCAGATTGGGGGTTTCGGCCATTTGGGTGAGGTGGATGATGCTTTGTGTCACAAATGTTCGATACTCGTTTCAGGTGAATGAGAGCATGGTAAGTCTGATTACTCTAGGGCGAAGATTAAGACAAGGTGGTCCCTTATCACCTTACCTCTTTATACTTTGTGCAGAGGGTCTTTCAGCTTTGATCTGATGGGTGAGTCGGAATGGGCAACTGCATGGGCAAAAGGTATGTCAAAGGGCACATACTATCTCGCATTTATTATTTGCGGATGACAATTTATTATTTTGCAAAGCCAATATGGAAGAGGCAGCCACTCTTAAAGGAATTTTGGACGACTATGAGCGGGTGTCCGAACAGGCCATTAACTATTCCAAGTCCGACACCTTCTTTAGCTCCAATGTGGACATGAATCGTTGTACACAGGTGGGGACATCTTCGGGGTCCACCAACCGTTGAATACTTGAAGGTACCTCGGCCTACCATCATTGAGAGGACAAAAGAAACGATAAATTTTTAATTACTTGAAGGACAGACTTTGGCTGCGACTGCAAAATTGGCGCAAGAGGAAAACCTCGAAAGCGGGCAAAGAAACCTTAATTAAATTTTTGGCGCAAGCAATACCGGTGTACTATATGGGGGTGTTCTTATTGCCAATGTCATTGATTGAGGAATTGGAAAAAAATGTTAAATGCATACTGGTGGAGCTCAGGTAGGGCGTTTGTTGGGATGAGATGGACGTCATGGAGCAATATATGTGGACGAAAACAGGATGGCGGTATGGGTTTCAGGGATCTATATCTTTTTAATGTAGCTATGCTGGGAAAAATGGGATGGAGGCTCATGACTAACCCGAGGCTCTAGTTTGTCGAGTTCTGAAAGCTCGATACTCCTGGATGGTGATTTCTTAGATAACCCTAGCCTAACGTGGAGAAGCATTCGAGAATGTCAAGACTTGTTGAGGAGAGGTATTCGATGGAAGATTGGTACAAAAGAACATGTAAGGGTGTAGGGACAGCCATGACTAGATGATGACTCGAGCTTCTGGCCCATAACTGCCATGAGCCCAAAGCTGTTTGATACCTTGGATTTAATGATTCCTAGACGAAAACAATGGGATGTTGAGCTCCTTCAACAACTTTTGTTTCCGGAAGACGTGGATACAGTTGTTCAAACAACAATTTCGCCTGAGGGCTATGAAGATCGACTAATCAGCACTTTGCAAGAGACGGGAAATATAGTGTCAAAACATCCCATCACTTGGCAAACCTCATGATTTGCGGTCCTCAGCAGCAAATTACTGTAGATTGGAAGACACTATGGAGGGTTAAAGCACCTCCTAAGGTAGTAAATTTCCTCTAACGATTATGCAAGGGTTTTCTACCCACAAAACTCAGCATGTTTTGGAGAGGTATTGTAGCGGATAAAGTGTGCCCTCATTGTATAACGGAGGATGAATGGGATTGGTATGCATTCATGGGTTGTCCTGTTGTTTTCAATGCCTGGAGATAATGAGTTTTAGAGGTTGTGTTAGTCGTGGAATGATATCCTCAGATTCTATGTGTGACTGGTTTTTTTCCTGATTGAAGAACTAAACTGTGATGATATGGAATTGAAAGTAGTTATATTATGGCACCTTTGGAAAGAGAGAAACAATAAAGTTTGGAAGGGGAGCTGCACAACTGCGATAATGACAGCAACATTGGCGTCTAGTTTTATGGCCAACAGGCAAGCTGCCCGAAAGAGGCATGTTACTTCGCCTGTTACGAGATCATGCCAAGCATGTCGACACCGCATTTTTTGGAGACTCGATGGAGATAGGAGTGGGTGCAATTTTACACGATGCAGGATGTTCCTTCATCAGCTGCAGATCAGTGGTGATTTTAGGACAATACCGTGTGGATGAGGGGGAAGCTATAGGTCTATTGGAAGCCCTGACATGGATCAAACAAAACAGATGAGAACAAGTCGAAGTGGAAGTCGATGCAAAGTTTGTTTCGGGTTCAATAAACATGGATAAAATAACAAGATCAGTGTTTGGTGATTTTATTTCTAAATGTAAGAGAATTTTGATTTCTATGTCCTATTGCTTTATTCGATATGTAAACCGTGTTGCCAATAATAAGGCACACCATGTGACTACAGCTGTTAGGAACTTTTTTGAGTCCTCATAAATGAAATTAAAAAAAAAAAATTACAAACTCTTGCATACCCACTTTAAAGGGGTATTTATGTCTCATATTAGTAAAAAAAAATTTTTTTTTTTTTAGTTGATGTAGCCGTAGGGAAATAAATTTTAACAAGTTGAAAATGAGCATTTATTAATTACTCGGTACTCTTGCTTACTCCATTATATAGTGAAAGTGGTGCTGAATTTATTGAATGAGTGTATTAATTGATGGATTGTATTAAAGAGTATTAAGTTGTAGAAGTCAAAATTGGTAGTCGAATAGATGCCTAGTACTTAGGTCGACTAGACACCACATAGAATTTTTTTTTCTATAAACACACCGTTTCTTTCACCTCTTAATTGATAAAATTTGGCAAAAGAAAAAAAAACCATACATGGCAATTATGAGTGTTGATAGTACCTTGTTTTTTTTTTTTTCGAAAAAATGTTTATGATTGTACAAATCGAACTTACAAACAAATAAACAAAAAAAAAAAAGGATGCCTAGCTAGTACGAATTTTCACCAAAAACATTTCAAAGTTAAAAGACAAAAATTGAGATTCCAACTAAAATTTTGGTATTGTTATGAAATTGTTTTGTATATATAATATATGTGACAAAACTTGTATGAAACGAATACATAATTTATGAATATATGACTTTAATTTTTTCTTTTTTTTGAAGCACTTTAATCATTTTTTAGAAGGTGGAAATAAACACTTTCATCAAGTCATTACATTACATGTTACTTGTAAAACGTGGAAATAAATTCAAGAATATCTCACTGACGTCAATCAGATGTCATTAATACACTCCATGAATCTTACAATTTATTATCAAAAAAATAACGCTCGTAAACTGATTTTTCATGGTGGGAGCAATTTAGGTGTAGAGGTTTGCATAAATTACATAATTTAATTCAACTACAATTTTAATTTAATTTTAATTTAGAAATTAGATATTCAGTTGAATAATTAAAAATATAATTAAATCACTTAAAATTTCATAAGAATTTTGTAATTTTAATTTAAAGTATTTGCAAAAGCTGGAATCCATGAGCCCCAAAAAACAAAACAAAACAAAACCAAAAGGGGCAGGTTTGTTACAAACTTTGATATTTGCAGTGCGGTTTATTGGTCAAATTCTTTTAACTTCTTTATGCCAATACTACCTATTTTTAATTTACCCTCTCACTATAAAACAAAACAAACAAAAAAATCCAGTTGTTTTTCTAAAATTTCATGTCACGGACGTTTAGCAAAATTTGTCCTTTTAAAACTATTTGTGGCTAGACCTCGGCTAAATTAAGTATTGAAACTTTTCAATAATTAGGTCATGTATCAACTTTTCCATGACAATGAAAGTAACTAATGATATGTAACTCGAGTTCTATGTAATCAATGGACTTAGACATTTATTGTATTAGTCATCGACCCGAGTTCTATGTAATCGGTAGACTATTGTATTAGTCGTTGCTTAATTGAGCTGCCGAGACGGACTAGTCACACTATACCAAAAATATCGAAAGACAACGAAGATTCTTCGTAGTTGTAGTTATTTTTTGCTCGTTATCTATATTGAATTGTTGTTGTAGTAGCTAGTTATTTTTCAACTTTATTACAATGAGTCTTAATTTATTATAACGGATTTCTACCATTGTCGTAGAACTTTATTACAACTGAGTTTTGATGTTGTGAAACTCAATGAAAGCAATATAGAGAAAGTAGGCAAATTAGGGAATTAAATGAAAGAATTATAGGTAACTTCATTCATTGAGAAATTAAATAATACAAGTGTTCTTCAATAATGATCTAAATTCTAAAGTTAATGAATGTATTTATGTATTTGTCTTGGGGAATGAAATTGTCAGCTCAATTTTTTTATTTTACAATTTGTATAAATGACTGACATATTATATTTTAAAAAAAAAGTTATATAATTGAGTACGACACGTATTAAGGATTCAAAGAGTGTTTCTTTGAATCAATTTTACATACTCCGTAACACTGATTTCACTTTTGGGTTAATTTGGACCATTCCACATTGCTATGTAGTGGACTTCTGAGTTGGCAAATTTGCCTAAGAGACCGTGCTATTTTAGGAATCGTGATGATGTTACTCCATATTTAAATTTATTACACTTATGTACGAATTATTTGTTTTGGGCTGTTGGTGAAAACAAAAATTAGCGGTACTGAAAAAATGAAAATTATGAAAGAAAACATGTATTCTAAGTTATTATTATTATTACGACGAATTTTAAAATTCATTCATAATTTTTTCGGAAATTTAATATAAAATATTTAGGTTTTAAAAAGGGTTAATGATAGTGACGAGCAAGTTGGATGGATGAGTGCGATATGGGTTGACGGTAAGGAGTGTCGGGTTATCCTCTCTAAAGCCATTTTTGCAATGATTCTTTTTACAAATAAATGATCGATTGAAAAAAAATAAAGCATACATGTCTCTTGTACACTAATTGTATGTAGAGATGCACAAACGAAGGTTATGATTTTTGGGAATTTGTAATCGAAATTATGGTTCGGTTTTTAATCGGCAGTTCAAACGAAATTTTTTCACTCCGCTTTCGTTCGTTTTTTGTTAGTTTTAATTCTTTAAAAAAAAAAAAAAACAATACTAGAATTTAATACAAATTATGCCACTTATACTTAGAAAATAGAACAATTGTGTATAAATTTTTTCATAAAAAAATTTATATAAAAAAAACCGTTTTATTAATTTTAAAATAAGTGTCATCAGTGGCGGACCCAGGATTTTAAATCTGGGGGTACGATTAATTCATAATTTTAAACTAGTTATACATAATTATTTAAAATGCACACAATCAAATTAAATGTGAAAAAGTAAGATATTTCAGAGTTTAAATAAAATTAGAAATACAACTACAATGGTGTGTGTCGGGTCTTCAAATTTTGGAAGCCTTCGACCCTGAAAAGCTTGCATTTTATGGTACATAGTTAAGAGAAAAAGTGTAATGATTAGAATATTGTAGGTAATTTTGTAAACTTTTATATAGAGAGTAAACAAAATAGTTGAATTGAGTGTATGATGGACCCCAAAAAGTACATGAATAGTAAATTTATGTATATTGTGAAAGTGAATGTGCAAACTTTTCAGGGACAGAGAAAGTATTATGGAGCATTGTCATCAAGAATTTGTCGAAACACGTCATTTTTCAATGACAGCGGTCAAACAATTTGATGAAACTGATAATCTATACTTTTTCACAACCTATTTTTATATAGTGTATTCTTAAAAATATTTTGTCCATATACAGTATCAAAATAACATGAATGATATATATAATTAATTAATAAGTATAAACACATACTATCAATTAACATAATACCCTAATTAACATTAAAACATTAAATATGTGTTTATAAATTGAAAAAACAAATTAAGAATTTACATATACCATATGTGGTTTAGATTGGAATTGATGGGTGTGTTAATATTATGAATGGCCCAGAATGGATAGAAAGAAGGAATGGCCCAAAGAACAATTTAAAAGCTGTGATTTAAAAAAAAAAAATTACTGAAACAAATTTTTTGACATTGGGGGTACAGTTGTACCCCCATGTCACTTGCTTGGGTCCGCCTCTGAGTGTCATTTTGATTTTTTTTTTTTCCTTTAATTTTGACTATTTAAACCTTACTAATTTACTACAAATATTTTTCAAAAAAAAAAATCCATAATTATCTTTATACTAAAATTAATTTGGTTTATAAATACTAGCTACATTCTTTACCACATATATACTTTATCAAATAAAATTTATATATCAGAATTGGTTATAATTATTGAAGAGTGATGTAGACCACAATTTATAATCTTAATTTGTTGAAAAAAAGTCAAAATGACATTTATTAAAAAACGGAGGGAGTAATAGTTTGTATATAAATTAAAGTGGATGATTGAGAGTAGAAAGTAATAAATTAAGGCGATCTCAAAATATTCTCTCTTTAAAACTTCCACATCCTTTTCTCGCCGGAACAAGCACCCCACCACCGTCAACTGTGATAAACCACTGTCCCCCTCTAATGTAGATCGGTTGTAAGCCGTCGAGTTTGGGGCGTCTGCTGCTTTCCCCATCGTCGCAGCCACCCGCGGTCGCCGCCCATCATTTCTCCTTCTACTCCATCTTGTTACCTCAAACCTTCCTCTAGTAGTTAGATCTGTATAATAGGTATATTTATTGTATTTTCCTATATATAGCAGCACTCGCCGGACCACCGCCAGACCACCACCGACTGACGCTGTCGCACCGTCTTTTCACCGCCGCCTCGTCGACCCGTTTTCAGATCTTCTAGTGGATGTAGGGTTTCTTTCAGGTTTTTAGTTGGGATCAATGGGTAGATCCTCTCCGACGGAGCTACGGTGACCGATCGGGTGAATCATTCATTGATCCGTTTTATTTTTCATCTTTTACTTTTGTTGTTTAGTTGGTTAGTTTACTTCCTGTTTTAGATTCCTGTTTTAGATCCTGTTGTTGTTATTTTTCCTTGCATGTTGTTATTTCCTTCCCCTTTATGAAACGCCCTCTCACTAAACTCCTAGACGACCTCTATTCGTTTAGTGTCTAAAGTTGTCGGTCTAGCAATTAACCCTCTCTCGGTTAAGCTAATTACTACTTAACTTCTATTCAATTGACCAAAGCTCACACTCACACCCCAATCATGCAAACTCAACTCTCGTTGCAATTAACATAATTGAAAATGCTTGCTAACAATAACGGACCTAGGCACGGGCCCCCCACTAATTTTGTAAATTTGTTAGGGGTATTTTGGTAATTTTACATATATTAATATATATTCGAACATATATTAATATAAAAATAATCCACAAAATTAATATATATTCGAACATCATTTTATTTTAAAATTTTCACTCATTTTGGGTCTACATTTTATCCTACATTTCACTAAATCCTCCTTACACCTTATCAAATCACTCAAAATGTGCTTTCTTATTTGACTCCACACCACTAAATTTAAAAGTGAATCATTTAAAATGTGCAAGTTATCACGGGACGGAGAGGGAGTATTAACTTCTACCAAAACATAGCAAAAGACAACTTATCCGATCAATTTAATTTAATGAAATGTGACGTATTGATAATTTTATAATGTGAAATTTTGATGAAAATAATGAGTACGTATTATTTTATATTTATAATAATGTTAATCGGGCCCCCCAACCAAAAGATTATGGGTCCGTCACTGCTTGCTAATAGTGTTGATCAATCAAATGAATCAATCAAAATACAACTCTAGAAACATATACACCCAAATTCCAAGCTAATCATGCAATTACTTCACAATTACACTAAATTCCCAATAAAACATCAACACCCAATGCAATTGAGGATTAGCCCATGTCTAAATTAACAACTAGAATAAAACTAATGTAAATTAAACTACAAAACATTAATGAAATTGAAATTACCAAATTAAATTTGCAATAATAGAAAATATCACCTCTTATCTTCAAATCCTCCCAAACTACCATTAAATTAAACATTAAATTAAAATCTATCTAAGAAATGAAAAGAACAAGCTAACTATCTAATCTATTGAGTGGAGGGTTTGGAGGAGAAGATGGTTTCTCCCCAATGTAGTCGCGTGCCCTCTGTTCCCCAATTTCTGTGTGCGTATATCTCCAGCTGTGTGTTCGGCCTCTCCACATACAAAGTGAGATGGGCCTCTTCCACTTAATGCCCAAAACAATATTAAATTGGGCCATTCCATTCATTTAGGCTGCTAATTCAGAGCCGGGTTTGACTATATGCACCTCCAATTCGGAGAGATGCACTCCCCCTTTCAGTTTAATAATAAAATAATAGGGTAAAAACTCAAAAATACTCTTCATTAAAAACACAGTATACTAGATGCACCCCTCCGACTGAACACACCCTTTTACTATCATTTCTTTCCCCTTATCTCTAAAACTAAACTTCCGACCGCCGTCACCATTTTTTCCGGTGGGAAGAAATCAAAAAAATTCAAAATTTCAACAAATCAACAATATAAATCCTTAAAATACCATTATCAAACTCATTAACAAGCAAGTTGGAATATTTAGTTATCAAAGCACTTTTTTTCGTCCTAAAAAACACTTAAAAAAAAACTAACAATTTTTTAAAAAAATTTCATCAAACCAGTCCCGACCATATCGTCGACAACAATTTGTCGACGAAATTGTACATGGTCGACATTACAGTGTCGAAATTTAAAAAAAAAAAAAACCTGGGCAGCAGACGGGGAAGAGATAAATCTTGTGGTCGGCGACGCCGGTGGGTGGGACAAGGGGCGGCAGACGGGGAAGAGATAAATCCGACGGTGGGCGAACAAAAACAGAAAAAAAATAGGAAGAGAGGGGCGAAAAAAACAGGAAAATAGGAACAGGGGGCCGCGATCGGTGGGGGGCGGGGGCTGCGGCGGCGGGTGCAGGGGCCGTGGCGGCGAGTGGGTTGGTGGAGGTGAGGGGTGACGACGGGAAAATTGCAGAAAAAAATTGGAAGAAAAGAAAAAGGAGGGGAGGGAGGAGGGGCCATTGCAGAGGCTGGGGAAAATAAAGGGGAAGGGAGGGGGCGCGGCGGCGGAGGCTGCGAGGGAGGGAGCGCGGCGGCGGGAGCGGAGGCTGCGAGGGAGGGGGCGCGGCGAGGGGCTGTGGTGGGGCCGCCGGCGGCAGTAACAGGGCAGGTGGAGGAGTGGTTGGGGGAGGGAGAGAAATGAAGAAGATGAAGATAAGTGGAGGATTAGGGTTTGAGGGGAGTGTGGATAGTAATAGAATTTAATGGAGAAAAGGGCATTTAAGACAATTGAGTGGGGGTGCAAGTCCAATTTTAGGGTGTGCATCAATCGGGGGAGTGCATCCCTCTGGAATGGAGGTGCATATAGTCAAACCCTTCAGAGCCTGCCTTCAATTGCAAAATGGGCCTGCATTTAATTGCAAGCAGCTAAATGGGTTTCTCAAGTTAGGCCATCTAAATGGGCCACCAATGTTGGGCCTCAATTTAATTTCCAGCAGCTGCTTCCTTGATTTCACGGCTTCGGCTGATAAAATAAAGGGATGGGGTATATACCCCTCCAGCTTTGTTTAATACACTCCCCCTAATTTTTATTAATTCAAAATATATATATGAAATACCAATTTTACCCCTTTTACTAAATTATGTTAGATACATGCACTACCCTCTAAAACCCTAACCCTAATTTTGCAACCCAACCGCTGCACCTTCGACAACCACCATCACCTCCGGCTGTCAACCACCTTCTCTTAACATCCACAAATTTTTTTTTAAAAAATTAAAATTCAACAACAAAACTTAAAAATAAACTTCCACTAATCCACAAAACTTAACAAAACTCAACAACAAACCCTAAACCAAAAAATTAAAAATTCAAACAAAATAAAAACTTATTTTCGACGAACCAGAGTCGACCGAAAATTCTCCCGTCGACAATGGATTGTCGACCAAAAATAATACGGTCGACTCTGATTTATCGACCAATTTTGTTTTAAAAAAAATTAAATTTTCGTTAATATTGAGTCGACCAAAAATAATCTCGTCGACAACCATTTGTCGATGAGAGTGTTTTTGGTCGATTCAATATTATCGAAAAAAAAACCTGGAGAAACGCATGGGCGGCGCGGCCAACGAGAGGGTGGAGAGGGGGCACGGCGGATGGGCGACGCGGGCTCAACGGCGGCGGCAGATTTGGGGGGTTAGTTGCAGAAACGAAAAAAAAGAAAAAGAAGATGATGCAGGGGCATCTTGCTGCGCGCGGCGTCTTGCTGCGTACGGCGGCGGGGCGGATCTGTTGCGGGGACTTGTCGGCGGCGGGGCGGTGAGGGGCTGGGCGGCGCAGACACTGGGGAAGAAGATGAGGGCGGCGGCGACGAGAAGAAGATGAGGCGGTGAGGGGCTGCGCTAGACGAGAAACGAGGGAGGAGGGCGGCGGCGAACGCCGCCGGCGCTCGACGATGGGCGGCGGTGGATGGGAAGAAAGAAAGAGAAGTGTGGGAGAGAAAGTGAAGAATGAGGAGAAGATAAGAAAAATGAGGGTTAGGGTTATAAAGGGGTAAAATTGGTATTTCATATATATTTTGAATTAATAAAAAGGAAGGGGGAGTGTATTAAACAAAGCTGGACAGACAGGCTTCGCCCTGTCTTACAAAAGACAACACTTAAAATACCGTTAGATCGTTGATCTGACGTATGTAATTTATTTTATATGATTGCACTTCGCATTAGTGCGTTTGCTCTATGCATTATGCAATCGCACTACATCGCCCTACTATTAAATTAGATTAGTATATATAACATGACAAATATATCCTTTTAATTTAAAATATATAAATTATTTAATTATAAAATTACATAAATATCCTTATATCATTTTTATTAAAATAACCATCATCTAAATCAATATTACAAAACTAATCAAATTAAAACATTTTAAATCAAATTCAGCTTTAAAAAAAAAACCTAACAATTCATATTCCTCATCCCAACAACCCGGGGACGGTCGAACGGAAGAACACACCCCCTTCCCTCTAGATCCTCTCTCACATACTCACAGTTACAGTTATTTACAAGAGAGGAGTACCGTGAATCCCGATTGAAACAGTACAAGAATTACGAAAGTCTCTCTCGCTCTTATGGAGATCTCGACAAGATATTGAATCTTCTGTTGTACTTTCTATTTCTATTTTCGTTTTAGTTTATGTTAAGGGTTTAGGGTTCTAAGTTGTCTTTCCTTTGAACTTTGGGCGATTTTGTACGACTGGATTGGGTTTTATGCTGTTGGTCATAATAAGGCTAAAGTTAATATGTGCAATTTCTTGGGGCTATGTCCTAAAGGAATTAGCAGAAAAGTGTGGGTTTCAGATCTAATGTCATGTGGGGTATCTGAAAATCAAGAAACAAGGCAATCTTTTCTAATGTCATTTCTAACACAATTGATGCTTTTGAAGAATGTTGTGTTAGAACATGGTCTTGGGCTAAGTGGAGGAGTGGCAAACCATTTTAGTACACCTTAATTGATTGGAGGTCTAAACCTAGGACATGTTTGCTGAATTTATAATTGTGATGTTAGCTCGTACTAGTGGTTCTGTTATCACGATTTAGAGTAGGTCGGTTTGATGTTGAGGTTCCCGTAATTTATGGCTGCGCTTGCATGACTTTGTAATTGGGTTGGAGTACCCCTTGTATTCCTAATTATATATAATTATTGTTGTTTAAAAAAAACCCAAGCATAAATTTATTTATCATTTATGGCAATCTGGTGTTTCTTTAATAGTATGTGTCGAGTCACTTGAGTATGCTTTTGATCGTTTATACACAATTTAATAGAAGAAAGTTCCCTGATGTATTTCATGTTTTAAAAGATTAAATTTGACTTCCTATACTGTTTGCACCACCTTGCATTTGCGATCATTATTTTAACATGGTTAAAGATGTAGGGTGATACTTAACATAACTTTTTTTGGGGTTAATTGGTTGATGATTTTTGGGCAAGAACATGTTTAAATTAGAGGAAGGTAATCAAAGTGACTGAGTATTGATATGCAAATTGAGTCACTGAAAAAAAAATTGCTATGTTATTGATGTATACGAGAAAAGAGTTGTGGAACCTGGATCATGGTTAATTTGGATCACATGCATAGTCTAATAGCCATTTTTTTGGGAATATTTGGGGTCTTTCCGTGATATTTTTTCTTTGAAAATTATATTTTGTCCTGTAGTTCGATTTTTTTTTGTTTCCCTATTTTACTCTTGTTGATTGTGTTTCTATGATCTTGTATGTATCTTCATAGGAGTGCAAAGAAGTGGAGAAAGGCCACGACTTCTATGATGACGTACAAGAATCTGGTTACTTTTATGGATCCATTAAGTGGTGATGAACTTGAGGCTGTGGACTGAGTGCTACACCACTAAAAATATGCATTCATGCTTGGAGGGTGATTTGGGGTAGGATTCCAACAATGTCAAACTTGAAAAAGAGGAACATCCTACCGGAGGAGACCAGCTTGGAATGCGTTTTCTGCAACGGTTCAAAAGAGATAGTGAAACATGTGTTGTTCGAATGACCCTTTGCTTACCAAGTATGGATGTGCTACTTCAATTGGATGGGCATCTTCACAGTTCTCTCAACTGATCCTACAACAAATTTTCTGAATTTTAGCACAACTTTGAAGGGAAAGAAGGGGAGGCGAATCGTTATGGAGTATGTAGTGTGGATTATTGGAAGGCCAGGAACAAGATTATATTTAACAAAGAGAAGGAAAAGTTGGAATCGTTCATGGAAGAACTAAAAGCGCGTCTGTGGAGTTGGGGGTGGATAAGGGGTTCATCCAATCAGGAGATTTCACAAATTGGGTCTACTGTCCTAGGCAATTGTTAGATGTTTAGTGTGATAGTCTAATGCAAACTCTAGTTTCTGAGCATATAACTATACTATGTATGCTGTGTGTACTGTGCTTAGTGGTAAATCTTATACCCTGCATTTTTTAATTAATAATAGACTATTTACTAATAATAAAAAAAAGACTATATTATGTACTGTAGTTTTTGTTCGGCGTAATACCAATATGGTAGCGTATTCTATTGCTAGGGCTTTGAGATCTTTTTTGAGTTCTCACTGTACACATTAATCCATTGCTCTTTTAACCACTTAATCTCATTCGCATATTCACCCCTGTGTATGTATCTATATGTCCAATAGAACCATCCACGTCATCGTGCGTGTAAAGAACTAAAATGTAAAAGAATGAACTCTTAACACTAATTAATGAAAGTAATTTTATTGTGATTTTAACAATTTAATTATTTTATGTTTTATTGTGATTTTAACAATTTAATTATTTTATGTTGATATTAGTGAGGATTGCAAAATAACGTGATTAAATTGAGTTTATTTCTATTATTTCTAAATTGAACATTAATGAAGAATCTGAAGCTCGGTTGTTCCCTACCGGTCGTGAGCTTTCTATCATTTCTAAATTGTTGTTGTATAATGAATATACAACCCTTTCTCAATAGAAAAAACTCACACGAAACACATGGTAAGGACCTTCAAAAGAGTGATGTCGTCAGATGCAACGCGACACTTGGCTCCGCCCAAAGGGCCATCTCTTGGTAGTCCCAATCTATAAATGAAACCCAAGCGCGTAGACCTGTCGGAGAAAATGGTGGCGCCAAAATTGATTTTGATTTTTTTTTATTGAAAATTAAAGTTAAATGCTTTTTTTAGCCTATGAAGCAAGTGCATAACCATCCCACAAAATAATCCAATAGCAAATGCACAACCATCCCAAAAGTAATCCAAGAAGATACCTACCAATTTTGATGTAGTTTTCATTTAGTAAAAGACCTTTCTCCATTATATATAAAAAAGTGTTACAGAAATTGTTTGGATAACCCCACCCCACCATCCTTTCACGAAGAACTAGTGGATGCGGGTAAAACAATTGTAGACAATCAAGCAACTCCTTTTCTGATCCACTCACTCCTACGCCATTATTTTTACATAAATTTGTGAAAATGTCGACCACGCGTAATGTATACAAAAATAAATTACAAAGTAATTGAGAAATATTGTAATATAAAAATAATCTAAATTAGTTATTTTAAATATGCATTTAAATTTTCAATTGTTTAATGAAAGTTGTTATGGAAAGTGAGTGTTCCTCCGAGGTTACTAATTTTTATTGGATTTAGCCCAAGTGTGGTTTTGGCCATTGGGCCTACACACAAGGGCCCAACTTGTTGGTGCCCTAGTTCTTGGCAGGCTTCCCATATATTGAGTCACCCTTTCCATTAACGAGATAAGACGCGTGATGTAAACGTGAGATTGGAGAGTGGAGAACTAAGGGTGAAGTGCTACCCATCTTTGTGTTTGGTGATCTCCCCTACATCCCGATAGAATCCCACACGAGTCTGAGCCCGTTCGTATAACCCGTGAGTACGAGTAGTGGCCGGCGGCACCGAAACCTAACAGTGGTATCAGAGCCTGGTTATGCCGTCGGCCGCCTGCCTCCGCCATTTATCGAGTTACTGCCTTTGTGTTCTCAGATTTCAGATCTCTGTGTTGGTGTCCTTGTTCGCGCTCGTTTCAGATCGAGCGCCGTCGCCGTCGCCGTTGCGCCACCACCTCTGCCCAAAAATAGATCGTGCCTCCACCACGTCCGCCTTCTTCGTGTACGGCCAGATCGGCCGATTGCTGCCGCTCCAAGCCTGTTGCTCAGCCTCGTCTGCCGCGTCGAATCCCCTCCGCGTGCAGCCTCCACCGTCGCCTGAAGCAGCCGCCGTGAGGAGCTCTCCTCTGCGCCGCCGCCTTGCTGTTGCCGTCGTGCCGACGTCTTTTGCGGTGCCATCCGTCGTTGGTAAGTTAGGTGAGAAAGGTAAGGCTTCTTCCCTATTTTTATGTTTCTGCCGACGACTGAGTAGAGAAGGTGAAGAAGGGTTAATTAATTTTATTCTGCAGCAGGGCTATAGGGCTAAAATTGCTTTAATTTAATTTAATTGAATTGTGAGCTTTATTGTTTATCCATTTTATTTGGATGTAGCTCAAACTTAATTAGATTAGAGGCTGGAATTATGTTTGCAATGTGCTATGGAGTATGAGTATTTGCTATTTTTTGCTCATGAGATGCCTTCTTGGTATTAATTAGAGATTAATCTGTTTTATTTATTTAGAAAATTGTGGTCTAGATATTTGTTTTAGATTACTCGTGGCTGTTTGTCTTGATGCAAAAAGGCAAGAGTATAATTATTTTATGTGGCACTCGTGTTCAGTGTGGCGATTTCGAGATCCTTACGTAGGGTCCCGCTCTGGTATGACATTTAAACTCATTCTTTTACTGCATGTGTAGTGTAGCCCCTGGTCGGGGATTATGTGAATGAGTTTGTGTGCTGTAGATTTTAGGATGTCTGTGTGAGTCATGTCTCTTTGTGATTTTACATCTCTGTGCACTGTAAATGTTATTGCTTCCGCTTTATTCTCTGTGATATTTTTCTCTGTGCTCAGTGTTTTTGTGTATTTATCTTTGTGGGGGTTTCTTTGTGCAATTTTTATTAATTGTCTTGGTGGTTAATTGTTTGGTGCATGTTGTTTGCTTCCTACAATCTCTTTGTGTTGCTATGTGATTTCTTTGTGATGCATGAGTAGATGATGGGCCAGTGGGAAGGTGGGGGAATGGTTGCATGATTATTTATACTTGTGGATTCCGTGTGAATTATGAGTATATGTATGTATGTTATGCATGACTTCATACATTGTGGTTTCATGTTTTCCCCCTACCTCATATACATCTAGTTGCATGCTTATTTGTTTCTTTGTGTTTGGAGATCATTCCTAGTAAAGTGGAATGATTTTTTGTCTTTGTGAGCTATGTATACGTTATGATATCATGTCTTTGTACCTTTGTGTGAATCTTTGTGAATGCTCTCAATGAGGTGGAGCTTGTCTTTGTGTTTCTCTTTGTGAATCTCTGTGATTGCTCCAATTGAGGTGGAATACTATTTGTGTTTTTCTTTGTGGACTAACTTCTACGTACGTAGACAATCTTTGTGTGTTGTCTTTTGCAGGTAAGTGGAAGTGGGTTGGGAGATGATGACAAATTGTTCGTGGATTGTAGTTGGGGATGGCCAAAAGGTGGAGAAATGTTGGGATTTAGCCTAAGTGTGGTTTTGGCCATTGGGCCTACACACAAGGGCCCAACTTGTTGGTGCCCTAGTTCTTGGCAGTCTTCCCATATATTGAGTCACCCTTTCCATTAACGAGATAAGACGCGTGATGTAAACGTGAGATTGGAGAGTGGAGAACTAAGGATGAAGTGCTACCCATCTTTGTGTTTGGTTATCTCCCCTACATCCCGATAGAATCCCACACGAGTCTGAGCCCGTTCGTATAACCCAATCGGTAGTTCGCCTCAGGGAGTTACGCGCGAGTACGAGTGACGACCGGCGGCACCGAAACCCAACAGAGATTATGTAAAGGATCGTTAGTGGTGAAAGTCAAAACTCTACAAGTCCATGCACTATCTTACCTACTGGAATGGAAAAGCGTGCGACAGCCGGTTCGGAGGACAATCTCGGCAAACCCTTGTTTGAGGTACGTGGCATAAACCAAAGGCTTGGGCGGGTTTTTTTCAAAGACTCAATGGAGATGGGAGTGGGGATGGTGATCAAGGACGAAAAAGGGGTATTCATTGTAGGCAAAACTCTTAGAAGACCAGGTTGAAGAAGGTGAGGCATGGCCTATGTGGCGTCTCCGAGGCTCTTAAATAGGGAACATACTCCTTCTACTCCATCTTGTTACCTCAAACCTTCCTCTAGTAGTTAGATCTGTATAATATGTAGATTTATTGTATTTTCCTATATATAGCAGCACTCGCCGGACCACCACCGACCGCCGCCGTCGCACCGTCTTTTCACCGCCGCCTCGTTGACCCTTGTTTTCTGATCTTCCAGTGGATGTAGGGTTTCTTTCAGGTTTTTAGTTGGGAACAATGGGTAGATGCTCTCCGACGGAGCTACGGTGACCGATCGGGTGAGTCATTCATTGATCTCGTTTTATTTTTCATCTTTTACTTTTGTTGTTTAGTTGGTTAGTTTACTTCCTGTTTTAGATCTTGTTGTTGTTATTTTTCCTGCATGTTGTTATTTCCTTCCCCTTTATGGGGCTTTTCCCCTGGTATGGGTATCCTTACCCTTCGTGGGCCTTTGTTGGGCTGATGATGATGATGGGCTTGATTGACACCGGTTGGTCTGGGGTCGTCTTCTATGATTTTGGGAGTCGTAGTGTGCGATAATTTGTTCCTCTTAGGGCAAGTTTGCTATCTTTCTTGATCGATGATCCTCGTGGACTGCTGGTTTGCCTTTGTGACTTTCCACTCTCTCAAGATTGAGTTTGGAGCTATAAGTCTTTGGTAGAGTTTCTTTGTTTATATAGGTGAGCAACAGGTGAGCGAGAGATGTAATTCATATACAGTCCTGGTTCATCTGTTCCATTTCTTTTTCCCTAGTATGGGTATCCTTCCCCTTCGTATGTCTTTGTTGGGCTGATGATGATGATGGGTTTGATTGACACTGATTGGTCTGGGGTCGTCTTTTGTAATTTGGGGAGTCGTAGCGTGAGTCGTAGTGTGCGACAATTTGTTCCTCTTGGGGCAAGTTTGCTATCTTTTTTGATTGATAATCCTCGTGGACTGCAGGTTTGCCTTTGTGACTTTCCACTCTCTCAAGATTGAGTTTGGGTTTATAAGTCTTTGGTAGAGTTTTTCTGTTTATATAGGTGAGCGAGAGTAGTTGGAGGGTAAAAGTAAAATATAGTAAAATAGTAAATTTTCTCAAAAAGAAATACACAAAAACTTATATGCAATATTGCATATATGCAATATTGACCAATGAAGGTAAATTAGGTCAAAATGTGTGGGTCAAATGCGGGTCAACGTTGGTCAACGCGGGTCAAAGCGGGTCAACCTTAATTAAAATATTTATTTTCGCTCTCAAACGTTATCTTACTAAATGACCAAAACTATGTTACTACATGACCTAAATTGTGTCATTACAAGGCCAAAAGTGTATTAATGTAAAGTCCAAAATTATTCTAGACACTTTTTTTTTTTTTTGGAAAAATACTAAAACAATTTTGACTTATTCACCTACTACATGACTAAAACAATGTTGCTACAAGACCAAAATTTTATCACTACAATGTTAAAAGTGTATTACTACATTTCCAAAAATATTATGGACACTTAATTTTTTTGGGTAAATTTGTCCGAATGTTTTGACATGTAGTATCAAAATTTTGGCCTTGTAGTGGTAATATTTTGACCTTATAGTAACAATATTTTGGTCATGTAGTAAACCAACTGTTTGCGATCCACGAATTTTCTGGGCAACCCAGATCCGGGCTTATGACCCGCGAACTTTTTTAAAATTATCTTAATTTGATTTTTGGGCTAAATGGAATTAGGGTTTTGACTTGGTCTTTTTTTTTTTTTTTTGGATGAAATGCATGTATGCAATATTTCACATAAGACTACCCCATTTATAACTACACATTTAAAAAAGAATGAGATTTTTAGAAATTTTAATGAAACTTTTTAGATTTTTTTAGAATTCCTTAATAATTATTAAATTACACATTTTCTGATTTTTTTGAATTGTAAATTTGTAATTTTAGGATTTTCAAATAATTTTTAGAATTCCTTAATAATTTATAGAATTCCTTAATATTTGATTTTCGCATGCACAATAAAAAATATGAACCAAAATGGACGATTTACGTTTTAATTATGTATGTACTCTAGATTCGAAATTAATAGAAGAAAATTATACTCATTCCGTGCCAAAATGATAGTCTCACTTTATTTTTTACATAAATCAATAACATTACTTGTTATGCATAATATTTTAAATTTTACCTATAAACTTCTAAATATACACTTATTTATATAATTTTAAAATTGAAAAACTCTATTTTCTCCAGCACATTATAATAATTTAAATATTCATTAAATAAAGGAACTGGAATTATATTTTAAGACAAATAATTAAAAGTTAAATAAACAATAAAAGGAATGTGGACCATCATTTTAAAAATCCAGATAAATCGCAAATTCGTTTTTCAAAACTATGTCCCCTCACACAATATTACTCCTCATTTTTTGGTACCAAAACAAATTTTACATGGCACAATCAGCTCAAAGTCCATTCAAGAGAAAATCAAAAATCATTTTGTGAGCAAAAGAGAAATATAAATGTATAAGAAAAAGAAACATTGTGCATACACATGTAGAAACTAACAGGCATTATTAAGTAGTACCCCATGAAAACAAACATCTCAGGAAAATACCGATACAGACTAGTCCCCCCCCCCCCCCCCCCACTCAAAACAAACGGACTCACTTGACGATGCAAATCTTGATAACCGATGCAGCTCCGATACGATGAAGTGCAACAACCGCGTCGCCAGCCTCGCAAAGCCCACGCGCACTTGCTAACCTCAACGCCCCTTCCAGAATCACTTCAGTCGATTCAGCATCCGTCGCCTTTGCTGATCCCTCAGCAAGAACCGGAATCAAACCCCTGTACACCAGGCTCTGCCTTGCTGGCGTTTCATCACTAACCGACCAATCAAACGAGTCTGTTGTCAAAACCGGCACAACAACAGATAAGATTGGCACCGCCGGACGATACTTAGCAACCAACTTGGCTGTCGTCCCGCCACGTGTTATCACAACAATCAGCTTAGCCCTAGCCTTGTTCGCAGTGCGTACAGCCGAAGAGGCGAGCGACTCCAACGGGCTCATCGGTAATGGGGTCGACTTGATCATCGATTTGAAGATAGCCGCGTAATCCAGCGATGACTCAGCTTCAAAACAAATTCTAGCCATAGTTTTTACGGCAAGTTCCGGGTAAGCACCAGCTGCGCTCTCCCCACTCAGCATGACACAATCGGTCCCGTCTAGGACAGCGTTGGCTACGTCCGTTGCCTCGGCACGGGTCGGCCGTGGGGACTTGATCATCGACTCGAGCATTTGTGTGGCCGTCACAACGGGCTTCCCGGCAAGATTGCACTTGTATATCATCATCTTCTGTGCCAGGAATATCTTTTCGACTGGGATCTCCATTCCAAGATCACCACGAGCAACCATGAACGAGTCGGTCTCACGAAGGATTTCGTCAAAGTTGACGACTCCCTCTTGGTTCTCAACCTGGAATACAAATTTAAGCATCAACACAAACAAATCAATCCACAATAAATCTTGAATTTATGGGTTAATTGCCGAGACAAACATGACCTTAACTTCGATTGCAAATTTAACCAAGACTTTTGGTTATTGCCGAAAAAATCACGACTTTCGGTTTTCATTACAAATCGAATCACTGACCAATATTTGAACAACGGGATACTAATGTGGTAGAGAACATAGTCAAATAGATGATTCAAATTATGTATGTTGTTTCGGTTAAAGTGCGTAAACATACCTGAATACGGTCATTCAAAACTCGACCAGTGATTCAATTTGCAATAAATATCTAAAGTCATGATATTTTCGGCAATTAACTCTAAATGTATTCAAGAAATTGACAAACCTTTGACATTAATTGAATACGACTGGCATGAGGTCCAAGAACCTTTCGGACATTAACTAGATCGGATCCCTTGCGCACAAAAGACAGAGCAATCATGTCGATATTATTAGGAACACCCCATTCAAGAATATCTTCTTTGTCCTTCTCTGTAAGCGTCGGAAGATCGACAACAACACCAGGTAAATTGACGTTTTTCCTCTCGCCTAACATAGCGGTGTTTTCACAACGGCATCTCACAGTTCCAGCAGCAGGGTCACATGACAAAACAGCAAGTGAGATGGTACCATCTGCACACAGAATTACATTTCCAGGTTTCAAGTCAACAGGCAATTTTTTGTAACTCATTGAGATTGTTTCTTCGTCTCCTTTTATGGTGTAATCAGTGGATATGGTAATTTCCCGGCCTTCCTTCAGTTGAATAGGTTTTTCGTCCTTCAGGAAACCAGTTCGAATCTCGGGCCCCTGATTTTGAATACATGAGAAACAGTTTAAGCAGTTTTAGTAGATGAGATTGATATCTAGCTAGACAGAAATACTAAGTAATTTGATGTTCCAAAAAAGTTTTTTAACTTTAAATGTTATTATCAAGTGTTTGGGAGTGGGAGTTTTGACAAATTTTCGACGTTTCCTTGCACAAATTTGCATAAAATCCTAGGACGACTCAAATCTTGAAATTTCTGGTAATTATTTTCACTCTCCAGGTTTCTTTAGTCAAAAAAATCAACTAGTAAAAAGCTGCTCCAATATGGAAACATTAACAGGTTTCCATAAGAAACAGCACAGCACAGCACAGCCTATAAGTTTAACAGGAAATAATGTTTCAACTTTTCCCTTCAAATTTCAAATAATCAAACGATTATTTAAAATTGAAAATCCAAATGAAGTTATATGTGACTGAATAAGTTAAACCAACAAGCAAATAGAGGAGCACAAGCGAGAATTGGTTGCTTATAAAAAGGTCATACCTTCATTCAATTTTCAGAAAATATAAAGTTTTATCGGATGTCACAGAAATAAGCACCATTTCAAGTGTATCATCTTAACTGCTTCATACAATCATTACTAACAAAATGGCGTCAATAGCATCTTTTATCCAAAATCCTAGTACTCAAAATGGATTCTGTGTAGGGAAACAAGAATGAAGACTACACCACTAAGAAATCGAAAATCAAAGAGGTGGCTTCTCAGTTTATAATTATATCACATGTGTAGTAAGGGAAAATCAGACATGTGCATCATCTATTACTATTACATGATCTTGTGTTCCTTTGACATTTATTTATGTATTAAAATTTGTGCATGTCAGGGTGAATCTACACTTCATCATATTACTCCTTAAGGTCCGATAAGTCTGAGTACGTATGATAAAGTTACAAAAGCGTAACCAACCTTGGTATCAAGCATAACAGCACAAAGGATCTGAGTGTTGTGCATAGCAATCTTGAGGTTGTCGAGAGTTTCTTGATGGTATTCGTGACTCCCGTGTGAGAAGTTGAATCGTGCAACGTTCATCCCCGCCCGCAGAAGCTTCTCCAGCATGGGGACCGTTCTAGAAGCCGGCCCCAAAGTGCAAACAATCTTTGTCTTGGGAATACGGGAATCAGATGCCTGCTCCTTCAACATTCCCTCAAAGTCGTTTATATTCGCCATCTCTATCAGATCTACCACACACACTCTCTCTGCTTCTAAAATCACAAACAAACACCCAATTTAAGCATCAAATTGCTTGCTTGTTTAATGTGAAATAATATTCCAAGAAAAAGCAATATAAAAATACTCTAAAAACACCCTCTCTGCTTCTAAAACCACAAACAAAACACCCAATTTAGGCATCAAATTGCTTGCTTGATTAATGTGAAATAATCCAAGAAAAAACACTTCTAAAATCACAAACAAAACACAAAATTTAAGCATCAACTTAACTTTCTTGCTTCATTAATGTGCAATATTCCAAGAAAAAGCAATATAAAAACACTCTCTATTTCTAAAATCACAAACTCTGAATCAAGAAACAGATTTAAGCATGAAGAAATTGCTGCTTCATTATATTCCAAGAAAAAGCAATATAAACCCAGATTCAAACCGGAGAAAAAACAATCTTACAATTTTTACTTTTTAGTTTAATTGTATACACAATTCATAAACCCTCCTCCACCAAACAACCACAATATGATCAAATATTAAAAGAAAATGGGGTTTCTGCAAAGAATTGAACAGCTTAAAACATAAGAAGCTTAAGGATGTTTACCAGGATAGGAAAATGGAGCAAGATTGAGCTAAAACGAAGCCAATAGTGTTGTTGAAGTTAAGAGGAAAAGTTAGATTCCAGCAGAATTATTGATTTGAGATTTCAGTGTGCTACCAAAAACCGGGTGTACCAACCACAGATTCAAAAAATAATCGGGTCCCATTAATTACTTTACTTTTACCGACATAAACACTTCATTTATCAACATATTACGAATATTTTATAATTTGTTACTCCCTCTGTCCCGAAATTACTTGCATAGTTTGACCGGCACGTTGTTTAAGAAAAGTGGATTTAGTGGTTGATGATGTAAGATAAAGGAGGGGTATTTTAGGTAATTTGATGATGTGTAAAGTGAAATGTATGAAAAAAAGAGTGGCAAATTTAAAAATAAAATGATGTTGTGAGGTTATTAATTTTGTGAGGTATTTCCATATTAAGAGTGTGCAAGTAATTTTGGAACGTTCCAAAAAGAAAAGTGTGCAAATAATCATGGGCAGGGGATTATTATATTTATCTATATATATCTTTTAATATTTTATGTAAATATGGATATGTTGTGTATCTAATAAAGGCTTTACAATATGTATATTTACAAGATTTACATCAAATATTTAAAGATATAGATAAATATAATACTAAATTATTATTTTTTTGAAATCATATAATATATATAATACTAAATTATAAAATATCTACTTCGTATAAGATATTATATTCCTAATAAAACAGTAGCATTAATTACTTTTACTAATATAGAAAAAATAAAAACTTCACCACATCTACTTTATCCATCTTATTTTTTACGGGGTACTTCTTTATTTATAAACAAATACTCCCCCAAAATTTTTAGTTACTTTTTAGTGTATGAATTAAGAAAAATAGAGATAAACTTTAAATATAAAGTGAATTGTAAAAATAAAAAATTTATTAAAAAAAAGTATGAAATACTTATAAAGGAAAGGAGGAAGTAGTATTTCTTAAAACATATATAAAAAAAATAAATACATTCTATGTGAACGAGGAGAGAATATTTTTATAATAAAAACTGTGTTTGAGGGTTGAGAAATAAAGATAACTTTTTTTTTTTAAACCTCAAAAAGTCAATTAAATTCTTTACAGTTTAGGATTTCTTTAAAGCAAAATGAAATTTAAAGATCTATAAAAATATAATGTGCCACTCTATATTGTACGGTTCATTTAAAAAACAGGCTACGGTATTTATGGAGTAGTATAATTTGAAATAGGTCAACTTAAATATTATTTTTGTAATGCTGGAACAAGACGTTTTTACAAGCAAAACGTATATATATTGGGATATTCCAAGAAAATAACAAATTAAAGTGTAAAAATTAAAACTAGATAGAATATTCTTCTTAGTACAAAAGAGAGCGTAGAGAGCATGGACAGAATATTCTTTGTTGTCTTAAAATTAATAATATCAAATGTCACATAGTTTAATGTAATGTATATTCATAGTAAAAATAAACGACACTGTGATTTTTATTTTTATTTAATGAATTGTATATATATATCACATAAACATGGGTTAATTAATATTTTTATTTTTTACTACCGCTAACCTTCTGCATTTGCTTTCAAAAAATATTGGTTAGTTTTTTTTTTTAATATCATCTAAAAATCTAAACTTGTGAATAATAGTAAAATTATTTCATTTATATTAATATTTTATATATAAGGTATACAATAAAGTGAATTATTAAAAATGAAAACAATAAAATTAAATGAAGGAATTACATTTTTTGTAAATTAATAATTTTTAAATTTTATGCAATATTATGTCACCTATATTTTTTATTAGGATAACGGACACATCTAGGAATGATTTGCCTTAGAATCAGTGGGTCCAGCCGCCCACACTAGAGATGTGTATCGGGGTTGGCCCTATAGAGATAGGGACAGCCCTACAGGGTTACGGGTTAAATAGATTGACAAATACTTATGTGTACCAGTTACATACATGTAACTGGCTATTTACACTCTTTTTTTAATAAGTCCACACTCCTGGCTATTTACACTCCTTTTTTAATAAGTGCACACTCCCTTCTTTTAGACACTTATGTGTACAAGTTACATACATGTAACTAAATCCAATTTTTTATTATTTTTCTTATTTTTTATTAATTTCACCCCCAATTTTTTTAAAAGAAAAATACATGTAAAATACTATATTACCATTTTATCAATTAAATTAAAATATAACTCATTAAAATTATAATTATACACCGACTATCGTGTCACCAATGAATCACCACGAAGTCAAATATTATTCTATTTTTTTAACTTTCAAAAAATAAATATAAAAGCATAAGGAATATAAAAAATATATATGAAACTCAAAAATAAAATTATGAAATAAAAATTTCAGTTTTTTTTTTTAAATGATCAAAATTTAGAAAAAAAATACAAAAAAAAAAACCTAAACTAAAAATATTCAAATTTTTTTTTAATTTGGGTATAAATGTATGAATATGACATGCTCACTCTCTAGTTTTAATCTGATTTATAACAACTAAGATTATTTTGTTATGTTTTCATTATTTCTACAATGATATCTAGTTTGTTACAAGTTTTTTATAGTTGTAGATTATTTTTTAAAACTAATTAATAACATAATATAATTGAAAAATAAAATTTATATTTAATATTGCATCAACTTTATTATTTTCTTTGTGGTCATCGCCATGTTGATGCATTCATATGTTTATTGAGTGTGAACGTATTTATTAATTGAATTGTGTGTTCAGTGTGATTAATTCTCACTTTTGTTCTTCTTACTAGTTACTTAATATCAATATTTTAATATTGATGTATTAATTTGCATGGTATGTCTTGAATTATGAATGTGTTAAGTTATGTATTTTTTTATTAAATATAATATTAGTTTAAATACGATATAGTATTAGTACGCCTATGATATAGTACTAGTTAATATATTACTATATAGTACTAGAGATTAATGTGGGTATAAAAATATTATTTAATATATGAACTAATACTATACAATATGTGAATTAATATTACACTATATTTGAAATAGTACCATAGAGTATGTGAACTAATACTATACAATATGTGAACTAATACTATACTATATTTGAACTAGTACCATAGAGTATGTGAACTAATACTATACAATATGTGAATTAATATTATACTATATTTGAACTAGTACCATAGAGTATGTGAACTAATACTATACAATATGTGAACTAATAGTATACTATATTTGAACTAGTACCATAGAGTATGTGAACTAATACTATACAATATGTGAACTAATACTATACCATATTTGAACTAGTACCATAAAGTATATAAACTCGAAATTCGAAAACAGTAGAACTTGTACCAATATAAACTAATATTATAATGTATATGAACTAATACGTACAGTACTTTACATATTAACTAATAATACACCATAATACTTATCAATTGTTATCATAACACTTATAAACTAAAAATTATTATATATAAAAAACTAAAATAAAGTGATTAAAAAATGAAAGTTCGAATGAAAATAATAATTAAACAATGTAAAACAAAGTAAAATTTGTAAGGAATGAAGTAAATTTTTGAAAGGATAAGATGAATATTATACACCAATTAATTAAAGTAAAATAGTATCAATAGAATTGAACACTTGCAGCTAAAAGAGATGAGATTTTTATTTTTTAAAACAAATTATTATTATACTATTTAATATTTTAAAAAAACAATTAATATTAATTTTAAATTTTTTTTATTAGACTTTAAAATTTTAGAATAATTATTTGTGTCATAAAAAGAAAGTACGTGAAAAAAAATATCATTTGAAACACAAATGATAAATATGAAGAAAAATAAATTTAAAAAATAATATTAAAAAGAGAAATATAAATATCAATTTGAAGTAAAATAAAAAAATAAAATGTTAAAAAATTAATTGAGTATTATTTTTTAATTATAAAAAAAATAAAAAATTAATTGAAGTAAAATAAAGTCCCAAAAAATCTATGTGCTAAATTAATATAGTACATGGTCATGTGTTATTTGTAATGGGTTATTGGATTGTATATAATAAATTGGTCATGTGTTATTGGATTGGATATAGTAAATGGGTGGGTTATTGAATCCAGTTACATACATGTAACTAGTACACAAGAGTGTAACCCAAACAGATTAGGGTCTTAATCGGTTCATATTTAACGGTCCTACAATTGTTGGTATCTAATCCTAACCCTAACGGGCCACAGACTAAACGGGCCACTAACGGACTACAAAAAAAAAAAATTCTTTTAAAATCAAAGGTTTCAATTGACACGTCCAACAAAAAAATAAAATGGAAAAATATATAATTAATTAATTTTTTTTTTTTTTTGGAAACAACAAAGATTTTATTATTGGGTATGAGACATACCCCAAAATGAAATCAAGTAGCCATCTCCCTGACATTCTTCCTAATTCCTAACACACACACACACAAAGTTGGATCCATTTTCCAATCGTCAAAAGAGTTCCAAGAGTGTAAAAATGAGTTAGCCTTCAGCCACCTGTATGAATGGATTTTAACATTGTCCACAGTTCTTTCAATCTCCAAGCTTCTTCCCTTAAATGTGAATTCATTTCTAATGTTCCAAATATTCCAAATGGTGCAGTGCCAAATCAAAGCCCACGCCGAACTCCACTTTAACTCCGCGGCTCCGCCTCTCCTTTATGCCTCTTGAAGTGATTGAATTTGGTCTCGTTTTCTTCCCTTTTTAGACCGAACCAGTTGTAGATGTTATCCCAAATACTCAAGCTTTTTGTGCACAAAAAGAACAAATGGTCTGTATCTTCGTCATCACAATTGCAGAATTTATACGTCGTTGAAAAGTTCTCGTTGTAAGCTCCTCTCCTCCTCAAATTAATAATTGTGGGAATTTTGTCTTGAACCATTCGCCAAGAAAAAGCAGCCACCTTGAGAGGGACACCCTTCGTCCATATTCCTCCAATCTCGTCCAGCTCCTGGTCCTCCTTCGTTTGTCTTTTGAGTAGCATTTTGTAAGCTGATCTAACCGAATACTGCCCATTTTTCTCAAGCTCCCAGGACCAAAAATCAGCTTCTTCAGATTTACGAAAGTACCTGTTCACATGCTCACACAAATCATTAACAACATGGGTCTCCCACTCAAATAAATCTCTACGCCAATTCCACACCATACACTTGACTTCCCCCACCCACTTGATCCTATCCGACACCAAAATTTTTTTCTCTAACTCGATGCTAAAAAGCCTCGGAAATAGGCTTTTAAGGCTCTTGCCTCCCACCCAACAATCCTCCCAAAATTTAGTAGATTTCCCATTACATACAATCAAAGAGCTATTATAAAAAAACCAATCACTCGACCCAATAAATCTAACCAAATTCGGCCACCACACCGACCACGATTTATGACATTCTCCCACCGACCTGAAGTACTCGACACACACTACAAGAAATGGGGGGAATAGCGACGAAAATTTTGCGACAAATCTAAATTTCATCGCTAAAATCAATTTTTAGCAACGAAATATAAATTTTCGCTGCTAAATTGTTAGATTTAATATTTGCAACAAAATATATATATTTCATCGCTATATTAGTAACAAATTGTTTCATTTTGTTGTTAATAATCAAAACAACAATGAAAATTATATTTCGTCGCTAATATTTTGCGATGAAATATAAATTTTTGTGGCTAATTTCTTGAAATTATATTTTACAACAAAATTTATATATTGCATCGCTATATTAGCAACAATTTGCTTCATTTTGTTGTTAATAATCAGAAAAACTATGAAAATTATATTTCGTTGCTAATATTTTGCGATGAAATAGAAATTTTCGTGGCTAATTTTTTGAAATTAATTTTTGCAACAAAATTTATATATTTCATCGCTATATTAGCAGCAAATTGCTTCATTTTGTTGTTAATAATCAGAACAAAAATGAAAATTATATTTCGTTGCTAATATTTTTCGATGAAATAGAAATTTTTGTGGCTAATTTCTTGAAATTAATTTTTGCAACAAAATTTATATATTTCATCACTTTATTAGCAACAAACTGCATCATTTTGTTGTTAATAATAAGAACAACAATGATAATTATATTTCGTGGCTAATATTAAATTAACTATGCTTGTTAAATCAAGAAAATCGATTTATATAATTAAATGTTTAATAATTCTCCAAATTTTATGTCTTATAAATCAGTATGAATGTTTTAAAAATATTTATAAATATGATGATGCAAATGAAGATGGTCATAATTAAAGATGGGAGAATGAAGATTGCTTCATTTTGTTGTTAATAATCAGAAAAAAAATGAAAATTATATTTCGTTGCTAATATTTTGCGATGAAATAGAAATTTTTGTGGCTAATTTCTTGAAATTAATTTTTGCAACAAAATTTATATATTTCATCACTTTATTAGCAACAAACTGCATCATTTTGTTGTTAATAATCAGAGCAACAATGACAATTATATTTTCTTGCTAATATTTTGCGATGAAATTGAAAATTTTGTGGCTAATTTCTTGAAATTAATTTTTGCAACAAAATTTATATATTTCATTGCTATATTAGCAACAAATTGCTTCATTTTGTTGTTAATAATCAGAACAACAATGAAAATTATATTTCGTCACTAATATTTTACGATGAAATAGAAATTTTTGTGACTAATTTATTGAAATTAATTTTTGCGATGAATCGCTATACTAGCAACGTATTGCTGCATTTTGTTGTTAATAATCAGAACAACAATGAAAATTATATTTTGTCGCTAATATTTTACGATAAAATATATTTTTTTGTGGCTAATTTATTGAAATTACTTTTTGTGATGAAATAAAAATATTTCATCGCTAAACTAGCAACAAATTCTTTTATTTTGTTGTTAATAATTAGAACAACAATGAAAATTATATTTAGTCGCTATTATTTCGCGATGCAGTATATTTTTTGTGGCTAATTTCTTGGAATTAATATTTGCAACAAAATTAAAATATTTTAACGCTACACTTTTATCAAATTATTTTATTTTGTGGTTAATAATAAGAACAACAATGATAATTATATTTCGTGGCTAATATTAAATTAACTATGCTTGTTAAATCAAGAAAATCGATTTATATAATTAAATGTTTAATAATTCTCCAAATTTTATGTCTTATAAATCAGTATGAATATTTATAAAAATATTTATAAATATGATGATGCAAATGAAGATGGACATAATTAAAGATGGGAGAATGAAGATTGGCTGTAATATTTATTATTTTTTTTAAATTGTTAAAGTAACATTGATTTTTTACAATTGGAATTGTTTTAAAAATTACAATATATATACACATGTATATATACATATATAGTTGTTACAAGTTAAAAATTAATCAATTAATAAATGTGAAATAAATTATTAAATGAGTAAAAATAACTAAATTAGTAACAATTGAATACATATATAATTAATATTAAAAACTGAACCAAAGAGCTGTCTGCCCGAATGGTAGGCGCCCAGCTATGGGCGCCCATCCACCCGGGATCAATTCCCACTAAGACCAAATAAAATATTTATTTAAATAAAATGGGGGAGGGGGTATGTGGGTGCGGGTCGGGTTGGGTTGGGTTGAGTTGGGGTCGTTTGGGGCGGGGCGGGTGTGGGTTGGGTACGGGTTGGGGCGGGTCGAGTGTTGGTGCGGGTTGGGGCGGGTCGAGTGCAGAAGTGGGTTTAGAGAACGATTGAATTGATTCGGTTGGGGTGGGTCGGGTGTGGGTTGGGGCGGGTCGAGTGTGGGTGCGAGTTGGGTTGGTCGATTACGGAAGTGGGTTTAGAGAATGATTCGTAAATCGGATATCATAGCCAAATATTAGCAACAAAAATTCTAATATTTTTGTCGCTAATGTGAGTTAGCGATGAAATAATTTTGTCGCGGGATTTGTTGCTATACACCCGTCGCTAACGTGTTTACGAAAAATGTTTGATTTTCCTCGCAAACATTTTGTGATGAAACTCATATTTTCGTCGCTAACATTTTGCGATGAAACTTATATTTTCGTCGCTAATATTTTGCGATGAAACTCAAATTTTCGTCGCTAATATTTTGCGATGAAACTCAAATTTTCATCGCAAACATTTGCGACAAAATTAATTTTTTTTATCGCAAACACGTTAGCGACGGGCGTATAGCAACAAATCCTGCGACAAAATTATTTCATCGCTAACTCACGTTAGCGACGAAAATATTAGAATTAACGACAAATTTTTTCATGGCTAAATTGCAGTTTTCTTGTAGTGACACTCCCTAAACGACCCATATTTGGAAAACAAAATATCAGCCCACAAATTATCCCCACCCCTCAAAAGACTCCACCCCCATTTTCCTAATAATGCTGAATTGAAAAGATTAATATCTTTGATTCCCAGCCCACCTCTCTGTTTTTCTCTCTACACAATATTTCCCACCTTACCCAAGGAATTCTTCTCACCTTTGAGTCATCGTTACTCTACAGGAATCGCCTAAGGATAGATTGAATGGAATTCAAGGTACTCGAAGGGGCTTGGTTGAGGGATAAAGAATAGGTTGGAAGGTTTGAGAGCACGGATTTAATTAGTACCATCTTGCCACCAAAAGAAAGTGATTTCGAGTCCCAAAACCCCAAGCGGTTCTCTAGAGAATTAATTAATCCTTCCCAGCTTGCAAGTCTCCTGGAATTGGCACCAATTTTTTGTCCCAGGTAATTAAATGGCAGGTCTGCAGATTTACAGTTTAAAGTAGAAGCCCATAAGGACAATTCTGCCTCGCTAACATTAATCCACGACAGTGTGCTTTTGGAAAAGTTGATTTTCAGTCCGGACCAAACTTCAAACATCCTCAAAATGCTCTTTAGCACCAGAATATTACTGTTATTTGCTTCGCCAAAAAATAGCGTATCATCAGCAAATTGGAGATGAGAAACCTTCACTTGATTTTTGCCCACCTTTACAGGAGTAAAATAGTTGCACTGGACTGCTTTTGCTGTTGGGATATGAATCCTAGAACAAGTCCTAAATGATGATAAAAAGATAAAAGATGAAGTTTTGATAAGCCAAAAGAAGACTTGAATATTTTCTAAGTATTGACTGATCTAGTCTAGTTAAGAAGAAGTCATCTTGTATCGATCAGTAGAGTTCACAAGACAAGTACTAGTTCACAAAACAAGTATTGTTTGAAAAGAAAAGTATATCTGTTTAAAAGACAAGTACATGTTATAAGTACTTTGTATAATTGTTAGGTTTTATACTGAGCTATTTGAAATGTATAGAAGCTCATGTTTTGTTCTTATTCATTGTATAGTTTTTAAGGTGACTAAGCTGAATTATAAAGCTTAATGTAATGTAATAGTCTTGTTAGGATTAGATGATAGGACTAGATTAGTTCTATGTTGTAATCTGAAGAAGTCTACTACTACTGGACAAGACAGGTGCGACTCAACAAGACAAGACAAGAAGACTTGAAGTTAGTTACAAAAGCGTATTGAAAGTAAAGATAGAAGAATTAGTTAAGGAATAACTAATTAACTGCTTAAAACGCGTTAGTGGATAAGATTAGAAGTTACAAGTTAGTTTTCAAGAAGAGGTTGTTATACAACTGAAAGTTCTTGAAGATGAAGCTTATAAATACCTCATAATATTCTACAGTTGGAGACTACTGTTACAAAGAGAATTAAAAGCATTATTGAAGATTCAAGTGAAGAAATTACTCTCAGAGTTGTAGTTCAGAAAGTAAAGCTACAGAAGACAAGTGAAGAACAAGAAGGCTACTACTGAACGAAGAGAAGTTTTAATTTTTGTTTTACTGTTTCAAGTTGCTAGATACTTGTAAATCGCTAGTAAGATCGAAGAAGCACTTGGTAGTGTTGTCGAGAAGATCTAAGTCTTATTTCTTGAGACTTAAAGCTACAAGAACATATTACTCCATTAGACGAGTTAATAAGAATTTCACAACTGGGTTGTGAGAGTGGATGTAGACAAGTTGTCGAACCACTATAAAATCTCATGTTTGATTACTTTACTGTTTTGTTTGTTTGAATTGATTAACTGATTATTTGTTGAACATACATAACTAAACAAGACTAGTTGAGTAAACACTAAAACAGAGTTCTCGAAATAAGTTGAGTATAAACTAGAATTGGGCTCATTGTTATATTCTGATTTCCGCATCGTACTTTGATATATCGAAAGATTTTTGAAAAGTCTATTCACCCCCCCTCTAGACGTTTTCACTAGCTTAATCGTTATTAAACTCAACTTAGGGACCTACAAGTGGTATCAGAGCAGTAGTTTACAAACTGCTGTTTCTTGATAACCAATTCAAGACTTGGGTGAAGTCTTGGTCCGTGATTATACGTGCTCTTACGTGTTCTTTATCACTATACTTGAAAATATCTGTTTCTTGATACTATACTGTGTCATACGTATTTCCTTGAATCATGTCACTCGAAATAAGCGCTAACAAGTTACCTAAGTTCCAGGTTCAGGACTATGACTATTGGAAACTAAGGATGGAAGCCATCTTCAGTTCCACTCACGACTTAATGATCTCCGTCATCACTGAAGGTCCAATAGTGACCATGATCCCCAATACTGCTGCCCTCGACAAAGACCAACCCGTGGGTACTCTCGTCAAGAAACCAAGGTCAGAACTAACCTCAGAAGAAATGAGACAGAATAATTTGGATAGCTTGGCCAAGAATTACATCTTACACACTCTTCCTAACGAGTATCTAGGAAAAGTGTTAAAATGTAAAACTGCCAAAGAAATGTGGGATCACTTAGCTATCATTTGTGAAGGGACATCCTTAATCAAAGAAAGCAAGCTTTCCACTGCAGTCCAAAGATTTGAATCATTTCATATGAAAACTGGTGAAACAATAGACCAGTTGGATACTCGTTTTACCAAAATCATGAATGACTTGGAAGTCCTTGGTAAATCTTATACTCCGCGTGAAATCAATCTTAGGATTCTCAAAAGCCTTGATAGTCGATGGAAAATGGTAAAAATGCTTGTTAAGAATACCCAAGATATAGACGTGTGGACAGCAGAGACCATGTTTCAAACTCTAAAGGCCCATGAGTTTGATTTAGACGAAGATGAACCCATTGTAAGTAGTGACAGAGAACATGCTGTATCTAAGAACGTTGCTTTTAAGGCTAGCTCGTCTAAGGTAGACAGGTCAAAGACTAAGACAAGGTCTGCTTCTGTGAAAGACGAGTTAGATACTGATCTTAGTCTGAAGGATCAGGTAAGCCTCATGGTTAGAAAGTTTGATAGGCTGAATAAACGTTTTGGAAGATATAAGAAATTTTATAGAGATCATAGAGGGTCTGCTTCTAAGAACTCGTTTGAGACCAGACGAGACCGAAACTCGTCCGAAAGGAGAGACGAAGTCTTGAAAGGTAACAGACAAGATAGAGAGTCTGATGGTAGGAAGATTACTCGTTCTGATAGACGTGATAAACGAAGGAATAACTCTCCTATAAAAAAGGCTACGAATGATCTCTTGTGCTACAATTGTGAAAAGCCAGGTCACTACATATATGAATGTCCAGACCTAAGCACTGATGATCGAGAAGAACGCAAAGCACGAAGGGAAAAAAGATACAACCGTGGCAAAAAGGCAATGATGGCCAATGATGACTCTGACTCTGACTCAGACGAGTTGCCATCATCCTCATCTAGTTACCCGTCTGAACCAGATCACGATGAAGCCTTCATAGTAGATGATGGTCTATGCTGCATGGCCAAAATCGACCAAGAGGTATCATCTGCTACTTCTTTTCAATCTTGTGATGAATCAGATTCTGATGAAAGTGATACTGCCAGTAGCAAAGTAAGGAGTAGCCTTCAGCACTCTACTAGTGCAGTTGAAGACGACCTCCTACTTGCCAACCAGGCAATCATTGAAGTCAGTGACG
Source organism: Galeopsis tetrahit (assembly GCA_963675135.1). Classification (NCBI taxonomy): domain Eukaryota; kingdom Viridiplantae; phylum Streptophyta; class Magnoliopsida; order Lamiales; family Lamiaceae; genus Galeopsis; species Galeopsis tetrahit. The sequence goes on along the minus strand of OY776127.1, from coordinate 17,806,543 downwards.
AAAACATCATTTTAAGACAAGAAATCATTGATCTTAAGGAAGCTCAGTCTAAAGTAGATCCTAATATAACAGTCCTAAATGAACGCTTGCAAGAAGAGTTGAGTCAACTCAAAGACAAGTGTGCATTGACAGACAAGTTGTATCAAGACCTACTTAAGACACATGCTACTGAGAAACATGAATTCAATGTTTTAAAAAGCAAGTGCAAAAAGCTTAAAGAACGTAATAAGTTCTTAGAAACCGAGGTTGTCACTCTAGACCTTAAACTTACTGACCTGGTTAACTCTTCTAAGGTTAACCTTGAATTGTCAGATAGGTATAGAGCTCCTGCTGACAAGACAGGCATAGGTGCTGAGACATCAAGCTCGTCTACTCAAGTTCCTAAGAACCCTACTATTTTCATCTCAAGCTCTTTGACAAATGATAAAGGAAAAGGACCAATGATATACGATATTGGAACTCCATCCGAAGGCAATGTACCCAAACAGACCCGAGTTAACATTCCAATTACCAAGGAAGGTAAAAAGAAAGTTAACAACAAGGCTGTTCCGTTTAAGACAAGTCAACAAAGGACTAGAAATCGTGGACGACCTAATCAGGTCAGATACGAGGACTGGTATCCTGAGGAGACAAGTTTTAGACAAGTACAAACTAGATGGAAAGAGCCTAGACCTCCTTTCATAAGGCAGTCTCAGCTCTACTCGTCTAGGCCTAGGAAAGTGACTTCAAAATATCGTATTCAACCCGTCTTATATCCTCCACCTTTGTCATATGATATCGAAGGAGAAGAAAGACCTAAACATGTCTATAAACCGTATGGACCTAATGCATATAAACCCTACTCTAACTATCATAGACAAGTGCCTGCTCAAGTAGAGATTAAGTCGAAAGGCTATCTCCAAAGAGTAGACCCGAACTCAACTGATAGGTCAGACAAGGACAACAAGGTCTTATTTTGCAACAAATATGGTCGAAAGCTTAGAAGATCAAACTTGTTCAGGACTCCAATGTACATTTGGATTCCATTGAACTCGACTAACACCCCAGGACCCCAATAAACAAGGAGGGTACCTAAATTATGAAATATCATCTAATGCAGGGTCGACTCGATCTATACAAGAAGGGTGGCTCAGTAGGAGAAACCTGGTACATAGACAGTGGTTGTTCACACCACATGACTGGTACCAAAGCTCTCTTATCAAGTTACCATGAGCAAGAAGGACCAAAAGTAATATTTGGTGATAGCTCCACTGCTGTTACTGAAGGATTTGGTTACATTCGGAATGGAGACATAGAGATCCAAGATGTCTCATATGTTGAAGGCTTGAAATACAATTTACTCTCTGTTTCACAGTTTTGTGATAGAGGTTACAAAGTGCAGTTCAAAAGTCAAAAGTGCGAAATCATAGACAAGAGGACTCATACCGTACTACTCGTCGGCATAAGACAAGGTAGTGTGTACATTGTGAATTGGAATAGTTGTCCGCGGGACACTTGTCTTCTTACTAAGACACCCAAAGAGGTCAGTTGGCTTTGGCATAGACGCCTTTGCCACATGAACTTTAAGGTGATTAATAAGATTGCGAGAGATTACCTTGTTGAAGGTATACCCAACGAAATCTATTTCAAATCACATGTATGCGATGCCTGTCAAAAAGGTAAACAAGTAAAAGGTTCCTTTAAATCTATTCCAACCCTCTCAACAAGTAGAGTTCTTGAACTTCTACATATGGACTTACATGGCCCAATAACTCCTCCAACTTTGAACGGTAGAAGGTACACACTTGTTGTGGTAGACGACTATTCTAAGTTCACTTGGGTAGTCTTCTTACACAAGAAGAGTGATACACAAACACTCCTACTTGATCTGTTGAAGAAGATACAAGTTGAGAAGAATCAGTCCATTGTCAAGATTCGTAGTGACAAGGGTACTGAATTCATTAACTGCTATATTAAAGAATTTTGTTCTAAGCGTGGCATCCAGCACCTTACTAGTGCAGCAAGGACACCACAAAAAAATGGAGTAGCAGAGCGAAGGAACAGAACTCTTAAGGAGGCCTGCAGGACCATGCTGACAGAGTATAATACTCCTCAGAAGTTTTGGGCAGAAGCGATTAATACTGCATGCCATTCCCAAAACAGAAGTGCTATCAATAAAGCACTAGGTAAGACGCCCTATGAGGTATGGAAAGGTAGAAAACCCAGAGTTTCATATTTCCATATATTTGGTTGTAAGTGTTTCATCCATAACAATGGAAAGAGCAAGTTGAATGCCTTCGATGCTAAAGCAAACGAGGGGATATTCTTAGGATACTCCTCGACTAGCAAAACATTTAGAGTATTCAACTACTCAACCCTTTGTGTGGAAGAAACACCACATGTGGTTTTCGATGAATCTCAACAGGACACGTCTGCCAACAAGATCAGTGAGAAAGTTACTGAGCTAACTATCGAATCTGACAAAGATTCAGAGGTATATGAATCCGTTCAAGCATACAATCCATTCATGAAAGCTCTCGAATCTGATGACAAGGAAAAGGTAAGTGCTCAAGGTAAGTCTACTAGACCAGTAGACATGCCTGCTCTAGTTGACTCATCTACTCCAGGTAAATCTGTTGACGATACAAAAGATGTTGACATGCATGATGTTGTACATGATATAGATGATAGTGCTACTGTTAAGAATAGAAATACATGGAAATCTGCGCATAATACTGAAAATATCATTGGTGACTCTACTGTTGGTGTGAAGACTAGACGACAACTCTTTGAGTCGCAAGAACAGCCGAGTCCAACTATGTTTTGCTGGTGTTGCTTCCTCTCTGCTATTGAGCCTACCACGGTTAAAGAGGCATTGGCTGATAGTAATTGGATCATCGCTATGCAAGACGAGTTGAACCAGTTTGTTCGAAACGACGTCTGGGAACTTGTCGATAGGCCGAAACATCATAATGTAGTTGGCACTCGATGGATTTTCAAGAATAAGAAAGATGAGAATTATTTAGTCGTTAGAAATAAGGCTAGACTAGTCGCCCAAGGCTACTCACAAGCTGAAGGCATAGACTATGATGAAACCTATGCCCCTGTTGCTAGACTAGAAGCCATTCGATTGTTCCTTGCATATGCTGCTCACATGAAATTTACCGTATATCAAATGGATGTTAAAAGTGCATTTCTTAACGGTATTCTTGCGGAAGAAGTGTATGTTGAACAACCCCCAGGCTTCAAAGTCAAAGGTAACCAGGTATACAGATTAAAGAAGGCCTTATATGGACTAAAACAAGCTCCAAGAGCCTGGTATGATACACTCTCTCTCTTTCTATTAGAAAATGGTTTTACTAAGGGCAAGGTCGATAGAACCCTGTTCAGAAGACAAGAAGGGAAGGACATTTTACTCGTCCAAATTTACGTAGATGACATCATTTTTGGTTCACCTAACAAAAAGCTGAGTGAAAGTTTTTCAACACTCATGCAAAGTAAATTTGAGATGTCTATGATGGGTGAAATGAATTACTTTCTTGGACTTCAAGTAAAACAGACCCCAGAAGGGATTTTCATAAATCAAGCAAAGTATACTCGTAATCTACTAGACAAGTATGGTATTAAGACATGTAAATCTTCTGGAGTACCTATGCAACCTACCTACAGGATGGATCCAGACGAGAATGGTAAGTGTGCTGATCAAACTCATTACCGTTGTCTTATTGGTTCATTACTGTACTTGACTGCTAGTAGACCTGATATTGCATTCTCTGTTGGCATATGTGCTCGTTTTCAAGCTAATCCAAAAGAGAGTCATATGGAAACCACTAAAAGGATTCTGAAATATTTGAAAGGAACCATCAATCGTGGTATATGGTATCCTTCAAATGATGATTTATCCCTAAGTGGCTACTCTGATTCTGATTTTGGTGGTTGTAGAATAGATAGGAAATCTACATCTGGTTCTTGTCAATTCTTAGGCACAAAACTCATTTCATGGTTTTCGAAAAAGCAGACTAGTGTTGCAACTTCAACTACCGAAGCCGAGTACATGGCTGCTGGTAGTTGTTGTAGTCAAATACTCTGGCTCATGCAACAGCTTAGAGATTACAATATACATGAATCAAATGTTCCTATTTTCTGTGATAGTAATAGTGCTATTGCCATTACACAAAATCCTGTTTTGCACACACGTTGTAAGCATGTTGATGTGAAGCATCATTTTATACGTGATCATGTAGAAAAGGACATTCGCATGGAAAAGATTCATACTGATTTTCAAAGAGCTGACATTTTCACAAAACCATTAGCTGAGGCACATTTTCATGAATTATGCATTAGTCTAGGGTTAATTGATTTAGACCCTACTTGCCTATAGTTATGCACTAACCAGACAGGTACATCAAAGAAATAAGGAGACAAGATCACTAGATCAGAGCACTCGACTAATCACTCAACAGACAGGTATACAAGGCTAGACTAGATGACCAAACAACCCGATGAGGAAGCTGGTAAAGCTGAGGGTAATACTAAGGGAATAAAACATTTAAGGGGGAATCATTGATTTCTTAAATATCCTTATGTTAACTCTTATGTTTGTTAACAGTCATCTTGCTCGAAACCTTGTTCACTACTCTACATTGATATTCATCTTATTTATTTCACTCGACTACCTGTATTACATCTAATCTGTAGCGCAAGAAAAGACAGGTTCAAATAGTCGCTCGATGTTCAACACAGACAAGCACAATCGAAGGGGGAACTCCCCTTGTGCACGTTAGTCTACTCGTCTGTTCTGAATAGACTCGAACAGACAAGATAAGTGTTCTTATGATTTAAATACTCTAAGTGTTTAAACAATACGAATTAAGGATATAAATGTAATCTGTTAATGAAAACTTTGAAAACCCTAGAATTGGATTTATACACTCCATTTAATGAGGTATATATAACCAGTTCGCGCCAAAACCCTACTATGCTAGGTCGGATAAGTACACCCCATTTACCTACTAATATAAGTGGCGGATTTCAAATTTCACAATATCAAAACACATACTCTTCTCGATTCCGTAACCGAATCTCAAAAGTCCCAACTGTTGGATTATTTGCTTCACACTTGGCTCCTTGATTTGGAAAATTTCAGTTTCTATAAAACCGAACACTTCCACATTTTTCGCCTCACGATTTCCTTAACTTCCCTATTCCAGCTTTGAAATTTCTTGCGAAAATTACTCCTGTATTCTTACCCATACAATCATCACTATGTCGATCATATCTCTTTTCGATATAAGTACTAACATGCAGGCCAAATTTGATCTTGGCAAGTTCATCTCTGAAAACAAGGTTCATGTGGAACCATCGGTGTATTTTGAGGGAAAACACACTGATGATAATCAAGAAATTTTAACAAAATGTTAGAGATGTGGTTTAAAACCATATCTGGAGGCCTTTCCTCAAGTCGTTTTGGAGGAAGAAGTTTTGGAGTTCTTTGCAAATGCCACCAGAAGAGGCGACTCCATTAGATCTTTTATTGGAGGCAGTCTAGTAGAGATTACTCGCGAAGTTGTGTTCGAAAAGTTAAAGCTGCCTATTGGATCAATTGATGTAGAAGAATATGCGCTTGGTCAAGAACTACGATACCTAAGTATTTTCTGTGGCAAGAAGATTCGTTTAAATCGAGATGGTAAAATTCCAGCAGTTAAGAAGAAAGAGCTTCTAGAGAAATACAGGACTCTTCTTGATATTGCATCAAAAATCTTGATGTGTGTCACCGGTTCTTATGATTCAGTCACCTTGCAGAAGGCAAGAGTGATGGCTGCAATATATGATGGAATTATTGAAGGAAACTGGTTCAAGTTGTTCGCAGATCGAATAATGTATTTTGAAAGAAGTGTTAGAGTCGACACAGACACAGCGAATTGGGTGGTGTCAAACGTGGTTGGCTTTGGAAACAAGCTTTCAATTCTCCTACCCATGTTGTTACCAACAAATACGGAGTGGAGTAAAGGTAAGACATTTCATCCGTTGAAATTTTACCTAAAGAAAGAAGCTTTGAGGAAGCAAGTTGCTGCTAGACCAGCTGCACCCAGGCAAGTTCAGATGAATCCTATGGATTTGATGCCATATGGTGCCTCATCTAGTTCTTCGGAAGATAAGTCTGATAATGAGGAAGACGAAGAAGTAGCACAAGATGAGTCTAGTACAAATGACTCGGAGGAGACCCAATCTGATGGTAAGTCTGAGAAAGTCGAGGAGACAGGTGCTGGTGATCTTCAAGTTTATCGGCTGATTCGAGTTGAGTCAAGTCCATCGCCAGACAAGACGACTACTCAACAGGTTGGTACTTCATCTCACTCTATTTCTATTCCTCTCTCTCTCCCTCCTGTTCAAACCAAAGCAAGATCACATCGATCTCGTGCCAGAGCCATACCCCAAACCTCACAAGTGTTGGCAGTACATCCACTGAGAGCCAACATAACTCAAGACACTACTATAATTGATACAACTGATACTTCAACAGTTGTCAAACCAAACCTAGCTACATCTCAGCTCCCAGAAACCACAGCCCAAATTTTATCCTTACCCACAACAGAAAATGTTGAACCCAGCAACCCGTCTATTTCAGAAACCCCACTAGTTGCCTCTGCAACAACTGAGACAGGGACCTTACCTGCTCAGAACACTCCTGAAATTAGATTCGATTCCCTCGTCTATTATCCGATGTGCTTAAGGGAGAAGAGGGTTCGTGCTAAAGTCAGTAACAATCTGAAGAAGAGGCTCTCGTCTATTGAGATAGACACCTCATCAGAACAGTTTGAGAAGCTCCTTAGGATATGCACATGGGTTGCATTGAAGAAGTCTTCAACAAATGATCTTTTCGAAGTTATCCAAGGAATGGGAGGCATCTCGAATTTTATGGATTGGGAGATGGAACAGAAAGAGAATAGTGGAGTTCAAGACTATTCCGAACTCCTTCCATCACATGCTCTTACAGCTTTGGTAAAGCGAATGCTGACTGTGCCAGATGATGTGTTGCCTGCGTCACACATGGTTACTATTGGAATTCAAACTGACCTACTGGAAGAGGAGGTGACAGCAGAACTTGTTGATGCTGGTATTCAAACTTCACATCAGTCAGAGGATGAGTCTGAAAACTCTGATGATGCTGATTCTTTCGACTTTGGAGTAGAAGACGATGAGTTTATGGATGTTGTGATGTTTAATGAAGATGAACTTGTTGAGAAAGTTCAAGAAGGAGTTGTCTCTGAGGCTCAGTCGTCTACTCAAGTTTTTCCTGAAGGTTATCTTGTAGAGCTAAAGTCGGACTTGAAAGATGTTGTCCATTCTGCTATTGAAGAGTTCTTGAATTCGAAAGTCAAGGACATGCTAGTTGAGCAGAACCAATCGCTTGTTGACTCCTCCAGAGAATTGATTGTCGGTGAGGTCAACAAAATGGACTCAACTTTCCGAGCAGAGTTGTATGCGGAAGTTGAAAGGTTCTTACAGAAGCAAGTTGACTTTTCTGAGAAAAGATCTATCTCATTTGCTAGATCGTTGGCTGAAGAATCTGGCAAGATGGAACGTCTCTACAGGGTTAAGATTGAAATTGCAGATGAACAAAGGCGAGAAGCACAAGATCAGTTGGTGCGTTCTCAAGCTGTTCTCACTGAGCTAACAAAGCAGAACACTCTCCTTCGTTAGACAGCTGTTCATTTCAAAGACGAGTTGGCCATTAACTAAAACAAATTGGAATCCACTGCTGAGCGACTAGACGAGTTGAGTCGTGTTCAGTCACATCAAAGACAAATAGAACTAGCTGCTGAAGCGATGAAGGAAGCTGTGAAAGAAGAAATGACTCGCTTTACTAGTCTTTTCACTCTTAAGGCGAATGATGAAGCCAAAAAGGGGGAAGAGACAAGTAGAGTTGTTATTGCTGCAGATAAATCTAGTGCTGAGAAGGCTGTTGCATCTGCGATACAAGAACTAAAGAGGCCTAAGAGAGGCAAGTTAGTCAAGACTGCAGAGCTTGAGCAAGCTAAAGCTGACGGGCTATTGAAAAAGATGGAGAAGGGTAAGAGTGTTGCATCTCCAGAAGCTGAGATCCAAACCAGACGATCTAAAAGACAGATAGCTTTTGAAGGAACTGAAGAACATGTTGCAGTTGAGAAGAAACAAAAGATTGTTGATCCAAATGATGAAAGTCATTATGCTAGCAAGAAGAAAATTCAGAAGCATATTGAGAGATTGCAGAAGCTGAAGGCAGATGAAGATCAGTTTATTGATTATTTCATTGACAAGGAGCATCGAGGTGACTGGATGAAAGTGAAGAGGCAATGGGAACTTGATCATTGGATAATCAGAAAGTATGGTGATTCTGATAGTACATATGAGTTATATTCAATGTTTGATAAGTTCATGGAAGGTCAGAACCAAATGCTTTGGAATTTGATATTGAGAATATCTGCTGCTGCAAATTTCAACATTCTTGTTCCTATATTTCCAAAGTGGAAATGCCCAATGACCAGTTCAGGTAAAAGAGTTGATTTTAACCTAATTAAGAAGTATGAAGAAGAGCTACTTGACAAGGAGAAGATCGAGACTGAAGATCATATCAGAGTTATTCACAAGAGACTCCTAGATGCATTCTGTGTTCCAAATCCAGAAGGAGGTACTCTTTCAGATTAGTTTTTTTTTGCTCTGATATTTAGTTTTTGTTTTTGATATTAAGTATGTGTAATATCTACTGGTCACATTTTGAATGAATGAAAAGATAAGTACTATTTGGTGTTAAGACAAGATAACTACTTAACTAGTCTATTATTATGAAAAGATTCAAGTAGTTTTGGCTTCATCAAAAAGGGGGAAATTGTTGGGATATGAATCCTAGAACAAGTCCTAAATGATGATAAAAAGATAAAAGATGAAGTTTTGATAAGCCAAAAGAAGACTTGAATATTTTTTAAGTATTGACTGATCTAGTCTAGTTAAGAAGAAGTCATCTTGTATCGATCAGTAGAGTTCACAAGACAAGTACTAGTTCACAAAACAAGTATTGTTTGAAAAGAAAAGTATATCTGTTTAAAAGACAAGTACATGTTATAAGTACTTTGTATAATTGTTAGGTTTTATACTGAGCTATTTGAAATGTATAGAAGCTCATGTTTTGTTCTTATTCATTGTATAGTTTTTAAGGTGACTAAGCTGAATTATAAAGCTTAATGTAATGTAATAGTCTTGTTAGGATTAGATGATATGACTAGATTAGTTCTATGTTGTAATCTGAAGAAGTCTACTACTACTGGACAAGACATGTGCGACTCAACAAGACAAGACAAGAAGACTTGAAGTTAGTTACAAAAGCGTATTGAAAGTAAAGATGGAAGAATTAGTTAAGGAATAACTAATTACCTGCTTAAACCGCGTAAGTGGATAAGATTAGAAGTTACAAGTTATTTTTCAAGAAGAGGTTGTTATACAACTGAAAGTTCTTGAAGATGAAGCTTATAAATACCTCATAATATTCTACAGTTGGAGACTACTGTTACAAAGAGAATTAAAAGCATTATTGAAGATTCAAGTGAAGAAATTACTCTCAGAGTTGTAGTTCAGAAAGTAAAGCTACAGAAGACAAGTGAAGAACAAGAAGGCTACTACTGAACGAAGAGAAGTTTTAATTTTTGTTTTACTGTTTCAAGTTGCTAGATACTTGTAAATCGCTAGTAAGATCGAAGAAGCACTTGGTAGTGTTGTCGAGAAGATCTAAGTCTTATTTCTTGAGACTTAAAGCTACAAGAACATATTACTCCATTAGACGAGTTAATAAGAATTTCACAACTGGGTTGTGAGAGTGGATGTAGACAAGTTGTCGAACCACTATAAAATCTCGTGTTTGATTACTTTACTGTTTTGTTTGTTTGAATTGATTAACTGATTATTTGTTGAACATACATAACTAAACAAGACTAGTTGAGTAAACACTAAAATAGAGTTCTCGAAATAAGTTGAGTATAAACTAGAATTGGGCTCATTGTTATATTCTGATTTCCGCATCGTACTTTGATATATCAAAAGATTTTTGAAAAGTCTATTCACCCCCCCTCCCCCCTCTAGACGTTTTCACTAACTTACTCGTTATTAAACTCAACTTAGGGACCTACATTTGCCATCATCATACTAAGGCATTCTCCCACCACTGTGAATAAAAACGGAGAGATAGAATCCCCCTGGCGGAGACCTTTCTCCATCAAAAACTCCTTCGTCGGGCTGCCGTTAACTAATATAGAAAGTGATGCAGTCTGATTTAAACCATATAATTAGTTAATGATCGATAAATAAGAAAACAAAAGTATAATTTAAACACAATTCTAGAACTCATTGGTCCTTAATATGGCCAAATAAACCTAAACAAATATCATAATCTAATAAAAAAAAATAGTAATAGTGACTAATGAATGGTAATGAGTTGTTTAATGCTGATAGTTATAACATTGGGCCAAATGACTCAAAATTTGTTAACAGGTTATTTATTAAAAAAAAAAAAACAACTCGGGCTAGCGGGCTAACCGATACGGGTCAAAAAAGCCCGATTTTAAACGGGCCTTTGATTCATGAACCCTAACCCTGCATTTTTTAGGGTTAAACGGGCCAGTCCGGTTAGCCCGGCCCGAATGAACATCTCTAGGCTGCACCATTTGTGTTTTTATTATTTTTAAATTAATTTTAATATATCATCTCCATTTTAACATTAGATAGCTTAAATAAAAATACATAATTACATAAAATAATACTATGTAGGGTTTTTCTTAGTGTAGTCCAATTGTACAAAGTGACTACGTAGTTAGCGCGTCGAATCGCGTCACATGGCGTCGTATGCGTCGTATGAACCTGCTACCTGTTATACAGGTTTAAATTAATTAAATCATTTTTTAAAATTGTATTTTGTTATTTACTATATTACCCTTCTTTTATTAAAATTATTTTTAATATATATATATTAAGTAAAATTACTATTCTACCCTTTTTATATAAGTAAAATTTTGATTGTGCACGGTCCAGCAGCCGTGCACAATTGCACGGTCTATTCTCAGTAACACGTGTAAATTGAAAAATGTATTGTAAGTGGTATTGTGCACGATCCAGGAGTCGTGCAGGATTGCACGGTCTATACTCAGTCACCCGTGTACATCGATAAATGTTCTAGAAGTGCTCAATTGCACAGTCCAACAAACGTGCACGGTTGCACGGTCTATACTCAGTCACCTGTGTAAATCGAAAAATGTACTGGAAGTACTCACTTGCACGGTCCAACAGCTGTGCACGGTTGCACGATCGATACTCAGTCACCCGTGTAAATAAAAAAATGTACTGGAAGTACTCACTTGCACGGTCCAATAGTTGTGCACGGTTGCACGGTCGATACTCAGTAAACCGTGCAATCCAAAAAATGTGTTGTAAGTGCTCACTTTCACGGTTCAACAGCCGTGCCTGGTTGCACGATCGATATTCAGTAAAAATTCTTATTTTATTTATCTGATTTTTATTTTAGTTTATTCTGATTTTTATTTTAGTTTAATTTGATTTGTAATTTTATTAATAATATAATATAAGGGTAAATAGGTAATTGATGTAGATAAATATGTCGCTCTCTGAGAAGTCGACACGTGGAAACGGGATAAATTATGATAATTGTGATTAGGTTAAAAACGCTGAAGGAACAGGATTAATATACCCCTGGGCTTAAGCAGGGAAATTAGAGAAATCAGGGTGATTGGGCCTTTGGCCCATATTTGGAAAGATTAATAACCCTTGGGGCCTGAAGGGATCTGGCCCAAATACAGAACGCCTAATCAGTCTTTCCTTACCGAGTCAAAGGAGTGGGTCAACCCACGAAAATAGGAGCCGATAAGTTGAAGAACCAAATCTTCAGGGAGAGGGGCCGAGTCCTTAGGGATTTGGGGCCGGATTCTGAGGAGTGGACCAAGAAGATAGGGAGAATAAGTCCCCTTCTCCCCCGAGAGAAGGGGCCAGGTATATAAGCTGATTATTTGACATTATCAAGTAAGTTTTGATTACGATACATACATTTTTACATACAATACGCACTTTCATAAGAATTATACACGGATTTGAAGGGAAACTTCATTACATTCGCCGGAATTTCCCTAGATATACAGGGGAATTCCTCTTTTATTTCGCCTACGATCGAATCTGACTTGAGCGTCAGAGCTTCTACGCCGGAGCCCCCCTCCGGCGTGCCTTTGCAGGTTACTTTCGGGTAGACGAGGAAATTTACTTGAAGATTGCCAAGGATTCAGCTAGAGATTGGACTCGTGATTAATAGTGCTCGCAAGAGAACGATCGACATCCGAAGGCGTTCTTTTTCGACGCATCAACTGGCGTTGTCTGTGGGAACATTTCAGGCTAAGGCGTGAGAAAAGTTCCGTACTTAAATGGGTGGAGGACACGATCTAGTAAAGCAGACGAAGGAGAAAGGAGATTCCACTCCTCCTCCTCTTCCTCCGCCTCCTCCAGGTTTTCCCTCAAATCGAAATTTAGGGAAACGACCCGTGGACCATACACCAGAAGATATTCCCCCTCCAGGTTTTCCCTCAGATCGAAACCTAGGGAAACAGCCCGTAGATCATGTACCGGAGGATGTTCCTCCCGCTCTGGATGGAGATGCGCCAGGCACCTCAGGAGCTTCAGGGAGTGGAATCAATAGGGATAACCCTAACACTCAACCGGAACTCTTGACTGTCTCTCGAGATCAATTAGATGAGATGATCGCGCAATCAGTTGAAAGAATAATCGCTACTCGAGGACTTCGCCCTCCCGAACCTATTCCAACAACTCGTAAGGGTACAAGACAAAATCTCCCAGAACAGGTCATCGATTCTGTTCCAATCCCTTCCAGGAATGAGGATCCCCCTCAGAACCTAGAAGAAAAAGTACCTTCTCAGGCGGAAAGAAGCATCTTGGAAAGACCCCCTCGGAGGGATACGGAGAGGATCCTTGGGGACACCACTCTGGAGACAGGGATGAGAGAAAGCACGGACGACACGTATCAAGGAGCCGTCAGCGATCAGATATAGGCCTTGCGGAAGGAGATGAAAGACATGCAGAAGCATATGATTGACAACGTAAGTAAACCTTCTTACGTTACTGGTTATCAATTTTCATCCACTATTTTACAAGATGAACTGCCTCCTAATTTTAAATCTTTAAATTTCGAATATGATGGCACCACAGACCCGTACGAGCATTTGATGAGATTCGAAAATGCCGCCCTATTGCATCGATACGGAGAGGGCGTCAAGTGCAGGGTATTTCTGACTACCCTATCTAAAGCGGCGCAGCAATGGTTCACCCAGTTAGGGCCAGATACTATCCATTCGTGGTCGGAGTTCAGTGAACTATTCCTGCACCAATTTGCCAGCGCTAGGAGGCAACCTAGGGCCACCCTCACCTTGTTTAACATGCGACAGGGGGAGAATGAGAGTCTTCGGGCTTTCTTGAAAAGATTCAACCAAGCAGCTCTTGAAGTACCTACAGCCTCCTCAGAGGTTAAAATCAACGCTCTCACCAACGGGTTAAGAGATGGGGATCTATTCACATCTCTAGCCAAGAAGCCAGTTCGGACCTTTGACGAATTGTTGAGGAGAGCAGAGAAATACCTTACCCTGGAAGAGGTAAGGAAAGTTAAGCGATCAGAGACCAGGGCCGTAGTGAGTAATGGAGAAAGGAGGAAAGAGATTCCGTTTAGGAGGCCAAGTCCGGAGAGACATCGAGGCTCCAGGAGACTAGAAAGCGTAAGAAGAGAGGAAGTTACACCCTGGAACCCAAGGAGGGGGGCGAAGAGATATACCCCGTTGAGGATGGAGCCGGCTGAAGTCCTAGAGGTGGCAGGGGACCATCCGGATATGAAATTCCCCTATTCAAGAAGCAGAGGTCCCCAAAACCCTAAGTCAAACAAATGCTGCAGGTTCCACAACGATTATGGCCACGATACCAACCAATGTTGGCATCTGAAGGATGAGATAGAAAGGATGATTCAGGCAGGCCACCTGAAAGAGTTTATTTTCAGAGATCGACAAGGCCCCAGGGGTCAAAAGCGAAAGGACCCCGAGGGGAAGCAGGAAGAAGATAGAAGAGATCAAAGGAAGGACAATGAGGAGCCACCACCCCCTCCCCAGAAGAGAGGAACTATTCATATGATTATGGGAGGCCCTACCGATGGGGATTCCTTTAGGCAGAGGAAGCAGAGCGTTCGGTCGCTGAAGAATGAAAGGAATATAGAGCGTCATGAGGTGGGAAAGATGGCAGAGGGCCCAGACATTCATTTCGGGCCAGAAGACGCCGGAGAACCTAGAGAAAATCATAATGACGCATTGGTCATTACCACGGATATAGCAGGATACGATGTAGCAAGAATCTTTGTAGATACTGGAAGCTCTGCCGATATCATGTTTTTGGAGTGCTTCAAGAAGATGGACCTAAATATAAAGCTCAGACCAGTGGAAACGACCCTTTATGGATTCTCAGGGGGAGCTATTCAACCCCTTGGTTCAGTGTTACTGCAAGTAGGGTTAGGAGTTGCCCCTAACCGTCGTGTGCAAATAATAGAATTCCTGATTGTAGATGTCCCATCTTCCTATAATGTAGTAATGGGAAGGCCAAGCTTGAATATTTTTCAGGCAATGATCTCCACCTTCCACATGAAGATGAAGTTCCCTGCCTTGGGGGGTGTGGGAGAGATATGTGGCGATCAGTATCAGGCAAGGAAGTGTTACGTGGAATCGGTCAAGATAGCAGACAGGGCCGTGTTCCGGGGAATGGAGAGATTTAAGGGCGAAGACCCTGAGTTGAAGAGACAGAAAGTGGGTGAGCTAGTACAAGAGCAACCCAAAGTTAAAGCAGACGAGGAGTTAATGAGCATCGAGCTCTACCCAGGAAAGGAGGGATTTACAACCAGGATAGGTATGAATATGAACCCTGAGCTCCAGGGAAAGATGATACTCACCCTCCAGGAGAATGCGGACATCTTTGCATTCACGGCGACGGATATGACGGGGATCCCGCCAGAAATAGCAGTGCACCATCTGAATGTGGACCCCAAAGCTAGGC
This sequence comes from Galeopsis tetrahit, assembly GCA_963675135.1. Lineage (NCBI taxonomy): Eukaryota > Viridiplantae > Streptophyta > Magnoliopsida > Lamiales > Lamiaceae > Galeopsis > Galeopsis tetrahit. Next base: position 17,791,438 of record OY776127.1, on the reverse strand, counting down.
CCGTGAAACAGAAGTTGAGGAACTTCGGCAAAGAGAAGAACCTCATTGTAAAAGAGGAAATCGATAAATTGTTGAGTGCAGGGCATGTGAAGAGAGTACAGTTCCCGGAGTGGCTGTCAAATGCGGTGCTAGTATCTAAAGGAGCTGGCAAGTGGAGAATGTGCATCGATTTTAGAGATTTGAATAAAGCATGCCCAAAGGATCACTATCCCCTACCCCGAATCGACCAGTTAGTAGATGCCACGTCTGGGTTTGAATTACTCAGCATGATGGATGCGTACCAGGGGTACCACCAAATCCAGTTGAACCCCCTTGATATACCAAAGGTATGCTTTATAGCGACATGTGGTACTTTCGGTTATGTACGTATGCCTTTTGGACTGATAAATGCAGGAGCCACCTATCAAAGAATGGTAGACTCGGTGTTCCGAGGGCAGATAGGCAGGAACATGGAGGTTTACGTGGATGATATGCTAGCTAAAAGTGTCAAGGCAGAGGGACATATTGGCGACCTGAAGGAGATATTCCAGGTAATCCGAGAGAATGGTATTAAATTAAACCCTGCTAAATGTTCTTTTGGAGTAGGATCAGGGAAATTTCTGGGATATATGGTGACTCAAAGAGGGATAGAAGTGAACCCTGCTAAGGTGAAGGCGGTGCTCGACATGCAGCCCCCTCGGAATTTGAAGGAATTGCAAACCCTGAATGGTAGGATCGCAGCTCTCAGTAGGTTCATATCAAGGTCAGCAGAAAAGAGCCACCACTTCTTCAGAACTTTAAGGAAGGGGTCGAAGTTCGAGTGGGACGACCAGTGTTAGAAAGCTTTCGAGGAACTCAAGCTCCACCTTGAACAACTTCCAAAGCTGACGAAGCCCTCTCAGGGAGATGTGTTGCTCTTATACCTTTCAGTAGGGGAACACTCCCTGAGCACTGCCCTAATGAAAGAGGAAGGGTCCACACAGCAACCCATTTATTACGTGAGCAAGGTCATCCAAGGGGCAGAGATCAGGTATTCAGAAGTGGAGAAGGCAGCCCTGGCGGTGGTGGTAACGGCTAGGCGATTACGCCCATACTTCCTGTCCTATAAAGTTATGGTGCGAACTAATTTCCCTTTGAAGCAAACATTAGGGAGAGCAGATTTATCAGGGAGAATGGTCAGATGGGCAGTGGAATTACAGGAGTACGATATAGACTATGAGCCAAGGAGAGCCATCAAGGCTCAAGCCCTAGCAGATTTTATTCAAGAGTCTACCAGAGTGGAAGAAGAACAAGGATGGAAGGTATATGTGGATGGCTCAGCATCTGCCTTGGGATGTGGAGCAGTGATTGACCCTGAGGGTCAAGAAGTGCAGGTGGCTGTCAAATTCCGATTTTCAACCTCAAATAATGGTGCAGAGTATGAGGCCCTGATTAGAGGAGCTAGCATGGCTGCAGAGTTAGGGGCACAGAAGGTCACCCTGTACTCCGATTCGCAGCTGATAGTACAACAGATCAGGGGGCAGTACCTCGCCAAAGATGAGAGAATGATCACCTACCTAGAAGAGGTAAAGAAGTTAAAAAATAAATTCCATACTTTTGAAGTGATACAGGTACCAAGAGAAGAGAATATGAAAGCAGATGGACTGTCTAAACTGGCTAGTTCCACTGAATTCGAGGGAGACGGAAAGGTAACCCTGTTGGTGGCAGATCAAGTAGCTACGGAAACCCTGATCGGAGAGATAACAGCAGGGGATGATTGGAGGAAAGAAATGTGGGAAGAATTGAACAGGGATCCAACAGCCCCAATGTCCAGAGAAGCAAAGGCTTGGAGAAGGAAGTATTGCATCCTAGGAGGTCAATTGTACAAGAGGTCCTTCACTCAACCTTATTTGAAATGTCTTTCAAGAAGAGAAGCAGAGCTAGTGATCAAAGACATCCATGAAGGTTGCGCATCCAGCCATGAAGGGTACCAGACCATGGTGAAGAAGGTATTTAGGGCAGGTTTTTACTGGCCTAACATAATCAGAGATGCTAGAGAGTGTGTGAAGAAATGCGAGAAGTGTCAGAAGAATGGACCCTTGATACGAATACCTGCGAAGAAATGGGGGCTATGTACTCGCCCTGTCCCTTCGCCAAATGGGGAATCGATCTGGTGGGACCCTTCCCCTTGGCACCAGGAGGGAGAAAATTTCTGATCGTAGCCGTGGATTATTTCAGTAAATGGGTAGAGGCCGTGCCTTTGGCCAAAATTGAAGAAGATAATGTAATTCTTTTCCTTGTTAGACATATTTGTTGCAGGTTTGGAATACCCAGGATCCTGGTTTCCGACAACGGAACGCAGTTCAATGGAGAGAAAGTAAGGAGGTGGTGCGAAAGGTGGAACATTACATAGAGGTTTACTTCAGTAGCCCATCCACAAGCTAATGGGCAGGTGGAGGTTACAAACAGAATCCTAGTGGATGGTATTCGAACGCGATTGGAAGAGGTAGGAGGAAAATGGGTGAAGGAGTTGGACAACGTCCTCTGGTCCTACAGAACCAGCCCTAAGACAGCTACAGGCGAATCTCTCTTCTACTTAGTATATGGAGCAGCGGCAGTGATACCCCCTGAAGCTAGACTCAAATCGCACCGGATCACCTATTTTGAAGAAAAAAGAAATGAAGAGTTGATGAGGGAGGCGCTGGACCAGATAGATGAAGAAAGGGAGATGGTGAGATTAAAAGCAGAAAGGTACAAGAGTCGGATCAAAGCAGCATATGATCGCAGAGTGATCCCTCGCTGCTTTAATGTGGGAGACTTAGTCCTTCGGAGAGCAGATGCTTTGAAGAACACGGGAAAGCTGGAACCCAACTGGGAAGGTCCGTACAGGGTAATACAGGTACTAAAAGGCGGAGCATACAAGCTCCAAGACATGACCGGGAAAGAGATACTAAGGCCATGGAACGTGTGTCACTTGAAGAGATTTTATGTTTGAGGAAGGTGTTATTCCCCTACTTCCTTTTTCTTTATGAACAATTTCGAACATTTACTTCTTATTCGAATAATTGCTTCACCGGCACTCTTTTTCCCTCTACGTGGGTTTCCCTTTGGGGTTTTACCACGGAGAGGTTTTTAATGAGGCCGGCATAGGTTCCCCTTATTTGCCTATGTTGATAAACATTTTTTATCAATGGAGCATCGGTTTTGATAAAATTTCAGCAATTTCCCTAAATGCATGTTAATATTGTGATGAGATGACTCTTATGTGCTAATTTTATGATGAAGTGTTTCTCATATGTTAATATCGTGTTAAGATAACTGTTGAGGGCCTGCATAATGAGTGCCGAAATAACGAATATGTTTTGGAAACTGAAATATAGCATGATAGAGACATTGCAAGATAGAGAAATTTACACCAATTCATACATGCCCGAATAGAGAACCTAGGAAAAATTCCTAAAGTTCCTATTCACGACAGCCTCTAAAGCTAGGGGGAGTAGGGGGTACAGTGGTACAGTAGCGGAAGACATGATTAACTCGTCGATGAACCCTATCCCTAGCGACTCTCAAAACTCTTACGAGTATAAACAAACTCTTACGAGTATAAACAAACTCTTACGAGTATAAACTAACTCTTACGAGTATAAACTAACTCTTACGAGTATAAACTAACTCTTACGAGTATAAACAAACTCTTACGAGTATAAACTAACTCTTACGAGTATAAACAAACTCTTACGAGTATAAACAAACTCTTACGAGTATAAACCAACTCTTACGAGTATAAAAAACTTAAGGGAGAGTATAATCCCTACGAATTCTAACTTTTGGGAGAGTATAATCCCTAAACATTCTAAACTTCAGGGAGAGTATAATCCCTAGGAACTCTTACGAGTATAAACTAACTCTTACGAGTATAAACAACTTAAGGGAGAGTATAATCCCTACGAATTCTGACCTAGGGGAGAGGATAATCCCTAAAAACTCTGGCGTCAAGAGAAAGGCTAGAGACGTTAGCAAATCACCAAGTAAGTACAGGGATATAAACCCTATTTCCTCATTAAGGTTCCTCTAGGAGCTTTAGAGCCTTTACGTGTCCAGAAAATGTCGAAAACATGCTAACAGATACCACACCTTATAACAGAGATAGAGATGTATATGTATATATGCATGCCAAGTAATAAATGTGCAGGTACGATATTAAACGAAAGAGAAGCAAGAATATTCAAGACTTAAGGCACCATGCCTAAGTCCTCCACAGAAAAACCCCGGAGTGTGGAGTCTCCGGAAAATACCAAAAGGGCCTTAGAGGCCTTAACAAAATAAAAAAGTGTTTTAAAGTACCAAAGTGTTATCAAGGAATTAAAGTCATGCAGAGAGGGGAACATCATTCTTCCCCTCGGAACCTTCTCCTGCCTCCTCCGCTCGTCCACTGGAATCGCCTTCCTCCGCCTTCTCCATCAGAGCACCCGCTGCCACAGTAGCCACTGGAGTTGGGTTGTCCACATGGACAGGAAAGGCCATATCCTTTGCAGCATCCTTCAACTCCAGGATCGCCTTCCTCATCCCAGGTAACCACCAAGGAGTATGGATGTCTTCTTTAGCATCTCCAGGGAATTTGGGGGGAGTGTCCAATTCTTCTAACCGGAGGGCACGAGTATATTGACCGTTAAATCCAGGAGCAAAATGTTCCGCTACAGCGTTGGAAAATCCATGATCAATGAAATGAGGGATATATGCACCCATCGCCCCCAAAAAGCTGCTACTCTGAAGAAAGGCTTCCAGCCACTCCTGATGCAAGGTACCTAGAAATTTTTGACCTGCGGCAGAGGTAAACAGGGAATCTATACATAATTTCATACCAGCCTGAGGAAGAGTAACCTCCAGCTGTTCCACCCGTTTACCAAACTCTTTCTTCAGCAGAGAAATCTCCCCCGAAAGTGTTGTTTGGAGTACTTTATACCTCTGATTAGCGTCATGTAATTCTGCTTCGAGAATATCCCTCTTCACCTTCTCCAACTCTACCTGGCTGTGGAGGTCATCCACCAGCTGAAGGGACTGAAGAGCTCGTTCAGACACATTGGAGAACAGGAGACCAAACTACACAATGAATCATCTAAAGAAGTAAGACAAGCATACTCTTTCTTATTAGAATTACTTAGAAATGTATTTCCACGAAGAGAATACCTGGGTAAAACTGTGGGCTGCATGCACAACCCGTTCTCCGAAGGACAGAGCATTGAGGGCCTTAGTGGCAGGAGCCGGAGTGTAACGCTCTATAAAAGCCAGGAGATGGTCAACATTAATCTCATCAGGAGCATCAGAAGCGACATTAGGCAGAGAGGATTTGGTCTTGGACTTCTTCTTCTTGGAAGCATCGGGGGCAGGAGGCAACGTAGAAACCATGGCTTTTTCGGTAGAGGAACGGGTACGCTTAGCAACAGATCCAGTAGCAGGTTCCACTGGGGAAGGAGAAATTTGAGCCCTTGAAGAACTTTCGGGCGCCGGAGACCTATTAACCATTGAGAGAGGGGCAGCATCACGCGAAATCTGAGTCAACCAACTCATAGTTGTACAAAGAAATATGAAACGGCATTAATAAGTATAACGGGTTAAGGTCTTGAGTAAAATACCAGGAGAGGAGAAATGGTATTACCATCATCGGGACCTAAAGGGTAATCAGGGCGACCAAAACCGAAATGAGAAAGGACTCTAGGATTTTTACAGATACCCATTACATCAAAAAAGCCATGGATAGAGACATGATCGTTTAAATGGTCCATCACATCCAGGTTTAGGGAAGAACAAACGGAAAGAGGAGGACGAGGCACCCCAGGATTTTCATAAATCCACCCCTCATGAGGAAATTCCCAAGGAAGAGGATTTGTAACAAAGAAATAGTAGTCTTTCCACTCCTGGACCCCTTCGTGGAGATTTTCCATGAACTTGCCGGTCCGGGAGGTGCGACCACTAGCATAAAAGAACCCGTCCGAAAACTTGCATACATACTGGGTTAAGAAGAGTTGAGCTGAGGGATCCCCACCATTTCCCCTCATCAGAATATAAAAGCCTAACATTGCGCGTATGGCATTGGGAGTAAATTGGTTTAAAGGTATGCGGAGATAATTGGAAATTTCACAGAGATAAGGATGGATGGGGAAACGGAGGCCCGCTTTTAGTTGAGCCTCCCAAAAGGCTAAGGTATTATGACCTGGAAAATTAGGGCGCTCTCTCTTATGTGCAGCCCTAAGGGAATAATCGGCGGGGAAGATCCCTGAACGAAGAAAAGCGGCAACGCGCTCAGGAGTAAGAATGGAGGGCCCAGAAATTTTATCCTTCAAAGCTCGGTCGGTTACGGGAAATATGGGGAGTGGGTTGGAAGTTGAACTCTCCATGGAAATGGAGTCTGAAGAGGACGACATGAGGATATTGTAAATGAGAGAGGAAAGGAAGGAATAGATACCTGGAGTAAAGTCGGTTCTAAGAATGACGACGGAACGGCCGCTGAATGTGCACAAAGAAGTTAGAATCGCAGAGGTGGGAATGAAGGTGGAAATTAAATAAGTTTGAAATGAAAGAAAGAAGGCCTTTTGGTGGAAAAGAGGGGTTTTTGAAATGATTAAGCAGAAGAGAGAGAAGGGAGGAGATCGAGGAGAATTAAATACTCCCCAATAAACAAGCGCGTGACTGAAAAAAAAGGGGGCTGGATGTTTCCCCTCGGGCAGACGCCTGGCTCCAAGAATCGAGAGTAAGTTAGCGTGTGGAAGTGGAAAAGGCGTGGAGCTTTCTAAAGATAATTATTAGGAAACAAATTAAATCGGCAGCATTTCGAAGAGTATTTTAAGGAATGGAATATTCCTTTAATATTTATCTTATTGATTATTGTTTTCCTACTCTCCTAAAAATCATTCCTTTTATGAGACTAGGGGGGAGTGGTTGATGTAGATAAATATGTCGCTCTTTGAGAAGTCGACACGTGAAAACAGGATAAATTATGATAATTGTGATTAGGTCAAAAACGCTGAAGGAACAGGATTAATATACCCCTGGGCTTAAGCAGGGAAATTAGAGAAATCAGGGTGATTGGGCCTTTGGCCCATATTTGGAAAGATTAATAACCCTTGGGGCCTGAAGGGATCTGGCCTAGACACGGGCGGTTTATAACCGGAAAACCGCTGAACCGTGAAAACCGGCGGTTTTTAACCGGCGGTTTCGGTTATAAAACCGAACCGCAACCGTGTTTTCACGGTTCGGTTTCGGTTGTCGGAATTGAAAACCGGCGGTTTCGGTTAAACCGACGGTTTGCCGGTTAAACCGGCGGTTTTCCGGTTAACCGTACAAACCGCCGGTTTTCGGTTTATTTTTTTTTTATTTTTCGTAATTTTAATTTATAGTTATATTATTTTGTCTTTTTACTCATCATTTTTCGTTTTAAATTGTTGTAAGTTGTAATTATATATGAACTATACTAAGTCACTAACCACTTACTCACTTAAATTGTTGTAAGTTGTAACTTGTAATTATATAAACATTTAACATTTTAACTTAAACATTTGAATAAAAATTACTAAACATAAGCATTAGAAATTTAGAATTTAGAAATAGAAGTAAACATAAGCATTTAAAATTTTAAATAAACTAAAATTACTAAACATTTTAATAAAAACATAAACACACAAACTAAAAATTAAAATTACTAAACAATAAAAACACATAAACTAAAAAATAAAATTACTAAACAATAAAAACACATAAACTAAAAAATAAAATTACTAAACATTTGACTTCAAATCTTCAATAGTTCAACTTCAATGTAGGCATTATATTTTGTCCGGATGCTTAGTTTGCATGTGATTCACGTATGTTCCGCATCCTCCCCCGCGCTTATATTTATATTGCGTACCACAATAGTTGCAACAAAGTTGATATGATCCATCAATTGGATTTTGACTGAGTACACGAAAGTGATTTTCAAGGGATCTTCGAAAACGAAAATTGGGGGGGAAATTGGGGGGGGAAATGAGGCGGTTGAATGGGTTGATCGACTTCCTCTTCGTTTGTAGGATTGACATTCAAATTTGTTACAATTGAATGATTTGATGATCCTTCATTTGCCATTTGAATTGAAATTTGAAGTTGGGGAAATGAGAAAATGAAAATAAGACTATAAGAGAATAAGAGATTGAGTTTGGTGTGAAAAATGAGTTGGAAAATGGGGTATTTATAGGACAAATTGACAAAATTCGAAAAAAAAAAAATAAAAAAAAATTCCGGCAACCGGCGGTTAACCGGAAACCGGCGGTTGCAATTTCAAATTTTATGACCGTTGGAAATTCAACGGTCCAGATCTGTTGACCGTTTGAAATCCAACGGCCGAGATTAATGCGGAATAAAAAAAAAAAAATTCAACGGTCAAAACCGGCGGTTTAACCGCCGGTCCGGTTAACCGCCGGTTTGAACCGGTTCACTTTAATTCAAATTCTGACCGTTAGAAATCCAACGGTCCAGATCTGTTGACCGTTGGATTTCGACGGCCCAGATTGAAACGCGTGGCGGTTAACCGGCGGTTAACCGGCGGTCCGGTTAAACCGCCGGTTTGTCGGATTTTTTTTTATTTTATTTTTTTTTTTATTAATTTTCGAATTTTGCTCTATAAATACCCCCTTTTCCAACCCATTTTTCACACCAAACTCAATCTATTCTCTCTCATTCTCAAATTTCTCAACATTCATTCTCAAATTACTTCTAGTTTTAACTTTTACTTACTTTAATTTACTAAATTCTCAAATTACTTCTAGTTTTACTTACTTTACTTTACTAAATTCTCAAATTACTTTCTTACTATACTAAAAATTTCAATCTCTTAAAAATTATATTTTTATTTACTTAATTACTTTACTAAATTCTATTTCACTTCTTCTTACTTTCTTAATTCTTAATTTCTTACTAATTAAGTAATTATACATTTATACTAATATGTCTTCTTCAAGAGGAAAGGCTATTGGAACTTCTTCATCTTCTCGAAGACGCATTCCATTATTCAACGAAGAGGATGATCAAAATATGCGTAGAATTCTTGGTGACAACATCGTTGATGAGGTACTTGGCTCGGATGATGATGTTGATGAAGAAGAAGGTGGCCGCCCAACTCAAGAAAGTGCAACCGAAAATCCAAATCCAATGGAGGAAGGAGTTGGAGTTCCTTCACAACAAAACCCCATTTTGAGGTCCGAAATTTTTGCACGTCACTTTCGAAAAGTGCCAACCGCCGAAACAGATAAGTTTATTGTTTTTTGTAATTATTGTACAAAGCAATATAAGTTTAAAAAGGGAGGAGGATATGGAACATTTAGACTCCATTTGAGTTCCACACATCCGGATAGAGTGGGAATTGAAACGAGTCAAACACAACTACGAGGGTTTACCGGGTCCTCCGGAGGTGGAGTTCAAGGTGAGGTAAGTAATTCGACTTCTATTTTTAAATATGATCAAGCATATTTTAGAAAAATGTTAGCTAAAATGATAAGTGTTCAACATCTTCCTTATAGTTTTGTGGAAAATTTTGCTTTCAATGATTTGGTTCAACTTTCCCTACAACCATGCATGAAAAAAGTTTCTCGTTCTACGATTACTCGTGATATTGCTAATGTTGTTGGTGAATATAAATATGCTTTGATCAACACATTTAGATCACTAACAAGTAAAGTTTCTATTTGCGCCGATATTTGGAGTGATAATTTTCAAAAACATTCTTATATAGGAATTACTTGTCATTGGATTGATGATTCTTGGACTTTAAACAAAAGATTAATTGCTTATAAGGATTTTGATGATATTCATAATGCCGCTAATATTAAAACAAAAATTGTTGATATTTTAAATGATTACGGTTTGAATTATAAAATTTTTTCTATTGGTTTTGATAATGCTAGTGCTAATAACGCTAGTATCGAAGAACTTCAAATTGAGTGTCAACCGTATGTTGGTGGAAAATTTTTTCATATTAGATGCATGTGTCATATTTTAAATTTATGTGTTCAAGATGGTTTAAATGCTTTGAAAGTATATGTCGCTCCTATTAAAGATGCTATTACTTACTTGACGAGGCGTAGTAGTTTGATGAAAAAATGGAAAATTTTTTGTAGAACTAAGAATGTGCATCCAAAAAAATTTTCTCTTGATGTGTCAACACGGTGGAATTCTACTTATAAATTGTTAAGAGAGTCGGTTGAGTATAAAGAAACTTTATGTGGTTTTTTCGCAAAAGAAAATTGTGGTTTTCGTTTACATCCTCAAGATTGGGATCACTGCATAAAAATTATTGAGATTTTGGAAACTTTTAATGATGCTACTTTTGCTATGTCTAAAGTTTACGAACCTACTTCTCATTTGGCAATAGAACATTGTCTTAAAATTGTTGGAGTATTAACACGTTATAAATATGATCCATTATTACATGATGCTATTGAACCTATGTTGCAAAAATGGAAGAAATATTTTAATCAAATTCCTCCTATATTTTTAGTTGCTAAAGTGTTTGATCCTAGATATAAGTTAGATGGTGTATATGACATGTTAGAGTTGTATTATGAAAATTTATATCCTAGTGACGAAATTAGTTCTTCTGATCGATCGGATACCGAAGAAATCGTAAGTAGCATTAAACAACTTATATTAGCATTAATTAGGGAGCATATGGATGCAAATGGTTCTTCCACTTCTTCTTCTTCTTCTTCACATAGTGCTACTAACGTTCCAAACTTGGCCAATATGGATGCTATAAATAGACTTATTTATCAACGTAATCATAAAAGATCACGATCATCATATACTCAAGAATATGAAAATTATATCATGAATTCGACAATGGAAAATATGGAAGGAGATTTTGACATACTAAAGTGTTGGTCGACGGTGAAACTTGTATTTCCGACAATGTCAATGCTCGCAAGAGAAATTTTATCGGCTCCCGCCTCAACCGTTGCCGTTGAGCAAGCTTTTAGTGTAGGAGGTTATACCTTGGATGCAACGAGATCAAATATGACCGTTGAAAACGTAGAGAACCAATGCTTGCTTGATGATTGGGTAAGAGCCGAAAAAAGAGCCCAATCGTTAGAAGAGGATAATGAAGAAGACGAGGAATGGACCTCTACGGGCGGAAGTGAAGAATGAAGAATCGAGCCATGATCATTCAACAACAACGTCAACGGGTAAGTTGAGGTAAGAGAACTACGTGGACTTTGATTCCAACATGTTGGATACGTAGGCAACTTAGTTTTAAAATTTTGAACTTAGAATTTCTAAGTTTAATTCTTAAAATTAAGCTCAAGTCCAATTTTTCCCCTCCCCTCCAATTTGTTGTAATAAATTTATTTTGTAAGTTACTAAGTTTTTAAATTTGTAACTTGTAAGTTGTAATTTTAAGTTGTAATTTGTAAGTTGTAATTTTAAGTTGTAATTTGTAAGTTGTAATTTTAAGTTGTAAGTTGTAATTTGTAAGTTGTAATTTTAAGTTGTAATTTGTAAGTTGTAATTTATACTTTTGTAATTTTAACTTAAAACTTAAAAGTAATTTATTTATTCTTTCAAATTTTTATAATATTAATTTCATCAATAATAATTAATAAGTTATATAAACTACAATAAACTATAAAGTATAAACTATAAACTATAAAGTACTATAAGTTAAAACGAACAAAAAACAAAAGTCGAAAACGCGCAAAAAATCCAAAAAACGAGCCAAAAAAAAAAATAATAATAAAAAAAAAATAAAAAAAAAACCGCCGAACCGCCGGTTTTGTAACCGAACCGGCGGTTAAAAACCGTAACCGTAACCGGCGGTTTGCCGGTTCGGTTTCGGTTGGGAAAAACCTAAAACCGAAACCGCCGGTTTTTAACCGTAACCGGCGGTTTCTGGCGGTTGGGCATGTCTAATCTGGCCCAAATACAGAACGCCTAATCAGTCTTTCCTTACCGAGTCAAAGGAGTGGGTCAACCCACGAAAATAGGAGCCGATAAGTTGAAGAACCAAATCTTCAGGGAGAGGGGCCGAGTCCTTAGGGATTTGGGGCCGGATTCTGAGGAGTGGACCAAGAAGATAGGGAGAATAAGTCCCCTTCTCCCCCGAGAGAAGGGGCCAGGTATATAAGCTGATTATTTGACATTATCAAGTAAGTTTTGATTACGATACATACATTTTTACATACAATACGCACTTTCATAAGAATTATACACGGATTTGAAGGGAAACTTCATTACATTCGCCGAAATTTCCCTAGATATATAGGGGAATTCCTCTTTTATTTCGCCTACGATCGAATCTGACTTGAGCGTCGGAGCTTCTACGCCGGAGCCCCCCTCCGGCGTGCCTTTGCAGGTTACTTTCGGGTAGACGAGGAAATTTACTTGAAGATTGCCAAGGATTCAGCTAGAGATTGGACTCGTGATTAATAGTGCTCGCAAGAGAACGATCGACATCCGAAGGCGTTCTTTTTCGACGCATCAGTAATTTAAAAAATACATATTTTAATATAATATTTTAATGTATTAGGATAAAAACGTAATTTTATAATTATATATTTTAATTAATAAAATATAAATATAAAAAAATCAATGTATGACACACACATAGTGAATATTTTCAACAGAAAGTACAAAAGGTAACAGGTCATTAGGTTTAAGCCTTTAAATTTGATTTTTGATGGTTCATATTTAATTGACTACGGTAGTCATACGACACCATACGACACTCTGACTACATGTAGAAGGTCCCTACTATGTAATATTCATCTTATACTATAGTTACTTAAAATTGCATAAAAATAGAACATACAATTACGAGAGGAAGAGGTCGTACAATTACATAAGTAAAAAACAAATTAACTTTCTATCTCAACACAAAGATTCTAATTTGAGCATTTTGAATGTAACAATACAATCTTTTCATGTCGTTTTTGAAAATTTATTGACTCCTCATTCAACTTATTTACATTAATTATCCCTCTAACTATTAAAATATTCAATTCACAATCGCATCATTCGTACTACATTACTTTTTCACTATTTTCACTATTTTCAATCACATTATTTGTACCTACGTCACATTTTATTTAATACTCTATAAACACATAAAACGGAGAGAATAATGATTAAATAAATAATAATAATAATAAAAAAAAAGACAATGCAGTAGGGTGGGTGGGGTATGAATAGAGACATGGTCATACTTTTTTTTTTTTTTTTTACAATATATCAAGGAGAATAGATGAAAATTAAGCTGCAAAAGCTAAATCCTTGATACACAGGACAATCATCTTCATTCCAATCTTGAGGTGATGAAGTGGTAGACCGAAACTGAGTCAAGGCATGTGCAATTTTATTCTGATCTCGGGGTATATGCTGGTAATCCCACACTAAGATTTTCCGCAACATACTTCTAATATTCTGAGCAATGCCATTCTCATAACCCTCCAAACTATTCACTAAAGATAAAGCTTTGATTGCTTCACTCGCATCCGACCTAATACCTTTCACTTTCAAACCTTTATTAATGCACCAAGAAAGACCTATTTCAATAGCTTTTAGCTCAGCTGCAACAACTGTACCTGGGTTAGAAATTTTCTGATGTCCTGCTATAATTATGGTTCTTTCAGGACTGATAAGGGTAAACCCTACTGCAAAGAAATTTTCTTCTAGATTAAATGTTGCATCGAAGAACAATAGATGATCAGATCTTTCACTTAAATATTTCTCCTTACCTCCAAAACTTTTATTTCCAATAGGCCCAATCATATTTTTAGACTTCAGGAAATCTTGCCAATAAGAAATTTCCCATTCAACTTCAAATCTCTCCCATTTCACAATTGAGTGATCGTTTTTTCCATTGCAATGCGTCCAGGAACAACGTTCTCGCCATATTGCCCAAGCTACGACTATCATAAATTCCAGAAACTCCCCCTCAAACTGTTGTCCAATAGCAAAAACAAGATCTTTGGTGTTTCCATGACAAAAGTTTTTTAAAGAGCTCCACATTCCAACACTTTTCCATGTTTTTTTAGCAAAAGGGCAAGTGAAAAGACCATGCATAGAGCTAGCATAACATGCACCACAACACATGCATTTAGGATCAATAGGAATATGATGGTTAGCGAGATTACCTTCCAAAGCTACAAGGTCTTGTAAAAGCTTCCAACCGAAAATACGAATCTTTGGCGGAACTTTCAACTTCCAAATTGTATCATAAAGTTTCCTATAAGCGTACCCATTAGACGAGGTCGGCTTTTCTTCCCTTTCCAACTCCAATTCCCATGTATTCACAAGTAAATAGGCTAAAGCAACTGAGAATTTACCGGAGGCCGACTTAGTCCAGAACATTCTGTCCTCCTGATTTCCATATATTGGGGTACTCGAAATGGCATCCGCTTCAAAAGGTAGAAAGGCTTCTCTTACCAAAGCCTCATTCCATGAACCCTCACTAGTAATATAACGGTTAACCATTGTCGCACTTGCAATTCTTTACATGATCTTGCCACTCTTTAATCTCAAAACCCAATTATCTTTGAAAATATGGATATCCTTTCTGTTGCCAATTCTCCATCGGACTCCCTCTTCCAAAATATCTCGGCTCCAAAGAAGTGACCTCCACACATATGATGGGTTGGATCTAATTTCTGCACTCATCACATTTGAATGTTTGAAATATCTGCTTTTAAATACCTGACCAAGAAGGGATTCATTTGTAGTTGAAATTCTCTAGAGTTGCTTTGCAAGAAGAGCTTTGTTAAACTGCACAAGACATCGAAACCCTAATACTCCGTCTTCCTTAGGCAAACACATTGCTTTCCAACGTTTCCAATGTGTCCGCTTACCTTCACTAGTATCGCCCCACCAAAACCCTGCAATAAGTCTTTCAATGTCCGAACAGACAGAAACTGGAATTTTAAAACAAGACATGGCATATGACGGAATAACTTGTAACACAGCCTTGATAAGAATCTCTTTTCCCCCTTCAGAGAAAAATTTATGATTCCAAGCCATAATCTTTTTACGAACCTTATCAATCAGGTAATCAAACTTTAGCCTCTTACCCTTAGGCATCATTGTTGGCAAACCCAAATACAAGTCATGACCTCTTGACGATTTAATCCCCAATATATTCTTCATGTCTTTCATATTTGATCTAGAGGTACATGGGCTGAAAGTAATAGACGATTTTTCCCGGTTTATGAGTTGTCCAGACGCCTTTTCATAAGCATATAAACAATTTCTCACAACTTGTGCTTCCTCTTTAGTTGCCTTCAAGAAAAAAAGACTATCGTCTGCAAAGAAAAGGTGTGAAATAGCTGGAGCCGTGCGAGCAATCTTGATTCCAGAGATCTTCTTATCATTCGTGACTGAAGACAGGATGGACGAAAAATATTGAGCACACAACACAAACAAGAAAGGCGAAAGAGGATCTCCCTGGCGAATGCCTCTAGAAGAGTAAAAACAATCCGTCAACTGACCAATAATTTTAACACAATAGGAAACTAAAGAAACGCATTTCCAAATGAGTCTTATCCATTTATCCGAAAAGCCAATAATCTTTAAAACATCCAACAAAAACGGTCATTCCAATCTATCATATGCCTTGCTCATGTCCAATTTAATAGCTGCAATACCCTTCTTACTTTTTTTTTTTATTTTAAACAATGCATACCTTCATAAGCCAGGAGGATATTGTCACTGATGAGCCTTCCAGGGATAAAAGCACTTTGGTGTTGATCAATAATCTCAGCCATGACACTCTTCAATCTGTTTGTGATTGTTTTTGCCAAAATACGGTAGATAACATTGTACAAACTAATAGGCCTGAATTGTTCCGCAATAGTAGGTTTATTAACCTTTGGAATAAGAGTTATTATAGTTTTATTCCAATTCTTAATAGGACCATCATCATTAAAAACATGCAGAATGGCATTAGAAATGTCATCACCAATCACTCTCCAATTTGCTTGATAAAAAGGAGGGGAAAACCCGTCCGGGCCATTCAGTCCAGATTAAATTATAAAAAAATTTTACACAGATTAAAAATGAATCATCTAGGATCCTTATATACGGTATACCTTCTACATGTTATTAAAATTGATAAGGGCAAAGGTTATTTTATGGAAAAGTTACAATAAATATTTTGGAACAAGTTTTTTCTTTAAAACAAAAGTTAAAGTGGAAAGGTTAATTAATAATTTTATACAGTACAGTATTTTTTTTAAATTATAATTTCGAATATTTTCATAATATATGGGACTTTTAAAAAATGTAGTATGACACATGACAGAGTAACACACATGTCATCTATCAAAGGAACGGTTTTGATGGATGAGAAAATGAGGAGTATATCCATTATCCACAACACATTCAACTATTGTAAATCTTTTTTTTTTAATCCCACCTAAAACACTTTTGAATTTTTTCTCTCCGATGTTGAGAGTCAAATCTTGATGATTCGATGAATCACTAGTGATCTGGGATCTTATATCTCCCCCATTATTATTTTCGATTATGTCTTTACTGTTTTCCTAATCGGGCGGACTAGTGCATCTATTTATTCGGATTCTTTGATGGGAATCCCTACAATGAAGAATCTCAATATTTTTTTTGATGAGAGTGATGAACTGGTGTTTGGGAATAATGGGTTGAACGATTCGAGTGGGAGGGTGGGATTGAGAATGGTAGGTTGATTTTTAACCAATTCAAATCTATCCTTTAATCTCACACGTAGCCGCCTTGCAAACATTTGGAGGCCCGTCCGAGGGATGACAATTACTGACATTGGAGAAGGACGATTTTTAGCCAATTTCAACCACCTAATGGACCTCACAAGAGTACTATCGGGAGGTCTGTGGATGCTTGGGACCAACCTGATCTTGCTGAGCAAAATGACGATGGGCGATGTGCCGCACAACATCCTGTTGCACAGAGTCCCGTTTTGGGTCCAAGTCTATGAAATCTCAGTGGGCTATTTTGAAGAGATTGTGGGATGGGCTATGGGGAATTGCATTGGCAGCTTCATGGAATATGACACTTCGAACAAAGGCGCAGTATGGAGGCCTTTCATGCGCATCAGAGTCGATATCGACACCTCAAAGCCCTTAAAAATTTCAAGGGTTCTTCGAAAGGGGGAACGACATCCACCGTCAAATTCAAGTATGAGCGCTTGTCTCGGTTCTGTTTCTATTGCGGGCTGCTCAATCATACCGTAAGTTTTTGTACTGTTTTTTTTATAGAAACGATGAGAATGCAGAACAGAAATGGGGGCCTGAACTGGTGGCTCCGGATCACCGAAAACCTCAATATTCCGGGGATAAATGGCTCTGGCAGGAAGATGGATCTGGCGGGTCAACTACATTTAATGTTGGTGTTAAGGAAAGCGCAAATCATGGGGAGCAGAGCCAACAAAGTAACGGAACAATCACAGATGGAGTGGTTACTGAAGTAAATGGGGAGAGGCCCAATAATTGTGGCACAATCATTTCTAACTCCATGTTTGACCAGAATATTAATGAGGCCGAGAAGAAGTGTGATGACACCAATTATGAGGAACTGCGGAAAAGAAAACGCCAAGTAGTGTTGCATGGCAACAAAAATAACCATTTTTTAGCGGCTGGTCCCGGTTTGGGGACTAGCCGGGACTTATGAAAATGTTAAGTTGGAACTGCAGGGGGTTGGGCAACCCGGCTGCAGTTCCGGCGCTGTGTGAACTCGTTCGAGTTCGACGCCCAGACATTGTTTTTTTTTTTTTGTGTGAAACCTTGGCTTTTGGTGTGAAACAAGAATCGGTGCGTGTGAGCCTTAAATTCGATTGTTGTTTTTCAGTTGATTGTATTGGCCGCAGTGGAGGCCTTGCCATGTTTTGGAATAATAATAATCAGTGCTCTGTTGTTAATTATTCGAGGAAACATATTAATTTATTAATTACTGGATACTATGGGTACCCGGAAAGGAACCAAAGAGACTTGTCTTGGGCCTTACTGCGTAATATATCAAATATGGATGATCTCTCATGGATCTGTATCGGTGATTATAATGACTTACTCCTGCATATAGATAAGAGAGGAAGGAACCCACACCCTCAAGCTCTTTTCCAAGGATTCAGAAATGCAGTAACTGGTTGCAACTTAACCGATGTCCCACTCTCCGGACATCAATTTACTTGGCGACGAGGTAGAGATCCGATGACTGCAATTGAGGAACGATTAGACCGAACGATGGGAAATCAGGCTTGGCATGCCCTATTTCCTCATGCAGAATTATTAAATTTAGTGGCGCCGGTTTCGGATCATAACCCTTTAATTTTGAATTCTAATCCGGTGGCCACTCGTGTTCAAGCAGAGGCTTTCGTTTCAAAAATAGATGGCTATCCGAGCCAGACCTTGGTGATGTGATTGGTAAGTGTTGGTCCGGATTTGGGGGTTGTTACTCGTCTTACTGCCACAGGAGACAAACTACAAGATTGGGGGCGTAGGGCAGACTTTAAATTTTCCAGGCTGCCAAGAAGGAGCTCACTCGAAAGATTGAGGCATACCAAGGGAACATGAGTAAGGTTAGGCATGATATATACAGTGAGGCAAGACAGGAATTAGGCTCGATAATGCGACAAGAGGAAATCTATTGGCAACAGCGAGCAAAATTATTTTGGCTACGAGACAGTGATCTAAACACCAGATTTTTCATCAAGCCGCTTTAGCTCGTAAAAGACGCAATAAAATTTCCCGTCTTCAGTCAGAAAATGGGGAGTGGGTCGAAGCCCAAGATGGTCTGTGCACGGTGGCAAGAGAGTATTTTGAAGCACTGTTTCAGGAAAACACAAATACCCAGGAATTTGTGAATCCAGTTAGTCCATTAATCTCAGAGGAGCAAAATTCGGATTTGTTACAGCCCTTCACAAAGGAGGAATTCTCTAAAGCAATCCGCCAAATGCATGGGGATAAGTCCCCCGGCCCAGACGACTTCAATCCTGCCTTTTTTCAATATTTCTGGTCCATCCTTGGAGACGATATTTTTAAAGAGGGGTCGAATTGGCTAGACAGGCTGGAATACCCTCAAGGTATAACGGATACAATAGTCGTCCTTATCCCAAAAACTGAAGAGCCCAAATCGATGCGTGACCTTCACCCCATTTCTCTATGCAATGTGTCGTATAAGATTATATCCAAGGTTTTCTACAATAGATTGAAAGTCTTGCTTCCTGGAATTGTGGACAAAGCCGAATCAGCCTTTGTTACGGGACGTGATATTCAGGATAATATTCTGATAGCCTTCTAGACGATTCACGCCATGAAGAATAAAAATGCAGGTAACCGTGGTGACGTGGCTCTAAAAATCGACGTCAGTAAAGCATACGACAAGGTGGATTGGAATTTCTTGGAAGCTATATAGAGAAAACTGGGATTTGTAGACAAATGGGTAAGGTGGATGCTCATGTGTGTACGTTCAGTCCGCTATACAATCCGTGTAAATGATGATTTTATCGGACCAATAATTCCAGGGAGGGGCCTCAGGCAAGGCGACCCACTGTCACCATATATTTTTATTCTGTGTTCTGAGGGTTTATCGCAGACTTTGAACAAAGCGAAATCGAACGGGATCATTCATGGTAATAGAGTTTGTCGCAGGGCACCGGCTATAACCCCTCTTTTGTTTGCAAATGACAGCCTACTTTTTTGTAGAGCGACTGAGGAGGAATGTGGTGGTTTAAAACAGATTCTGAATGACTACGAAAACTGCTCGGAGCAGGCTATAAATTATGCAAAGTCGAGTGTATTTTTCAGCAAGAATGTCTCGGAGGATAGGAGGAGTGCAATTAAAACGATTCTGGGAGTTCATAACCAGATTAATACCGATCGTTATCTTGGCCTACCGTCTCTGATTGGGCGGAAAAAAAAAAAAAAGAGATATTCGCTTACATAAAGGAAAGGTTATGGGTCAAATTGCAAAGTTGGAGGAATAGGAAAATTTCTAAAGCGGGAAAGGAAGTTCTCATTAAAGCGGCTGCCCAAGCTATCCCGTCCTTTTGTATGACGACTTTCCTACTTCCCAAGACACTACTGGACGAATTGCAAGTGATGATGAATAAATATTGGTGGAGCAATTCGTCCGAGGCATCAAAAGGCATTAATTGGATGCGTTGGGAGAAACTTTGTGCCTCGAAGGAGGAGGGGGGTAGGGGTTTCAGAGATTTGCAGATGTTTAATATTGCTATGCTAGGGAAGATGGGTTGGCGACTTTTGATGGACCCATCAGCTCTTGTGTGTCGCGTGTTGAAGGCAAGGTATTTCCCTAATACAGATTTTCTGAATGCCAGCTTAGGATGGTCCCCTAATTATACGTGGTCAAGCATTTTCGCAAGCCAAGAGCTGATCTGATCAGGTGCTAAATGGAAAGTGGGGTCTGGGAATCTTGTTAAGGTGTGGGATATGTCGTGGGTGAATGGAATTGGGGGGTTTCTGGTTCAATCTGACAGGATAGAGGGATTAGAGGATTTACGTGTGGCTGCACTTTTTGATGTTGAATATAGAACGTGGGATGTCCCACTGTTGACTGATCTTCTACCAAGGGATGTGGAGTAAATTATGAACACGGCACTGCCCCCGGCTAGTGCGCAGGATTTAATTGTTTGGCAACCAGCGCGACGGGGGTTATATACTGTTAGATCAGCGTATACGAAGTTAAGGAGCATGAATGGGAACCCTGATCTGATCATAAATGGCGATTGGAATGCTATGTGGAGGCTACAAGTCCCGCCTAAGGTGCGAGACTTTCTGTGGAGGGCTGGCAGAAATTGCATTCCAACGAAGGTGAACCTTATCACAAAGGGTATTGTCCAAGATACTAATTGCCTGTTATGTGAAGAGGGCACAGAGGAATGCTGACATTTATTCACGGCCTGCAGCTACGCTCGAGCCTGCTGGAACTCTGTGGGTCTATTGACGAAAGTGGACGACTGTGTTGGTCGTACGAGCAACTTCAGAGAGCTCATATTTGAAATGCTTCGCAGTCCGATAGCAAATGTTGCGTCATGCTTTGGTATGATTCCTCTGGCAGATTTGGGTGGAGAGGAATTCAAAATTATGGACTGAGTCATGCAGCCTACCACCTGCAGCTGTTCACGCATCGGCATCTTCTGGGTCGAATGGAAGGCGTGTAACTGAAACCTGCAGTAGGACGGCATGCAGCTGGGCAGCGCGCAGGTCAATGTGATGCCTGGCATCGGCCACCTCAAGGGTGTCGGAAAATAAATGTTGATGCTGCACTGTTTCGGGACACAAATCAAACGGGTGTGGGCATGGCTATTTGTGGCACAGAAGGGCAGATTGAACACTGCAAGTCAGTGGTGTTCCAAGGATGTTTCGAAAGTGAGATGGGGGAAGCCATGGGTTTTTATCAACGGATGATATACACTCCTGTTTTGGAGATTTTATAATAGCTTGACGATCGTTATTATCTCAATTTGAGAATGTGACAGTGAACTTTGTGAGTAGAAGTGCTAACATAGTGGCACATACTTTTGCAAGGGAATCTCGTCGATTTATTAATAATTCTATCTGGATAGACCCATCAAAGTTTGTGGTTGTACCACCTTTGCATCCTTGTATTTGCAATAATAGAGTCTAAACTTATTTGGATTAAAAAAAAAAAGTCCCTTTTATCCTCCTTATTTATGTGGTATATGCTTGCTTTTTCTTTAATTTTTTTAATAATGAAGTTTGTCAATATTCGATTTCAGGATAGTCACTTTTTTAAATTATATTAGTGTTATGTTAACAACAAATTTTAAATTGATGTGACATTTTTTTCAATGTTTATATTTTTAAATTTATACTGTTAATTTTTAAAATTTATTAAATATATATTGTAGTCGGTAAATCGACTAAAATTTAAAATTTTAAAAGTAAAAAAAACTGAGCAAAGCATGATTTTTGCACATTGAGATTTTTACTAGGTCTCCAAAAATACTATACAAACCAAGTCCTTTAAAGTGTAGACCAAAAACACAAGTGATTCTAATATGCATTTGTTCGATTAAGAAAATGATAACTTAAGCTGGGAAAACTCAAAGGTTTTAAATTACATAAATACTGAATATGATCAAATAGAATTCCCCTCCCCTTCTGGTAAAAGGAACAGAAAGTCGTCATCCTCGCAAAACTAATACACAAAGTATTGTCCCGAAAAGGTTCGACTCAAACTTTACATTTTAGAGCCTGCTCGCTCACGCAATGCTCAATCTCTACAACAAGTTGGTCTTTGAGTCATCCCAAAGCAGAGAGATACATAACTGCAAAGGAAACTATTAGATAAGTTAGCTGCTGCAAAATCTTACATGTTTGAAATATTGTAAAATGGACAAGCACATTTTACTCGTACCAATAAGTACTACTGCGAAAGTATGAAACAACAGCATATAAAGAAAAAAGTCGGACGATAAAGCTTTTGAGAAGTAAAGAGAAGGATGACAATAGATTATAATCTTACAAGGAGGGAAGTAGAAAACATATGTATTTCGTTATCTGGACGTTTCACCAGATAAAGAAAGATATAAAACGAAGTAAGAAAATCATACTAGCATTGTGGCAATCTCAGGGTCATTACAGTAAACAACCAGCACTATGCTACTACTTTCATAGGTTTGAGAATTTTTTTTCGGAGCACATGTCCCTCCTATTCTTATTCCTCTTTTCATATCTTTATGTTAATATTTCCAGAAAAACCTCCTCTATACATGTAAACTACAGATTAGCAGTCTCCAATGAGGTTTTCTAGTTTCTCTCTCCCCTCAGTTTTTCTACAAGCAATCATATTGAGGTTTCGGCATATATATTTTACATATTCTCCTCTCATGCCATAATAAAAGATTCAATTAAAAAGGTTATGACATAAACTATATGTGAAATCATGGATCTCTGATACCACTTAGTCCAAAAAGTGCTACTTATATATATGAAGAGTAACCTTCTATGCCAGTATACTAGTGTGATTCAAGACGACTATATAATTCATATATTTTCACATCTTCTAGTAGTATTTTAGTGGAAAGACTTTTCGACACCAGATAAGACAGACCTTATAAAACATCCAACCAGGCACCTAGATGCAAAAAAAAAAAAAAAAATCCAGATTCACATATATCAACAACCTATACACTATGATCAACCAATCTTTTTTATATACTTAGTTATTCTGTAACCATTCTCCTTCAGGCATAGATTTATCCAACTTCAGTAGAAGGATCTTATCACACAACATTGGGAAACAAAAGTTTAATGAAGAGCATAACACCAAAAATATTAGTCAGAATATAAAGTAGGACAAATGACATGCTAAGAGTAACAGTGTTATATAAACTCACCATATTCACACTTTTTTAGTTCACTCACTCTCTGAAAGTAAGACGAAGAGCTCCTCATCCGTTATTGCTCCAATCTCCATGGCCCTTTCTAAAGCAGACAATCCCCCAGCATCCTTTATAGATGCACGTGCACCCCTGAATAACATTTTTAGCATCATTACAAGAGAAGAGAGCAAACAAACAAACAAGAAAGTTAAAATGGGAACGGAAGAAATATAATAAAGTATACTCAACCAATGATACATCTAGACCCATTGTTTTTTTCATATCCTCTATGTAATGTTTATTGTTTTAAAATTAGCTGAGACTCGAGATTGGTTTTATGCTCGCTTTAATTTAGGGTTCGGGATTTAGGAAAGAATCTAAGGCTCCATTTGGATGGAGGGATTTGATCTATAGATTTCAAATCCACCATTCAAATCCACTTCAATTGTTTGGATTAAAAAGTAAATGAATGGATTTCAAATACTTAGCATATTTTTTAGTTAAAATTGAGAGGATTTTAAATCCTCACTAAAATCATGTCATTTGAAATCCATCTATTTTTAAATCCTTTCATTTGAAATACCTCCTCAAATCAAATCCCTCCATCCAAACACAGCCTAATGGATTGGTCAAGTAATGCAACTATAGGGCAATGGCAACAACGATTTCTTTAACTGCAGGCACAAATTTTAGTTAATCCTACAACTAGGAAGACAAGAGGTTTCATTCGATATACAGAATGTCCCAAGGAAAACCTGAGAAAGTATATAAATTACGAAAACAAAAGTTTTGGGGTTAGTCGCAGTTTCTCTAGATATGAAATATGAAGTACAGAAAAAATTTCATTAAAAAAATATTCCCTTGCATTATACAACTAAAAGTTTCAAGGTTTACATGCAGCGTGCAAGTTTACTGTATCCTATAGATGTTGTAAGGGTTCTAGCGACATTTTCCTTGAAGCAAGGGATACTTGAATATGAGGCCAGTGGTCTTAAACTACACTTGTACTTCAAATTTGATAGATATGATTCTAATATATCATGAAAAGTTGAAAAGTTAAGTATAAATAGAAGTTAATAAATCACAAAACTCAAATATAAAGGAAGTTGGTGAAAATTACATAAATCTTAAGGGAGATCTGTGTGTATTTAGACAAACCTTGCAGCAGTTTGTTTGTCAAAACACGGGGTTTAAACTCACGAGTTTCACAAAAGAACCAAGAGAATAGGATTTATCAACATTATACTTATGTATCTTTTTCCGCTATGGAAACCAACAACTATGTAAGAAGACCCCAGATGTAGGTGGTTCTAATTGAAAAAACTTTGGTTGGTGGCCCAACTGCATAGGTTAGGAATCTTGTCATTTAATGAGAGTGAGTTAATCAGACCATTCATTAACCTCCTTTTTATTTTATTTTTTAACAAAAGGGGTGAAAAGGGGTCATAGAAAAGTATCAAATAGAACCAATATCGAACTTAAATATCTCAAGAAATCATTGTTGCAGACATGCTAGTTGAAAGACACTTATCTAATTGAACTAGGCAACAGGACATAGATTTCTAATGTTTTCAAAAAATGCTTAGAATGAGAGTCACCTTCTTAGTAAAAACTTTGCCATCTGATTGTTTCCTTTCAAGATGCAATGTTGCAAAGGAGTTCTTCCTTGATGGTCACACTTATTTATATTAGCACCTAACTGCATCAACAGCTCTAGCATAGCCAAATTCCCACCGTGGCAAGCCAAATGCAATAAAGAACAGCCTTCAAGATCACTAGAAGACTTGATTCTCTCACATGTTGCTGGATCAGACGGTTCAGAATCACTGAAGCTGTGATGTGATTTGATTTCATCATGGAACGAATTGCATGTAACCATGTCTTCATAGGTTGAGTTGACTATATTCACATCTGATGCTACAACAATACGATATACCTTCCGCAGATTGTTCTCTCTGACAGCCTCCCAGATGGTGGAAGCAGACAACTCTCTGGGTGTTGTGGCTTCTTTATTTAAAAGCAGTTTATGAACATACTGCGTTTCAATAAGTTGCATGTTCAAATCCCAAAATTACGAGTTGAAAGCTATGTAGGAGAAAGAAGGAAACAAGATACGAGAAGGATTATTTAAAGTAAAAAAAAAAAACATTTTCAATACCTTTGGCTTTGTCAATTAATCATCTTGGCAAATTCCATTTCAATAAATAAATTTTGAGATGCAATAGATTATACAAAAAATTAAGAAAGGTTTGCTATCGACTCGAATCAAAATAGCTTAGACTTGAGTCCAGCTTCAAGGTTATATAGTCAGCAAAATTTGGTAAGCAGAGGGAAATCTTTTTCCATTAGTTTCATAGATATATGTTTGCAAATCAGAAAGAGAGAAATAGGTTTATGTAAAAGAAAATACGAAACGAACTTTTCCTGAAATATACCTTCGCTTGAATATACATCTCCTTTTGATGAAATCCATCCTTGGGGCATGGTTTGGTAACTGATGGGCCTTCAGACTCGATTTTCCTATGATTTTGTTTAACTCAGAAATGACTGATACTCCTTCATGAAATCAGAAATAGCAAGAGAACGGAAAAAAAAAATTCCAATCGGTAGAAGTACAATCATATGAAAAGAAAATTGACCAATAGCTTGTGGTTATATTCAGTATCGATTATTTCCCCATTTCGTGTTGTATATTTATTAAATTGAAAACCCAGAAATAGATCACCTTAAGAAATCGCACCACACGACAGATAATAATGTAGACTACTAGGCATATTATTATTTTCTGCAGCTAGTATGATATCAGTGCTCAAGTATACCTCCAACGTTTTTCTCCTTTGGTTTAAGAAAAAGATATCATTACATGAAACTTAAACTATCGAAATAGGAAACAATATGGCCTTGCAGAACGATTGCACAAAAGTACTCACACATATAATATGCAGTTCTTCCAACTCAAATTGTATGCTCCTGAGTTTCTTTGAATGCCCACAAATAAGCCTTTTTTTCTTTTCTAATTCAGTAATCTTTTTACAGAGAAACATTGATGTGAAACTAACTTAGTAACTTTCAAGCTTCAACTTTTACTTGAGGACAGATAAGCAAAGATATATAAAACTTCCAAGTTATTCCACTCTTATTTAAAGGAACTTACAAGTCTCTGTGCAGTGGAAGTAACTCCTCCCAGACAGAATTACAGTACGAATTACCCAGAGCTTGAAATAAGTCCATGACAGCAGGTTCCCAAACTTTTACATCATAGGTTACTGACCTTACCTATAAATGGCAGGAAAGAATATGTAACTAGGCTATAACAGATAAAATGCAGTCTAAGTACATATTTTTGGATTTCGAACAAAGACCAAATGTCATTTTCTTGATCAAATGAATATCTATTAAAATAACTTTTCAGTCATGATTAATTATGATGTTAAACCACATTAAACTCCGCCAGCGCACTATCCCTGCCTGTCCCAAGCCAGGAAATAGGAGGGTTGTGGTAGGCTTGTGACAGCCAGCGCAAAACTCTGTCACGTCACCATGTCATGAGTCGATTATCGAATAATTGGTTCATGTAGCCTACCTTAATTATTTGGGATTAAAGACTGTGAAGAAGAAGAGTCATTAAAATACTTTTTTCATGGAACAAGAGTTCTTTAGAACTTAGATATGCATACAGATGCAATCATGCATCTCTGAGGAGGACAGTCACAATTCAGTGACTTTCTCAGGAAACTCGGATGCATTTCATTCAGGTATGATATTTATTTATTATTCATTTATGTTATTCCAAAAGTAAATGAAGAATGAAAGTGCAAGAATGACCAAAATAAATATTTAAAAATTAATAAAAAAAAAAAAAAAGATTTGATGGCTTGTAGTGAAACTATTTCTAAAATAAGGGAGGAAGCTTTGCAAGTTCACTATTGGGGAACTTGTAAGGATTAGTCAACAGAAAAAAAATTCTGCACTCCTGGTCGTGTGACAAATAGTCATGTGAAAAAGGTAAAATCACATCATACATATGAATAAATAGTGTTTATGTGATTCAGTTAGAGCAAAAGAGTTATTCATTTAAGGTGTCAACTATTTTATTAATAAACAATAAAAAATAGTTAGAGAACATAATCCACAGGGTGTTTATTAATAAAATATCATTTTGTTTCTTTTAAAAAAAAAAATTATAACGATGATATTATGATAAAAAAGAAAGAAAGGAAACAAGCAACACAAATAAAAAGTTTACAGAAAGAAGTTAAACAATAGCATGCGAAATGTTAGAAGGGTAAAATTGAAACAATAGAGAAAAGGGATAGCATATATTAATTCTGAACTCTTATTTTTATTTAAATTAAGGATAGTATAGCAAGGGGTAAGTCATCCCTCTGAGAGTACAAAACAGAAGCAAACTATAGAACACAACTTCAAACCCTAGCTATACCAGATTCAAAAAAGTATACCTTAGATATATGAACTCCAAGATTACGATGGATGCCAGAGCACTCGATGCAGATTAACATGCCAAGATTAAGAGAAGCCCAATCAGGGTCAGAAGCACTACATTCAGCACATTGGTCATTTCCTGGAACTTCTCTCAGAATCTTGAAAACAGAATCAGCTCGGTTGACTCTCATGTCACCTGGAGTACTTCCAGTGTTATCAAGTCGTTGACTAGAAGATGTTCCAGAGGGATTATTGTAATTTCCCCCAAAATCTAACTGCAAAAACATAAAAATGCTCTTTTCGTAAGAACTGGAGCAGACAGTCAGTTCAAAGAGTCATGAAAAATAAAGGCTCACCTGCTGCAGATGAGAATTCAAGAGTGACGCAATAACTCCAGTGATTTTGTTCATCCAATCAATCCTATCAGCTTCATGTTCAGCCTATCCAAACCAGCACACAAAAGGTTTATATAATGTTATCCTATCCATTGTAATTCCAATCCTCCAATAATGACAAGTGTAATAAATTAGAAAGGTAAACAATTACTGGTCTAGGTCCTATTTTCTAAATATAAGAAGTTTATTTAACATGACTAGTACCAATTAATCCTACACTCTCAATTATATATTTTAGACGACCACCTCATCGAAAAGTTGTTAAAGAGAAGTATCATTAAATATTTAATATATTTAGCATGCTCCATCACGCTCAGACATAATATTGTGTTGAAGGCTTGAACATGAGCATTTTCAATAAACAGGTGAGATTTGAACACAGGACCTTTTGTTAGATGTGTCAGTGATGCCATTTTGAATTACCAACTTATCTAAAAGCTTCAGCTGTTAGAGCAGAGAGGAGTAACATTCAATATTTCCAACACTATTAAAAACATTTAACAAGAAACTACACACTAAAAAAATCAACAAATCTTAAAAGATGGCAGCACTAGAAAAATCTAGTTATTAACATGATGTAATGAACTTATAAGCAAGCATTTTCAAACGACTACCTGTAAGGTATAAGTTTTTATAGGCGAAATTATTCTGAAGCACAGTCGAAGATCAGTATCCTCAGCATCAATCTTAATTGTTGAGGTCCGCAAATCCACTGTGCTACAGCCTAAATTTTCTTCACCGAGCGATGCTCCTCGACTGTGCCTTGACCGGAATCTAGCAAATACACGATGATTATGCTCCGACGATTGAGAAGGGTGATGAAGTGAAGGAGAACCCTGGGAAAATGATAAAATTAGACATGCTTCTCGAGTCTGAAGCATTATGGTTGTGCTCCTTTATGTTTGTAAAAGACTAAAAGTTGTGAACAAAATATAATATAGAGACAGATGCTTGTCAAATCAGATGTGAAATTGTAATAAGTTCTAGTTAAATTTCACAGGAAAGGCATTCAGTAGATTAAGAATTTTGACTATCGACTGCCAGAGGCCAAAAGTTCTGTTAAGGTTAATTTTATAACAAAGCTAAACTGCTACATGACAACAGTTCTGTGGTAAATAGTGAGACCAAGGGACTTTGCTATTATAGTTGCAGTACACTATCGACAGCAGGAGAGTCTACACTAGTGTGACTGTCACTGCAAAGGATGTAAGAATTGTCTTCAAAATGATTCGTGATAGTAATACACGGATTCAGATCCATAATGTAATCAGTATATGTTGAGATAAAGCTTTACAGGGAATAACTAATACCAGAAAATCTCAAATCCAAGAAGAACCACGGTATCCTTCATGCCGGTGGGAAATGAAAATTTATGACGTTGTAATAGCAAATAAGCACGCAAAAATAGTCCTCAAGCATTCACATTAATGTAGAAATTAAAACAGAAACAGCAAGGCTCAATAAAAAGTAGAATGCAAGGCCATAAATATTTTACCGACAAGAAATTGCAAGCACCGATTTAAATATATAACAATTCTGTATAGCATACCGCTGGTTTGACACCTTTGTTTCTGTAATAATATAAAGTCCCCTGACTGTCAAGTACAAAGAATCTCCTCTTCCAATCTGCTCTGAGGCTTGAAGATCTTTTTAAAAGATACCCCTGCTTGATAGTCTGGACCTGAGAAAATGAAATGATTGATGTTCCATAAAGTATTGAATGTTAAAAAACCTGGAATTCAACACGTGTTTTAAATGCATTGAAATTCAAAAAAACAATATCCAGGTCACCAAACCAAATACTCCCCTCCTTTTCTCACTTCAGTCCTTTATTTGTTTAAGTTTTGGATGGTGAAATTTTATTGGCTTCTCACTCTATATAATTTGAACCAAAAAGTGCTACGAACCACATTCTTTTCTCTCATTTGTGACAGTTCAGGGTATCCGGTCTTATCCATCAACTCCACAAGCAGAATCGAATATTGTCTAACAAACCTATGTGAACATTCCATGTTCCATTTGCTGGCTCTCATTATCTTTTTTTATTGAGCTCATTCTGTTGTAAGATTCTTTGTTCCAATACACATTAGAAACTTTCTGCCCACACTGCTGGCTAAGTAGTACTGATGATGCTTGCTGGTGAATGATACTGGCAAATATGTGGTCAGTGTTGTAAAAGATAACACAGCAGGGGTGCTGGGAATAGATTAAACCTTTCAACATTAAACATTACTCATAGTACATTAATTCATGACTATAAAGAACACTCAACATCCAATAACAAACTGTAAAAATAACAACTCACCTCACCTTTAGAAGTAGCCAGTGTAATTGTCTCCATGTTTTTGTAAGCACTCATGCCATAGCCGTTCATGCCAACTGTACTTGAAGAAGTTGGCAATTTATCTGATGCCTGCAATTGGCTTAGCTCTGATTGTGTCCTAAACTCCTGAATCCTTTTTGCAAGTTTATCTTGTTCAATTTTTGCCTGCTCCTTTGATTGTTGTGCAAATGTCAACACCTGAACTTGTAGAGAAGAAAATTTTAAAAATTATACCCATTTACAATATAGCATGAATATATATATATATATATATATTTGTCTTTTTTTTCTTTTTCTTTCTTTAAATCTTTGGTGTATGTGTGTCTATGAATGTCACATTGCAAAGAGTAATTCAGAAAGCTGAACAGCAGAATAAAAAGATAATATGAGGAACCCTAATATTTAATTATCACCAAACCAACTGCATATCCATTGGATGCTAAAAAGGATACTACAAGACCAAACTCATGCTGATAAAAAAGTATAAAATACATAATCCTAAATTAGAAATCAGAATATTCTGGGAAGATTGATACATCAGAATTTTCATCAAGTAGACAGGGTAACTATGTTGATTTTATTTCGATTTTGATCCTTGAAAAGATATTGTTAAGTAAAGCATGAATACTTCCGATGACTTCTACACTCAGTTCCTTCATTCCATGAAACTTAATGTCAACCAGATGTCACACAGATCCAATGCTTTCTGGTTTTAAATTTAGAAAGCAAATTATCCAGCATCATGTATCCTAGTTATGCTATTGAATACAACAATGAGAATTCAAACGTAGAGGAAAATGAGGCAAAAGGTATTGCCAACTTCCTCTTCCACATTATAAATCAAGCCCTCAAAACAAGATTTAGATGACTTCAGGATAAGTACTGTACCTGGTGAATAAAAGGCTCCATTTGGTTCAATAGGTCATATCCCTAAAAATATGTATTGGTATATTGGTCAGTTAGAATACATCAACAGTATCCATGAGCAATGATGGCAAATCAAATCAGTAAACTCAGAAAATACCAATTTGAAATATCGCAGGTGTGCATCCATAATTGCACTAAAAGATTCTAAGAACTCGAATTTCTTTTTGGCTTCAATATTCGTGAGAGCATTTACCTGAAATTCTTAAAATCAAAGTGTGCTAGTTAAAGTAAAGGAAGATGAGAAAATTACATAATATCAGTGCAATGAGAGGATCATTTTGGCATTATGATACCAAGTTAAAGCGACTTCTCTCAAATGCTGACTTTGAATTTTGTAGATCCTGTCACATAATTAGCACACAAGCATATTTTAGAAAAATAAAAATAAAAAGGATATGTCACAGATAATCAAGAAAATTATTCAACAATTCAAGTGCAATAGTACAAAGATAGAAGTTTGATAATTCAAACAAAGAGAATACATGAGTGAACATTCATCATCTCATTGAAGTGATAAGACCAAAAAAGATAAAGTTATAAAGCAATGCTTCCTCATATTGCACCATAAACTAGGGAGGAAATGGTTCATGTTGAGCAAAGATATAGCACAAAGATTCTGAAAGCAACATAATGTTGAATGTATAAAGCAAAATCTGTAATCACTAATCACATAAATGCGAGAGAGCTTTGTTATCTTCAGATGAAAATACTAATCAACACATATGCAATAACATTCTTTCTGCATCCATGGTGAAATTGTAGCATAGTAATATTATTTATTCAATTGCAATTTGAGGTCCACGTAGGATCGAGCCAAAACTCGAGCCCCAGTAATAATTCTAGAAGATAATTATACGAGGGATGTCTAGTATACCAAGACAAAATCTTGTATAAAGTCTTGTACACCAAGCCTTAATCCTTGTTTCTCTTCACCACAAACACGCAGAGGCAATAGGACTTGAAATTTTGCATCAGTATTTGGTTTCTATCTGCTGATCTTTTAAGTGGGGATTTTATTTATGCTTGTCTTAATTAAATGTGTATGTGTTTATTGATTTCCATATTCAATATGTTTGGGGAAACTGTGTGCTTGACCTAAGATCAATGAACTATACATGCATCCATTCAAATTATTACGTGCTATGATCCAAGATCTATGATTTAAGCATATGAGGAAATTCTACATAGGTCCGGGACCATAAAAGTTGTCTTCGAGAATACAAGGATCATTAAAATTCCTTAGGAATGCCCGTCAATCTACAAAAGTATGTATGCTTACATGTTGCTAGTGTGAATTAATAGTTGCATACTGTATTTACGTGTCCCCACTAAGCCATGAGTTGCTTGCCCCCAATAAAATACTTCCTCTTCAGATTGAGGAGTTGATGTGGCATTGCCAGGGGATACGTAGCTGACAGATTTAGTATTAATTACAATGAATTCTCTAGTTATAAATGATCAGTTCATTGTGATAATTTATTTTGTTATTACGGGATTATTATCTTATTTCGTTAGGACTTGTGGGATAGTCACTGTTCATTTTATAAAACTTTACATTATGCTTTCTTTCCATCATTTCGCTTCTGCTATTTTATTATTCAATCTGTTTAGTACAGCATTCTCCTTATTCCTTTAGGGCATGTTTACTTTTGGTTTTAAAAACCAGGTTTTGGATTTCAAGATCCAAAACCCGTTTTACTTCGGGATTTAAAAATCGGTTTTCAAAATCCACTCAAAACCACCCCTATCAAACATATTGATTTGACATAAAGTTATATCTATATAATATTACTCCAATCATTATATTCTTTCTCAACAATAATATAATAATACTATAATAATATAATAATACAATAATATAATACATTTAATCATTACACAATTAACTAATCATTATAATCTTACCAAACAATAATATAATAATACAAACTCATTCAATCTTACAACTTGATTTGACATAAAGTTAAATCCTCTACTATTCCAAAACCCAAAAGAAACACTCATATTACTATTCATCGGGATTTCAAAAACCCGGTTTTTAAAACCACCCAAAGCCCAAAGTAAACATCCCCTTAAAATCTAGTTGTTCACATCAAAAAAAAAAGTTCAAAAGTTAATCTATTTTATAAGTTGCAAACTAAATTGTTTTAAAATTTAGGGTTAGAAAGAAATGCTCTTAATTCCTCCACACGATGCCCATAATTAATTTAAAACTTAGGGTCACAAAACATAGATACTTAAATGGAAAAAAGTCTCCATGAAGAAATAGTGTATTTAAAGATTATGTTTAACTCTTACCCAAAACCTTACAAAACATATTGGCTAAGAAATTAGTATCAGATGAAATTAGCATCCCCGCATAGATATTGTTGTGAAATATTATAGAAAAATGCTAACTTCACTAATACAAAACCATGTAAGAAGTAATGAAAAATATAGGAAACTCAATCTAGAAGGAATAACATAATAACACATCACATTGTGTATCATTTCTTCTCAAAGAAATAACTGAAATTTACTTACAAGCAATTCAATGAAAACGTAAAAAAACTAGTAGTAATCTTCAAAGGACAAGAACTCCATGAGAAAGTAAATGTAGTAAATGGTTGATGTGGATGAAACTTCCAAACAAAAGAACATGGGATTAGAACCTTCCAGATCCTTGAAGTGGTGATTATACTTCAAATGAATATATAGTACTAGTATGTTTTTTCAACCTTTCACTGCACAAACAGCTGGGCCATTTTCCCTAACTTTTTTTTTTTTTGATGCCACGAAATCCAGTTCAAGGACCGACTAATCCAAGGGGACCAATCCCACCGCCCACTTGCGGGGGCCCGTTTAAAGCCAGAACTTTGCGCTCTGTATGGACATGGCCCCATAGAAATTGTTTGCACCTTAGGGGTTTCGAACCTGAGACCTAGAGAGGAGCACACTCCTAAGTCCCAAGCTTACACCACTAGGCTAACTATTAATTTAAGATTTCATGCCCTAGCATGTCCTAAGCAGCCAAGTATTATATCTATGTATAAGGCCCTAAAGATATGATCTGAAAAATAAATACACCATTCAACCTCCTGAATGTCAAATTCATGAACAACCAGAAAAGTAAAGATGACAGCAAAGAACACATAAAAAATAAAACACTGGCAGCATCAAAGCTCCAGATAAGATACAAAATCAAAAGGCTAACATTTGGAGTTTCAAGTTATTAAATCAAGCTCAATAACAATGGTATATCAGCAGAAATAATCAGCAACAAAGATGAGAAAAATAGTCAAAATCATATAAGTTCAAGCAAGTATAAGCAATGGAAAAAGTGTACCTCTTCTAATTCAGAAACAACTTCATCCCGTGTTGTCTTCTTTAAGGAAGCAAACTTTTCACGTGCCTGACAAGAAAACCCATATGTTAACGAAGGCTTGAGGTCCAGAGGGGTAACCAAGTAGAAACTCAAATTATATTCCTAGAAGTTCATAAATGGCTGGCCACAACTATGAGCAAACTAACGGTGAGCATGTATCTGACCACTCGTGCAATGATGTTAACTTGACAATGGATACCTCACCAAAAGAAAGTGGTATCGTCCTAAATGCAAGGTGTGGAATTCCAATCTCACAACAGTAATATGGATGCAAATGTCATTATTTTATTACCAAGGTGAGTCTTGGATCCTACAATAGTAATGTGGCCACAAACTAGGATTTTATGGTACCAAGGCATGGAAGTAGGATCCCACATCAGTAAAATGGGTACAAGTCTGGAGTTAATATAGACTGGGGCTTTTTTATATATATAAGAAAACTAAAAAATTTATTAATGTAGAAAGTGTAAGGGATAAGATATCCCTCACACAAAGACACAAAGTACAAATGTAAATTACAGGGCATAACTCCATTCTCTTGCTACATCTGTTACAAAAATATTTTTAAGCCTCTGACTGATTTCACAAAGAGCCACTCTATATTTAATTCTATCCCAAACTTCTTCTAAGGATTCCGCTGCCTCCTTGAAAATTCAATTATTTCTTTCTAACCAAATATTGTATTGGCCTTTTCGACCTCAACACATACTTTTAAGGTAGGAGACTCTCTCATCTCATGGCCAAGTCAATTGTTATGCAACACAGTTGGTGAAGCCCATATTACTATGATCAACTGGGACTAGGTTAATGTAGAAATAACAGCCTGCTTGGGGGAGGGGGCTGCAGAGCATATGGAATTTTTACTTGGATCAGACATAGCCATATGGGTGCTAATATAGAACTAATATGAACGCAGGCTACCTCATGTGAACAGCTAGCTTTTAAGGTAGTATCCCGTTAAGGTCATATCTACAAAGCAACTAGCTCATTATTATATAGTTTGGCTCCCGAGAAGTTCGCAGAAATGAGAATTATGCATTTTGTGAAGATTAATTCATCTTAGCTTCAGGAATATATACTTATATATTCGAGCTTCACAGAAGTCACATACCCTTCAAAATTTAATAATTAAGATAGCAACACACTTATAACTTATGAAATAATAACATGGCATGCTTACATGCAAAATGGAGACTGGAACTAAGGACCTTAGGTAGAATTATCGTTACACCCACAAGTCCGCAACCTCAGAACAATAAATAGTTTTAACAAGTTTCACTTTGCTTAATACAAATGAATTGGTCATGATTTGATAATTCGAAGTGATTCTAATCATTCTTAAGTACTCTTGGTTTTCTAATAATAAACCAACTAATAGCTTGAGTCCACAATTGAAATACTAGGGAAGACTGAAGAGATTGGTATGACGAAACAGAGCAACTTTTATTAATAATAATAAAAATGTCTGCAACAAGAAATAACTTATTGCGTCTATATAAAATAACTCAATGATGAAAAATGTAGTTGAATGACACTTTTTGGACAGACAGTGAAAAATAGTCACATATTGATAGTCTTCAGATCTAGTTCTAGGCCAAATACTGAAGTAACTGCAAAATGTTAGTTCTATAGGGTGGCATTGGCAACTGAAGAAGCATCATCTGGCATCTAGTGAGAGCCGGAGAGGTCAAGGGTACGTAATAATGCATTCCATGGCTGAACACATTGTTGGAGGTAGTTCTCAGTTCATTTAGATAGGTGCTAAGTTAATACTTCTCTTCTCCTTATTGTTTAAGTTGGAAGTTTGTTGTAATATTTTAGGGGATGTTTGTTTTGGGATGGAAAATCCTCATTTGGGATTTTGAAATCTCACCCATGTTCTAGTTTGGGATTTAGATTTAGGATTTTAAAATCCTACTCTACAAATACCTATAAACCCTACAAAATTCAACCCTATAAATACCTATAAATTCTATAAGATACCAAACACTTATAATCCTATACTATAAAGTTAAATCCTACTCTACTTAAATTCCAAAACAAACACAAAACATAAAAAGCATTAGGATTTTAAAATCCACTAGATTTTGAAATCCGGATTTCAAAATCCCAAAACAAACATCCCCTTAATGAAATGTTCTCTTCAGATGTTCAAAATAACACATTACAGCACTACAATTCGTATGGACGTTTCATTTAGTAAACAGTGACTAATCAAATAAAATGCATAATTTTTTTCTAGAAAGATCTTCAATACCTGGTCATAGGAATGTATCGCCTTGTCAAAACGGCGACGAGACTCCTGCAGGAGTTAAATAATAAACATCATATCACAAAGGATAACACATTATATTTCTCCAAATTTGAGGTAGACGTATAAACCACGGCCATTTCATTATTCTAAGTGGCGCAAAATAAAACAGAAAGCAGAGTTCAGCATCCCAAGCACCCCAACTTGTGGAGGTACCAGTACCGCGGATGCAAAGAGAGTCAAGAACTGGTGCATAACCAACATACATTATAAGAAAGGATACCATCGAGATCTTACTGTAGGACCTTCTCCAAGAAGCCATCAAAAGTGTTTCTTCTGCAAGAATGTTGACTGTTGGTGGAAGAATCAAAAGATACAGTTTCAACCCAGACCTATGTGAAATTCTTCTCTACTCATAGGTTTAACATCAAGGATGTGTTGGAGGACAAACTTTTTGTTTTTTTAAGTTGCAAAGAAAACAGTAATTGACTTCAATGTGGAACACAGTAATTGTAAAGAACAGAGTAATTTGCTTCAATCCAACAACAGAGACTAGAGAATTTAATGATTTACAATGTGGAAGCCAAGTGGGAAAGGGCACCAGAGGAAACATGAATATTGAGTTGTAACCGTACAGCTAGTAAAGATAATAAGCAGCGAATATTTTGTAAATGTAGCAGAACTTTCATCCAACACATAATTAGCCTGGACAATGCATCAGTAAAAGAAAGAGCACCAAGCCCTTCAGCAAGTGATAAATAAAGAGATATGGGAACTGTTCCACAGGGAGCAAAAGACTGAGGAATTTTTTTGATGGATACAGCCTAAATAATAATCCAAGTATCTGAGCATGGTGATTCAGTAACTTGCAATGGTTAATAAATGTGGCATACCTTTGCATCTTGCAGATCTACAGACAAGAACTGAGACAAACGGTCTACAAGAACATGCTCAACCTGTAGCACAATATATTTGCCATATCTCAGATAATAGATACCATCAAAATTTCAGGTTGTATGAGGAAACCGATGCTTTCAAGTAGAAGAAGATTTGCATACTTGGTACATGAAACGTTGATGCTAAAATTAGGTTTCTGTAACAATATTTAGAGAACTTAGAATTATATCCACAGATGCTTAACATTGACAGAGTCTGAATTGGTGAAATTTGATAATGATTTGTCAAACCAGTAATTCAATACTCTACAATCATGCCTCTGTAAAGTCAACAACTAAAAGATACCAGATAACTCATTATGCCAAAGAAGTAGTACAACATATGTTATTTAGGCAATATCCAATGAGAAATTGAATTTTCAACCTTAAGGGATTAGACAGAATTACACAACAAGGGACTGTGGCAATCTATTTTATGACAGATAGACAAATATAGTGAAGTGGTTATTGTTAAAGGATGAGGTGTACAAGATTGTAAATTCAAATTAATAATCATTAATATTTAAAAGAAGCATACTCACTTGAGAGCGAAGAAACTCCTTGTATGTAGCAAGCTCGTGCAATGCATTGACAAATTTTGATAAAACCGGACCTGTCAGGAAGCAAAGAGAAGATTCTTCATACTTGTGGTAATCATACTGTTAAACCTTAACAAGACAAAATCCAAGTAAAGGCATCACCACTTTACGAAATCCATCATTTATTGTGCA
This sequence comes from Galeopsis tetrahit, assembly GCA_963675135.1. Classification (NCBI taxonomy): domain Eukaryota; kingdom Viridiplantae; phylum Streptophyta; class Magnoliopsida; order Lamiales; family Lamiaceae; genus Galeopsis; species Galeopsis tetrahit. Next base: position 17,752,740 of record OY776127.1, on the reverse strand, counting down.
TAAGATTCTGAATTTTACCTATCAACTTCCAAATATGCCCTTATTTAATTGATTTTGGAATTGGAAAACTCTCCTTTCTCCCGCACATTACAATAATTTAAACATTCATTAAATAGGGGTAATTATGACATTATACACACTCCCAAAAGGGAATGGGACTATATTTTGGGACAAACAAAAAGGGAATACGAGACCATCATATTGGGACGGAGGGAGTACAAAGATAAGATAAACTAATGATTTTGAAAAAGAATGAGCAAACTAGCTAATGATCCTTTGAGCTTTGATTTCGATTATCTAATAAGTAGAATTTGAGCCTTCTCTGAAAAGTGTGACAAACAAGACAGTACAACCAAAAAGGAACAGGGAAAAGGGAGCTAATTTCAACAAGAGAAATAATCAAATACTACAATATGATCAGTTTCTACTGTTCGTATCAATTCAATGTATATATATATATATATATATATATATATATATTGGGGGGGGGGGGCATACCTCCAATAGACACGCCAAGAAGATCATCAAGGCCGCCACAGAATGCTTCTAATGATGCAGCAAAGCTAATGTCAGAATTGCATGCTTCCCCAAGCACTTCCCTGTATCATAGTGCCCTAATTTAGCAGTTGTGCTACTTACTAATTAATTGAATATCTTAATAATTGTTTTGCAATTGTTTTTTTCAAATTCATGTATGTTAGCTTTCTACCTATTCCAGTGAGAACCTAAAACTTAAATGTGCTGCCAAGATCCTCAGGTAACATGGATAAATTATGCAAAGGAGCAATAAAATAAAACTAAGGAAGTTCTCTATTCGATCTCACCATATTTTATCTATGAGTAGCATCATATGGTCCAATTATATTATAGTCTATGACTGTCACAAGACAGCAAAGCCTTTTAGCTAAGGATATGATAATATGATTATCTGTCTCAATGAAATATAAAGTCATCAGTGCAAATAAACATCCTAAACGAGCCATGAGGATTGGTGAGTAATAAACTGTACTACTTTAGCACAAATGGCCAGAGACCAACCTTCCCAGATTGGTTCCACTGAGCTACCACATCTCCAGTTGTGGACCACAAAGCAGTGATGGGTGAATTAGGACGAGGAAGGATTCAACAATTCTAGACAGTTTCGACATGAATCTTTCAGCAATAAAACAATATCCCGAGGCCTGTGGTAAATTTATTGCTCTAATCATGAATAAAAAGTCTTTTCAAAACAGAATAAAAGTAAAAAAAAAAAACTCTGGAAGTTCTAAGCAGGTATTTTTTTCAACGAAAATCATTAGCGGAATGATTATTAAATTGAGCACGCCTAGAAGCACTATGTAAAGTAGGTATTTTGTTGATGAAACACAATCAATTTGTAAAATAAATTAATTTAGCTAAATCAACACCTCTGGAACACTAGTGAAAGCAGGTCCTTGTCGATGGGCATAGCAAAAAATTAAACACAGTTAAATTCACTTATTAGCATGCATTCCCTTCCCATTGCCCTTGAAAAAATGAACACCAAAATGCGAGGGGAACACAATTTTCACAAGACAATAAACAGTGATGGGCATGTCGTTATTAAAACCCCGAACAAAAGTTTATACACAATCCCTTGAAATGATGTGGTAATATTCAACACATAACTCTTTCAAGGCACAATTGATTAATAAGAAATGCTTATATACAATACAACATCAATAATTAGTTCTTAACAATAAGTTGATAAAAAGGGCTTGGGATTCTCCAGACATTTTTCATTTTGCAAGAAGGCTTCATCCATAATCATCCATTCCGTATCTTAATCATGCTCTAGTTGGCAAAGTAAGGTGATGCAAGAAACAGTTTCAAAAATATATAGCACTGTGCATATCACCACCAAAGACTATGTTTATGGGTACTAACGTACTAATACTAAAAATATTTGTGAAATTGCATAATCATAGAAGGAAATAGTAAAGCAACTGGAATAAACAATGTCCAAGGGAGGGTCACAATACTCCAAACCTATTCCAGAAAGATTAAAGTGTGCCTTGAGCAGTCTATAGAGATTTCATAGATCAAACATTTTTTTTAAGTTAACCACAGAAGTGGTATTATTAAACCCTAACTTCTGAACCCAAAACACAGTCACAATCAAGTCAATCACTATAAGTTTCTAAATTGACAGATATCATTGCATTATTCCAATTGCGTCTGGAAAAAGACTAAAAGAGTAGCAGCTAAATTAAAATGAAAGTAAAATGGTGAACACTTTTGAGGAGCACAGGCAACGATGTGGCACATGTGATAAAAAGCCTAAACAAAAGATTGCACACGATTCAATTTACGGAACACCAAGTTTGAACATTTATTCTCAGTAAGTTACAGCATGATATTCATAAACTTGAGCTAGACGAAAAAAGTACTCACGTGTATTTCTTACAGCCTTTGTGCAGCTTCTGGCATCGATCTCTTAGCTCATCCGAAGTTTGCTCGAGAGATCGCACCTATAATTCAATTTTTCCGAAGCAAAATTGAAATGTTAACAACAAGAACATAGGTGAATCGTCGAAAACAGAGATTAAAAGAAAAGAATGCGAAGGAGATAATTGTGCCTGTTTTTGGAACATAGGTGAATCATCGAGCCGGACAAAAGTTGCCATTTGTTCCTTGGGGTTATCAGTGGATGGAGGATGTTTAGATCTAGCGGAGGAGGGCGGAAGGGTGGAGGTGGAGCTGTCTGGCATGAAATACGACGTCGTTATACTCACGGATTGATGACGTACTGGTGGTTGCACTTGCCGGTCAGATTCACACAAAACTTAAAAAACACAAAAATTACACTCTTGTTACTTTTCTTTTAATCTATCATTTAAATTTACTTTCCATAGGTATAGATTTTTCATTACTTTTTGCTACATAGATTAAAAAAAATATTAATAATAAAAGTAATGTAATTGAAAATAGAGATAAAAAGAACTTTAAATATGAAGAGAAGTATAAAAGCAAAAAATAAAAAGAGATTTGTTAAAAAGGTCATGTAAAATTTATAAAAGAAGGGATTAAAATAAGAAATATTAACTGTTTATATATAAAATAGTTGAGTGGGAGGGTGTTGTGGGGTCCAATTATAAATAAAAGGATTAATTGTTCATAAACAAAGTTTAAGGTAGATGACGACATTTTGAGTAAATAAGTGACGTTTAGACTTTGAGGTGATGATAAAAATAATATTTATATTTTGAGACATACATATTAAGTTTGAACGAACTAAAATAAATACTTACATACAAAACTTAGACGAATGGAGTCCTAATAATAGTATAAATGAAGTTTCATTGCTCAAATGATTAGAGTGTCACTGTCTAAAACATTTAGATTATGAGTACGAGTCGGATCGGGTCATGAGAAGGTATAAAAAAAATGGGTTTATCTTGCGTGAAATATTGCATGTATGCATTTTAGTCTAATTAGCTCAAAGTTAAAACTCTAAGCCGATGTAGTTCAAAAGTCAAAATCATTTTATTCCAATATATACTTTAGTTTTTTGACAAAATAATTTTAAAAAATATCAGATTTTTTTATTCCTTTAAAAAATAAATTAAATAATCAAAGTATTTAATATGACTTAAATTACTACATGCATATTTAATACTATATATTAAAATGTAAGTTATTACATCAACAAAAACACTATAAAAATAATAATATTTTATTACATAAAAGAATATGTATTAATATATAAAATAGTTTGTATTATTACTACATGTAATAATGTGTTTAACTACATAAAAAACTACGTACTATATGTAACTTTATCAAATGATTTTATATATTTGCATCATCGTGCAATAAAAGAATCGGTATTACAACATGGTTATTGTTTATTACTACATATTATAATGTGGATTACTACCTCAACAAAAACACTAGAAAGAAAATATTACTACATAAAAGAAGTTGTATTACTATATAAAATAGTTTGTGTTATTACCACATAAAATAATGTGTGCTACTACATATTACAATTTGAATTACTACATTTATTAGTGTTCTATTACTACATTAAAAAAGCTGTTACAACCGCTGGAGGAAGCCATCGAAAGAAGAAATCGTCAACCACGTGAGAAATAGGAAAGAGAAGACGAACTAAAAGAAAAGAATTCGAAAAGCCAAAAATAAAACTAGTGTTCAACAATAAAATAAAAATAAAAAAATTCACAGAACCAGATTAAATATTAAAACACAAGCGGATGAACTGACAAATATATTAAGAATATATTTTCAGCCTAATTGACTTAGGGGGTGTTTTTAAACTCTACAAACTGCTTCTAGAATCACTTTTTTTAAAGTTGCCCTCTCACAGCTTTTACTTTTGAGAAGTGTTTTTAAGGGTTTATAGAGTTTGCAAACACCCCCTTAATTGGTCAATATTGCGTATATATGCAATATTGCATACAAATTTTTGTGTAAAAAAATTTCAAAGAAAAAAAGAAATACTATACTTTAGCATAGCATAGTACCCATCTAAATTTGACCATATAAAATTATAATGAACGCCATCTATATCTCAGTAATAACAGATTTGCAACAGAAAAATTTCAATGAAAAAATATGAAATACTCAATTTTGACAAACTTAAAATATTTTTGTATTGTTTTCTCTCCCCGTCGAGAGTTGAGAATTTGATCCCTTGAATTTTTTATTTACATGATCTGTTTTGCCGATTACGAATTATTGTCATTGATTCCTTTGATACGATTTGCCAAATTCTGTGGGATTTTGGCTTTTTGAAAGACTATTTAACGGTGAGGCTGGAGTAGTTTGAATGCATCACAATGGAAAACCTTAATATTGGTGCGGATAATGGCGAGGACCTACTAGTTGGAGCAGAGGACATCCCAGCACCAGGAGGGGTGCCTGCACTCTGTCTAGTTGGGAAATTTCTTACTGACACAAATCTCTCTTTCAACCTTGCAAGGAGTAGAATTGCTGGTATGTGGCGACCATCCCGTGGAATGGCGATATCCGACATTGGAGAGGGACGATTCCTGATCCAGTTCAACCACATGATGGATTTACAAAGAATCATGGAAGGAGGGCCGTGGATGGTGGGGGTCCACATACTGCTTACCCATAGACTGCAAATGGGGGAGGTGCCACACCAAATCCCATTGGTGTTCGTGCCTTTCTGGATACAAGTACATGATGTACCGGTGGGTTGGTTCACGGAGGGTGTGGGACGCCTCATTGGAAATTTTATTGGACGTTTCATATGCTATGATAATTCGAACAACGCCGCGGCTTGGAGAAGATTCATGAGAATCAGAGTCGAGATACATGTTGCGAAATCTTTGAAGATATCTAAGAAACTCCACCTGGCAAGTGGGGAATCATTGAAAGTCTCTTTCAAATACGAGAGACTAAAAATGTTCTGCTTCTTTTGTGGGAAATTGGATCACACAGTTAATTTATGTGCAGATCACTTTGATGCTCCACCGGAGAAGAAAAAAACCTTGACATGGGGGACGGACATTGTGGCGCCTGACAGACGCCGCACGGCACTCGCAGGGGACAAATGGTTATGTCAAACCAATCCATCGGAAGGGGAGACCAGTGCCGGCGGTGGAGATACATTTAATACTCAGGCAGATTTTGCGGGAGGTGAGTTTAATGCACATTCATTTCCGGGCGGAAATCAAGGAAGTAATGATGAAAAGTTACGAAAATCATGCCATAATAACAGCTACACAGCGGGGGGTTACTGAGAATGCAGTCAACACTACAATCATTTCAAATCCAATCTTTAACATGTCAGAATTAAATGAGGAGGAGTTGATGGAGGAGAACTCAATGGGGGAGATAAAGAAACGTAAAAGACATGGAACTTTGCATGGGGAATCGAGTATGCATGCATCTGAACATGAACAACATTTTTTAGCGGTTGGTCCCGGCTCGGAGGCCAGCCGGGACTCATGAAGATCCTCAGTTGGAACTGTAGAGGGTTGGGTCACCCGTCTACAGTTCCGGCATTGTGTGAGCTTGTTAGGGCTCGTAGACATGATGTCGTTTTTCTTTTTGAAACAATGTCTTATGGTATTAGACTAGAAGCTTTACGAGTCAAGTTAAACTTTGATTCGTGTTTTTCTGTTGATTGTGTTGGCCACAGTGGAGGTTTGGCTTTTCTATGGAATAATAATGCAAATTGCACGGTTTTGAGATATTCAAATAATCACATAAACATACATGTGGGGGATGGGGATTGGAGACTGACGGGGTACTATGGCTTTCCCGAGAGGAGTCGACGTCATCTCTCGTGGAACCTTCTGTGAAATATTGCAAATACAAATGCTCTGCCTTGGGTTTGTGTGGGAGATTATAACGATTTATTATCTGCAGCTGAGAAACGAGGACGAGTACCACATCCACAATGGCTTTTTCGAGGGTTTCGAGAAGCAATTTCAGATTGCCAACTGTCAGGCTAAAAATTCACTTGGTTCAGAGGTAGAGATCCTAGCACCGCGGTGGAGGAAAAATTGTACCGAGCTATGGGCACTCCGACATGGCACAGAAAATTCCCACAAGCTGAACTACTGAATTTGGTGGCCCCGACTTCGGATCACAATCCGATTTTGCTTAACACAACCCCCACTGTTTTGAGAATGAGAAGACGTGCGTTTAGATTTGAAAACAGATGGCTAGTTGAACCAGACTTACGGACAGTGGTTAGGACATGTTGGAGGGGGGTCGGAGACTTAAGGATCAATCAACGTCTCGCGGCTACGAGTGAGACTTTGTCAGTTTGGGGAAATAGAGCAGATTTAAAGTTTCGCAGGGCAAAGAGGGAATTGGAGGAAAAAATAAATGTGTTACAAGGAAATATAAGTCTGGCGGGGCGGCGTATGTACAAAGATGCCAGAACCGAGCTCGGAAGCCTTCTTAAGCAGGAAGAGACTTTCTGGAGACAACGTGCAAAAAACTTCTGGCTTCGAGATGGAGATCTAAACACTAAATTTTTCCATCAAACTGCGTCTATGAGGAAAAAGAGGAAGCGTATCACAAAAATTAAAAATGATGAAGGGGTTTGGTTTGAGAACCAGGAAGGAATTTGTGATGTGGTGGGCGACTATTTCTCACATCTATTTACAGAAACAGTGAATCGAGAGGATGAAGGTACATTTTTAAACCCAATCACTTCTGCTATTTCTGAGGAGCAGAATGAGTCACTTGTACGGGAGTTTTCCAAGGATGAATTTGACCGAGCTATCAAAGACATGCATGGTGATAAAGCTCCGGGGCCTGACAGATTTAACCCAGCTTTTTTTCAACACCTCTGGGAAACAATCGGAGATGATATTTTCGCCGAAGGGGTGGAGTGGCTGCATAGTGAGGAGTTCCCTTTGGGATTAAATGATACAAATATTGTTCTCATTCCGAAGATTGATTCGCCTCAAACAGTTCGAGATCTCAGGCCTATAGCTCTTTGTAACGTACTATATATAATTATATCAAAGGTACTCAGTAACAGGATGAAGACAGTGCTTCCGAGCCTGATTGACCACGCACAGTCGGCCTTTGTATCGGGTAGGCTGATCCAAGATAATGTGTTGATTGCCTTTGAAATTTTACACGCGATGAAGAATAGATGTACGGGAGGACGGGGGAAAGTGGCGGTAAAGATCGATATCACCAAAGTTTATGATCGCGTTGATTGGGTGTACCTTGAGGCGATTCTGCGGAAGTTGGGGTTTGATGAAAAATGGGTCAGATGGATGATGTTGTGCGTTACTACAGTGCGCTACTCAATTTTTGTGAATGAGGATACAGTGGGCCCGATCATTCCAAGAAGAGGCCTTAGACAAGGCGACCCTTTATCGCCTTATCTATTTATCCTCTGTTCTGAAGGGTTTTCAGCCGCCCTTAATCACGTCCGCTCAAATGGGGAGATTCATGGGAGCCGTGTGTGTAGAAGGGCACCGGAGATAACACACTTACTATTTGCAGACGATAGCCTATTGTTTTGTAGAGCCGAGGAGGGGGAATGTACGAGGTTGAGAAATTTGCTTGATACTTACGAAAGGGTGTCGGGCCAGGCAATAAATTATGCGAAGTCAGGCATTTTCTTCATCACTAATGTAGTTGAACAGCAGCGCGGAAATATTAAGGATATTCTTGGGATCCATCAGCCTATAAACACATGAAAGTATTTGGGCCTCCCGTCCTTAATTGGGAGGAGGAAGAAGGAAATTTTCTCATACATAAAGGATAGATTGTGGGCAAAAATCCAGGGGTGGAATAAGAGAAAACTCTCAATGTCGGGGAAAGAAATATTGATCAAAGCGGTTGCTCAAGCGATCCCTACCTACTGTATGTTTACTTTTCTCCTTCCCACAACTCTGATCGATGAACTACAAATTATGTTGAATAAATTTTGGTGGGGAAAATCCTCGGAGGCGAATAGGGGTATAAATTGGATGCGATGGGGAAAGTTATGTGTGGCGAAGGAAGGTGGAGGTAGAGGATTCAGAGATTTCTACAATTTCAACCTATCACTTCTGGGAAAGATGGGGTGGAGGCTTATTACAGAGCCAAATGCATTGGTCTGTAAAATTTTAAAGGCGCGGTATTTCCCTAATGGAAACTTTCTCACTGCTGCTCGTGGGAGGGCTCCGAGCTATACATGGACGAGTATTCACGCCACACAGCAATTGATTAAAAGGGGGTATAGATTGAAGGTTGGGTCGGGAGCCTCCATTCGCGTCTGGGATGAGCCATGGATTAGTGAATCCGAAAATTTCTTGGTCGACTCTTTTTGTGTGGATGGCTTGGAAGACCTTCGCGTCTCTGCTTTATTTGATCCGGAGTTAAGGAAATGGGATATGGAATTGATAAGGGAGCTCCTGCCACTTGATGTCCATAGAGTGGTGAAAATGGCATTGCCGCCCATGGGTGCTGCAGACAAACCGATATGGCATCCGACAAGAAATGGGTTATATTCAGTTAAATCGGCATATAAACTGGCGATTGCGGACCCACATTTCTCAGCCATGAAGGCAGATGGTGAGTGGAGTATGATTTGGAAATTGAAAGCCCCCCCAAGAGTTAAGGATTTTTTATGGAGATTGGCCTGAAATTGCTTGCCAACAAAGGAGAATTTATACACAAAGAGGGTTGTTCATGATACAAACTGTGTTCTCTGCGAATTAGGGACCGAAAACCTGTGGCATATTTTTGTTGATTGCAACTATGCCCGAGAGTGTTGGGCTGGAGCAGGGCTATTGAGTAAATTGGAGGAGCATGAGAACCGAGTGTTGAGTTTCGCGGAACTACTATTTGCTATGATACACAGCCCATTAGATGATGTAGCAGCTAGCGCTGGTATGACCCTGTGGCAGGTGTGGAACGAGCGGAATGCACAGGTCTGGAACGGGATACATAAGGCGCCGATTGAGGCTATTCATGAATCGACTGTGATTTGGAGGGAATGGGCTATTGCAAGCGGTTTGTATGGACCCCCTGCTGCTGCTACTGCTGCTACTGCCGCTAACAACAGCAGTCATAGATGTGGAGCCTGGCATGTGCCGCCGGTGGGTACGCGGAAAATAAATGTAGATGCTGCTTTTTTTTGCTGACACGGGACAAACGGGAGTGAGCATGGTTATTCGGGACACTTTGGGTCAATTTAATTTTGGCCGAACACAGCTGTTCCAAGGATGTGTGGAAACTGATGTAGGGGAGGCCATTGGATTTTATGAGGCACTCACATGGATAAAAGAGCACAACTTGGATGGTTTTATTATTGAAGGGGATTCAAAAGTGGTGGTCGATGCCATCAATGCAAACGGGGTTTCGTACACTGTTCTGGGCGATTATGTCTGTGAGTGTAAGGCTTTGCTTGCTAGTTTTACAAATGTATCTATTGTTTTCGTCAAACGGAGTGCCAATGAAATGGCACACCAATTTGCTAGGGCTTCTCGTCGTTTTGAGAGCACTCATGTTTGGACAGATCCGCCAAACTTTGTAGGCGGACTTCCTATAAACAATTGTCTTTGCAATAATGGGAGATAAGTATTCCCGGGTTCGAAAAAAAAAATCAAGTCTCTAGAAAAAAATAAAATTGAGATATTTTTTAATTTTTTTAAAAAATACTATAAAGATATTTCAGTAGTTTTATATTTTTTTCACAAAAATTGAATATTTTATCTAATGGCGAAGTGTGATCACACATGACAAAGTCAACTAACGTGTCAACTTTTAATTGGACGTCTACTATAAGAGAGAGCGAACTCCCTATCTTACGTAAAAAAAAATCATATTCTCTTTGTCCACATAAAGTGTTCTTCTTTTTCTTTTTTAAGTTTTTTTTTTTTTTTTAAAAGTACATAGGATACCATGAAATCGCAAAAACCAAAAAAACTCCTATGACTTAAAGGCACCAACTACTCCATTTCAGTCGTGTGAAACGGTAGAGTGGACAGCTTCCTGTGCCAACATATGCGCCCTCTGATTTTCTCTTCTAGGTATATGTGTGAGTTTGCACACTACAAACTCTTGCATTTGTTTTTGAATCCTAGAAGCAATGTTCATTTCAGGCCCAACACCTTTACTTCTTCCTTCACAAATTGTAATGGCATTTTTTGAATCAGTCTTAATCTCAATCTTACTCCAATTAAGAGACTTTGCTTCACCCAAAGCTCTCTCAATAGCCTTCAACTCCACCCCCAGTGCACTCCGTTGTGGTGTTATTTTAGATGCAAAGGATACCACTTCAACCCCATCACTTGTTATACCCCTACCTCCAATTCCATACCTTCTTTCAATCTCATTAAAGGCACCATCAACCTCGAACCACGCCATTTTATCCCCTCCATTCACCTCCGCCCGGTTTTTCCCATCCTCTCCCTTGACCACCACATTATCACTTCCCCCATTAACATGCCGGTAGGCTTCCAAATAGGCCCTCGATCACCCATCTTCTTCAGACACACACTGTAAATTCCTTGTAATTCATGTGTAATCCTACATCTTTCTCTCCACCCCCCCCCAAGCAATCATTAACAATTCTTCAATTTTATAAGGCTTTTGCTCCATGCATATAAAATCTATAAAATGGGATGTTGACATAAATTGTCCTTTTTCAATGTTTTTCTACCACCCCAATCTCTTCCAGATTTTACGCACCCCATGGCAAGTAAAAAGAGCATGCATTGAAGATGGCATAAAAGACCCACAAAACCCACAATTAGTGTTCATATATACCATTTTTTAAAAAATATACTCCACAGTCTCCACCACACTTACTTTATATATTTTCTATTTTATGTATTTTATTCTATTTTATTATTATTTTATACATAAAAAAATAATATTTCTCAAAATCTGTGTAAAAGGAAATAAGAATTGAAAGTGTGTGTGCGTGCGAAATCAGAGATGTTGTATGTCGTGTTGGCACTGTCCAGACAACACTATGCAGCGGAAATTAAAATGCACGTACTGAAAATAGAAGTATTCAAAATTTGCATTTTATAATCTATGTTGTTCACTATATTAAAAATATGTGAAACGAGTACAACATATTTGAGGTGTATAAAAACACTACGAAAGTGTAAATGATTTACTAAGTTCTATGAAACTATCTCCCTCATAGATCTATACACACAACCTAGTAAATAAGACTATGATCTAACACACTACTATTCGGGTTTACAATAGTATGAAGATCTACAAGAAGAAACAAAGATTTTCCTAACTAGAAGCGTATATAGCGTTCAATAGAGTAGTGATCGATTTCAGCTTTTCTTCTTGTGTATCTTGTGTTGAGGCAGCTTCTGTATTTATAGGCATCAAGGACGAACTGCCATCAACTCCCATGATCATCACAGCTGTGAGATCATGCGGTTTAAGTAACTTCTCTCCACCACTCCTCGAATGTAGGGACTTATTATACCATGTCTAATAACTTCTCACTCCCACGCAATGACATGACTTGGTGTTGCCCACGTCTTCTAACTGCTCTGGGGAAATCATTAGACAACAAGCGTAAGATTGGAGTTAGTGAGAAAAGGAAGGGCAAATTCTGATGTTGTCATAAGTGTTGGGAACATCAAACACAACACTCGACTGTTAGTGTTGGATCATTAAACAAAACACTTATATCAACATCAACAAGAATATTTTATGCGAACAAAGGAGTGCATGCTAACCTTATTAGCTAAATACTGTAAACAAATTTTATTTTATTTTTGTTAGTGTCACCTGACTAGAAGAATTCATTTTTTAAATCTTAACCTATTGATATTGAAAAGGTCAATGTTCAACTAACATCAAGTTACCAGGCTATTTGACGCGCCAAAGATATAGCTCTCAAATCTTCATTTTCTTTGTCGAATTGGGTTTGAACTTGATCCATCGATTGAGCCTGCAAAAATCACATCGAAAAAGTATTTGATTCGGGGACTCCGATGCTCAAATCAATTTCAATGTTATTTTCGAATTATATCATAACTTTTATCAAATAAATGGGTATAAGAAATTAAAGATAGAGATGAAGGATGATGAGATGATGCTTTACCTAGAAAAAAAATAAGGATTTTATATGTTTTACATACATGGGGGCATTAACGTAATTTATGGTAATTGTGACCCTAAATGCCTATTGGGGACCCTTTGACATTGGGCCTCTAAAAACTTATTTGGTTGGACTTGTTCCATTTATAATTAGGCCACAGTTATACATACACGGGTTATCGAGGACACCTACTGACTAAACACACACACCCTGAGATGAGGACATCTACGTGAAAAGATCTAAAATACTCATTTCATTCTAAACTCTAACTAAACCCCCTCTTCCTCTTATTTCGCATTTTCACACAGTACACTCACCTCACCTTCTTCCTCCCACTCTCAGGCGGCCACCGCCCACCTCCCCATCCCTCAAAGCAGTTGCCATCGCCACCCTGTTTGAAGCCATTGCACCCCCCGTTTGAAGCTGTCATCGCCGCCCCGTTTGAAGAAGGATCGTCTCCCACTGTGGAAGAAATAGCCCACCGCTGCTACTGAAGAGAAGGCCAAGCGACGCGACCGTCGTTGCTCCTTCTCCAAGCGACACGGCCGTCGTCGCGACCCACTCCCTCATCACCGGTCGTTCACACGCCATCCCTGTGCCACCGTTCGCAATCCCCTCCTCCGCCGTTCGCAACCGTCACCGCCTTTCAGTAAGTTTAGTGTTTAGAAAAAATAGGATTGGAGATTTCTGGAAAAAATATTGTTTAGGGTTTTTACAGATTAAAAAACTGTATTAGGATTTTTACACATCCAAAATAAAATAAAAATCGATTTTTTTGTGTTTGTTCGAAAAAAAATTCTGAATCCAATTGCTGAACTTTGTCCGAATTTTTTCCCCAAAATATTGTGTTCGATTTTTTTTTCGAACATTTAATCTGTTTTTAATATTTTTGTCGAACAATTAATCTGTTTTTTTTTTCGGACATTAGTTTATCAAAATTATGTCCAATATTTTGTATCCAAATCTTACATATTTCTCTATAAATTTTATGTTTGTTAAGAGTTTTTTACTTTTCCTGGATGTTGGTGGTTGTTTTGATGGTGATGGTGGGGATGATTCTTTTGTGAAATGGAATGGATGGGTGTAGTCATCTATCGATTTTTTTTTAAATATCAGTAAAGGGTATATTGGACATTTCATGTACCCTTTAGTTGAATTTTTTTTAGGTGGGTGTTGGGATATGAATCCTACACAAAGTCCTAAGTGATGAATGAAAAGATAAGTTTTGATGGCCAAAAAGCAACTTGAATAAATGATTAAGTTAGTTGATCTTGTTAAGAAAGTCATCAAGTAAAGATATCATCTAAAGTGAAATTGCATACATTGTAATAGGTCCATAAGCTAAGTTGTATAGAGCTTATATATGATGAAATTAGTCTTAGAATGACTAAGTTGATAAATCTTAAAGTAATGGTTAGTTAGATAGATTAGCTCAGGATAGAGAAGAAGTCTAGAAGTCAAGAAGAGTTGAACAGAAAACTAGACCAGAGCTGAAGACAAGAAGACCTACACAAGACAAGCTAAGTCAAATAAAGAAAGAAGCAAAATTATTCTAAGTACAGAGAAGAAAATCTGACTTATGGAAAAGGATAAAAAGAAGTTTTAACTGAATAACTGAAATAACTGAATCAAGAAACGGTTAATGAAAATTATAGAAGTTAATTCAAGAAAAGTTAGTTATTCCAACAAACTGCCTTGATGATTAATATCTATAAATAGAGAATGATCTTCATGTGCATAAGACTACTAAAACACTGAAGTCTTAGAAGTATTCAAGCAAATCAAAACAAGGAAACTCACAGAGTTCACAGAAGATCAAGATCAAGCCCAGTTCGAAGAAGACGACTTAAGAAGGCTTCAATTTCTAAAAGAGAAGTTTTATTTTTGTTTCAAGTTGGAAGATTGTTGTAAACAAGTGTGATAGTAACTTGTGAAACTACTAGTTGATCGAAAATACATCTGGTGGTGTATTTGAAATGATCAAAGTCTTAGACTTGAGACTTAAAACCACAATAGTGAATTTCACAATTGGAATTGTGAGAGTGGATGTAGGCTTTCTTATTGGCTGAACAACTATAAACCTTGTGTTGATTTTTACTTTACAGTTTTATATTTCTTTATAGTTCAAAAAGATATTCGTATAAACAACTGGATTAACTATCTAGCTGAGTAGACGAGTAGACTTAAGAACAAGATCACACAGAAAAGTATTTTCATATCAAAGAGTGAGTATAATAAAAAGGGGCTCATAATAAAATTTGCACACTACACTACACTAAACAGTATTTGATATAACTTAATTGTTTGTTAGTATACTGGTTGAAAGACTAGCTTACTAAAAGACAAGTTGAGTTAGATCAACTGACTAGACTGAAACTCATATTATTAAGATAATTTTTTTTTAAAAAAATTAAAAGTCCGTTCACCTCTCCTCTTTAGACTTTTACTTCGTCTAATCTTAACACTCACTTTTGGGGACCAACATTGAATTTCCTCAATAAGTCTGTATGTGTATAACCGTGACCTTATAATTATCAATTCACTACATGCTCGAGCCAGATTGATAAGCATAATGATTTGTAACTGTATATAGATGGATTAAATAATGGCCATATTCTCTCATTCTAGAGTATAAGTTATTCACTTAATTGCTCAATTTGTTAAGTTAAATTATTTCAATATAAATATATATAATCAGATCCAAAATAAATGACTAATTAGATTTAAAATAAAATTTCAACCAACACATAAGAACATATTCAATTATGTACATATCAAATGACTGAAAGACACATTATTTATGAATTTGAACATATGAATTTCACATTATTTAGATGATCAATTTGAACAAAACTCTTTGATTCATTGAATAAAGCAACATAACAAAGATGCAAAGCTTTTATTGATAAGAAATTTATCATAAAACCAATAGTTAATGATAATTGGAAAAGGACCGACCCCCCCCCCCCCACCCCCACAAAAAAAAAGATAATTGGAAAAGGAAGTAACAATAGTAAAATAAAATAATAATAATAAGGAGAAGTCTTATCTCATTGATGAGCTAAAAATCCACCAACTCCACAACTGTGGATAAAAGTTGTCCATAATAGGAATGGACCACTTCTTGTAACCCACTTTTACCCATAAAAAGGAAAATACAATTATAAGCCCATATCCGTGACGTCTCTGAAAATTATAATTTAACTCTTAATTTTTTTTTTAAATAAAAATTATTGACTTATTGATATTACGATTTGATGAACTGCATATATATTTATTTGGTTGAATTCTTTATCATTTTTTTGTTTGTATGTTATCATTTTATATTAAAAATTATATTGGTAAAAATAATTAATTTGATAAGATCACGAATGTCCTATGCAATACCATAAAAAATAAACAATTATCATGATCTAAGAATTTGACACACTTAAAAGACTAGCGGGTCAACAAAGGCAAATGCTGGGTTTCTCAAATTCAATTTAATTATTTAATTTGTATCAATTTGCACATAATTTTGTATAAAATGATTTGTAATTTGTGATGAATTTGACTATATAAGACAACAATAATAAAATATATATTCACTTTTCCCCTAAAAGGGAGCTTTCTAGCATTTATTGTATGAAGTCCCACTCAATTAATTTTTTTTTTTAAAAAAAGAAAAGAAAAAAAGATCTCATATTTTAATCGATGTATTGTTATTGTGTTTTATTATTTCTTACACGCGTCATGTTAAATAATGGTACACATTAATTATTTTAAAATACAAATGAAATAATAGATGTCAAATGATAATTTGTTCGAAGAGGTATGGTCGTTACTCGTTAGAGTGGTTTCTTTTAACTAAATGTGAGTTACTACAATTTCAATAGGTTTCTCTCGGAACTCATACTGATGTAACTTAGAAATTTATCCGTCTCATGTAAGTTAGAATTTAAAATCTCATACTTAATGTACACTTAAAATTACTTATAATTCTATTGGAGTATTATTTTTTCCAATACAATTACTTTTATACTTCATTCATCCATCTACGTAAAGTATTCATATTTTTTTTTACACATGTTTTAAGCAATATTGTTTGTTTATATATAAAGTAAATAAAATAGAATATTGAAGTAGAGAATAGATATATTATAAGTGTGATGAAATATATTTTCCAAAAATAAAATATGCACACTTATGTGGTTAACTCAAAAGGAAAAATAGAAACACTTTTTATGGATGGAGTGAATATCCTTTAAAATAATTCATTTACCAATTAATTTGATATAAAATAAAATCCCACCCTATCAAATTTTCAAAATAAACACATTTTTAATATTTATGAGAAATTTCAAATCTCAAAATTGGGAAATGGGATGTCATGACTTACATGTATACCTAATTCAGAAAAAGATACATCCCATTAGCATCACTTTTCACAAGGAAGTTTTATAAAGAAAAATTGAAAAAGAAAAAAAGCAATGTACAAGCTTTTGAGCCTACTCCATTTATTCATTTTCTTTCTTTAATAATAAATACCATAAAGCACTTTGTAAGAGTATTAATAATAAATATATTAAATACACACGTTTCTACAAGTTTAAACTTTAGAAGTAATTATTTTATTGTATCAAAACTTGGATTCATTCACTTTCTAGGTTCGAATTTTGTTGAAAGTAATTTCATCTATATTAAATTATTCATTTAGTGAGCCTCTTCCCCAAATGAGTAGAGATGATAAATCAGTTTACAAGTAGGAGAGAATGTAAGAAAATTAATAATAAATAAATTAGTTTAACGTCTCTCAACACGTTAGACTTTTTAATGAGGTGATATATTTTCATATACCTTCAAATCATGTCATTTTATGTCAATTTGATTAGTATACTCGCATTCTAGTTCACCCAAACAAAAAAAAAATGAAAACACAAAAATAAAGAAAAAGAAAAGAGTTGTCATCTTTGTAATTATAAATAATTCATTTTTTAGTTTTTTTATAAAAAGAAACTCATTAAATATTATTAATCAAATGTATATAATTATTTATGTATGATTGCACTTTGCAATAGTGTGTTTGCCCTGTGCAATGTGCAATCACACTACTTTGTTCTACTAATAAATATAAAATGACAAAAATATTCTTTTAAATTTAAATAAATAAAAAATATTTAATTATAAAATACAGTTATGCAAAATTATCGTGTTGTGCTCGTATTTGACCTTATTGTGTCGTGCCAATATTGTATCAACACGAAACATGATATGATAGCACAATTTATCAAACCTACAAATGAGACACTTAGGCCATCTCCAGCCACAAACTCTAAAATGAAGATCTATAAACTCTAAAATACACTTTTTCAAACTCTATTTGAAAAATCTTCTCCAACCATAAAACTCTATATCTTACTCTATTTATTATTTTATTCATTTTCAATATATTACAATCATTAAATAATATATTTATCTTCATATTTAAATTAATTTATACAATTAAATATTTAATTAGTAAATTAAATTATAAATTAAATATTACAATAATAAAATTTCTCCATCTGGATCCAACATTCCGTCGTACTGGTGTATCATTTTTTTTATTATTTGTATTTCTTTTCAGTTTGTGTTCATTTATTTTAATATGTCGGTGTTATATGTAGCTAGATAATGAATGTATGTCCGTTTTAATATGTAATGTATTTCATATTTAATATATAATGTATGTTTTATTGTATTTTACGTTGTTTTTTTTGTAGGTAATAATAATACACACAAAAAAAAATTAATTACACAATTAAAATTAAATTATAAATTAGTATAATAATAGAATTGTAATTATATTTAACAAATTATTAATATAAAATTGTAATGCAGAATTGTAATTATTAATAAAATAATAGATATAAAATATAGAGTTTTGAATAGTAAACTTCATATATAGAGTTTACTATTCAAAACTCTATTTCAAATCTTCAAAATAGAGTACGGTTGGAGGGAGCAAAACTCTATAAATGAAGTTAAACTTCATTTATAGAGTGCCGTTGGAGATGGTCTTTTGCAAAATTTGAGAAAATTTCATTTTACGTTCTCTAACTTAGGCCTATTCCAAATTATATCTTTTAAGTTTTTATTTTTTCGATTAACATCATTTTTGGTCCAATTTACGTCCTTTTGGCCGAAATTTTTTCAAATTCACCGAAATGTGAGGAATAAATTGGGATTCCAGCAAAATAGTCCAATTTACGTCTTTTAAATTTTAAAATTAAATTTTTTAAAAATTCCATTAAAAATTCTAAAAAAAATCTTAAAAGATCAATAAAAATCTGAAAATCTCATTAAAATTAAAAACTATAAAAATGTGTAAAATTAAATTTAAAATAAATCTTTAAAATTTCTAAAAATCTCATTAAAATGATAAAATGTGTAAAATAATTTTAAAAAAATTATGCATTTCAAAAAACCGAAAAATGTGTAATTTAAAAATTAAGAAATTCTAAAATTTCATTAAAATTTCTAAAAATCTCTCTCTCTCTCTCTCTCTCTCTCTCTCTCTCCCTCCCTCCCTCCCTCCCTCCCTCCCTCTCTCTCTCTCTCTCTCTCCCTCTCTCTCTCTCTCTAAGTATTAACATTTTATTAAAAGTAGACCTGATTCAAACTCGTCCGCCATTAAAGTTTTGCACGAGCTCCTAATTGTTTTTGGAATTTTATATTTTTATGAGATTCTCAAAATTTTATTAAGATTTAAAAAAAAAAAATTTACACGTTTTTTGATTTTTTTATTGTAGAATTTTTAATTATTTTTTCATTTTTATTTTTCACAATTTTAAAAAATTTTAATGTGATTTTCAGAATTTTTAATTATTAAATTTTAAACTTAAAGGATGTAAATTGGACTGTTTGATCGGAATTGGAAATAACGTAAATTGTTAAAAGTGAAAATTTAAAGGATATATATATACTGAATGGGTTGGTCTGCTATGGACTCAAGTGCATGTTGTGCATCCTAGCATGTTGCACTTTTCAGTTTACTGACTTACACTTTTTGGTAAATGGTGTTGCACTTTTCAATTATTAAACTGTATAATAATATTTTTAGTAATAATTGAAAAGTGTAACACCATTTACCAAAAAGTGTAAGTCAGTAAACTGAAAAGTGCACATGGACTAGGGTGCACAACATGCACTCGAGTGCATACTAGACTTTACCATACTGAATTAGGCCTAAGTTAAAAGTCAATAAATGAAATTTTCTCAGCAAAATTTTAACCAAAAAATAAAATTTAGATGTGTATTTCTACTATTATTTATTTATTTATAAGGATATGAATCATATGATATCCTTTCGGTACACTTTAACTGTCACTTTAGAGAAAATAATTGTTTTGAAATACATGCCGTTTTTGGTTTTCTATAAGATGTTAAATGTATTTTTTGTGTTAAGTATAATAAATTATCATAAATGATTCATTAACAATTTGTAAGAGGATATATTAGTTATTTTATATAAATAATTATTGAACAAGTATATATTGTGTAAGACCGTCACTGTGAGACTAGTTTTACTTTATAATTGAATGTTATTACTTTTCAGAAAAATTATAATCACTTTTTATAAATATATGTGAAGTGTATCATTTTAAAGTAAAATTTTAAAAAAAATGACACTTTACATTAAAAAGGGATAATTTTATGTTAAAAAGTGATAATAGTCTCAAATGAAATACAAGTTTTTGTCATAATTATTAATATTAAAGAGTATGAAAAATAAAAAATTGAGAAAGGGAGTAATAAACACAAATGCGACAACATATAGGTTGGTCTAAAAAACTTGAACATCATAAATAAGACAAGTACATCCATTTTTGTAATAGAATCATTATTATATTAAATTAATTAGCACATAATTGTAGAGAAAATTTCACAGATGGTCCTATAACTTTTTCAAAATCCACAAAATGTCTTGTAACTTTTTCTTTTATTAATTTTAGTCCTTTAAGTCTCAATTTTAGTCCTTTTAGTCCAATTTTGATCATTTTTATCCGATTTTAGTCATTTCCGGCGATGATTTTAAATTTCAGTCAAAATTTGCCACGTCATCAATATTTCCGGCCGGAAAATCCACATGGACTGCCACAAAATACATGGTTTTGAGGATTAAATTATTTTTAATTTTTTTATTACATAATATATTAAAAAAATAGATTAGGGTTTCGCATCTCTCAAATTTAGCGCTACATAATCACACTAATCAATACACACACACGCTTATCACACTAAATTCCAAATCACAAAACCCTAGATAATCACAAAGTATCAAAGAGCTTGATGTGGATACGAGAAAAGAGACGGGATCGTAGTGGTCCTCCAAAATACCGTAAGGGGTTTGATGTTTATTTGATTGTTTAATGTCTTTACTTCCCCTGTTTTTCCCCTGTTTTTCCTCTATTTATTTAAATGGATACTTTGATTATTCTTTCACCAATCGCCCCATATATTTATCTATTTTTTTTAAGGTGGTTTGTGTAACTTCATTTCTGTATCTATATTGCAGCTGTTGAGTCGGATCTAATTACACTGAAGTTGCACTATGGTGGTAAGTTTGTCAGCAAACCTGTAGTTAATTATGTTGGTGGTGAGGTCATAATATATGATCACTTAAATATTAGGGAAGATGTGAATCATGATACATTTAATGGAATTTGTGAAGGCTTGGGTATTTATGGTGAAAAAAGATATTATGCCTTATTTATGAATGGGTTTAAAGTGTTGGGGAATGATGATGAACTGATTGCATGGGCTACAGAAAGTAAATTTTCTATGGAAGTGCATGTTTGGGTTGAGGTTGATTTTCAAGTGGGTAAGGGTAGTGAAGACATTAAGATAGGTGAGGGTAATATAGAGGTTGGTTTTGAGGTGGGTGAGCGTGTTAATGAAAGAGAGCAGGATAATACAGAGGCTGATTTTGAGGTGAGTGGAGGTAGTGAACAATGGCATGGTAACTTAGATAATGATGGGCAACATAACTTTGATGATGAGGATGATAGTTCTTTAGTTGACAGTGACTATGAGGTTGATGATAGTACTGAGGAAAGTGATGATGAGGTGTGGAAGGATTATGTAGATAATGAGGTGGTTGAGTACAGTAATGATAGTGCTGAGGATAGTGGGGATGATGATATTGTATGCCATGGGGATGACTTTGATGAGAGAAGGGTGTCTGATGATGAATCTGAAAAAAATGTACCCCCTAGATTTAATAAAGAAGTCATTTTTAAACCCGCATTTGAGTTGGAGATGGTATTCAGCTCAAAACAAGAGTTTAAAAAGGCTGTCGGCTCACATGCAATAAACACTCGAAGATCCTTGTACTTTAATAAGAATGATAAGATCAGGGTGTATGCTAGGTGTAGAGGGGAAGATTGCAAGTGGGGGATAAATGCACTTAAGGTTGGAGATGAAGAAACCTTCCAAATTAGGAAATACATGCCAACTCATAATTGTGCACCAACATTCAATGTGACCAATGTATCAAGTAATTGGTTAGGTGAGAGGTTTGTGCCTGCATTTCAAAATGATCCTAAAAAAAGTGTGAAGGGGTGGAGAAAAGAAATAATAAGAAAGTTGAATGTAAACATTTCTAAGCAACAAGCTTATAGAGCAAAGAGCAAGGCACTGCAAATTATTGAGGGAGTTCCTGACCTCCAATACACAAAATTGTGGGATTATGCACAAGAATTGAGGGACTCAAACCCAGGTTCCTCAATTGTTTTACAGACTGAGGAAATAGATGGTCAAGATCGGTTCAGTAAGATGTATGTTTGTTTTGAGGCTATAAAAAGGGGTTTTAAAGCAGGTTGTAGGCCATTTATAGGGGTGGATGGATGTTGGCTTAAGGGCCCACATGGAGGGATCCTTCTTTCTGCTGTAGGTGTAGATCCATCCAATGCTTTGTACCCTATAGCATATGCAGTAGTATCTAAGGAAAATAAAGAAACATGGGAGTGGTTTCTTATTTTGTTGAAAAATGATTTGAATATCTTAAGAGGTGGTGCTGATTACACATTCATGTCTGACAAGCAAAAAGGGTTGATTAATGCTTCTAATGATGTGTTCCCTGATTGTGAACATAGATTTTGTGTTAGACACTTGCATAATAACTTTAAGACAACAGGGTTTAGGGGTTTAGCTTATAAAGTAGCTTTGTGGAAGGCTGCAAGGGCTAGTACAATGGGTTTTTTTAATCAGAGTATGCTAGAAATGAGGGAGATGAATGAAAATGCAGCTGCTTGGTTTGATAACAAACATCCAAGACAGTGGTCAAAGTCACATTTTAGTGAGAAGTGTAGGTGTGATATGTTGTTGAATAATGTGTGTGAGAGTTTCAATTCTTGTATTTTAGATGCTAGGGAGAAGCCTATAATTACAATGCTTGAATGGATTAGGCAGTGGTTGATGGAGAGGTTTCAAGTGTGTAGAGATAGGGCACTTCATAACTGGAAGGGAAGGTTGCCTCCTAAAATCAAAGAGATTTTGAAAAAGCACATGGACAGAATAGGAGATTGCATCCCTATTAAGGGAAATAGTAGACATTATCAGATTGAGACTGGGAATGGCTCTCAGTATGTTGTGGATTTATTGCTCAGAAGTTGCACTTGCAGATTGTGGGGGTTGAGTGGCATTCCGTGCAAGCATGCACTTGCTGCAATTGTGCATGAGAGAGAAGATCCTGAATTATTTGTAGATGAAGCATACACCGTTCAAACCTATAGGAGAGTGTATGAGCCTACAATTATGCCAATTGCTGGGTATATTGATTGGGCTGAAACAATGTACATTCCACCACTTCCACCAAATTTTGGAAGATCTAAGGGCAGACCTACAAAGGCAAGAAGGATGGAACCTGATGAGGTTCATGGTAAGAAAAAAAGAACCAAAACAGGTGTGCGGATGAGAAGGCAACAAAAAAGTCTCAAGTGCAGCAGATGTGGTCAAACTGGACACAACATGAAGACATGCACTCAACCACGAGTGGATGGAGAAGGGTCTCAACAAGTTAAAAGTTCTACCAGAAAGAGAAAATTAAGGGTAATCCACATTACTTTTCATTATTAAGCCATTTACAATGTCTTGCTACTTTGCTTAAAAGAATTATTTTGTGATTGCTGCAGGTGAGAAAGAATAAATTTAAAAAAAATGCAAGTGGAAGTGGTAGTAGGAGTAGGAGTGAAGTTACTAATGCCAAAGAGGGCACTCAAAATGAAGTAAGTTAAAACCTATTCTGCACAAATCTTTTAACTCAGAATATTATGAAGAATTTATTTTGATATTGTTTTTATTGTGTTTATATTTCTTATTTCTAGAGCAATAGAGATAATCTTGAAGGAGGATCCATTCTGCCACTTGTATCCCAACCTAGGGGATTGATTGATGAATATGATGAAGAATTTGAAGCTCTAATGAGTCAGGCTAGCAGTGCATCTCATCTTACTGGATTGGGCATACCTACAGTTCGAGTAACACCTGGACCAAATTGCACTCAACAATTGCAAATGTCAAAAGGTCTCAACTTAGTCCCACCACCAATGCACACTGGACCTATATTAAGAGCTACACCACCTGGCTTAAGTGGAGGTTTGAGGCCACAGTTTAGTACGCAAACTCGAGAGGAAAGATCTTCAAAGGCAATAATTATTTCTGGAGGGAAGAAATTTGACTTATCTCAATATAGTCATGGAAGTGGAAAGGGAAAAGATAAAATGAATTAGTGTTAGGGCAATAAGTTATTTTTGTGCAACGCTCAAGTTCTTTTTGTCCAGCTTTTTGTGCAGCTCCTGTTTTCTTTTTATTCTAGTACTGAAGTTTAAAATTGTTCAGCTTTTTGTGTGGCACGTGTTCTTTTTTTATTCTAGTACTGAAGTTTAATTGAGCATTATATTTTGTTTTTCTCAGGTGTAAACTTGATGAAGTATTTGGTTGTGTAAACTTGATAATTATATTTTGTCCCTGCACTGATGATGAATTTGAGTGATGATGAGTTTGGTATATCTAGCATTATATTTGAGTGATGATGAGTTTGGTATATCTAGCATTATATTTGAGTGATTTATGTACATTTATGTAAGACTATCAGATTTGAGTGATTTCTCTAGTTTATTAAAATGAAGGCCAGATTATTTGTATCCTCTGTCAACTTGCTTTTTCAATGGTGAGTTTTTAGTTCTTGTCTAAGGTTCTAATTATTTGATCAATAATATATGTACATTTTTCTTCAGGCTGTAACTATTTGATCTCAATGACTGCATAGCTAAACTTGAAAATGACATTCATTTACAAATTAAATACACTTGAAAAAAAACATCCCTTACATTGATTCTCTTGATCATTACATAACACCATTCAAAATAATATGCAAACATAACATACTCTGTATCATTTAATCCAAATCAGAATTATGACAACAGGAATCATAATTATGGATAAAGGATCATTATGATTCTCAAGAGCAGTAGTGACAATTCATGCTAATGTTCTTCAAGTTCTTCAATTTAAGATCTCTGTCATAGAATGTAGTTATGTCTTCTTCTTGGCCCTCTTGTTCATTTGTCGACATACACCAAGAGTCAAAATTATGTTCTTGACAAAAGTAGTAAAACTTTTGATAATTCCGAGCGCTGGCCGAAATTACCCGAAAATGGAAGATTGTGATGAGAGTAATAGTAGCAAGAAATGGTGCACAGCTATAGCATTATGAGTTTTGCATTTGGTTGCAGTTATCTTTTCTGAATTTTTTTATCTTATTTCATTGTAATTTCATGTTCATTGTTTCGAACAGCATCAGAACATGAACATGAAATTATAGCAAACCATAATTCAGAACTTATTCATGTTCCTCCTGTGATTGATTAAATGAATGAACAGCAGAATGTTTGTATCACAAAACAAAACAGAGATAAAATAAAACAAGACAAAAGAATAATGGAATCATAATTCTAATAAGAAGAGGCGATATCATTCATAGTTAGAGAGAAATGAGACCGAAGCATATGTACAAAAAAGAGAGAGACAGAAACTAGCTAGGGATATATACAACATATTGTAAGTGGGATTGGGATATATTGACATATGATGAGTGGTGGTTATACTTATAAATGGGTGTAGCAATCAGTGCTGCTCTCAAACATCTTCAAGCACGTCGGCCAGCAAACGTGCTTCCCGCCGCACCTACACTCAATCGTGAACCCACATGCAGCTCGGGCACACCTTCACAAACTCATTCCCCATTTTCTTCTCCACACTATTTCTATGAGTTTCCTACAACAAAACAGAGTTTCCAATTAAATAAAATTAGGGCAAATATATACAAAAATCGCAAATGCCCCACGCCCAAATATAGAGTGATTATGGTTCTTGTGATTTGGGAGAGATGGTTCTCTCGTTTGATTTGCGAAATGGGAGAGATGTTCTGCGCTCAATTTGTGATTTGGGAGAGATGATAAGTCTCGTTCTTTTATTTTATTAATATATTATGTGCAATTAAAAAATTTAAAAGGGTGTAACCATATATATTAATAAAGAAAGTTATAAACAGCTTATGTGGCAGTCCATGTGAATTTTCTGGCCGGAAATAATGATGACGTGACAAATTTTGACTGAAATTTAAAATCATCGCCGGAAAGGACTAAAATCGGATAAAAAGGATCAAAATTGAATTAAAAGGACTAAAATTGAGACTTAAAGGACTCAAATTGATAAAAGAAAAAGTTACAGGACCTTTTATGGATTTTAAAAAAGTTATAGGACCATCCGTGAAATTTTCTCCATAATTGTAGTATTATTGAACTTTGTAATTCTTTCCAAAGATTGGTCGATGTTAACCAATCAATATTTGCGGCGACGATTGTGATATGTATGTTACTTCTAATGTCAACGCTCCTAATTTCTTTTATTCTGGAATTTTCTTCTTATTAATTTTATGATGCAATTACCATTCAAATAGTTTTAAAAAATATACATGCAACATAAAATATTGAGTATTAGGTGAGATTAGGGTGGTTCGGTATATTGAAAAAATTCATATCGATACCGTACCGTAATCTCGATATATAAATATATCGTATCATATCGGTATATCGATTCATACCGAAAATATTGAACCATCATTTCATACTGAAATACATGTATATCAATTCATATCGAAAATATTGAAGCATCGTTTTATACCGAAATGAATTATTTAAGATTATTTTATTTAAACTTTAAAGTTTTAAGTTATTTTAATTTAAAAATAATATAAACTTATAAATTATATTATAAAATTATTATTTTATTAATGTTTTGGTATTTCGGTATATCGTTTCATATCGAATACCAAAAAAATTCGATATACCGAAATACTGTAGTATGATCATTTTTCATACCGTTATCGTACCAAAAATTTCGGTACGATATCATACCGTATCGAAAATTTTGGTATACCGAAATTTTTAATAATTTTGATATTTTTTCGGTACGAAAAGTTCGGTATGTCGAAATTTTGATATATTTCCCCACCACTAGGTGAGTCCGTCTCACGGAATGAGATCCGTGAGACGGGTCTCCCTTGACCTCCATGTAAAAAGTGACAATGTTTGAGTAAAAAATGATAATGTTTAAGTAAAAAGTGATAGTCACTTTTGTTGAGATATCCCTTATATTTAGTTTTGATAAGTCAAAACCACTTGTAATAGGAGATGTTATTTTGTATAGTCAACTTCATTATTTATCTTGTAAAAGTTAACTTCTGGTAGCATCAGCCGAGGGGGAACCCAGCTGATGCAGAGGACTTACTCGCGTATGCTCAAAATTAGAAGAAAAGACGAAGACCAAAATAGAAGAATCTCGACTGATCAGCTGAGTGGGTTAGTTGAGGTCTAATCACCTGAGTGTTAGACAACTGAAGACCAAACAATTGAGGACCAAAGCTGAGTTACTAAGAAGCCAAGGTTCAGACAGCTGAGGTATGCAATCAGATGCATAAGTATCAAGTCCAGACGAGCTAAACCCAAAAATCATTTGAGAGAAAGGTCGTCTGATACAGTCTATATTGAAGATCAGACTAGAGCTGACGTGGACCAATGTGATCACGATGACATACACAAGATCTGACAAGATACAGTATACACAATTTAAAAAGTTAAAGATACACTAAATATTACATGGAAACGGTAATATTCAAAGTATCAAATAAAGATTGCATTTCCTAAAATAGTGGAGATTTGAAATTACACTCTAACGGCAACGTTTCAAATCTACACTATATATATGAGTTCATTTCTCATATCTCATCAAGAGAAGGAGGTGATGCAAAAGTCAAACATGGAGCTTAAATGAACATTCATGAAGAAAAGCTTGAAAGGATTTAACACGCGTTATCATTCGAGACTGAGTGAACTTAAATCTAAGCTTGCACAGTCTCATACACATTCCAATCTTAGAAATATTTTCTCAATCCTAGCATGAGGCTAAATTGATTGTAAGGGAAAATCTTACTTATTTCATCATACTTCAAACCAACTTTCTACCCTAAACCCTAGAAGCCAAGTTTGTTGTGAATCACTGTAACGAGTACTTGTTCTCGACATAACAAGTAGAGTCAATTAAACTTGGAGTGTATTGAACTCAATGTCTTCCTTCTCCTAGGACTATAAAGTAGTAAGACGTGTTATTCTTGACACGTAAAATACAAGCCTTTGGAAGGAATTTAATATCACGGTTGGAACCGTGAGAGTGAATGTAGGTCTGAGATCTGAACCACTATAAAACTCATATGTTCTTTATTGCTTTCATATTAATTTTCATATTCATGTATGTTTGCATAACATTGTTTTTAATACACATCTTGTATCACCTAATACCAAATCAGCTAACCAACACGTCCTTCTGACTCCAAAAAGGTATTATGGGAAAAAATCTAACACCGGAGTCAAGAGTTCAAATGTTTATAACTCATTTGTATCAGTTGACACCAAGTAAGCTGGTTGTGCACAATTTCATTAAAATTCAATTTTTTGAGGGACCATCAACTTTTTATTTAAACAGTATCACTTTTTTTTACAAACATAAAATTTGAAAAAAAAGGGTTGTCCTACCAAAAAATTTGAAATATTGGTCAAAAGAGATTCGTCTAACAGAAAAGATTCGTCTCACGGCCTCACACAATTTTTTTTCAAATACATAAATTCATGCATAAAGTTATATAAGAACTTATTACAAGTTTAATTTAAACAAAAACTTTATCACAAGTCGCTCTATGGTATATAATCTTTTATTTCAAAGTTTTTCTTTGGTGTGAGGCTATCTACGCATCGATTACTTTGTATGATTGTTATTTTTATTTTATTTTTGCATTTCTCTTCCTGGTGTGAGTTGTTTAAGATTTTTTTTATTTTTTTTGGATTTTTTTGTTTAGTTGTATATTTTTGCTGCTTGTTCGTAATTTTAGATCTAGATAACCTAGGTTGAAGTCCATGGCCTTTTTTTGAGCATAATACATTATATTTTTGTGAAGATGGAGGATATTTAAGAGTTGGGGTGTGACCAAATTCTTTATTAATTGTGCAAGCAAGCACCAAGAAGAAAAAAGAGTTATTTGACTCGATGGATGTTATTGTTGGCGATGTTCCAAAGATGTTTCAACATGAGTGTTTCGTGGATTTTTCTCAATTGTTAAAGAAGAAGAATTCGTTGATAGATTACTTCATTAAAAAAAACAATGGTTTTGTAAAGGAAATTTAAAATATCACATACAACGAGAAAGAAAAGAGCTAACTAACAAGCCAATAAAAAGACGTAATAACTTCTATGTAAATTTGCATAGGGTTCGTGCATATTACCACAATCCTTCCCATTTTTGTATCTGGATTAGGTACATATTAAACCCACCTCATACCATAATATCATAATTCCCAAATCAATTCACCATATCTTCTTCATAGATTCGTCAACCACGATCCACCATTGTTGTCGCGTCGTCGTTAAATATTTTGTCGGACCTCACTACATACTTCAATGAATTAATTATCTGTATGTGCACTACGTCTCCACTACAATAGACTACTTTCAGAGCATAGATACCACTAGTTTATTTGTGGCACATCTTGTAAACCATCACTCCGTTGTCGCGATCGAGGAATGAGAGCCCATCTTGTAAGGCTTGCAGGTTGAGGTAAGATTATCTTATCAATTCTTCATTTCTTTGTCTCTTTTCATAGTTATTGAAGAATCCATATTTAGATAGTCTATGCTCGATACATGTGTGTATCTATTAGGATATGTATTTATTTATAACTTGGTTTATAGTATCCAACATCGGGTTCTCTTTTGTATATTGAGATAATTGACAGTTGAGAGTTCTTTCGTAGAGAGAGGCCCAAGTCTCGAGTACCATTTAGATAGCGAATAAGGCGCTTGACTATCTCTTCACTGTTTCACGGATGTTGATTGGGCTGGCAATCCCGATGACAGGTCTTCAACTAGTGCTTGTTGTATATTTGGGTGCCAATCTCATCTCTTGGTCCTCCCGCAAACATTGCTCTATTGCTCGATCATTTATGGAGGCTGAGTACCGTGCCATTGCCACTGCTTCTGCTGAACTACAGTGGGCCCAATCTCTTCTATCAGAGATGTGTGTTTCTCTTTCCCAGCCTACCATCTAATGTGACAACATTGGGGTTACGTATTTGTGTGTTAATCATGTATTTCACTCTCTCGGATGAAACACATTGAAATCGATTTCCACTTTGTTCGTGATCTTGTTCAATCATCTAAGCTATGAATCTCTCATGTCTCCTCAGCCGATCAACTTGTTGATGCCCTAACCAAGGCTCTTCCAGGCCCTCGTTTGAAACTTCTTATGTTCAAGATTGGAGTCACTCAGAGCAGTACTCCATCTTGGGGGATGTATTAGGATATGTATTTACTTATAACTTAGTTTATAGTACCCCACATCGGGTTCTCTCTTGTATATTCATTCATTGTACATGTATTATATTTATTTATCCTTCACCTGTGAATACAATATTACATCAATTATCTCAATAGTATTTATGTGTATATTAGAGTGAGTGTGAAAGCGAATGATCTATATGCAGAAGAGAGACACGATTTTATGTTGTTGTTACTATTTGGTCTCAATTCTTTATGAATATATGACCAAATTAGTATGAGTTTTTTTATTTATTTGAGGTTGTACTTCTTACAATTTTTTGGAACTTTTATAAGTGCAGTGGTACTACTATTTCTTCTTTTTTGTTCGAGGTATAATATTAGTGCATGACACAATTTTAATTTTTTCCTGAAAATTACTACTCCGTACTATTTCGTACTTGTTTCTTGATTTCACTTGATTTTTGCATAAGTTTGTCATGTGATACCGTTTTACCTTTCAACGTAATAATGTTCTGACTTTTAATATACTAATGAATGCATTAACATGTTATACTTTAATTTTGTACATTTCAGCTAAGTCATACCATGTTCCTTATTATGTAACATTGTGTGCCTGCAAATGTAAAACTGTAAAGAGAAGGTGCACCATCGGGTGGCAAAAAAAATGCATGAAAAGTGTAAAAGGAATGAGCCAATAATTGAAGATGAGGAAATAGTGAATAATGTAATTATAGAAGAGATTGATGTACAAGGACAACAAGGTCCTCAACCAATAGGACACATCAACAACTATAATTGAACTTATTTATTCTCAATCATATATTTTCACAGCCATGACCTGCGAAAAATGGGTTGACCTGTGAAAAATAGGTTGACTCGTAAATTTAGTATTTTTCCTATTCTAAAAATTGTTAGAGTGTGGAGCCTGAATTAACCTAATGGGCTTGGAGTGGGGAGCAAGTTTGTTCCTAATGGGCTTGGAGTAGGGAGCAAGTTTTCTATTATAAATAGATGTTGTCTCATTGTAATCAGTATCCGAAAAATATAGTGAAATACCTGGCTTGACATCGCCCCCAGACGTAGTCGCAAGATAAACTGGGTAAACAAATCTAGTGTTATTTTCTTATCGTCATCGTGTGCGTGTGTTTATTTCGTAACAACTGGTATTGAGAGCCTCGGGTTTAGAGGGAGCAGTCACGATGAGCGACGAGAAGATTTCAATCAAACAGTTTGACAGAGGGGTTTTGGAAGATGCAAATCGAGGATTACCTTTACGGTAAAAATTTGTATGTGCCCCTAGAGGAGAAGGAGAAACCCGAAAAGATGGAACAGAAGGAGTGGAATCTGTTGAATAGAAAGACGATGAGTGCGATACGTTTATCGCTATCCATGAGTGTATCCTACCACACGACTAAAGCCAAGTCCGTAAGGGAGATGCTGCAGATCTTGGAGGAGATGTATCAGAAGCCCACAATGGCGAACAAGGTTCACCTGATCAGACGGTTGTTCAACCTCAAGATGTCGGAGAGCACACCCGTGCAATAACACCTGAACGAGGTCAACATGATCATTGGGCAGTTGTGTTCTGTCGAAATCGAATTCAATGACGAGGTACTTACTTTAGTTTTGTTATCTTCTTTGCTAGATAGTTGGGCTGCCACAGTAACTGTAGTTAGTGCTTCATCCGCGAAAGATAAACTGATGCTTGACGAAGTGAGGGATCTGATGATTAGCGAGGAGGTTTGCAGGAAAGAGTCTGGATCCACTTCAGGGTCAGCTAAACACAGAGGAAAGGGGCAGATCGAAGATAGAATCGTGGCAGATCAAAGTCCAGAAGAAAGAGTTAATCCAAGAACGATAAAGACTCAATCCAGTGCTGGAATTGTGATGATTTTAGTCACTACAGGAACCAGTGTTCATTACCCAAGAAAAACAAGAAGGGACAGAACGAGAAGAAGACAACAAACGCAACCACAAATGATATTGGAGACGCGTTGGTCTTGAGTGTCAGTAGTCCGCTAGAATCGTGGGTGTTGGATTATGGAGCATCATTCCACTCCTGCAGTGATGCTGAAATAATGGAAAACTATGTGTCTGGCGAATTCAGACAAGTCTACCTTGCTGATGATGAGCCCTTGAAAATAGTGGGAAAAGGACATGTTCAGATAACCACACCAAACAGATCAATGTTGAAGTTGAATGGTGTGAGGCACATTCCAGGATTTAAAAGAAACTTGCTTTCAATCGGGCAGCTTGATGTAGAAGGATACTCAGTGACTTTCGGCAGCAACAGTTGGAAGATCAGTAGAGGAGCCATGATAGTAGCTCGGGGGAAGAAGGAGGGTACGTTGTATACTACATCTAACCCCAAGGGTTGTATTGACCTTGTGGAAGCTACGACCAACGTTGATTTGTGGCACTGTCAGCTGGGTCACATGAGCGAGAAAGGGATGAAGGTAATGTGTTCGAAAGGTAGACTTCCAGGGCTAAAATCTATTGAAGTTGGCCTATGCGAGGACTGTGTTTTCGGGAAACAAAGAAGGGTGAGTTTCTCGAGAGGTGAAAGAGCATTGAAGGCAGAAAAGTTGGAGCTGGTGCATAGCGATCTATGGGGACCAGTGCTCGTGAAGTCCCTTGGTGGTTCGGAGTATTACATGACCTTCATCGATGACTCCACTCGAAAGGTATGGGTTTATTTTCTGAAAAATAAAACTGATGCTTTTGACACCTTCAGGAAGTGGAAAACTCCTGTAGAGAATGAAACATGGCTGAAAGTAAAGTGTCTTCATTCTGACAATGGAGGTGAATATGAACTCCGTGAGTTTAAGAAATATTGTGCTGAGAATGGGATTCGAATGGAGAAGACTGTGAGAGGAACTCCCCATCAGAATGGAGTGGCAGAACGAATGAACAAAACGTTGAATGAGTGAGCCAGATGCATGAGATTGAAGAGTGGCATGCTTAAGACGTTTTGGGCAGATGCAGTAAACACAGCAGCATACCTGATTAACAGAGGTCCATTTGTTCCGTTGGAGAACAAAGTACCCGAGGAAGTATGGACGGGAAAAGAGGTAAACCTGTCTCACTTGCGTGTCTTTGGCTGTGTTGCTTATGCTCATCTTAGCTCTTTTGATAGAAGTAAATTATATGCTAAATCTGTTAAGTGTACGTTCATTGGTTATGGTGGTGATGAGTTTGGTTATAGACTTTGGGATGAGAATAACCGAAAGATTATTCGCAGTAGAGATGTAGTTTTCAATGAACAAGTTATGTACAAGAACAAATTGGAGGCATCAGATTCGGACAAAACCAATACCCAAGAGGTCGAGTTAGACATCTCAAACTCGAGTGGGAGTAAGGAGAGTCAGCATGAAGAAGAGGTTCTTACTGAAGAACCAATGACCCCACCACCACCGGAGAATCCGCTGTAGAGACCCGTTAGAGAGCGATGTGCACCTAATATGTATTCGCTCTCTAACTACTACTTGTTACTTACTGATTGTGGTGAACCTGAATGCTATGCAGAGGCAGAGCAGGGTGCAGATAGACGGAAGTGGAGAGTTGCTATGGATGATGAGTTATCATCTCTTCTGTTGAACGACACTTGGGAACTTGTTGAGCTCCCAAAGGGCAAGAAGGTTTTGCACTGCAAGTGGGTCTACCGAATCAAGAATGAAGTTGATGGTAGCAAACGTTACAAAGCTTGACTGGTTGTCAAGGGATTTGAGCAGCGACATGGTATTGATTATATTGATGTCTTGACTCCTGTTGTGAAACTGACCACTATTAGAATGGTGTTGAGTATGGTAGCTGCAGAAAACTTGTTGTTGCATCAGATGGATGTGAAGACAACATTCCTCCACGGTGACTTAGTGGAGGAGTTGTACATGACACAACCTGAGGGGTTCGTATAGAAAGGAAAGGAGGAACTTGTATACAAGTTAAAGAAGAGCTTGTATGGCCTGAAACAAGCTCCAAAGCAGTGGTACATGAAGTTTGATAGCTTCATGATGGAGATCGACTACCATAAATGTCACGCAGATCATTGTTGCTACTACAAGAGGTTTGACAAAAGCTTTCTTATTCTCTTGCTATATGTTGATGACATGTTGATCATAGGAGCTGATGCAAGAGAAGTGAATAAGTTGAAGGGGCAATTGTCCGAACGGTTCTCTATGAAGGATCTCGGAGAGGCCAAACAAATTTTGGGTATGAGGATTGAACGTGATAAGGCGACATGAAGTGTGTATCTTTCGCATGCGAGTTACATTCAGAAGGTCCTGGAAAGATTCAACATGTTAGAGTCGAAGTCCGTGAGTGTTTCGTTGGGCAGTCAGTTCAAACTTACAAGAAGAGAGTCCCTTAAGAGCAAGGAGGAGCGTGCCCATATGTTGAATGTTCTATATGCCTCAGCGATTGGTAGCATCATGTATGCCATGGTGTGTACGAGACCAGACATTGCTCATGCAGTGGGAGTAGTAAGCCGGTTCATGAGTGATCGTGGAAAACAACATTGGGAAGCAGTCAAGTGGGTCCTGCGATACTTGAGAGGTACCACAGACAAGACATTGTGTTTCAAAGGCAAGAGGATGGAGCTGGTGGGTTATGTGGATGCAGACTTGGCATCAAACGACCTTGATGGGAGAAGAAGTACAACCGGGTATGTCTTTACTTATGGTAGTACTGCTATATCTTGGACTTCTAAGTTGCAGAAGGTTGTTGCATTGTCCACTACTGAGGCAGAATATGTAGCTGTGACAGAGGCAAGTAAGGAGATGGTGTGGTTGCAGAATTTCTTGGGAGAACTTGGGAAGGAGCATGAGAATAACACTCTTTTCAGTGATAGTCAAAGTGTTATATATCTTGCAAAGAATCCAGCGTTCTACTCAACGACAAAGCATGTTGGGTTGAAGTATCACTACATTCGTCACCTTTTGGAGAAAAAGATCTTGCAGCTTGTGAAGATCCTTGGAAGTGAGAATCCAGTACACATGTTTACTAAGGTGGTGACCTTAGAAAAGTTGAAGTTATGCATAACTTCAATTGGCCTTGGAACTTGAAGATAAGGCTTGGCGATGCCAGGCGGATACAGGAGGAGAATCAAGAAGATATGATTATATGGAGGATTCAGTCTCCAAGTGGGAGATTGTTGAAGTGTGGAGCCTGAATTAACCTAATGAGCTTCGAGTGAGGAGCAAGTTTGTTCCTAATGGGCTTGGAGTAGGGAGCAAGTTTTCTATTATAAATAAATGTTCTCTCATTGTAATCAGTATCTGAAAAACATAGTGAAATACCTGGCTTGGCATCGCCCCTAGACGTAGTCGCAAGACGAACTGGGTAAACAAATCTCGTGTTATTTTTTTATCATCATCGTGTGCGTGTGTTTGTTTCGTAACAAAAATAATTTACACCATGTAAATTTGCACTCGACACCTTCCAAAAAAAGAAATAGCCCGACATACATTAAAATATGAGGATATCCTGAAAATGACATAATTAATTTTAAATTGAAAAATATTAACTTTATATTATACTCCCTCCATCCCATCATAAAAATCTCATGTACTTTTTACACGGAAATTAATGTATATAGTATAAAATGTATAGTACGTTAAGGTAGAGAGAGGTACGAAAAAAATGTAGAGAAATAAGAAAGAAAAAATGTCGACGCAATATGTATATGTTGTTTTAGACTTATTTCAAAATTATAAATAATTTGAGTATGTGTTTTTAAAAACATAATGTGTTTTCAATTGTGAATATTCACAAAATCAAATACTAGTAAAAAAAAGAATTTAATACAACAAATGTTGGTCGCATTTGATTAAAATTTTAAAACATAAATTAATTAAAAAGTTAGAAAATAACACAAAAGATTTGAGTAGTGCCAAGTAGGCTAGGACATAGATGAAAATATTTTGATGTTGTCATGTAAATTAAATAATATTCAACCTCCATATAGGTAAAAAGAGATATAAAACACATAAAAATTAAATCCACACCCCACATATAACATGTAGCGTCAAAATGAAACATGAATAGTGATTGATGGAATATAAAAATATTCAACATCCCATGACATCAAATTAATTAAAGAAAATAAAATTTGATTAGGACAGCTTCACTTGTGGCTCATAATTATTTGATTAATTAAAACACTGTGCCACCAATCATCATTAATTGTTTCATGAAATTAAATGTAATAATATAATACGTCTACTTGGTAATACACAATTTATATTGCTCTTGACCAACTTTTATAATGTGATATGGTTGATATTGGTGGATCTTCTGCGATTTAATTTGTTCTTTATAGTAATGGCAAATATTATTAAATAAAAGTTTTGATTGTGTGTACTCAATTGTATGATAAAATTGAACTACAATTTTAATTTGATTATAATTAATGTGGCGTGTTAAAAATTCAATTAGACAATTAAAAATATATTCAAATCACTTAATTGCATACAACAATTTGTTATTAAACAAATATGTGTTTTAAAATATAACTCAAGCAAAACATTTAATCTTAATATGATGTTGAAAAATAAAAAAATTATTGTTGTAACAATAATTTGAATTAATTATATATTAAGACGTGTCTATAGTTGTTTAATTACATGAATTATGTCCTGAGGAACTACTGTTGAGAGATATATATTTCGCAATTAAAAAAAATTAGATCGAAATTATTTGTCTTTAATTTTACCCCTTTTTCCTCGTCTTTTTTTTTTTTAATTTATCCCAACTAAAAGATCTTTCAATTATTTAAGGGTATTTTTCTATAAATCAATTCATCTCTCCTTGTTCCACTTTACATTCCACTCGATGTCTCTATTAAATTAATCTTAAACCCATGTCATTTCATTATTATGATGCACAATGTTAATAAATTTAGGCGTTCTATTTTCTATTCAAACGTACACAATGGATCATATTCATATATGTCTCGCAAGACGTTGTATGCATGTATTGATGATGTTATTTTTATTTTTCTTGAATGAAAGAATATGCAAACAATCACATTTTGTATAATAATAAATTTAAAAATATTTATTAGAAATTGGAGATTTGAAGGCTATATCTGGAATTACAAGGAAAATCATCTTGAGCATTATAATGTAGATCCAAGCTGGGTGAAGTAGTGATGTGTTGAAATCTGTCTGATAAAAAGAAATTTTGAAACTTTAGCTTCACTTTGACTTGTGTGCTGAAAATTGCCCTCACTGCTCTGTGATCTGATAACTTTGATTCAACCCTTTCATATACATCTTGCTTCAACCCTTCACCATACCATATTATTCTATCGCACCTAAAACACACATAACATAAATAAATATAATTAATAACCAATTGGATATATATATGATAAACATCACTTCTTTATTAAAAAAATGTTTAGCTAATTAAAAATGAGAGAATTTTGTGATTAAAAGTCGACCTACCATGCAGGGGCTCGTTTCTTTTCGCCCTTTTTTGCCTCTAATTTGCCATAATATTCATCGGAATCAAGATAATATTTATACGTTGGTCCAAATTTGATTGCTCCTTCATACCATCCTTCAAATACTTGGCCTTCCATCAGCTCCCTCTTTAGCTATATATTATCATTTAAAAAAAAAATTAATTAATTAAAAAGTAGTAAAATTATAAATTGGTAATATATAATCATATATATATATACGTTAGCTAATCACTAATTAATATTACTTGATCATGTTCCAATAAGGTATTCCAGTCACCCTTGTTTACCAATTGCCTCGTTGCTGAGTCAGGCAATGAGATTCTGTAATTCAAATCTCCTAGAAAAATCACTCGCCTGCACCGCAACAAAAATTCAATTCAATTCAATTATTAAATAATATTATTCATGAAGATTAATTACATGCAATTGGGTAATTTTTAAAAAAGAAATACTAGTAGAATAATTTAATCATATATAGACTAGTACCTATAGAGTAACATGTATGTATGTATGTATGAGCCAATCAAATTTGTGATTAGCTTGAATATTATAAATTAATTAGCAATATTTAATGTGGAAAACAATGGTTTTCAGAGGTGGTTAAGCTAACGACCGACTAAACTAACTAACTTATAATGTCCAAGAAAAGAAAAGCAATTATTAATCTAGCTACAGTGCATGTGATTAACGTCGATCGAAGTTAATTAATTTTAATTTGATCGATGTGGACAACATTAAACTTATAATCAACCAATAATTGTTTTGGCTTAATTAAGGAGCACTGATTGGTGCATGCTGCATGTATTGGATTATTCCCTTGTCCTACTACTAATTAATTTATAATCAAGATTAATTAATTGTTAATTTTCTTCTAATAACGAAAAGATTATTTGGCTGCATTCTTTTGTCGTTAAATTAATAAAAAAATAAAAACATACTGATGGTCAATAATTTTAGTTGGAAGATCTGCAGGGTCTGCAGGGCCTCTGGGAAAAATGGTTCTTGATAATATTTCAGCTGCATTTGAATTTCTGTACTTGTGATCTCCTTCCCTACCGCCGGACGCCAGATGTGTGCACACAAAGCACATGCTTGTTTCGTGTAATCGAAACCTTACCGATACTGAACCCTGCAGCATCGCACCTTTAATTTTATAATGTACTAATATAAATACTTATGTAACTGTTAAATAGTATATATGTAACTGTTACAAGTCAACGGAATTTATATACGTACCTTATTTCCTAAACAGCCGAGAACTCCACAGCCAACGCAGGAAACGGTAGGGTTCCTAACGTAGGGACGAAGCTCGGCCCGAACCCAAACTGAGATCAATATTCCGACCATTTGCTTACTGATGATGCATCTGAAATTACTTGAAGAATTTTCCTCCATTTTGATTAGAGCAGCTCTAATCAAGGAATTCCACTTTACATGATTTTGGCTCTTCTCTGCCGATCCTAGCACATTTCCCATTTTCAGAGGCACCACTTCTTGAAAACTGCCCATCATGCATCAATCAAAGTACTTGTTATGTACGTTACATATAGCTAGAGTCGTGTACAAATTACTTGTACTATATATACTACTACAATATACTACAAGAAACCTAGCTAGCTAAGATCGGAGAGTAATTATATATAATCTTGTAAATGATCGAATAATAAATTACCCGAAAACATAGATATCACAAGGGTTGGTTTGGTCAATCAAGTCATCCATGCTGAATTTCTCAGTTGGTGCAATTCCTCCAACATTCCAAGTGCTAACAAACACTCTTAATTGAAAAACAAACAAACACTCTTAATTAAAAAAAAAAAAAACAAACATTAATTAATATACGAAAATTATTGATTTAAAAAAAAAAAAAAAAAAAAGAGTCTAGATTTTATAGAACAAATTAAAATTAGATATTACTTACTTGAAATTTCTCATTTGTTCATGATCTGCAGCATCGATAGTGGCTGCTGTTTGATTGAAAGAGAGAGAGTTGAAACACTTGTTAGGTGGGATTTCATGAATGGTAGGAGGATGATCATAAAT
The DNA here is from genome assembly GCA_963675135.1 of Galeopsis tetrahit. Lineage (NCBI taxonomy): Eukaryota > Viridiplantae > Streptophyta > Magnoliopsida > Lamiales > Lamiaceae > Galeopsis > Galeopsis tetrahit. The sequence continues at coordinate 17,712,772 of OY776127.1, read as the reverse complement.
TACGTCGTCGTTTGGAAAATCAGCAACGAAATTGGTGGAACCTCCTAATGTCCTTTTGAACATCTTGCTTGCTACCAATCTTGGCCACATCACCTAATTAATTATTATATATAATTCAAAATATAATTAATTTCCTACATACAAATTAATGTGTTTTGGACTCTATGCATGGGATATGGAACATGTAGTTAAGTTTCATGTACAAAAGAATTGAATTGTGCTTATAATTATGTTTTAAAAAAAAAAAAAAAAAAAAAGAGAATTGAAGTGCTGCTTACTTGTGGTTTGCTTGCAGACATTATTATTACAATGATTGATATTGAGTGGATGTTATAATCAAGATAAGGAATGTCAGAGAGAGAGAGAGAGAAAGAGAAAGCATATATAGCTAGCTTAGCTAGCACAGTGCTGTTGAAAATTTATAAGATGAATAAAGTGACGTCCCTGATGATGCCAAAATAACTAAACCAAGAAATTTAATTTGTAATCTTTAACTTTATTTCTCTCTTAGGGCATGTTTGATAGCAAAGATGGATTATCTAAGATTAGAATGATAACTAAACTTTGTAAATTTTAAAGCATAATGTACTCTTAATCTAAGTTATCAAACAACCAATAAAAATGATATATAGTTAATCTAGGTTTAATCTAAGCTATCAAACATGACCTTAATATATTAATTAATTACCTCAACAAATTAACCCCCACAAACCATTATGATGAATTATACACACATATATATATATACCCTTCTCCTTATAAAGTTGTGAGCTAAACAGACGTATCTAGTTCACTCTTAACGATTCGATAAAAGTCAGGATATAAACCTAACTCTAGCTAGCGGTCCATGGACTAAATGGACCACTAAGTCTACAACAAATTTTTTTTGAACTCCAAATTTTATTTTTAGTTATCAAGTTAAAACATGTTATTATTTAACGTATTTCTATTTACAATTGATAAACTATCTTCATAACTAAGATGTAAAATTATGAATATGATGAATGCAGATGACATAAAGACGCTTAGATTAATAATTAATAATTGTAATCAAAACTTATTATATTTCAGATGACAAGTTTAATTAATATAGTTGGATATGGTAATTAATAAATTAATAAGCGGCCAATTTGAATTTTGAAACAATAAAAAAAAATAAGGTAATGAATTATTTTCTGTTGCTAGTATGAGCATATGTGTTTTAATAGTTTTAATCGGGCCTTATGGAATATGAGTCATGACATAATAAAATTTACAAAAATAAAATAAAATATATTTAAACAAAAATATTTAAAAAAAATAGTCTGGCTAGCCTTGTAGATCAGCGCGTTGTCCTGTTTAACTGGCTCTCAGGCAAAAAAAAAAAAAAATTGAATTCAAACGCGTTTAATTACCATTTACCAAACTTAGTCCTGCACTTTTGGACTAGACAGGTCAGACCGTTTAGCCCGATTCGGATAAACAATTCTAACTACCTCTATCCCCGACGACTCAAGTGAACTTATGGAGATAAAAATTGCTTTTCGACGAGGGTAATGCATTAACAATTAAAGTGAATAAGATAAAAAAAAGTAATGATATGCGGTGTAATATTGAGATGTTTGAGGAGATAGTTAATAATGAATGAGTTGTTATATTGCGATTTTAAGAAATGTCAATTAAGTTAGGAACGAACCATTTTGACAAATGTTCAATTGAGTCAAAGACAAATGAAACATATAACACGAAGACTTGTATGAGACGACATCATGGTGAGATGAGTCACAAATTTACATCCACCCCTTCTAAAGTGTTAAAATTGCATACTAAAATTATGTCCTGTCTCACATAAGACCTACGTAATCTATACTATATATAGTTGACAAATTTTTGTATGTAATTGAGTGCATTTCATACCATTGGATTTTAAGTAATTTAAATATATCCCCAATTTTCCAATTGAATTTTAACCATCCACATTAAAACTAAAAAACTAAGGGATGAACTAAATTTTCTATGTATTAACTCTTAAAAATTGTTTTCACCTTGAGAATTGCGAATTTAAGACCTAGAAAAGAGCATATTCATAGCCTAATTCTACATCACCATGCCAACTACAGTATTTAGGATTAATTAAGTGTACGTGACTATATATGTGGAGTATTAACTATTCTCGTGACTATGACTCGCCGACTGAAAGAAGTTTATATAAACATATATACATACAATCAATTACTACAATGAAATTATAAATGTTATTGACAAAAATGTGGGTTGAAGAAGTTATTTTATACATTAATTGGTTCGTTGTTTTTGTGTATATGCATATATGCTGCCTATTTTAATTTTGTTGTTGAAAGAGCTAGGGTGGGATTATGTATTTTTGTTCCCTGGGAGCAAAAAAGAAAGGGTTGTTAATTAGGAGGGATGCCAAAATGAAGGAATCTCCGACAATCCATCCATCGCGCGAATACATGCATACAAATGGCAAAATTGATCGAAGCGCCCATTGAATTGAATTTGAACACCATGCATGCACACCACATATATATATATATATATAATTAATCAACTTATAATTAATGATGAAAATGTGTGATTGGAGGAATATTGACATTGTCAGCCAATAGAAATCAATTAAAGGAGTGGGCCCTAGCTTTATATATTTTGTAAGCTTGCTTGGTGGATTTCAAAACTTTGTTTTATTTGTTTATTTATTAGTATAACAAGTTGCAGGGTGCAGTGGGCCTTAGATCTTCAATTCATTACTATAGTATATAATAATAATTCCCATGCACACCCCTACTCTACTCTACTACTGCCCCCTACGACGCATATAATAATATTACTAAAATTATGTAGTAACAATTTACTGTTTACAGTCTATTATATATGGTGGTTTGTTGGTACGTACTTTGGTTGAGACATTTATGAATTTTATTTTACCATTATGGATATCACTCTCTGCAATCGACACACACAATAATGTATGTTTACTTAATTGGAAGCTTCTCGACTTTTATATACTCCAGTATGGGTTTTCAATAAATTAAGGCTGATGTTCACATATACCTTCTTTCTTTCTTTTTCTTTTCTTTTTTTTAAAAAACTTGTCTCTCAAGGTTTACTTTTAAGCCTGCAGAGGTCCACCTCAAAAGCTATACATGTTTTCTCACATCCACACAAATATATTTTAGTGTTTACAAATATATTTAGGTTCATCAGAAGAATAGAGATTAGTTAGAGTAATTGTTTTAATTATAACTGTGAAATTTTATAATAAGAAATATTTTAATAGAAGACATAGTGAGAGAATTACATTGAATTGAGAATTACATCAAATTGAATAGTGAAAATGATTCTCATTCTTCCTCTATATGGAGATTTATAAAAGAGATTACAACTACTAACATAGAAGTTATAACTAAAACAACTACTCTAACTAATCTCATTTCCTATTATTCTTTACATTAGCTCAAGTGGGTAATTTGAGTTAAAAAATAAATTTCTAATTAGATTTAAAATAAAATATCTACTAAACATGAACTAATATATATGGAGTACTTAATTATGTATATATTAAATGTTTAAAAGATACACTATTTATGATTCAATTGAGACGATTGAAAGATTTGACCTTCACCACATACACTTGGACATCATTGGAGGGTTGAAAAAAGAGATCAGAAAGATACGAAACTTTTTGTATTGTATATGCAAGTGCAATATCATGAAACTGACCCATCCATCTACTGCCAATTTACTCAATCCCATCTTTATCTTCATCTTTCTCTATATATATATCTAAAGATTTTATTAATTTTTTCCCTATTTTGACCCCACTTTCTACATTATATATATATATACATTTTTGTTTGTCCCCCTTAAAAGGTTTATATTTTTCTTTTTAATTTATCTCAATAAAGAATATACATTTTCTTAGTTGATAAAGTTTACTATTTTTTTTCATTCTTATCTTTCTCTATCTTTTTTTTTCATTCTTACTCTCTCTATACTCTCTTCTTCCTACATTTCTCTATCTCAACTACTCACTACACATTTAATTAATACTATATTTCTTAATTTTTGTGTTAAAAGAAAGTGTAAACTTGTAAAGATAGAGGGAGTATATATTTTAACTTAGTCAAATTGTATCGTGCAATGTGGGTGCAATTTTGACAAAAAAATTTCAACCAAATTACCGTTGGTCCCTAAACGAGTATCTATGCTTGACAAAGTCTAGAAGGGGAGAGGGTGAATATACTTTGTACTTAAAATTTTTTTCGTACTTATCAGATGAGGTATCAGTTGAGTGATATACTTTTGACACCTGATGCAGATAGTATGATTTGATCAATAGAGTGTGAGTGTATAACAGTTGTTATAGATAATTAACCTACTGATTGCTTAGAAGATGGTCAGTTGAACAACTACCTACTTATAGCTACTGGTGCGGAATTGTGTATGCCCTAAATATTTAGACTCGTGGGTTGAATGAAAACCTTTTCAATAAAGAATGACTTTATAAAGCTATGAGATGTTATCACTAGACTTGATGTATTTTTTTTTTTTTGATGGAAAAAAAAAAAAAAAGAATACATCAAGTCTGATGATGATAAAAACACTCAGTGAGATTTTGACACTTTTATAAAACTTATGTATGAGGAATATATGAACAATATGAACAATGAATAAAACAATAAACAATAAAACAATAAATGGACACAGAGATTTATAGTGGTTCGGAACAACTCGTCCTACATCCACTTCCTTAATAAAGGATCCTTGCTACTTTATAGTACCAAGATAAGACTTTTGATCTCGATACACTCAACACCTAGAGTGAAATTGGATCTACTTGTTATTAGGAGAACAAGTACTCTTACAACGGTTGGTTGAATAATCAAACTAACTTATAAAAGTAGGGTTTTGGTTCTTCGAGATATACCAACTAATGTGATGAACAAAGAGGTCCAATCAACATTTTTCTAAGCTATGGATATGAAATCGATACAAGCTTAGATAGGAAACTTAGAGCTAAATGATTCTAAGGATCGAATGCAGGGTCTAAAGAACTTAATGATGATTCAGAAAGCTTGAGTGTTCTAGTTGATCAGCTGATATAAGTTCTTGCTTGGAGTTTCCGTAAGTTGTTACAATGAACAACACCTTGTATTTATAGAGGATTGAACACGAACTAGCCGTTGGAATCAAATCTTCGATATATGGGCCGAGATCTTCATGGAGTTGATGTTTCCTTTGATTCTGGTATGACAATACCTAGTAAGGTAATGTGCATTTAATGTGTATTAAATGTTGTTGTACGACTCTAAAATGTCTCTGAAACCCTAGTCCAAATCAACTCAATAGCCGTGTTGGCATCTTCTAATTGGTCCTCGTTAATTGAGTTGTTAGACTTTCAGTCTTGTCTTTAGTTGAGTCTGTCAGATACTATCCGACATTCTCTTTGTCTTCTTATGATTGCTAGCCTTCCTAAATGCATAATGTTATCTGATCAATCAGATGAACCGTCTTCTAAGTCTTTAAGGCTTGAAGAGAGATGATCGTGTCCATATTAGCTGTCATCTTCTACTCTGCTGATCTCATGTAGTTAGTCAGCTGATGAAGGTATACAAGAACCTTTCACTCTGATTTCACTAATGAAATCGATGAGGTCTTCTAGTCTTTAGTCTTCTACTCTTTAAGTCTTGAGCATATGCGTGTTCCACTAGATATGGTATTAGGTGATATACATACAACTGATCCCACAAACTAAGACTTAGACTCTATACTATCTACTAAGCTTTATGTTGGTCCTGAAAGGAGTATGACAGAAGTGTATGGGGGGGGGGGGGTGTTAGGAAATAAACACACGCACACGATAACGATAAGAAAATAACACGCGAATTGTTTACCCAGTTCGTCTTGCGACTACGTCTGGGGGCGATGCCAAGCCAGGTATTTCGCTATGTTTTTCGGATACTGATTACAATGAGAGAACATCTATTTATAATATAAAACTTGTCATAATTAACCTTAATCTTATTAGGAAAATACTTGTTCCCTACTCCAAGCCATTAGGAACAAACTTACCATAATTAACCCTAAGCCTATTAGGAAAAGACTTGCTCCCCACTCCAGGCCCGTTAGGATCAAACTTGTCCTACACTCCAAGCCCGTTAGGATCAATTCAGGCTCCACACTCCAACAGGGGGGGGGGGGGGTGGAGAATGCACTTGTGTATGCAAATTCTTTTCTTTTTAAAACAATCAGGCTATCAAGAGAGTTGTTTGTCAGCTTCTCTGAGTATGAATAACTTTGATTAGATAACCAACCTACTGTGAACTATGAAGTAATCAGTTGAAAAAAAAATCTAAGTAAGTTATATGTGCGGAATTATGGTTGACCCTTATATTTAAATTCCTTTAGATTCTGAAAAACTTCTTAACACTGAAACTTGTTTTCATGGAACTTGTTCCAAATCAGTTTTGCACAACTTAGAATATTTATCTTTTAAAGATCAGATTTGTGTGTAGTGTATGAATGTGTTACTATATGAATGTGCAATAATTAAATAACATAAGAAGTTATAGTGGTTCGAAGACTCTAGCTCCTACGTCCACTTTCTCTGATTGAATAGGATAATTCTTTCACTCTTGAAATTAACTTGTTTTATAGTGCCAAGGTGCACTGATCAACCACACTACTCTTTAGTGTCTTGATCCCTAGGATATCTGAGTCCTAGTACTCAATCTACTCGAACTAAGCTGTTCTTCACTTGACAGTTCTAGTTCTTACACTTCTACAACAACTCTTCTAACTTTTGCTTGAAATGTTTAATGGTTGAGGTTGGTTCCAACTAGGTTGAGATATCCTTTACAATGAAGTATTGTATAAGGATAGGATATCTCTCTAAGCTTTGAATGATATACAATAGGTTCAGCTTAGTTAGGAACTGGAAGTGTTTGAAAACTAAGAATGATATATTCTGGAAGGTTTGTATGCTTAGAAAGCTTGTAGTTTCCTTAGTTGATTGATTCCTTGAATGGTTTCCAAACTCCAGTATTTATGGAGCAAGATGAGGATTTGTCCATTGGAGAGACAACCTCAAAATGTTCTATTTCCATCATCTTGGGAATGAGCAACTTGACTTTAGGATCTGTGAAAGTGACATGTCTTCAGTTTGAGGAAGAAACGACTAAGTATCTTATTTTGACTTGAGTGACACTTCTTGCAATGTCTGAATTGATCGACTTCTAACGATCAACATGAAGACATCTTTCCTGAAAGTTGGTTCTTGTCTTAGTACAACATTCCTTATGTTGAACTAGATTGATCTGTGCTCTTCCTTATCTTATCAACTGACTTGGCTTTCTTCAACAGAGTTGGCATGCTTCTTCAGTTGAGTTGGCTTCCCATCTTCACTGATTTCTACTTGACTCAATCTTGATGATTGTATTCTCATATCAGTGACTTTGACTTGATCAACATAGTTGTCCCTTTCCTTAAAATAAATTTTGTTTTAAACAATCAACAGGGTTGTCTCTTTTGATCTTGAGCCTCAGGGAACTTGACTTGCATATTCTATTAAGCTTAAGTTCCCCCTCAACTAATGTATCCTAGCATCTATGAGTTTCCTAACACATCAGTTGTTCAACTAACCTGATCTAAATGTTTCAACATCCCTGAAACATACTTAAACATTTTCTTCAGTTATTATAACATATCATCAGGGGTTTTGGTATCTTAATCAAAATCTCATTTTATTTCCAACAATTTCCCCCCTTTTGATGATGCCAAAACCTATACAAAGGTGACTTGACTATTCTATTACATATCTTCAGAAGAGGTGGCTGGGTCAACTTTTCTTAAAGAAAATGTTAGCACAATAATAGTTCAAGCATTTATAGGTTATGTCTGGTTAGTTGACATAAGGAGATATTATCTCTTGAGACAAAGAGTTAACTTTTCATTCATAGTAAAAGACATTACAATGCATGACAAAATTGAAAGTTAACTATTCTGAACAAAGTAAAAGGAAAACTTATCCTTTTCAAAGATCATCTCCAGCTGGTGGCACCATCTCGTACTGTGCCCACACTCTTTTCTTTGGGTCTATGATCTCTTGGTTTGTTCCCTTGGGTCCTACTTTCAGCTTTTCAATTTTCATGATGTCAATGAATTCTTGTAGGATTCTGTGCTGGTCAATGTATCCTTCCGAGAATTTTGGGGGCATATAGAGGATTGGACTAGGGGATTTGAACTCAACTTCTGCCATCTCTGCTAAGGCAAAGAGCTTCTAGTAAAGATCCATGTGGTTGTCATACATATACTGACTGAATATGCTTTCCACATCTTCACCAAGCCACATTTCTATGACATAAAAGTTATACACAAATCCTCTCTTGGTTTCTTCCCATTCATCATTTAGAGAGATTGGGGCCCAAGTATCAAGATGGGGGTATTTGGTTTCCTATCTGAGCAACAGTTTGGGCTTCAACTGAGTGTAAGTTTCCCTCTTTCTCCTTGGTTTCACAAACTATTCTCTACTTTTATCCCTTGCCCTTAGGGATGGCAATGGGCAGGTCGGGCTGGGTAGTTGAATACCCAGACCCGGCCCGTTTCATTATATTACACTCTGGACCCTCCTCGTGCCCCATATGGGTCTTGGAAAATTGCCCTGTGGCCCGCCCTGCCCCGTGCGAGTGAGCGGGTGAGTGGCGATCAACGACTATGGGTCACCGGCAGCAATAGAGCAGCGACTCTTCTTCTCTGAACGTTAGTGACAACGACTCCTCTTCTCTTCTTTGAACGACAGTGACTCCTCTTCAAGATTTAAAGGAAATAAGGAATTATATTTTAAAATTTGAGAGAGAACCAAGAAGGCCGAGAAGGTGAGAAGGCAGTTCCTTAACTTCCTTGATTAAAGGAATCTTAAAATCTGACGTTAGATATAATTTCAATACGGGTCAGGCACCCGCGGGTCTAATAGAAAACCTAGACCTGATCTGTTTATATACGGGTCAGGTCCGGCCCGTTCTCAATACGGATCGGGTTTGACCTGGCCAAAACCTCTCGGGGCACGGCGGGTACCCGCGGGTCGAACCAATATTGCCATCCCTACTTGCCCTGTTGGCTTCCATTAGGGCATGTTTGTTTTGGGATTTTGAGGATTTTGAAATCCGGATTTCAAAATCTAGTGGATTTTAAAATCCTAATGCTTTTTATGTTTTGTGTTTGTTTTGGGATTTATGTAGGGTAGGATTTAACTTTATAGAATAGGGTTATAGGTTTTATAGGTATTTATATAGGGTTTGTAGGTATTTATAGAGTTGACTTTTATAGGGTTTATAGGGTAGGATTTTGAAATCCTGAATCAAAATCTCAAACTGTAACGGAGGTGGTGTTTCGAAATCCCAAATCCGGATTTCACATCCCAAAACAAACATGCCCTTAGGGATTCCATCTTCTCATTTTCTCTCACCATAACAAGCTTCTTCTGAGTTGCAGGATCATTAGCTAAGACCGGTTCTCTTTCTGCAGGGCTCTTGGCCACTTTAACTTCAGTAGTCATGGAATTTTTAGGAATAGGTTCATCTTCAATCTGGAACTCGGCTGGCAAATTCAGGCTATTTGGGAAATCAGTGAAGGTTTCCTCTCTTCTCTTGCTCTTCTTTGCTTTCTTCACCTTCACCGTGACTTGGACGTCTTCTACTTGCTTGTCCAAGCCTGCTGATTCACCACCAGGCCTTTGCTGCCATCTTGCTTCATCTTCTTGAATGGATGCCATGGAGTTCTTTACAGCTAAGTCAAGTTGGTCTTCTTCTGTCAAGTCTTCAATGCTCATAACTTGCTTTATTTTTCCTTGAACTTCAGGTTGTTTGGACTTAGGATCAGAACTTCTTCCACCAATCGTCAAGTCACCTTTAGCTCTAGCTCTTTCTCTTTCCCCCTTTTTGACATAATCAAAACACTGGGTCTTCAAATCACTCATTGTGATGGACAGTTGAGCTTGTGCTTGATTCAGGGACTTTATCTCCTCCAAGAGATAAACATTCTCATTATGAATGTTTTGCATTTTTGTCATTATTTATGCTGACAAATGCATTGATTGGTTTCATCTTTTGTTCCACCACAACCTCCACGGTTGCTTTCAAGGATTCATCCAATTTTTCTTTAAGAAGTTTAGTGAGGTTGGCCACTGCATCTTCAGAGATCTTGGCAAGCACATCACTTGTGAATTTTGCTGAAGCTTCCTTCACCATAGTCAATCGAAGATCTTCAGCTATCTTTCTCTGAATAACAGTCTTTTGTCTAAGATCTTGCTTGACAACATTTTTCAGGGGGGAGACATTTCTATTGTAACTTTTGACAAACTGCCTCTGTTCATGCTGGATTGACTTGGTGAACTTCCTCATTGATGATTTTGCTTTCGGCACATCAATGGAGATAGTCTGCAACCTTGTTTCCACACCACCAAGTCTTGCTTCAATTGTTGGAAGCACGACTTCTTTAGAGCCACTTAACCTCATCTCCACTGAGGCTAATGTCCTTCCTTGCTCATCCAGAGCCTCTGAAGTCTGAGAATGAGCGTTTTCAACTTTTTTCACCAATGTGTCCTTGGCTGACTGGGTTTCAATTGCATCAGAAGCAAACTTCATGCTTGTCATGTTGATATTAGCCTGAATGGGAGTTTCAGTGAACATGTCTACAACAAATATCTGCTCAAAAGAGATACCTTCATTATCTGCAAAGAAAAATTTGTTAGGTAAATCTCCTTTATCTCCCTCAAAATCTTTTTCCGAAAGCTCTGATTCATCAGTAGTTTTCTCCTCATTTTCAACTACTTTCTTTTCTTCTCCACTTCTTTCAATCATCTCACTTTCATCAAAGTCAAGCTTCCTCTCACCAAGGGATTCCATCAAGTTCAGATTTGACTTGAAGAATAACTAAACTTTCTAAGCTTACTTCATCTCCCTCTATTGGTGGTGCACTCACTATCTTTGTAATTTCAATATCATCCTCACCAACAACTCCCTCTTTTTTTTCAAGACTACTTTCCTTTTCAACTCCATCTCCTAAACCTGACACTTCTACATCCTCAAAATGATTCATAGAAGGTAGTTGTGAGGTGATCACAGTGTGTGGGCATTCCAAATCCACTAAGTCAACCTGAATGGAAGGAAGTACCTCAGTGTCCAACTCTTCTGACACTTTGGTAGTCCCAGCCAAACTAGCTTCTCCCATGGAAGTCTCAACATCATTCAGCTATGCCTCAGGTTCCAAAGAACCATCTTGGGCTGATGTCTCTTTGACTGTTTTGACATCCTCCACTGATGTCAAAACCTCTGATTGCTCAAAGTCCTTTGCACATTCCTGAGTTAAGAGATGTACCTTAGTGTTCTTGGAACTAGGGGGTTTAGGGTTAGATGGATCATCATCATCATTATAACTGCTATCAGGGTATCTAATTCCGTGAGCAATTCTAGCTTCTTCTTCATCAACCTTTTTCATCACCAGGTTGCTAAAAACAACTTCATCTGTCAAGACTCTTATCTTCTGAACATTGGAAAGATGTAAAAGTCTATTTTCTTCTACTGTTGCAATTGCTTCAATAATTTCCTTTTGCTACTTTTGGTGTCTTTGAGAACATTTGATCACCCGCCGAAACATCAATATATTGTCTTGAATAAAGTCCTAATCCATTGTAGAAGAAGCTAATCGTTTTCTCTTCCACAAACCCGTGTTGAGGGCATCTCCTCAATAGACTTGGAATCTTTCCCAAGAACCATATATACTTTCATTCCGCCTTTGGCAAAATTGAGTAATTTCAGTTTTGCATTGAAGAGTCTTTGATGGAGGGAAGAATTTCAATAAGAATCTATTGCTAAGCTGATTCACGTATTCTACAACACTAGAATAAACGACCGCAAGTATACGACGTCTATCGTAGAGAAGTAAGTACGAGGTCGATCCCACAGGGAGGTATAGCGTAAAAGTGTAGTTTGTTGACGGAATTCTAAATAGACGGTGATCGATAAAGTGAATGTGGTGAATTACCGTAAGATTGCCTACCAAATTGTCACGAATAAGCAATAAAGAGTAATATAAAATCGATCTAATAACATGCAAACCAAAGAAACGAGAGAAATATGATTTAAAATTCAAAGAAAGAGAGGGAGGTTCCAAGGCATATGTCACACTAAGGGGTCAATTTATGATTAAAAGCCTAATTAAGTGATGATGTGTTGATTACTATAGGGTTGATCACGAAATAATGAATTAAAAGTTCTCTCGATCCAATTAATCCAAGAGGAAAATCACACAAACTAGTATCTCTACCTAGCATGCATAATAAACCTAAAAAAAAAAAAAAAAAAGGTCCTAAGATCATCTAATACCCTCCCAATAATTGATCCTCTCTCGAGCTCACAATAATATTGGGTCGAATGCTTAAATACGATTAATGAAAGAGATTTCTCAATCCAATTTCAATTAATAATGAATCAAACACATTATCATGGGCATTGGCAACATGTCTTGCAATGAAAGTTAAGCATTCAAATAGAAATAGCAACACAACCACCAAATAAACAAGAGATTAATTCATAAACATCATCCAAAGTATAAACATAGCCCTAGAACCAAAAGTGTTCTAGCCAAGAACAAACATAATCAAATTACAAAATCAAATGAAATAACTAGCTAAAAAGAGAGAGAAAGAGAAAGTTTAGTCTAAAATGTGGTAGAGAATAGAATTTCCAAGCTATTGCATCCTTCCTTGCTTGATTTGATGAAGAATTGAGGAAGAAATTGCCAAACACCTCAAAGTATGTGTTACTATGTGTGGAATTTGAGGAATTGGGGGAGAGTGTCTTGGGTTTCAAGAATGAGGTCTTATATAGTGTTGGGGTAGGGCTTAAGGATGAAAATTGCACTTAAGTCCTTGGAAATTGGACAAAATATGCAAAAACCACCGAGAGTAGGGGAGACTCGGCCGAGTGGGACAACTCAGCCGAGTTGGGGTGTTAGAATTGGGGAAAAAGCCTTCTTCAGGACTCGGCCGAGTTGGTAACTCGGCCGAGTTGCAATTGTTCCAGTGCCCAAGTTTGCCCAGCAGCTCGGCCGAGTCAGGGAGCTCAGCCGAGTGGCAAAATCATTCCAGATTCTGGTCCTCGGTCTGACTCGGCCGAGTTGCACTATGAACTTGTTTTGTGCATATCTTTTTCTTCCGACCTCCAATCGACTTGATTCTTTTAGCTATTCCACTCCGTTTTTAGAGACGAACCCAACCGTGCACTCCTCTTCCTGATCCATTAAAGTATGGTTGGTGTTTTGCTCCAAATTCCATCGTATTTCCTACAAAATCGACAAAACACAACCTTTCCCTCATTTTGACTCAAATCATCATAATCAATGCATAAATCAATGAAATCTCATCAAAAACATGCTTCACACGTGCCTCTAAAAAGTGTAAATTCCACCCGAATCATAAGCTCTTTCTATGTGGTTACTCGGTTGTTGATCATTGTGGTAAGCCATTGCTTAACTTTATCTTTCAAGGTGAAAGAAAATAGCCCCATCTTTAAACTATTTTCATGTACCCCATTGATCTTAACCGTATTCGCATACTCTAAGAACGGGACAAGTGTTGGTTTGGATCTTCAAGTAGCTCACCCCCAAATTGCCTCTTTTCTAGCATTCAAATTAGACTCGGGTTAATCTCGAAATTGTTGGGCGCAATAGGAGGGCGCTCGATTCCATCATAGTACCCTTGAACCGGGGGTTCAAAGTAACCCTTAATTGTCCTCTCTTCCCCGCGTCCAACTTCGACCTCATTCTCCGCTTCAATCACTCAGTTGTCGATTAGCGGAACGTTGTTTTGGTTACCCACCATTGATATCTCTTGCTTTAATCTTTGGTTTCACTCTCGATTTCTTCTTTGTGTCGTAGGCTCAATCTCCAAATCAATAGGAATAAGTTCAATTCCACTTACTCTTGTGTTCATACACCTATAGAATCAACCAAGAATCAAATTCCAAGAAAAGACAAACGAAGAACTTAAAAATAAGAAAAAGTAAAACCACTAATATTCAAAGACCAACGAGCACTAAGTTACTCAAAAACAAAATAGTCCCCGACAACGGTGCCAAAAACTTGACACGTAATTTTACGAATTCTCGCCTCTCAAGTGTAAGAGGTTCCTCGTAGTAAAAGTAAGTGCCCGGTTAAATTATCGGTCCACGAGACTAGATTGATCAAGTATCCTTAGTGTTGTGTATTGCTCTTTGAATATAGTGAGAAATCATGGTTTGTGCAAAGAAATGTAAATTAAATTATTTAGAAATAGCTATGAATAACAAGAACTAATGTGATGATGATGTGGATCAAGTAATGAGAGAGAGTGATCGGGTGTTCGTTCTTGTGTGGAATCGATGTTAAAGCTCAACTTCTATGTGTAATTCATTGGATGGTGTTTGGTAGAAGCAATTACTAATGCATATTTCTAATAAATCACCTAGGGCATGTTTGTTTTGGGATTTTGAGGATTTTGAAATCCGGATTTCAAAATCTAGTGGATTTTAAAATCCTAATACTTTTTATGTTTTGTGTTTGTTTTGGGATTTATGTAGGGTAGAATTTAACTTTATAGAATAGGAGTTTAGGTTTTATAGGTATTTATATAGGGTTTGTAGGTATTTATAGGGTTGACTTTTATAGGATTATAGGGTGGGATTTTGAAATCCTGAATCAAAATCTCAAACTGTAACGGTGGTGGAGTTTCGAAATCCCAAATCCGGATTTCCCATCCCAAAACAAACATGCCCCTAGGGTCGGGAGGAAGAATAGAGACGTTCTTGCCCGGGTAATCACACAATTAGGGGGTTCTTCTCTATCTAATCAAACGAAACTAATCCCTAATCGTGTTTTTCCACTCGAATACTAGCAACCAAGCTCCTATGGTCTTCCCACCAATTATCTAAACTCACATTCAAGCAATTAATGTAGATTAATGGGGTTCTAATGAAAATTACCCAACTCTCGTTGCGATAATCCAATATTAACTCAATCCACTCGTCCCCAACCCTCGATTATACGATCTATCAATACTAACTCACTCTCGTTGTACTAATCGAGCTTCAACATATAATCTACTAATTGAATCCAACAAAATGATCATTTAAAACCAATAAACCTAACCAATGCACCTTCCAATTGAATCACACAATTAAAATTCAGCTAATAACAATAATTTCATCACAATTCTTCAACACCCAAACACAAATATGCTTAGCCCAAGGCTAATTTAATGAAATTAAGGAAGAAAAGTAATATAATCAACATACCCATAATTAATAACACTACAATGCTTAAATAAAAGTAAGATATCACCTCTTAACTTGAAAAGTGAAATAAACCTTGAAATATTTTACAACTTCTTGAATCCTTGCTTTGAAATTGAAAATATAGCTCAAATGTAAACTATTCTATGAAATTCTACTAATTTATATGACTAAACTAGCTAAAACGAGTGAGAAATGATGAAATTTGGATTTGGGGAGCTTGAATGGTGTTCTAATGGTTGCTTCCCTCATAAAAAACGAAAATTGGGCTTATATACTCTTCCCAAAATGTTTGGCACGTGTCCCTAGGTCAAATGGGGAAGAAGGGGAAAAATCGGCAGGGCTCGGTCGAGCTACCAAGTTAAAGTCGTGTGCGCATTTTTGCTGTCCACGGGCTCCCCCGTGCACTCCTCATTTTCATCCCAAGTCGTGCTCGGTCGTGCTCCTGAATCTTCTTTGGTCCCTATGATTAGGTCCGACTCCTCGGACAATGGGCACGGTCGAGCCCTTCCCTTGCCTTTCCTTGACTCGGTCGAGTTGCGAACTTGGTCGTGCATACTCCTCTCTTGTTTGGTGCATAACTTTTGATCCGGAACTCCGATCGGCTTGATTCTTGTCTCGTTTCGACCCTCTCTTCGATGTCTTTTATGTGGTCAACTTATTGACTCGATCCAATGGCCTTAAATTTCGTGATTTTCTTCTGTAATGAAATTGTGTGCGTTTGTTGGATTTGGTCCAACTGTATTATACCCTAAAGCCCATTATACCCACCTCCTCTCATTCACTCTCTCGTGATTGATAATTTCCATATCTTTGACCTTCCTACTAGACAACGATTTACTTACCATTCCTGTCACCGGAAATCGTGGCTAATTAGCCGGAAATCATGGTCTTGTGATACTATATTAATGACGTTGGTTGATATGGTTTAATACGGTGAATATGAGATTCTTTGTGGGTTTAGTGAGACGAGAGGGAGGAGAGGGGTTCTTGTACACATATACCGTCACTGGACGAGGAGTCTGAGCTCGTGTACAACCCAATTATATTGGCAGCCAGCGGCACCGAAACCCAACAGTGGTTAGGAGTGTTCAAAAAAAAAACCGGACCGGAAAAATGACCGGAACCGGACCGACCGGTTAGATTCCGGTCCGGTCTCCGGTCCGGCAAATTTTGGATTCCGGTCTTCCGGTCCGGTCCAAGACCGGAATTTTCCGGTTTGGACCAGAATTTTTTTTTTACTAATGCACTCTCAATTATTTTTCAAAACTAAGTAATTAGTGAAAATGTATTGAAATCTATTACATTTTTTGCAAATATATAAATTTAACAAACATATTTAATTTTTTTTAGGGTCAAAAGATCATTAATAATAATGTAAATAAAATTCACATTGGCGTAATGAAGAACAAACACTTTAATTTCAATACACAAATTCAATAATTTTGTTCTTGCTTCCATAAACTTAAAAAAAAAAAAAAAAAAAAAAAAAAATTCCGGTCCAACCGGTCCAAACCCGGACCGGATCAATTCCGGTCCGGTCTCCGGTCCGTAAAATTTTATAATTCCGGTCCCGGTCCAAACCGGTCCCGGTCCGGTTCTGGACCGGTGCACACCCCTAACAGTGGTATCAGAGCTTGGTTCCGCCGTCGACCGTCCTGCCATCGTTTATCTCACCGGAGTTATTCACTGGACCGTCTTCTGCCGTCGTCCGCCATCTTTGTGGGCGGAACCCTAGGAGCATCCTCCGTTTACCGCCTGCGCGATGCTCTAGATCCGCTTGCGTAAGCGCCGTCCAGATCGTGGCCGTCATCTTTGTGGGCCTCTCGCCGCCGTCGAAGCACCTCCACGTGCAGCCTCCACCGTCGCCGCCTGTAGCAGCGACACTGCGTCGCGCCGCCCCTGCTCGCCTAAAGCTGCCGCCGTGAGGAGCACTCCTCTGCGCCGCCGCCTTGCTGGTGGCCTCGGCAATTCCATCAGTTGCTGGTAAAGAGGTATACTTTCTTCATTTTTTTTTTCTCTTGGACAGCGTGTTGCTGAGTTACAGGTTAAAGAAGAAGGTAAATTAATTATTTGTTTTGTTTCTGCAGTATGACTTTTGGGCTAGTTAATTGCTTTTAATTAATTTATTTGAGTTGTGGCTCAGTTGTTTATTCCATGGTATAACTATAATTTGATCTGGGTTAGGGCATACTTTATTTTGGGCTTATGTGTTTGTTAATGTTGTGCACTTGATCAACCTACTGTAATTGTTTTAGCTTCTGCAAATTAATTGAATTAATTAGTGTTGAAATTATTTATGCTATGGATTTGTGTCCGGTAGATTTTAGGATATCTTTGTGAATCCTGTCTCTTTGTGATTTTATTTACGTTTTTTTGCATCGTAAATGTTAATTCTTCCGCTTTCTTTGTGATATGTTCTTTGTGGTTGGTTATCCTTTGTGCTTAGTGTCTTTGTGTATCTGCTTTTGTGAGGTTTATTTATGCAAATTTTTTATTAATTGTCTTGGTGGTTAATTGGTTGGTGCATGTTGTTTGCTTCCTGCAATCTCTTTGTGTTGCTCTGTGATTTTCTTTGTGATGCATGAGTAGATGATGGGCCAGTGGGAAGGTAGTGGAATGGTTGCATGATTATACTTGTGGGTTTTGTGGGAATTATGAGTATGTGTGTTATGCATGACTTCATACATTGTGGTTTCATGTTTTCCTCCTACCCCATATTCATCTAGTTGCATGTTTATTGAGTTTTGTGTCTTGATCTCTGTGTGCTTCTTCAATGCATTCTTCTCTTTGTGTGATTATGAATGATTGATTGTTTCTTTATGTTTGGAGATCATTCCTAGTAAGGTGGAGTGATTTTATCTTTGTGAGTTATGTATACGTTATGATATCATGTCTTTGTGCCTTTATGTGAATCTTTGTGAATGCTCAAAGTGAGGTGGAGCACTATGTGTTTTTTCTTTGTGGACTAACTTTTACGTACGTAGACAAGCTTGGTGTGTTTCTTTGTGTGTGGTCTTTTGCAGGAACGTGGAAGTGGGTTAGGTGATGATGAACTCCGTTTGTGTCTTTTAAATAAGGGGCGGTGTACTGGTGTTGAACCAAATAGGTGGAGATGTAATGAAATTGTGTGTGTTTGTTGGATTTGGTCCAACTGTATTATACCCTAAAGCCCATTATACCCACCTCCTCTCATTGCCTCTCTCGTGATTGATAATTTCCATATCTTTGACCTTCCTACTAGAGAACGATTTACTTACCATTCCTGTCACCGGGAATCG
This sequence comes from Galeopsis tetrahit, assembly GCA_963675135.1. Classification (NCBI taxonomy): domain Eukaryota; kingdom Viridiplantae; phylum Streptophyta; class Magnoliopsida; order Lamiales; family Lamiaceae; genus Galeopsis; species Galeopsis tetrahit. The sequence goes on along the minus strand of OY776127.1, from coordinate 17,694,168 downwards.
TGGCTAATTAGCCGGAAATCGTGGTCTTGTGATACTATATTAATGACGTTGGTTGATATGGTTTAATACAGTGAATACGAGATTCTTTGTGGGCTTAGTGAGACGACATGGAGGAGAGGGGTTCTTGTACACGTATATCGTCACCGGACGAGGAGTCTGAGCTCGTGTACAACCCAATTGTATTGGCGGCCGGCGGCACCGAAACCCAACAGCTTCAAAATACCTCATTTTACCTAAAAATCAAGCAAGAATGATCGTGTATCAAAATTTTGACAATTAAACCACAGTCACACGATTCTTGCAAGCATAGAACGACATTTAAAGCATAATTCATCCACAAATTCGAGTACTCTCACGACAAATCAGCAGGCGGTTGGAAAAGTGGGGTGGCGGCGGCCAAGTGAGGGTGGTGGGGAGGGGGCCTAGCCCCGCTTCGACCGATGGAGTTGCAGACGGCGGCGGTGGCGGGAGCTCGTCTTCACGCAGGTGGTGGGAAAAGTGGGGCGGCGGTGGCCGAGTGGGGGTGGGGAAGGGTGGCTAGGGTTTTGGTTTTGAGTGAATGAGTGGTGAAATGTCTTATTTATACAAGGGTAGAAAAAGTTTTTTGGATAGTATTTGACACCTATTTAAAACTATTTAAAAAGGTAGCACCTAATTGTAATGGGGTGTTCTAAATGGCACCTAAAAGTATTAAAATCTCTAATTTATATTGTCAAAAATTATTATATTATTTTTATTATTTAATAATGTTGAGAAATAATACTACTGCTAGAAATTATTATATTATTATTTTTATTTTTGAAATTATTATATTAATATTATTAAATATAATTATTAAATTTTATTATTGAATAATATTAATATTATTAGTATTGAAATTTTGACTCTTTAGCTAAAATCAAGTGTTAAAAGGAATGAGACGAAGTTGGATAGCTCAAGTGGTTAGAGCACCACACTATCTAGGCTTTAGATCTTGGGTTCGAAAAAAAAAAAGTGTTAAAAGGAATGAGAAATGTTTGTTTTTGGGAATATTCACTATTCTTATAAAATTATGATATGATTTATTTAATAAATTATACAATATCAATCATATATATTATATATATAGATAAAAAATATTTTAAAAAAAATGTTGCAAGAATAAATTAAATTTTAAAAAATATTGTTGAAAATTTGAGACGAATTATAATTTTGTCGCAATAAGATTAAACTTAAAAAAGAACGTCGCAAAATTTGTCACAAATTTGAGACTAATTATATTTATATGTGCAATTGTATAGTGTAATTAGTGCAACTTAGCAATAATTTTAATGTAATTCTAATTTGAAAATTAAAAATTTAATTGAGTAACTGAAAATATATTCAAATTATTTAAAATATAATAGTGGGTAAACACACTGTTGCATATAAGAATTTGCCAATACAAGATTAGATTGGTACAAATAAATGGCGTGTGATAGGACAAAAGAATATGTACATTTAAGTTTACTTTTTTTTTTTTCAAGAATCATTGTGAATATAAAATATCATTGTTGTGCATAATAAGTTAGAACGTGTCTGTGTTTTTTAATGTGGACAACCAAAAAAAAAATATGCACACTTTATGTACAGGGAGGGAGTATAAATATTCAATTAATTCTCAATTTTGACAACTAAGATGGAGGCACGAGTCCTCTCATAAGCAAGAGGTTTACAATTTGAAGCCTCTCAAATATTTTACCCACTTTTAACTCATGCTACATTCACTTTTCAATAAATAGTACATATAATTTTCTATAAAAAGCCTATATGCATTTTTAAGTAAATAATATATTCACTTTTCATTAGGTAGTATATGCACTTTTTAGTAAAAAAATTATATATATACATTTTTTAGTAAGTAATACTTACACTTTTCAATGTAATACTATATATAATTCTCAATAAAACTACATTCACATTTTACTAAGTATACCGCACCCTTTAATGATTAATGAACATGATTCACAAGATTTTAACGGGATCGAATACTACACGTAATATTTGAATTGAACAAATCAGATGAGGTAAATGTATACGTACATTTACTAGAGTGCATATGATATGAGACTTTGTATTTTTCATTTGAATGCGGAGTTTCATGAATGGAAAGAAATTATCATCATGGAAATTTAATCTTTACATATTAACAATATATTAATAGTTACGTAAGCAAATTGGGAAGATGTAATTTTCATGATATATGAACAATTAAAATGTAATTTAGAGCATTATTGGCCACTAATATTCAACTCCCATTGGCCAATTTATTTATGGGTGAGAATTGTGAATGTTGCAAGTGGGTTCGGATCTTGGGGGTGAGAAATTTTAGCCATACAAAATCAATTATAGTGGAGCACACCTTGAGAAATATCAATTGGGATTTTTATTTATTTTTATTTCTTATAACATTTCATTAATTTTGATTTGATATTTTTGAATTATGTCAACATGTAAATAAATAAAATAAAATAACAGAGAAGAAGACAAGTAAAGGGAAAAGTCTGGGCCAATGTCACCAATTGGATAGATTTTAGTGCACATGAATTATGATTATCCGAAATCACAGTATTTCTTCTTCTACTACTTCGAAGTAGCTAGCATACCAAAATATATATTTATTTTTGTCAAATATAGTTTATTGAAAACATGTATAGTAGATATACTTTGAAAATATACTTTGAAAAAAATCTTGATGTTCAGATTATGACTCCCTCATTGATGCGTCAATTATAGTAGAAGATTTTAGTTTGACAGAGTTTGCGGGTACGTGTTGTCCAAAACACCAGGTGTCTGTCTGTGAAGGGTCCGCCTCAGCAGTCACCGGATGGTTCAACCGGTTCTAGCACTTCAGAGTTCATGCAAGTGTCCTTTCACGATCGTTGGTCGGATATGCTGGATGACACGAATTGTGGAATTTCATGGAACACTTGTACTTGTCTTACTTTCACTATTCTACTTTACACCTTGTTATTTAGAGGAGTGTACATTTTCCCTTGACTTCGGGTTTATCCCTAAGGAAGGTTTTCCCAAACAAGGTTTTAACGGCACTTCAGTCTCTAACTCAATTTGTGAGCTTATGGTTTTAAGTTTATTTTCTTTTCTTTTCTTTTATATTCCATACCTTTTTATTGACTATCGATGGATCATTTTTTTTTTACAAATAGGCATGTTTAGATGATCGAAAATGTGATTAGACGACACTTGCCACCTAAGAGGGCTAGGCATTGTTTACACGGTCATAGTTGGGTTGAGCATCTGACATTTGTGGACGGTCTTGCGAATAAATTGAAGTGTTTCTGGCTTTCAAAATAATTAATAATAATAATATAGTCGGAATAATAGATAACCAATCGTACATGTTTTTTTATAGATTATTTTAAATGGATAACTATGATTACTATTATTATTATTGTTTCTGATTCAAATTAATGAATTTTGTATTTTAATTTTAATTGTGACTGATTTCATACTTTTACCGTAACATTTTTATATATTACTATGATTTTTTAGGTAAAAAAAAAACATTAACGGTGTCTGATAGAAGTATGAATACATAATTTTTGTATAAAATTTACTATTAAAAACTATATTTCAAATCTTTATAATAGAATATAGTTGGAGATGGGCGGAACTCCATTTTTTGAGCTTTAACTCCATTTTCCCCGAACCAAATATTTTCAGTATTAAAGTAAACCTTTTGAGTTATAAATAAATTTACAATTAGGAGACGAGGACTCAAATTAGCTTTCATAGAAGTTTTTTTTTTTTTTTTTTTATATTTAAAACTTTATATTTTATATCTATTATTTTATTGATATTTAAAATTCTCTATTACAATTTTATATTAATAATTAGAGTTCTTTTGTTAAATATAATTACAATTTTATTGTTATGGAGTACTAGTTTATAATATAATTTTAGTTGTGTAATTTTTTTTTTTTTTTTGTGTGTGTATTATTATTACCAACAAAAAAAAAAATATATAAAATACAATAAAACATATAATTATAAATTAAATATAAAATACATTACATATTATAACGGACATACATGCATTACCTAGCTACATAAAACATCGACATATTAAAATAAATGAACACAAACTGAAAAAAAATACGTACAATACAAGATTGTTAATGTTATTTAGTTTGTTTTAAACGTAATAAATGTAATTCTGTTGTATTAAATTATACTCACATGTATCGTTCTACGTCATTATGTGTTTCGTGATTTTATATTTAAATAAAAGTAATAGTTGAAAATTACAAATTTATTTACATTTTATGATTTTGATAAAACCAATCATATTTAATTTATTAATTGAATATTTAATTGTATAAGTTAATTTAAATATAAAGATAAATATTTATTTAATGATTGTAATATATTGAAAATGAATAAATTAATTAATAAATAGAGTAAGATATAGAGTTTTATGATTGAATTTTTTTTTTAAAATAGAGTACGAAAAACAGTATTTTAGAGTTTGTAAAATTTTATTTTAGAGTGCGTAGTTGGTTGGAGATGGTATTATAAGCCATAAAAAAATGATCCAACGTACTCATTATATAAAATAAAAGAACAAATAGAATACATTATAACTTCTTTTTTCTTTTTCTTTTTTCACAAAAAATACATTATAACTACAACAAAATGATATTGGTAAAGTATTATACGAGAAACTATTAATTGAGATACAATACTAATTTACTATACTCCTATTTTCTAAAGGCCAGGCTAAATGACTACTACCCTTATTTCAATTAAATTAAAATTCTAATTTTACAATCACACCACCCGCTGCAGAGTTGCAATTGAGTAGCCCATATTTTCAGAAAATATCGAAAAAGATGATTTTTGAAAAAAATTATCAAAATCAACCAAAAATCTTGACTTTTTTTATTTTTAAAACGTGGTTCCGAAGAAAAAATATTTCCAAACAAATATAAAAAAATCGGGATAAATTCCGAAAAAATATGCAAAATTTTGAAAAAAATATTCTCAAAAAAAAAAAAAAAAAAAAGAGAGGGTAAGGGGTTCCGTGCGTGTGAAATCGAACTTGTTGGGTTGTGGCGTGCATGTAACATAGGGCTCCATGCGTGCGGCGCCAAGAGGCTGGTGGGGGATGAGGCGGCGCGTGACAGAGGGAAGAGAATGCAAGCGACGAGTAGGGTGAGGCTGGGCATGAGGCAGCGAGGGCGGGCAACTGACGACGAGAAATAGAGGATGGGAGAGGGATACTGAAGATAAATGAGGAAGGACGGGGAATTGAAGAATTAGGATTTATGAGGGAGATGATAATTTTGGAAAATAAGAGGGTGAAAGACTGAAAGTGAAGAGGGTGAAACATAGGGGAAAATTTTATTTTAGTCCAATAAATTTGAGATATTCTAAAATAAATCCTTTAAGTTTCAACTTTATAAAATACGTCATTTACCTTTCAATTTTAATCCTTTTTTACATCAATTTTAATTCTTTATGTTTTGAATTATAATTCACAAATTTGGTGCCACATCACTATTTCTCCTCTATATATATTAAAAAAAAAATAGAGTTAATAACATCCCAAAATATTTTATACACACCCCATAATTTTAAATACAAAAATAAATGTATATAAAATAACTAAATAATCTTCACATAAATAAAAAGTAAAATAATTTTAAAAAATAACTTGAATAAAAAATGTAATAAAAATTTAAAAGTATTTTAAAAAACTAACTAAATTAATCTTTAAAAACACTTAATTTACATAAATTAATTAATTTTTTTGAAAAAATCTTAGAAAATTAAATAGGATCTGAAATTAAAAAATAAATCATCAAAACAAAATTAAAAACAATGAAAAAATTTAATACAACGTAAAAAAAAGTAAATCAGCTTAGTTGAGATAGATAGAAAGAATATCAGTCTAGTTGTCTCAGGATAGTTGAGACAGTAAAATTGCTTTAATCCAAGTACTAATAATTGTTGAGTTACTTAGTGTTCAGGTTAGTTGTCCAAAACTGGTATGTTAGGCAGCTTATTAATTTTAGTCTATTAGCTCAAGTTTGCTGAATGCATGAAGAACAAGATTACTGAAAGGACAACATGGCTGAATGCTCTAAGCTCAAGCAAGTAGCCTAAACTTATAATAAAGGCACCGATAAGGGCTATGACAGATCAAGTTGAAGTCTTAGAAGATCAAAAGTATTGAATGCTACTATCTCAGAAGACAACATTAATGAAGCATTAAAGCCATCAAGCCTGAGCAAGCATTGAAGACTTAGAAGCATTAAAGACTGAAGCATTGAATGAATGGAAGAACATTCCACATGCAGCAGGAATGTTCAGAGAACTTGTCCCATTTGACAGTTGAGGAAAGTACAAGTTCTGCCACAATCTACCTTGAAAAATATGCAAGTTTAGAAATTGACACAAGTATACTCAGCCGCATTTTTCAGAAGTCAACACATTCATTCAAGCAACCATTGAAGAACCTTCTTACCCAGTGGTTAAGAGAAGAAAGCTCTTATAGCCGTTTCAATGGAGCTGCAAATAGACAATTTGAAAGTCTATCTCTCCAACGGATAGATGATCAAATTGCTCTATAAATTCAGAAGTGGTTCAAGGATTCAAGCATCCAACTATCTGCTATCAAACTACTATCAAGCATTCAAGGAAACAAAGCTCATTACTTACATTCCCAAGTTTCCTGATCACTTCTAGCTAAGCCAGCCTTATAAAATCCAAGCTTAGCATAGAGATATCCAAACCCTTTACATTGTTCTTACTGTAAAAGATATCTCATTTAGTTGGAACCAAACCTCAAACCCTTACCTCCTTAGTGAAGTAGTGTTTGTTGAAGAAGTGAAGAGTTAGGACTGTTAAGTGAGAAATACAATCTTAACTCAGAGAAGTTGAGCACTAGGACTCAGTTTATCCTAGGGATCAAAACACTAAGAGAGTGTTGTTGATCAGTGCACCTTGGCACTATAAAACAAGCTAATTCTAGGTGTTAAGGAATTATCATGTTCAATCAGGGAAAGTGGATGTAGGAGCTTGAGTCTCTGAACCACTATAATTTGCTGTGTTATTTACTGACTGCAATCTTTTTATTTACTCACATTGCATACAAAGATTCTTTTGAAAGAAGTAAGATCAGCTAAGCTAAGTAAAACTGTTTTTGGACAAACTCCTTGATAGACTAGTTTTTCAGAAACTAACTAAGGAGTATTTTCAAAGAAAAGACCAACCACATTCCGCACTTAATAACTATTTTAGATAGCTGTCCAACTGATCACTCCATAGTGTTCAGTAGGTTGATTATCTATTCAAAGTTATTCACTCAGAAAGGTTGTCAGCCAACTATCCTGAAAGATAGATTATGCTCAAAAAGTTAAAATTTCCATGCACAAGTGCATTCCCCTCCCCCCCATACACTTGTGTCATACTCCACCAAGGACCAACAAGTGGTATTAGAGCAGGGGTTCAAAGACCACTGCTTCTGAAAGTCCAACTGATTTTCAAAAACTCATAGTTTCTGTGGTCACTAAACTGATCCATTTTCTGAAAAACATAACTGTGCTTATCTAACCCTATTTACTTGAGATGGCAAACAATGCAGTTCCAGGAGATGCTGTTGAGACCATCAACAACATGGGTCCCAACCAAGTTGTAGGTCCCTAAGTTGAGTTTAATAACGAGTAAGCTAGTGAAAATGTCTAGAGGGGGGTGAATAGACTTTTCAAAAATCTTTCGAAATATCAAAGTACGATATGCGGAAATCAGAATATAACAATTGAGCCCAATTAAAGTTTATACTCAACTTATTTAGAGAACTCTGTTTCAGTGTTTACTCAACTTGTCTTGTTTAGTTATGTATGTTTAACAAGTAAACGATTAATCAATTAAACAACAAAACAGTAAAGTAAATCAAACACGAGATTTATAGTGGTTCGACAACTTGTCTACATCCACTCTCACAACCCAGTTGTGATATTCTTATTAACTCGTCCAATGGAGTAATATGTTCTTGTAGCTTTAAGTCCCAAGAAATAAGACTTAGATCTTCTCGACAACACTACCAAGTGCCTCTTCGATCTAACTAGCTATTTTACAAGTAACTAGCAACTTGAAACAGTAAAATAAAATAAAACTTCTCTTCGTTCAGTAGTAGCCTTCTTGTTCTTCACTTGTCTTGCGTAGCTTCTTTCTGAACTTTAATCTCTGAGAGAAACTTCGAACAATTCTTCAGTATGTAGCTTCAGTATATGTGTTTTCAGTAGTCCTCGAATGATAAACACCTGGAGGTATTTATAGACTCTAGAAATCAAGAATTCAGTTAGTTGTAACCAAATTTTCTTGAAAACTAACTTCTAACTGAATCTTCTTATCCTTCCACGCGTTTCTTGTTTAAGTAGTTATTTCTAACTAACTTTGCAATCATATCTTCATACGCGCTTCTCCTTTAAGTATCTCCAAGTTGACTTCTAAATAACTTGTCTTGTGTAGTCGTGTAAGCACTTGTCTTGTAGTCCACCTGTCTTGTGTAGTGAACTTCAACTCTTCTTGTCTTCTCTTGCAATCTTCAACTGTAGACTATTCTATCTTAACAAGACTATTACATTACATTAAGCTTATAGCTTAGTCAACTTAAAACTATACAGACAATCTATCTATTACATTCAAAATTATGAGCTCTATACAATGATTATTCATAGCTCAATAACAATCTAATCAGTTAATATAAACACATATGAAGCAATAATACGATATCAATTATAAGTACTTGTCTTTTCATATGTTAACTCATGTGAACTTTACTGATCTTGTTCAAGATGACTTCAACCTAACTAGACTAGATTAGTCAACACTTAGAAAAATTCAAACTTCTTTTGGCTTATCAAAACTTTATCTTTTATCTTTCAATCATCATTTAGGACTTGTTTTAGGATTTATATCCCAACAATTTCTCCCTTTTTGATGAAGCCAAAACTACTTGAATTTTTTCCATAATAGTAGACTAGTTAAGTAGTTATCTTGTATTAAACATCAAAATAGTACTTATCTTTCATTCATTCAAAATATGATCAGTAGATATTACACATACTAAATCAAAATAAAACTTAATCAGAGCAGATAATCTAATCTGAAAGAGTACCTCCTTCTGGGTTTGGAACACAGAATGCATCAAGGAGTCTCCTGTGAATAACTCTGATATGGTCTTCATCATCAATTTTCTCTTTATCTAGCAGCTCCTCTTCGAATTTCTTGATCTGGTTAAGATCAACTCTTTTTCCTGAGCTGGTCATAGGAGTCTTCCATTTCGGAAAGGTCGGTATCAGAATGTTGAAATTTGCGGCGGCTGATATCCTCATAACCAAATTCCAAAGCAATTTGTTTTGACCTTCCATGAATTTGTCAAAAATGGCATACAACTCATCTGGACTTTCAGACTCACCATATTTTCGAATAATCCAATGATCCAGTTCCCATTGCCTCTTCACTTTGAGCCATTCTTGACGATGCTCTTTGTCAATGAAGTAGTCATTGAACTGATCTTCCATTTCTTCTTCATCAGCCTTCAGCTTCTGCAATCTTTAAATATGTTTTTCCACTTTCTTCTTGCTTGCATAATGACTTTCATCATTGGGATCAACAATCTTCTGCTTCTTCTCAACTGCAGCAATTTCTTCAGTTCCTTCAAAAACTATCTTCCTCTTAGACCGTCTGGTCTGAATCTCAGCTTCTGGAGATGCAACATTCTTGCCCTTCTCCAATCTTTTGAGTTCATCAGCTTCAGCTTGTTCTAGTTCTGCAGTTTTAACAAGCCTCCTTTTAGGCCTCCTTAGCTCTTGCATAGCAGTAGCAGCATCCTTCTCTTCTGGTTCAGCACTCAGCTTAGATAAGCTAACTTGTTCCACTCTACTTGCCTCTTCCCCCTTTTTGGCTTCATCATGTGCCTTAAGAGTGAAAAGACTTGTAAAGCGAGTCATTTCTTCCTTTACTGCTTCCTTCATTGCTTCAGCAGCTAGCTCTATCTGTCTTTGATGGGTTTGATCGCGACTCATCTTATCTAGTCGATCAGCAGTAGACTCTAACTTCTTTGAATTAATGGCCAACTCGTCTTTGAAATGAGTAGCTGTCTGACGTAGAAGAGTGTTTTGCTTTGTTAGCTCGGAGAGAATAGATTGAGAGCGTACCAACTGAGCTTGTGCCTCCCTCCTCTGCTCATCTGCTATCTCAATCTTAACCCGGTAAAGACGTTCCATCTTGCCAGATTCTTCAGCCAACGACCTAGCAAATGAGATAGACCTTTTCTCAGAAAATTCAACTTGTTTTTGTAAGAACCTTTCAACTTCTGCATACATCTCTGCTCGAAAAGTTGAGTCCATCTTGTTGACTTCTCCAACAATAAATTCTCTTGAGCTGTCAACAAGTGATTGATTCTGTTCTACCAACACATCCTTCACTTTCGAGTGCAAGAACTCTTCTATCGCAGAATGAACAACTTCTTTCAAGCCTGACTTCAGCTCGGCAAGATAGCCTATAGGGAATCCTTGAGTAGATGACTGAGCTTCAACAACCACATCTTCCTGAACTTTCTCTACAAGTTCCTCTTCATTAAACATAACAGCGTCCAGGAATTCGTCATCTTCTTTTCCAAATTCAAAAGAATCAACTTCTTCTGAACTGTCAGCCTCATCTTCAGAAGGTTCCGAGGTTTGAACAACAATATCAATAAGTTCTGCCTTCTCTTCTTCCACTAGCTCAGTCTGAGTTCCAATATCAGACGAGAACTCTTCAACCAGAATTCCATCAGGAATATTCAATAGCCTCTTTACAAGATCAACTAAGGCTTTTGGGGGGAATAATTCAGAATGATCTTTAACACCACTATTTTCTTTCTGTTCCATCTCCCAATCCATAAAGTTGGAGATTCCTCCCATGCCTTGAATAACCTCAAAAAGATCGTCGGTTGAGGATTTCTTAAGTGCAAACCAGGTGCATATCCTAAGAAGAATCTCAAACTGCTCTGACGCGTAGTCTACTTCGAGAGTTGAGAGCGTTCTCTTCAAATTCTTGGTCACCCGAGCACGAATTCGCTTCTCCCTCAAACACATAGGATAATATACCAGGGAATTAAATCTAACATCAGACGGGGTCTGAGCAGGTGGGGTCCCTGTCTCAGTTGTTGCAGTGGCAACTGGCGTCTTGTCTGAAGTAGATGGGTTGGAGGGTTCAAAATTTTCTGTTGAGGTAGAAGGAATATGGACTGTGGTTTCTGGGGGCTCTAATGTATCTTGGTTTGGTGTGACAACTGTCGGAGTATCAGTTGTGTCAATTATGGAAGTGTTTAGGGGATGACTGGCTCTCAGCGGTCGTGCTGCCAGTACTTGTGAGGTTGAGGTAATAGGTCGAGGCCTAGATCGATGTGATCTAGCCTTGGTTCGAATAGAAGGAAGAGAGAGAGAGGAATTGAAACAGATTGAGTAGAGGTACCAACCTGTGAACTCGACTCGACTGGACGAGTAGGCGATCCAACTCTTACGAGAGTGTACATTTCAGGAATTTGTTCACTCGACTCCTTCTCTTGTTGCGACTCTTCATCTGACTGAGTCTTTTCTGAGTCATATGCACTGGACTCTGCTTTCACAACCTCTTCCGATTCTTCATCATTTGACTCGTCTCCTGAAGAACTAGACGAAACAGCATACGGCATCAAATCCATCGGATTCATCTCAACTTGCCTAGGAGCAGCTGGTCTAGCGGCGACTTGCTTCCTCATGGCCTTCTTCTTCAAATAGAACTTCAAGGGATGAAATGGTTTTCCTTTACTCCATTCCGTCTTGTTTGGCATTAACAAGGGAAGTAGAATGCTTAACTTGTTTCCATATCCAACAACATTTGAAACCACCCAATTTCGAGTATCAGTATCAACTCGAACACTTTTCTCAAAGTACATGAGTCGATCTGCAATCAGCTTGAACCAATTTCCTTCAGTAATTCCATCAAAAATAGCAGCCATCACCCTTGCTTTAACAAGAGTAACAGAATCATGAGAACCAGTGGCACATAGCAGAATTTTGCTGGCTATGTCTAGTAGAGTTCGATACTTTTCCAGAAGATCCATCTTCTTGACTGCGGGGAGCTTGCCATCCGGTTTTAACCTCAACTTCCTTCCACAAAATATACCTAGATATCTTGCTTCTTGACCAGCTGCGTAATTTTCCACATCAATAGTACCAATGGGCAACTTCAAATGCTCAAACATGGCTTCTCGAGTGATTTCCACCCGATTTCTTCCAACAAACGATTCAATCACATCTCCTTGTCTGGTGGCGTTGGCAAAGAACTCAAGAACCTCTTCCTCCAAGACGACTTGAGGAAACGCCTCCAAGTAAGGTTTCAAGCCACATCTACTGCATTTGGTCAAGATCTCCAAATTTCCATCAGTGTGTTTGCCTTTGAAGAACACTATCAGCCAATGCCTCTTTAACGGTCTTAGGTTCGATAGATGAGAGGAAACAACACCAGCAAAACAGAGATGGACTAGGTTGTTCTTGCGACTCAAAGAGTTGTCGTCTAGTCTTCACACCAACAGTAGAGTCACCAATGATATTTTCAGTATTATGCACAGATTTCCATGTATTTCTATTTTTAACAGTAGCACTATCATCTATATCATGTACAACATCATGCATGTCAACATCATCAACAGATTTACCTGGAGTAGATGAGTCAACTAGAGCAGGCATGTCTACTGGTCTAGTAGACTTACCTTGAGCACTTACCTTCTCCTTGTCATCAGATTCGAGAGCTTTCATGAATGGATTGTATGCTTGAACGGATTCATATACCTCTGAATCTTTGTCAGATTCGATAGTTAGCTCAGTAACTTTCTCACTGATCTTGTTGGCAGACGAGTCCTGTTGAGATTCATCGAAAACCACATGTGGTGTTTCTTCCACACATAGGGTAGAGTAGTTGAATACTCTGAATGCTTTGCTAGTTGAGGAGTATCCTAAGAATATCCCCTCGTCTGCTTTAGCATCGAATGCATTCAACTTGCTTTTCCCATTGTTATGGATAAAACACTTACAGCCAAATATATGAAAATATGAAACTCTGGGTTTTCGACCTTTCCATACCTCATAGGGCGTCTTACCTAGTGCTTTATTGATAGCACTTCTGTTTTGGGAATGGCATGCAGTATTGATCGCTTCTGCCCAAAACTTCTGAGGGGTATTATACTCTGTCAGCATGGTCCTGCAGGCCTCCTTAAGAGTTCTGTTCCTTCGTTCTGCTACTCCATTTTGTTGTGGTGTCCTTGCTGCACTAGTAAGGTGCTGGATGCCACGCTTAGAACAAAATTCTTTAATATAGCAGTTAATGAATTCAGTACCCTTGTCACTACGGATCTTGACAATGGACTGATTCTTCTCAACTTGAATCTTCTTCAACAGATCAGGTAGGAGTGTTTGTGTATCACTGTTGGGAATAAAATGAGATATGTTTTGATCTAATACCAAAACCCCCTGAGACATGCCTAAGTCAAGATAAACATGTTCTAGAAATATTAGAACATATAGAATATAGGCTAGATGAGAAGCTGAAGTGTTAGGCAGCTCTTAGACAATTAGATGCACAATTTGAGGGGGAACCTATGCTTTGAAGATAATCAAGATCAAGTCCCCTCAAGGCTCAAAATTCTGGAACAATCACTTAAGAACAAGGACACTCTATGGAAAACCAAAAGCTCTGATCAGGAGAGTTGTCCAAAGAAGCTGTCCATATGCAAGAACAAGCTTACCTAGCTCAAAAGGACAAGGCTACTCAAAGGCTTTGGATCAGGAGAGTTGTCCAGAGAAGCCAACTCTATGTGAAAAGTGCTCTGATCTTAAAAGACCAAATATGCTGATCAGAAGAGTTGTCCAGAAAAGTTTGTCTCAGCATGATTGAATCAGAACAGATGCTCTAAAGGTTGAAGGACAACTATGCTGAAGAATTAGAGACAACCATACCCTAAAGAAATACAATGCAACATGCCAAGATCATCTTGGAGTGAAATAAAGGGAAAGAGCCAAGTCATCTGAAGAAGAGCAAGCCAACCTTGCTGAAAGGCAAAACTGCTGATAGTGATAAGGAGAGTTGTCCAGTTGATAAGGAATGTTGTCCTATCATTGGATCAACCTTCAGAAGCCATGTCCAAGTCCTAACAAGAAGTCAAACATTGGGAAAAGTGCTGCAGAATGAAGACAAAGTCTTACAAGCCGTTTATTACCCAAATGAGGACATGTCACTATCAAGAATCTGTCTTCCAGTTTGAAGAACTCAAGGAAGACATTTATAGCAATTTGGGGCTGCCTCTCCAACGGGCAAATCCTCCATTTTGTCTATAAATACAGAAGTGTGAAGACCATTTGAAAGCACCAACCTCAACACAATCCAAAAGCACCTCAACCTTGACAAGAATATCCAACTATCCTACAAGTTGACAAGTGCTCTCAAGCTTTCAAAGAGACTATCTTAGTCTTTATACACTTCTTCTAAGCTGAACCCAATTGTATATTCATACACAAGCTTAGAGAGATATCCTATCCTTATACCTTGATCCTCATTGTAAAGGATATCTCATTAGTTGGAACCCTACTTCAATCCTTACATCTTTCAAGAGTGAAAGTGAGAAGGTTGTAGTAGTAGAAGTGGTAGGAGTTGACTGTTGAGAGAAGAACAGTTCAGTTCTGAGTTGAGAAGAGGGTACTAGGACTCTAGACATCCTAGGGATCAATTCACCAAGGAGTGGTGCTCTTGATCAAGTGCACCTTGGCACTATAAAACAAGTTAATTCCAAGAGTGAAGGAATTATCCTGTTAAATCAGGGAAAGTGGATGTAGGAGCTTGAGTCTCTGAACCACTATAACTTCTTGTGTTGATTTACATTCCAAGAACTTTCATACATTCAACACTGCACACAAAACTGATCTTTCAAGGATAAACATTCAAAGACTGTGCAAAAACCTATTTGGACAAGTTCCCTGAAAACTGGACTGTGTTGCATTGACTAAGAGATTTCAGAAATTAAAGGAGTCTAAACTTAAAGGGCCAACCACTATTCCGCACATATAACTCTCCTAGATAGTTATTCAACTAAGTACTCAATAGTACTTAGTAGTCTGATTATCTTAGAAGAGTTAATCTTCTTCAGCAGAGTTGTCCAAGACAACCTTGCTGAACTCTGGTTTGATCAAATTAGCAAAAGAATTGCATACAAGTGTATTCCCCCCCATACACTTGTTATATACTCCTTTCAGGACCAACAAGTGGTATCAGAGCAGGGGTTCAAAGACCACTGCTTCTGAAAATCCATCTTGATTTTCAAAACTCTCATATTTGTGTGGTCACTGAACTGATCTTAATCTGAAATCTATTACTTGTTGACTAACTGATTATTCTTGAGAAATGGCCAACAACAATGCTGTTCCTCCACCTGCTGTTCAAGGATTAGACAACATGGCCACAAATCCAGTCAACCACATTTCTCATCACAAACTGCCTATGTTTTCAATAGACAATTATGATTTCTGGAAAATTAGAATGAGGGCTCATCTTGCATCTCTCCATACTGATATGCTAAGAGTAATCACAAGAGGACCTTTTGTGTTTACTCAAACTAACCCCAGAGTGACAGCTGAGCAAAAAGCAGATATAAGGGAACTGATTCCCAAAGATGAAGATGACTTCACTGCTGATGAAAAGAGGAAGGATAATCTGAATTATCTAGCAATGAACACCCTTTATCAAACAATTCCAGATGCAGTCATGGGAAGAGTCTACCACTGCACAACAGCCAAAGAAATTTGGGATACTCTTGCTGAAATGTGTGAGGGCACTGAACAGATCAAGGAGAACAAGCTCCAAGTTGCTGTGCAGAAGTTTGAACAATTTTCAATGGAAACTGATGAGTCCATTGACAAATTTGCTGGTAGATTCACTGATGTGATGAATGAAATTAACTCATTGGGCAAGGTCTATACCAAGAGAGAAGTGGGATTGAAAATCTTGAGAAGTCTCACTCAAAAGTGGGATGTCTATGCTGTAATGATGCAAAACACCAAAGATCTTTCCACCATGCCCATGCAACAAATCTTCTCTGAACTCAAAGCCTATGAGTTTGATCTAAATAGAAGAAAGCATGTTGAGGAACCTTCAAATCCTACTAAGGGAGTGGCATTCAAAGCCAAAGTTGTTGAACCAGAAATGCAACCCACTCCCAGATCATCAAAGACTGAAATGAAGGAAGAACTAGCCTTGATGGCTAGAAGGGTTGAAAAGTTGAACTCAAGGTTTGGTAGATACAAGAAATTCTACCAGGACAACAAATTCAGGAGATACAACTCTCCTGAAACACAGGCTGAAGTCAAAAAGCCTGAAGAGAAAAGATCAGAGGACAAGTACTCTGATAGGAGAAGATCCAGTAGAGCTGAACCTTCATCATCAAAAAGAAGAGAAGAATCAAAGAAAGAAGATGATGAAGACCTGTGCTATAACTGTAAAAAGAAAGGGCACTTCCAGTATGACTGCCCTGAATTGAGCTCTAAAGAAAGAAGAGAGAGACAAGCAAAAAGGGACAGAAAGTTCACCAATAGAAAAGCCATGATGGCTGGTGAAGAATCTGATAGTGCTGAAAGCTTCAACTCCTCTGATGGATTATTCTCCAACAGTGATGATGATGATGATGTTTGCAACATGGCTCTTGAGGATGATGAGGTATCCTCTACTTCTAGTTCACCATCATTCATCTCACAAAACACTAGTGAGGTTAACCTGAAACTTTCCTTGGGAAAGTTGATGGAAGATTTCACTAGATTACAAGAATTTCATGATAACTGTGTGAAAGAAAATGAAAGATTGGCTATTGAACTTTCCAAAAACTCTGAGGTAGCTGTTGATATCAAATCTACTGAATTGTATCAACAAATCTTGAGAGAGCTTGAGGAAGCAAATCTCAGGATAGTTGACCAACAAAAGGAGATTGATGATCAACTTCTCTCTCAGAAAAGAAAAGATTTTGAACTTAAAATTCTCAATGCCAAATTTGAAAATCTCTCACATGAATATGATATTCTTAAATTAAGTGAAGAAAGCCTGAAATTAAAGATGTCTGCTTTGAACAAATCCTCTAGAGCAATAGAGGAAATTCAAAGTTATCAAAGACCTATGGCTCAAAGAAGTGGATTAGGCTTTGATCCATTTGAATCTTCACCTTGTCTTAGTGTTGCTTCTGTAAGTAACACTAAGAGAATCTTTGTTAAGTCAGTGGCACAAACTGAAAATGAAGTGATTCAACCACTGAACAAAGGAAAGGGCAAAATGGATGATCTGCCTACTCAAGTGATTCAGGAGAATAAGCCAAAACCTAAGGAAATGGCCAAAGCTCCTGAACACAAGAGGAATATTGGTCAGCAGAGTAGACCCAATGGAAGGGCAACTCTCCTGAACAATGTTCAGAGGAATTATCCAAGGTATAATCAGCCTAGGCCAACTCATCTGAGAAAGTCTCAGCTGAATAGACCCAAGGAAAGCTACCCTCTAAGGCAGAATAAAATAAGACAACCAAAACCCTTCATGCCAAAGGGTAATGGTCAAAAGAAAGCCTTTCCTCAAAGATTCCCTCGAGTAGCACAAAGAACTCAAAAGTTCAGGAGATTTGACAACTCTCCTGAAACTTATAGAGTTAACACTTTCACACACACTTTCCCAAAGGCATTTAAAGGGAAGACAGTGTATATAGATGCTAGAGGAAGACAACTTAGCCATCTTGAATCAATCAAGGTTATTAGGCAAGTTTGGGTTCCCAAAGGTACAGCTAACCTCTCAGGACCCAAAACTCAAAGGGTACCTAAACCTATCTAATTGCAGGTACCAATGGGCCACAAGAAGAGGAGCATGAACAAAAAGACAGCATGGTACCTTGACAGTGGATGCTCAAGGCACATGACTGGAAACAAGGAACTCCTCACTGACTTCATTGAAAAAGAAGGCCCAAATGTCACCTTTGGAGACAGCTCACAAGCAACAACAAAAGGTTATGGTACTTTGATGATTGGTAACATCAAAGTATCCAATGTATCTTATGTAGCTGGTCTCAAATATAATCTCCTAAGTATCAGTCAATTCTGTGATAAAGATTTTAATGTTGAGTTCTCAAGTGGAAAGTGTCTAATTAAGGATAAAACTCAACAAACTCTATTGACTGGAACTAGGAAGGGAAATGTGTATTTTGCAGACTGGGACAAGTCTACTGATGCTGCATGTTTTATTGCTAAAAGTTCTAGTGAACAAAGTTGGCTATGGCACAAAAGGCTAAACCACCTGAACTTCAAATCTATGAATAAACTTGCTAGAAATGCATTAGTTAAAGGACTGCCTAATGAGGTTTTCATTAAAGAACATGTGTGTAAGCCATGTCAAGAAGGAAAACAGATTAAAGCCTCATTTAAAGGTAAACCAGTCATCTCCACTGAAAGGGTACTTGAACTTCTACATATGGATCTGTTTGGACCAATTACCCCTACAAGCATAAATGGTAGAAAATACACATTGGTGGTAGTAGATGACTTCTCTAGGTTCACATGGGTAGTATTTCTCATTAATAAGAAGGAAACACAAGTCAAACTACCTGAACTTCTAAAGAGACTGTCAAATGAGAAAAGCCTTAGCATTATCAAGATAAGATCTGATAAAGGCACTGAGTTCATTAACTCATACATCAATGAGTATTGCACATCTAATGGAATAACCCATGAAACCTCAGCAGCTAGAACTCCCCAACAAAATGGAGTTGCAGAAAGAAGAAATAGAACTTTAAAAGAAGCTGCTAGAACTTTAATTGCTGATTCAAATTTACCTAAGAGGTTTTGGGCTGAAGCAATAAACACTGCATGTCATACTCAAAATAGATGTTTGATCACTAAGGGGCAAGGCAAAACCCCCTATGAACTCTGGAAAGGAAGAATGCCTAAAGTGTCATATTTTCATATATTTGGTTGTAAATGTTTCATTCACAATAATGGGAAAGAACAATTGAAAGCCTTTGACAGCAAAGCTGATGAGGGAGTATTCCTTGGATACTCTCAAATCAGTAGAGCTTTCAGAGTCTACAACAAGAAAACCCTTATAGTGGAAGAAACACCTCATGTTGTGTTTGATGAGTCTATCTTTGAGATCAGGAATGATCATTTGGAACCTGAAGAAATCACACAGAGGACAACCAGACTAAGCCTAAAAGACAAAGACACTGATTTCATAGATGTTGTCCAAGCCAATCTGCCTGAAGAACCCACATTGGACAACAATCCTGAAGGCAACCTTCCTGAGACAAACCCTACAGATGGAAATGATGAACTGAATGAACCAATCCCAGTTCACATCCAGGTAACAACTACCAATGAAGAAGCAGTTCCTGCTGAGGTATTTAATGGGTCAAATAATCAAGGGGGAACTCAAAATGTTGAAAATGCCAATGTCCCTGACATTGAGGACAACACCCCTGATTATGATCCTGCATTAAATTATCCTGAATTCTATGATCAAAATGACTCACCTTCAGTAGAGGACAACTCTACTGAAGAGATCATAAAAAGAAGGACTTGGTTGTCTGACCATCCTACTGATCTGATACTTGGTAATCCAAGTATAGGAGTCAGAACCAGAAAGTTTCATGGTGAAAGTGCTATGTTCTGTTGTTTCTTGTCAGAGCAAGAACCAAGTGATATTGAGGAAGCACTTCAAGATGCCAATTGGATCACAGCTATGCAGGAAGAACTGAACCAATTCACCAGAAATGAAGTATGGGAGCTGGTGGATAGACCTTCACATCAAGATGTTATTGGAACAAAGTGGGTGTTCAAGAACAAGAAAAATGAAAATGATGTGATTGTCAGAAACAAAGCAAGACTAGTGGCAAAAGGGTATTGCCAACATGAAGGCATTGACTATGATGAGACATTTGCACCTGTGGCAAGGCTAGAAGCAATAAGGCTCTTTCTAGCCTATGCAGCCCACAAGAGGTTCAAAGTATACCAAATGGATGTCAAGAGTGCCTTTCTGAATGGAGTCTTGAAAGAAGAAGTCTATGTGGAGCAACCCCCAGGTTTTGAAATTGGAAATCAAGTTTATAGACTCAAGAAAGCTCTATATGGACTCAAGCAAGCCCCTAGGGCTTGGTATGACACACTGTCACAATTCCTCTTGGATCATGGATTCACCAAGGGAACTGTGGACAGAACTCTCTTCAGAATCTCTGAAGGAGAGGACATCTTGCTTGTCCAAATCTATGTAGATGACATAATTTTTGGATCCCCTAATGAGAAGCTTTGTGAGAAATTCTCCAAGCTCATGCAAAGCAAGTTTGAGATGTCCATGATGGGGTTGATGAATTTCTTTTTGGGTCTACAAGTCAAACAATCTAAAGAAGGAATCTTCATCAACCAAGCTAAGTACACCAGAGAAATGATCAAGAAGTTTGGGTGTACAACTAGCAAGCCAGTAAGGATCCCTATGAACACAAATTGGAAGATGGATCCTGATGAGAGTGGTATTCCAACCAACTCTACTGAGTATAGAGGAATAATTGGTTCACTCCTCTATCTCACTGCCAGCAGACCTGATATCACCTTTGCAGTAGGTGTTTGTGCAAGGTTTCAAGCAAATCCTAAGAAAAGCCACCTTGAGGCTGCAAAGAGGATTTTGAGGTATCTCAAAGGCATTGAAAATCTAGGCCTTTGGTACCCTGCTGATGACAATATTGAGCTAACTGGCTACTCAGATGCTGATTATGGAGGATGTAGGATTGACAGAAAGTCCACCTCAGGGACTTGTCAATTCCTGGGCAACAAACTCATATCTTGGTTCTCCAAGAAACAAAATACAGTGGCCACCTCCACCACTGAAGCTGAATATGTTGCTGCTGGAAGTTGTTGTGCTCAAATACTTTGGCTAAGACAACAACTCAGAGACTACAAAGTCAACTCTACTGAAGTGCCAATCTTCTGTGATAACAATAGTGCCATTGCTATATCACAAAATCCTGTCTTGCACACAAGATGCAAACATGTGGACATCAAGCATCACTTCATTAGAGATCATGTGGAGAAGAAGGATATCAAGTTGGTGAAAATTCACACAGACAATCAAAAAGCTGATATACTAACTAAGCCACTTGCAGAGGCAAGATTCCTGGAATTATCAGCAGAGTTGGGACTTCTTGATCCAGGGAAGCTGGAAAAATGAGTCCAAAGAAATTCATTGATTGAAGGGGAAATAAACCCAAACTTCAGCAGACTTGGTCAAGTCTACTGAAAATCAGAAATATGACCTTACTTCTTCAGGACACTTGTCCATTAACATTCAGGACCCTTGTCCACTTTTCTTCAGGACACTTGTCCAAGTGAGGTCAGATAAGTTGTCCCAGCTATCAAACCAAATCTTGGTATGATAAGCACCTATTTTTGGTGATCAATACCTATTTCGAAATCTGTCCCATTGAAATACAGTTTTCACCTTTCTGGGATTTAATTTGTCTCCCACTCAAAAGGTCACTTTCCATGCATTAAATGCCAAGATTTAACTCTTGTTTGCATTAAACTTTTTGGGACATGATCTATCTCGAAAAACCCCCAGCCTTAAACAAACATTAAAAACCACCCACGTTTTGAATAAAACAGTTATTTCACTGTTACATTGGTTTTTTACCATTGTATCAAAAATGGACAACTCCCCTGAAATCAATCCTAGCCGTCCATTTTGGATTTCCATTTTTGCTCATCTTTGAATTGCTTCAAGACCTTACCAACTCATTGACAAACATTCTTTTTAGAATATTCACAAGTCTTAAAGATCCCCACAAACACTTCTTCCCCAAGTATTCGAAACCCTAACTCAAATTTTCTTCAAACTCTCTCAAAGCTCTCTCTGCAAATTTCAATGGCCCCCAAAGTTAGACCTGAGATGCTTGTTGATTTCTCTAACAAGGATCTAGACCTGGATTTTGGCTACTTAAGCAATAAACACAATCTTCATTTTGAGCCAATAGTATCATTTGAAAATGAGGATCTTGAAATCACACCAACCTTGAGATGGTTGAGGAGAGCTGGACTTCAAAAGTTCATGGAGGAAAGACCAAGCTCTTGCTTGGAAAGCTACATGGCAGAATTCTTTGCCTTCCTCAAGTGGAGAGGCAAACCTGAAGATGGTGAAGTATCAACCAGACTATCTTACACAGCAGAAGGAGAGGAAGAAGAGAGATTCCACAGAGTAAAATTCTCCTCAGAAGATCTGGAAGGAGCTTTTGGACTGCCTTATGAGGGAAGGAATCCAGAAACTTATGGCACTGGCCATGAAGATGAGATAGCCCAAGAATGGCTATTAGTTCCAGGCCCTCTCTCCTCAACTCAAAACAAGAAAACTCTCAAGCCAGAGTTTCTCAACCTCTTTGAGGTAGTTGCTAAGAGCCTCTTAAGCAACACTGGAAGTTTAGAGCAGGTTAGTCATCCAAGGATCAGAATCATGGCTGCCATCATTGATGCCAGTGATAAGGGCATTAAATTTGATTGAAGGACCTTCATCATGTCTGAGATGATGATGGAAAAGGCAAAATTCAAGGTGAAAACCCACAATAAGGTGGTGCTAGAAGGGAAAATCAAGTATTGCACCAGGGCAAGCTTGTTGATTGAGAGGTTTTCCCACTATTCCCAGATGCAGACCTTTGCAAAGCCCCTCCCAGCCCAGAAGATCCTGTTCAGAAAACTTAGCAAGAAAACTGAAAATAGAAGGATGCTCATGGTCAAACCTGCTGAAGAACAGGAGGAAGAGAAGCCTAAGATGAAAAAGAGAACAAAGGCCAGGGCTGTCAAAACAAGAAATATGTCTCAATTGTCTTCAAGAGAAGCCTCAGGAGCATCAGCTGAAGTTGATGCAGTGGCAGAAGAGGGAGTGAGTGTGCCTTCTGACCACTCAGAAGAGTTGAGGAGGAAGTACAATGAGACTAGGCAAAAGAAGAAGGGTGATAAGAGAATCAGGGAAGTTGTCCCTGAGAAGGAAGGAAGTGGAAGCAGTAGGGCCAGCAAGAGAAGGGCCAAACCTACTGAGAAGGTGTTGGAGCTTCAAGAAGAAAGGTCTCTTCAATTGGCTCTAAGGGAGAGCAGAGCTGAAAGCAGGACCAAATCCATGTCAAGGACTAATTCTTCTGGTTCTGGAACTCCAGAATCCAAAGTCCCTGAAGGTCAACCTATAGAGGCCAACCTCCCTGAAACTCAGTACCTTGAGCCCACCTCCCCTGAAACCCATGTCACCCCTTCCAACCAACCCATTACCCCTGTAAATCTCACTAAGAGATATTCTCCAGAAGGGAATGTGCAAAGAAGTGGCATTGATGTGCTTGCTGATTTAGCAGTAGATGAGACAAGACTCCTGTCTCCCCTTGACTCATCCATGCTCAATTATTCAAAGCTCTTAGAGCATGCACTCAATGAGCCAACCAGCCCCTTCAGATTCATTGCTCTCTAAAGCAACTGAAGTACCTTCATTTGAGCCCAACCCTTCTGAAACCATTATCCCTGAACTTAATTTGCCTGAAGCCCTAGTAGGAGAACCCAGAGCCAACTCCCCTATAACCCAAAGTCCCCACTCAAGTGGAGATGAGGAGGAGTATACTTATGAAAGTATGCTCAGAGGAGGAGCCAAGGCTACTGTGGACAGTTTGTATCCACAACTTGCTGAATTTCCAAGAATTCAGAAGGCCTTTTATGATTTAAGGATGCTTGTTGATGTGAAAGACAAATCTATGATGGAGATATCACAAGTCATCCAAGATAAGGGTGCAAACTGGTGGCAAATAGAGGAAAACAGATTGCTACACTTTGCTGGAGTTTCAAAGACAAGATTCCTCATTGATGAGGAGATTTTTGCAAAGCTGGTAGCTGATAAGATTGAGGAGGAGAAAGAAAGAAAAGCCAAGGGAATCAAACACCCTGACAGTAGCTCCAATGATGATGATTCCCCTGATGATCCTTCAAACCCTTCAAATCCCAACCCTCCTGAAACCCCTCAAGCCAACATCCCTGAACTTTTTCAACCCAAGTCTTCTATAGCAAACAGACTTTCAAACCCTCCAAAAACCTATCATAGGAAAGGCTCTGTATCTTCAGAGGTGTTGACCAAGGGTGGTAACACAACCAAAGACACATCTGCCAATGAAGGTTCTTCTGAACCCAAGGCACAGCCTAAAGATGTTGAGGTTCCTGTACTAGAGGCTAGTTTGATTAAGGCCTATTCAGTGTCAGAAGAGTTGGACACTGATCAGCCCTTAATCATTCAGGATGACTCAGTGGCTGCTGAGATAAGCACTGTGATCTCCTCACAACTGCCATCTTTGAACCCTGTTGAGGGTGAAGATGCTGCAGGTTTAGGAGAAGGAGTTGAAAAGGAGAGAATAGTTGAAAAATCAGAGGGAGTTGAGGATGGAAGAGAGGTAGTCATCACTAATATAGTGAGTGTACCACCATATGAGGGTGGAATAAGTGAGGAAGGACAGGTTATTCTTGAAGTCAAATCTGAACTTCAAGAATCCCTTGATGAGAGGAGGCCTGATTCCTTGAGTGAGAACATTATTAAAAAAGGGAGAAAAGAACAAGTTGAAAATGAGAAGAAGACTGCTGAGGTATCAGAGTCTTATACAAAAGAAATTGAGGGTGTTGAGTGCTTATTTCCTAACTTGTTTGACTTGTCTGATGTTGCAGGTATCTCTCTTGATCAAATTTTTGCAGATGAATTCTTAACAGATGCACCTATCCAAGTAGATTCAGGCTCAGCTCAAGCCTTACTTGGGATGCAATCAGAAAAGTTGGACTCCTTGGCTCATCAAGTCAAGTCTGCTCATGCTGAAACCTCAGGAGCATTAAATGAGCAAGGAAGGACTCTAGCATCTGTAGAAATGAGGCTCACTGGCTCTGAAGATGTTGTGCTACCAACCCTTGAGGCAAGGATCAGTGGTGTGGAATCTGGTCTCCAAACCATCTCCACTGAAGTTCAAAATGTCAAATCAACCATGGAAGCCATCTCAGAGGAGGTCAAGAAAGAGCAAAAGCTGCTGAGAGACAATCACAATGCCAATGTCAAAGCTCTCAGGCTAACTGTCAAACAAGCTATTGGAAAGAAGACTGCACTGCAAAAGAGAAGAGCTGAAGAGCAAAGGCTAGCTATGGTCAAAGCAGCCTCTGAAAAGTTTTCCCAAGAGGTATTGGCCAACATTGCTGAAGGTGCAGTGGCCAACCTCACTGAGCTTCTGAAGACCCAATTGGATGCATCTCTTAAGGCAACCATGGAGGAGGTTGTTCAACAGAAAATGAAACCTGTTCTAGTTTTTCTTAGCTTGAGCAGTGACAAGATGCAAAATATACATGATGAGAATGTATATTTGTTGGAAGAAATGAAGTCCCTAAACCAGGCCCAATCCCTGATGGCCTCAACTATGAGTGACCTCAAGCCCCAGTGTTTTGATGCTGCCAAAAAGGGGGAAAGGGAAAGAGCTAGAGCAAAAGGTGCCTTGGTGATTGGGAGCCCAGTCAAAGGGAAAGACAACATTACTGAAGGAAAAGGCAAAGAGCCTGAAGTTCTGAATTTGGAAGAATTGAATGAAGAAGAGCAATTAGCACTTGCTTTGAAGAATTCTATGGCCTCAGCTCAAGAAGAAAGGATGAGGTTACAACAAAGACCAGGTGGTGAAGTATCAGGTTTGGACAAGAGTGCTGAAGGTGTCCAAACTAGAGGAAAGATCAAAAAGGCCCAAGGAAAGAAGAGACAAGTTGAGAAATTCACTGACTTTCCCAACAGCCTTGATCTTCCACCTGAATTCAGAGTTGTTGATGAGCCTACATCAAAGAAAGCCAAAACTGCTGAAGAGCCCAAAGCTGCTGAAAAGGACAAATCTTCTGAATCTGGCAAAACTGTTGAAGGTCCCAAGTCCTCTGAAGACATTGAAGAGTTATTTGCTGAAGGATTTGGACCTGAACCTAAGAAGAAGACAACAGTCCTAGCTCTTGATCCATCAAGATTGTTTCATGAAGGGTATGGCAAAGACCCTGAAACACAACAGAAACTGGCCATGATGAGGGCCCAGGAGAAAATGGACTTGATGGAAGAGGCTAACAGAGCAAGAGACAAGAGAAGAGCAGACTTCCAAAAGCCAAGAAGAAGGAGAGCAACCTACAGCAAGTTGAAGCCTCAGCTTCTAATCCCAATGGACACCAAATATCCACACTTGGATAAATGGGTGCCAATTCAACTGAATGATACATGGGAAGAGGCCAAAAGGGAGTTTGTCTATGACTATTATGTCATTGACAGATGGAATGGAGGAGATGCAAACTCTGCCTTCACTGAGTTCATGCTAGAATACTACAGAGAGTTGTATCAACAACTACTTGCAGCTGCTGACATTGCAAGAATTGAACTCACAGCTCCCAAGCCAATCATATACATGCCTCCAAAGCTTGAAGGATGGATTGACCAAGCAAGAATTCTGAGAGAATTCACTGAGATCCTTAAGCTAAACAAGATGGTTCTTGGACCTAAGGGAACCAACCAAGAAGCCATGGCATTGAAAAGAAGAGTGTGGGCACAGTATGGAATGCTGCCACCCCCTGAGGATGATCTTTGAAATGGCTAAGTCTTCTGACCTTTCTTGATTGATCACTATGCTGAAATATGGTCAAGATTGATGATATGCTAATCTGTTTGCTCTGGTTTGTTATGGATTGCTCTGATACAAGCTCTGTGCTCTGATGCTGAAAATATTATTTTTGTCTTGAATTGTTAAAATGAAATGCTCTGATGTATTTAAGTGTTATTGATTCATGCTCTGATATGTTAAATTCAACTATCAACATGCTTGTAATGATCTTTGAATGAATGATACTTGAACTTATTTTAAATCAAGAAACACTAATCTCTCTATGCCTATCTTGAAACCTACTTGCAACAAAAACAGTGAAAACACTAACACATTATCTTTTCAGGAATATTGACCTTAGTCATGTCTTCTGAAGATACATGTAATAGGTGTAGACAAGTCACTTTTGCTTAGATAGTGTAGGTTTTGGCATCATCAAAAAGGGGGAAATTGTTGGGAATAAAATGAGATATGTTTTGATCTAATACCAAAACCCCCTGAGACATGCCTAAGTCAAGATAAACATGTTCTAGAAATATTAGAACATATAGAATATAGGCTAGATGAGAAGCTGAAGTGTTAGGCAGCTCTTAGACAATTAGATGCACAATTTGAGGGGGAACCTATGCTTTGAAGATAATCAAGATCAAGTCCCCTCAAGGCTCAAAATTCTGGAACAATCACTTAAGAACAAGGACACTCTATGGAAAACCAAAAGCTCTGATCAGGAGAGTTGTCCAAAGAAGCTGTCCATATGCAAGAACAAGCTTACCTAGCTCAAAAGGACAAGGCTACTCAAAGGCTTTGGATCAGGAGAGTTGTCCAGAGAAGCCAACTCTATGTGAAAAGTGCTCTGATCTTAAAAGACCAAATATGTTGATCAGAAGAGTTGTCCAGAAAAGTTTGTCTCAGCATGATTGAATCAGAACAGATGCTCTAAAGGTTGAAGGACAACTATGCTGAAGAATTAGAGACAACCATACCCTAAAGAAATACAATGCAACATGCCAAGATCATCTTGGAGTGAAATAAAGGGAAAGAGCCAAGTCATCTGAAGAAGAGCAAGCCAACCTTGCTGAAAGGCAAAACTGCTGATAGTGATAAGGAGAGTTGTCCAGTTGATAAGGAATGTTGTCCTATCATTGGATCAACCTTCAGAAGCCATGTCCAAGTCCTAACAAGAAGTCAAACATTGGGAAAAGTGCTGCAGAATGAAGACAAAGTCTTACAAGCCGTTTATTACCCAAATGAGGACATGTCACTATCAAGAATCTGTCTTCCAGTTTGAAGAACTCAAGGAAGACATTTATAGCAATTTGGGGCTGCCTCTCCAACGGGCAAATCCTCCATTTTGTCTATAAATACAGAAGTGTGAAGACCATTTGAAAGCACCAACCTCAACACAATCCAAAAGCACCTCAACCTTGACAAGAATATCCAACTATCCTACAAGTTGACAAGTGCTCTCAAGCTTTCAAAGAGACTATCTTAGTCTTTATACACTTCTTCTAAGCTGAACCCAATTGTATATTCATACACAAGCTTAGAGAGATATCCTATCCTTATACCTTGATCCTCATTGTAAAGGATATCTCATTAGTTGGAACCCTACTTCAATCCTTACATCTTTCAAGAGTGAAAGTGAGAAGGTTGTAGTAGTAGAAGTGGTAGGAGCTGACTGTTGAGAGAAGAACAGTTCAGTTCTGAGTTGAGAAAAGGGTACTAGGACTCTAGACATCCTAGGGATCAATTCACCAAGGAGTGGTGCTCTTGATCAAGTGCACCTTGGCACTATAAAACAAGTTAATTCCAAGAGTGAAGGAATTATCCTGTTAAATCAGGGAAAGTGGATGTAGGAGCTTGAGTCTCTGAACCACTATAACTTCTTGTGTTGATTTACATTCCAAGAACTTTCATACATTCAACACTGCACACAAAACTGATCTTTCAAGGATAAACATTCAAAGACTGTGCAAAAACCTATTTGGACAAGTTCCCTGAAAACTGGACTGTGTTGCATTGACTAAGAGATTTCAGAAATTAAAGGAGTCTAAACTTAAAGGGCCAACCACTATTCCGCACATATAACTCTCCTAGATAGTTATTCAACTAAGTACTCAATAGTACTTAGTAGTCTGATTATCTTAGAAGAGTTAATCTTCTTCAGCAGAGTTGTCCAAGACAACCTTGCTGAACTCTGGTTTGATCAAATTAGCAAAAGAATTGCATACAAGTGTATTCCCCCCCCCATACACTTGTTATATACTCCTTCCAGGACCAACAATCACTCTTCTTGTGTAAGAAGACTACCCAAGTGAACTTAGAATAGTCGTCTACCACAACAAGTGTGTACCTTCTACCGTTCAAAGTTGGAGGAGTTATTGGGCCATGCAGGTCCATATGTAGGAGTTCGAGAACTCTACTTGTCGAGAGGGATGGAATAGATTTAAAGGAACCTTTTACCTGTTTACCTTTCTGACAGGACGTGCATACATGTGCTTGTAGTAGACTTCATTGGGAATACCTTCCACAAGGTAGTCTCTGGCTATCTTATTAAGAACCTTAAAGTTTAGATGACAGAGGCGTCTATGCCAGAGCCAGCCAAGTTCTTTAGGATTCTTAGTAAGTAGGCAGGTGTCCCTCGGACAACTGTTCCAGTTTACTATGTACACACTTCCTTGTCTTATGCCGACCAGTAGTACGGTATGAGTCCTCTTGTCAATGATTTCACATTTGCGACTCTTGAACTGCACCTTGTATCCACGATCACAGAATTTTGAAACAGAGAGTAAATTGTATTTCAAGCCTTCAACATATGAGACATCTTGGATCTCTATGTCTCCATTCCGAATGTAACCAAATCCTTTGGTAACAGCAATGGAGCTATCACCAAATATTACTTTTGGTCCTTCTTGCTCATGATAACTTGATAAGAGGGCCTTGGTACCAGTCATGTGGTGCGAACAACCACTGTCTATGTACCAGGTTTCTCCCACTGAGCCACCCTTCTTGTATAGATCGAGTCGACCCTGCATTAGATGATATTTCATAATTTAGGTACCCTCCTTGTTTATTGGGGTCCTGGGGGGTTAGTCGAGTTCAATGGAATCCAAATGTACATTGGAGTCCTGAACAAGTTTGATCTTCTGAGCTTTCGACCATATTTGTTGCAAAATAAGACCTTGTTGTCCTTATCTGGCCTATCAGTCGAGTTCGGGTCTACTCTTTGGAGATAGCCTTTCGACTTGATCTCTACTTGAGCAGGCACTTGTCTATGATAGTCAGAGTAGGGTTTATATGCATTAGGTCCATACGGTTTATAGACATGTTTAGGTCTTTCTTCTCCTTCGATATCATATGACAAAGGTGGAGGATATAGGACCGCTTGTGTACGATATTTTGGACCTTCCTGTCTAGGTCTAGACGAGTAGAGTTGAGACTGCCTTATGAAAGGAGGTCTAGACTCTTGTCGTCTAGTCTATAATTGTCTAGTACTCGTCTCCTCGGGATACCAATCCTCGTATCTGACCTGGTTGGGTCGTCTACGATTAGTGGTCCTTAGAAGATTAGTTCTAGGTTGAACAGGCTTGTTGTTACCATTCTTTTTACCTCCTTTGGTAATTGGAATGTTAACTCGAGCTTGTTTTGGTACAGTACCTTTAGATGGAGTATCAACATCGTATATAATTGGTCCTTTTCCTTTATCATTAGTCAAAGAGCTTGAGATGAAAATAGTAGGGTTCTTAGGAGCTTGAGTAGACGAGCTTGATGTCTCAGCACCTATGCCTGTCTTGTCAGCAGGAGCCCTATACCTATCTGACAGTTCAAGGTTAACCTTGGAAGAGTTAACGAGGTCAGTAAGTTTAAGGTCTAGAGTGACAACCTCAGTTTCTAAGAACTTATTACGTTCTTCAAGCTTTTTGCACTTGCTTTTTAAAACATTGAATTCATGTTTCTCAGTAGCATGTGTCTTAAGTAGGTTTTGATACAACTTGTCTGTTAATTCACACTTGACTTTGAGTTGTCTCAACTCTTCTTGCAAGCGTTCATTTAGGACTGTTATATTAGGATCTACTTTAGACTGAGCTTCCTTAAGATCAATGATTTCTTGTCTTAAAATGATGTTTTCGTCACTGACTTCAATGATTGCCTTGTTGGCAAGTAGGAGGTCGTCTTCAACTGCACTAGTAGAGTGTTGAAGGCTACTCTCTACTTTGCTACTAGCAGTATCACTTTCATCAGAATCTGATTCATCACAAGATTGAAAAGAAGTAGCAGATGATACCTCTTGGTCGATTTTAGCCATGCAA
The DNA here is from genome assembly GCA_963675135.1 of Galeopsis tetrahit. Taxonomy (NCBI): domain Eukaryota; kingdom Viridiplantae; phylum Streptophyta; class Magnoliopsida; order Lamiales; family Lamiaceae; genus Galeopsis; species Galeopsis tetrahit. The sequence goes on along the minus strand of OY776127.1, from coordinate 17,663,124 downwards.
CATAGACCATCATCTACTATGAAAGCTTCATCGTGATCTGGTTCAGACGGGTAGCTAGATGAGGATGATGGCAACTCGTCTGAGTCAGAATCAGAGTCATCATTGGCCATCATTGCCTTCTTGCCACGATTGTATCTTCTTTCCCTTCGTGCTTTGCGTTCTTCTCGATCATCAGTGCTTAGGTCTGGACATTCATGTATGTAATGACCTGGCTTTTCACAGTTATAGCACAAGAGATCATTAGGAGCCTTTTTAATAGGAGAGTTATTCCTTCGTTTATCACGTCTATCAGAACGAGTAATCTTCCTACCATTAGACTCTCTATCTTGTCTGTTACCTTTCGAGACTTCGTCTCTCCTTTCGGACGAGTTTCGGTCTCGTCTGGTCTCAGACGAGTTCTTAGAAGCAGACCCTCTATGCTCTCTATAGAACTTCTTATATCTTCCAAAATGTTTATTCAGCCTATCAAACTTTCTAACCATGAGGCTTACCTGATCCTTCAGACTAAGATCAGTATCTAACTCGTCTTTCAGAGAAGTAGACCTAGTCTTAGACTTTGACCTGTCTACCTTAGACGAACTAGTCTTAAAAGCAACGTTCTTAGATACAGCATGTTCTCTGTCACTACTTGCTATGGGTTCATCTTCGTCTAAATCAAACTCATGGGCCTTTAGAGTTTGAAACATGGTCTCTGCTGTCCACACGTCTATATCTTGGGTATTCTTAACAAACATTTTTACCATTTTCCATCTACTATCAAGGCTTTTGAGAATCCTAAGATTGATTTCACGTGGAGTATAAGATTTACCAAGGACTTCCAAGTCATTCATGATTTTGGTAAAACGAGTATCCAACTAGTCTATTGTTTCACCAGCTTTCATATGAAATGATTCAAATCTTTGGACTGCTGTAGAAAGCTTGCTTTCTTTGATTAGGGATGTCCCTTCACAAATGATAGCTAAGCGATCCCACATTTCTTTGGCAGTTTTACATTTTAACACTTTTCCCAGATACTCGTTAGGAAGAGTGTGTAAGATGTAATTCTTAGCCAAGCTATCCAAATTATTCTGTCTCATTTCTTCTGAGGTTAGTTCTGACCTTGGTTTCTTGACTAGAGTACCCACGGGTTGGTCTTTGTCGAGGGCAGCAGTATTGGGGACCATGGTCACAATTGGACCTTCAGTGATGACGGAGATCATTAAGTCGTGAGTGGAACTGAAGATGGCTTCCATCCTTAGTTTCCAATAGTCATAGTCCTGAACCTGGAACTTAGGTAACTTGTTAGTGCTGATTTCGAGTGACATGATTCAAGAAAATACGTATGACACAGTATAGTATCAAGAAACAGATATTTTTCAAGTATAGTGATAAAGAACACGTAAGAGCACGTATAGTCTCGGGCCAAGACTTCACCCAAGTCTTGAATTGGTTATCAAGAAACAGCAGTTCGTAAACTACTGCTCTGATACCACTTGTAGGTCCCTAAGTTGAGTTTAATAACGAGTAAGCTAGTGAAAATGTCTAGAGGGGGGTGAATAGACTTTTCAAAAATCTTTTGAAATATCAAAGTACGATATGCGGAAATCAGAATATAACAATTGAGCCCAATTAAAGTTTATACTCAACTTATTTAGAGAACTCTGTTTCAGTGTTTACTCAACTTGTCTTGTTTAGTTATGTATGTTTAACAAGTAAACGATTAATCAATTAAACAACAAAATAGTAAAGTAAATCAAACACGAGATTTATAGTGGTTCGACAACTTGTCTACATCCACTCTCACAACCCAGTTGTGATATTCTTATTAACTCGTCAAATGGAGTAATATGTTCTTGTAGCTTTAAGTCCCAAGAAATAAGACTTAGATCTTCTCGACAACACTACCAAGTGCCTCTTCGATCTAACTAGCTATTTTACAAGTAACTAGCAACTTGAAACAGTAAAACAAAATAAAACTTCTCTTCGTTCAGTAGTAGCCTTCTTGTTCTTCACTTGTCTTGCGTAGCTTCTTTCTGAACTTTAATCTCTGAGAGAAACTTCGAACAATTCTTCAGTATGTAGCTTCAGTATATGTGTTTTCAGTAGTCCTCGAATGATAAACACCTGGAGGTATTTATAGACTCTAGAAATCAAGAATTCAGTTAGTTGTAACCAACTTTTCTTGAAAACTAACTTCTAACTGAATCTTCTTATCCTTCCACGCGTTTCTTGTTTAAGTAGTTATTTCTAACTAACTTTGCAATCATATCTTCATACGCGCTTCTCCTTTAAGTATCTCCAAGTTGACTTCTAAATAACTTGTCTTGTGTAGTCATGTAAGCACTTGTCTTGTAGTCCACCTGTCTTGTGTAGTAAACTTCAACTCTTCTTGTCTTCTCTTGCAATCTTCAACTGTAGACTATTCTATCTTAACAAGACTATTACATTACATTAAGCTTATAGCTTAGTCAACTTAAAACTATACAGACAATCTATCTATTACATTCAAAATTATGAGCTCTATACAATGATTATTCATAGCTCAATAACAATCTAATCAGTTAATATAAACACATATGAAGCAATAATACGATATCAATTATAAGTACTTGTCTTTTCATATGTTAACTCATGTGAACTCTACTGATCTTGTTCAAGATGACTTCAACTTAACTAGACTAGATTAGTCAACACTTAGAAAAATTCAAACTTCTTTTGGCTTATCAAAACTTTATCTTTTATCTTTCAATCATCATTTAGGACTTGTTTTAGGATTCATATCCCAACACAAGTGAATCGCATTTCTAATCACAAACTACCAATGTTTTCAATTGAGAACTATGATTTCTGGAAGATTAGAATGAGAGCACATCTTGCTTGCCAGCATGATGAAATGCTTAAAGTCATCACCAGGAGGGCCTTTCACCTTCACCAAAGTAAATCCCAAAGTCACTGATGCTCAGAAAGCAGACCCAAGGGAGTTGCTGCCAAAGGATGAAGATGACTTAACTACAGAAGAAAGAAAAAAGGCATAATCTGAACTACATTGCCATGAATACACTGTACCAGACAATTCCAGATGCAGTGATGGGTAGAGTGTACCACAGCTAGAGATATTTGGGACACCTTAGCACTTACGTGTGAAGGTACCCAAAAGATCAAAGAAAACAAGGTCCAAGTGGCAATTCAGAAATATGAACAATTCACCATGGAGCCCAATGAAACAATTGATCATTTTGATGGCAGATTCACTGACATCATGAATGAGATAAATTCTCTTGGAAAGTTCTATGCCAAAAGATAAGTGGCACTGAAAATCTTGAGAAGTCTCACATCAAAGTGGGACATCTACTCAGTCATGATGCAGAACACTAGCAATCTTGATAACATGCCCATGCAGCAATTGTTCTCTAAACTCAAAGCATAGTTTGATCTGAACAAGAAGAAGGTACATGAGGAGCCAACCACCTAAAATAAAGGAGTTGTATTTAAAGCTACTGATACAGAAAAGAAGAGTGCTCAAGGATCATCTCAGCCTGTCTCTAAAACTGAAATGAAGGAGGAACTGGCTCTCATGGCCAGAAGATTTGAGAAGCTCAATTCCAGATTTGGTAGATACAAGAAATTCTACCAAGATAACAGAAGCAGGAGAAGGTACCACTCTCCTGACAACAAATCAGAGGACAAACACTCTAATGAAAAGAAAGAAGACAAATATGCTGACAAGAAGAAGTCAAGCAAGGTTGATCCATCATCATCTAGGAGGAAGGAGTCCTCAAGCAAGAAAAATGATGAGGAAGATGTGTGTTATCACTGCCAGAAGAAGGAACACTTTCAATATGATTGTCCTGATCTCAGCTCTAAAGAAAGAAAAGAAAGACAGGTCAAGAGAGATAAGAGACTAAACAATAGGAAGGCCATGGTTGCTGGAGAATCAACAAGTGAAGAAAGTGTCTATTCATCTGATGATGAACTATTCTCCAACAGTGACAGTGATGAAGACTGCCAAATGACCTTTGAGAATGAAGAGGTATGTTCATCTTCTAACTCTTCAATTAACACACATGAATCTAGTGAAGCCCACCTAAAACTCTCCTTTGGAAAGTTGACGGAGGACTTCACCAGACTTCAAGAGCTACACAACATTACATTGAGAGAAAATGAACTTCTGAATTCTAAAACTAAAACTCCCAACCTTCCTGAACCAGAGTTTGACATTAAATCAACTAAGTTATATCAGCAGACAGTGAGAGAGCATAATGAGATGTCTCTCAAAGTTTCTGAACAACAAAAGTTGATTGATGAACAAAATTTGGCTCTAAAGAAGAAGGACTTTGACTTTAGAACTCTACAAGCTAAATTTGACAATCTCTCACATGAATTTGATGCTCTAAAATTAAGTGGGGAAAGCCTAAAATTAAAGATGTCTGCCTTGAATAAATTCTCTAGAGCAATAGAGGAAATTCAAGGGTTTCAAAGACCAATGGCTCAAAGAAGTGGATTAGGTTATGATCCATGTGAACCCTCACCTAGTCTTAGTGTTGCTTCAACCAGTAACTCTAAGAGGACCTTTGTAAGGTCAGTGCCCCAAATAAAAGAAAATGAAATGTAAGTAGACTAGCCATTGATCAAGGATAAGGGCGAAGAAATTCTTATACCTACTCAAGTAAACAACACTCCTAAGCCCAAACTTAAGGAAAAGGTTAATAATGTTGTGTACAAGAGGCATGAGATTCAGAAAGGTAGAACCAATGGAAGGCCAACCTATCTGAATACTCATCAGTGGGATTGTCCAAGATCTGTTCAGAAAAGGCCAACTCAAATGTGGCAACCTCAACTGAATAGATCAAGGCCTAAACCCTCAATGCCAATGGGAAAAGGTCATCCAAGCAATTATCCACAAAGGCCTTACCAAGCTGCACCAAGGTCAAATAACTTCAGGAGATTTATCCCAAAGAATTTCACGCATCCTCCTGAAGCTTATAAGACTAACACTTATGCACAGAAACCACCTAAGGCATTTCAAGGTAGGACTGTGTATGTTGATGTAAATGGAAACCAAGTCAGTCACTTTGAGTCAATCAGAGTAATCAGACAGATTTGGGTTCGAAAAGGTACAACTAACCCTCTAGGACCCAACATTCAAAGGGTACCTAAAGTTTAAATTTGCAGGTATGCAAGGACCACAAGAAGAAGAGAAGTATAAATAAAAGAACAGCATGGTACTTAGACAGTGGATGCTCAAGACACATGACTGGAAATAAAGAACTTCTCTCAGACTTCATTGAAAAGGATGGTCCCTCAGTAACCTTTGGAGATATCTCACAAGGAATCACAAGAGGTTATGGTACATTGAACATTGGTTCTGTAAAAATTACTAATGTCTCATATGTCCTAGGCCTAAAATACAACTTGCAATCTATAAGTCAAATATGTGACAAAGGTTATAGTGTTGAGTTTGCGCCAAATGAATGTATTATCAAGAATAAATCAACACAACAGGTGCTACTAACAGGGGTGGGAAAATGAAATGTTTATTTTGCAGATTGGAGCAAAACCCCTGAAGAGTCTTTCTTGTTGCCAAAAACACAAATGAACAAAATTGGTTGTGGCACAAAAGACTGAACCACCTAAACTTCAAAACCATCAACAAGCTTACAAGAAACTCTCTAGTGAAAGGGCTACCAAACCAAGTGTTCTTTTTATTTACTCACATTGCATACAAAAATTCTTTTGAAAGAAGTAAGATCAGCTAAGTAAAGTAAAACTGTTTTTGGACAAAGTCCCTGATAGGCTAGTTTTTCAGTAACTAACTAACTAAGGAGTATTTTCAAAGAAAATGCCAACCACATTCCGCACTTAATAACTATTTTAGATAGTTGTCCAACTGATCACTCCATAGTGTTCAATAGGTTGATTATCTATTCAAAGTTATTCACTCAGAAAGGTTCTCAGACAACTATCTTGAAAGATAAATTCTGCTAAAAAAGTTAAAATTTTCTCCATACACTTGTGCCATACTCTACCAAGGACCAACATAAGATTTTATTTTTTATTTAATTTTCTTAATATTTATTTTTGATTGAGTTGATTTTTCTTTCATTTTTTTATCTTATTTGGTTTTTTAAAATATTGAATAATTAATTGGTATTTTTAATTTAATTATTTTATATATTTTATTTGATTTATTTAATATTTATAGATTTTTTATTTGGATTTAATTAATTTTTTCATTTAAATATTTTTTAATATTAGTTGATTTTTTAAAATATTTTTAAATTTTATTTAGTTTTCCGTATTATTGAATATTTTTTAATTAATTTTTAAAATTTATATATAATTTTAATGATTTAGTTGAATTTTAAATTATATTTTTAGTTTTTATTCAATTTGTATTTGTTTTAAGGGATAAAGGGTAAATAAAAAAGAATTAGGGTGTGTTTAGTAATGCTAATTAATTTTTAAATTTTAGTGGGGTGTGTATTACATTTGAGGTTTATATAACATTTTATTAGACGTTAGTAGCCTTACATAAAAAAAAAGTTATTTGCATTTACTCCAAATTAATTAATCGCTCCTCTATATATATGAAAAAAAAAATCCATCTACTTCAAAATTAAAATTATGGGGTGTGTATAGAGTATTTTTTTGTGTTATTAACTCTATTTTTTAAATATATATAAAGGAGAGATAGTGATGTAGCATGATGATGTGACATATTTTAATATATGTGACACCAAGTTTGCCAATTTTAATTCTTTCAAAATATAAAGGATTAAAATTGATGTAAAAAAAGATTAAAATTGAAAGGTAAATGACGTATTTTGTAAAGTTAAAACTTAAAGGATTTATATATTGGAATATCTTAGACTTAAAAGGACTAAAATAAAAAAATTCCCTGAAACATACGGGAAAAAAAAAAGAAAAAATAGAAGAAGGGCATTTAATTGTGGGCTTTTTCTAAATGCTCCGCTTGATTTTCCAAATCTGGGCCAATACGAAAATAAAAGGATTAACAATGGGTGCGGTTATAGACACACGTCAATGTATTGAGGATACCCACGCGATGAGGACATCCACGTGGAAAATACAAAAATACCCTCCTTCTTCTACTTAATCCTATTTTTTGTTTTATTTTGGTACACCCATCATAATACACAATGTCGCCCAACTTTCACTTCCTCCCACTCTCCCACTCTCAGGCGATTCATGGCCGCGCCGCCCCGCCCCACCATGCCGTCGCCTAGCCCCTCCTCCCTTCCTCCCACTCTCAGACGGCTGCGGCCCACCTCCTCATCCCTCCAAGCGGTCGTCGTCGTGACCCCTCCGTTTGAAGCTTCTGTCACTGCCCCACTCCGCCAACGCCGCTCGACGTCGCGCTTCCCTCCCGTCGGGCTTCCCTCCACAGCAACCATCTCCTCCCATCCCTCATGTCGCCGCCGCCTGCAACCATCTCCACCGCCTGGTAAGAATTGGAATATTTTTGTGGTTTTTTTTTTTTTAAGATTTAGGAATTTTAGGAAAATTAGGGTTTTTAGGAAATTTAGGAAAATTAGGGTTTTTAGAAGTTCGGGAATTATTTTCGAACATATTGAGTTTGTTTTGGAAAAAATTTCGAACAATCTGTTTTTGTTTTGGAAAAAAATTTCGAACATCTTGTTCCATCTTTTTTTTTGTACAAATTTAAGTTGTTTTAGAATTTTTTCGAACATATTAAGTTTGTTCATTAAAAAATTTCGAACAACTTGAGTTTGTTGGGTTAAAATTTTCGAACAAGATGTCCGATTTTTTTTTCGAACAAATGAAAGTTGTTCATGAATTTTTTTCGAACACATTGAGATTGTTGGGTAAAAAATTTTGTACATCTTATCTTTGTTCAGTTAATATTTTCGAACAACTTAAAGAAATTTTTTATTTTTTTTTTTGTTGAAATTTTGTGTTTGTTGAGTTTTTTTTTTTTTGTTGAAGAATGGTGTTTGTTTTGGTGGTAGTGGTGGTGGAGATGATTCTCTCATAAAATAGAATGGATGGGTGTATTCATCTTATTTTTTTCATAAATTTTACACGAGAGGTATATAGGACATTTCACACGTTATGAAAGATTAAAAAATGTTTGGTAGGTGTACTCAATAGATTGGTGTGTATAACCGCGCCCATTAACAATTTAACAATGGGCTTTGTAGGCCCATTTCTACACTTTGTATACATCTTTTTTAAAGCCCTGGCTATGTACCCCTCCAGCTTTGTTAAATATACCCCTCTACATTTATTAATTAAATATGCATGTAAAATTTTCAATTTACTCTTCTAATAAATATTCATAGATAGATACACTTCCCTTTCAAAATCAAAACCCTAACCTTAATTCTTCTTGCAGCCGCCACCAACTTCCACGGTCGCCATAGCCATCGTCGACAAATTAAAAAATTTAAAAAAAAAACTTAGAAATTAAAAAAAAACCGACAAACTATATTGTCAAACGACACTGGTTTGTCGACCAAAGATGATATCATCGACTAAAATTTGTCGACGAAAAACACATTATTCGACAACATATTTTCAACATAAAATACAAAAAAAAGTACAATTTTCGACAAGAAGTTGTCGAAAATAAGCATTATGGTCAACCACAATATATCGACCATAATGTTTATTTTCGACAACTTCATGTCGAAAAAAAAAAAAAGGAAAAATTTAACTCTACATGTGCGAAGGAGAAAAGGGAAGAAGTTGAGGAGGGTGGTTGGCAACGGCACAGACGGTCGTGAGGTGTGGCCGAACTCCATGGTCGATTTCCATGGAAGAAATAAATAAAAAGGAAGAAGAACAAGAGGGGGAGGCCGACGGCGTGGATGAGTCGCGCATGGGATGGCAGGGCAGGAGAGGTGGGGTGGGGGCGGCGAAATTTTGCAGAAAAATGAGAAAAAAATAAAAAGAAAGAAGAAGGGGGGCGGCACCGCGCAGGCGGAGGTGGGCTTGGGCGTGGGCGGCGCCAGCTTGATGGAGAAAAATTAGGGTTTTTTTTTTTAATAAAAAAGGAGAAAGAAGAAAGATGGGGAAAAAGTGATATTAAGGTTTGAATGGGGAAGTATATTTAACATTTATCCATTTAAAATAAAAAAATAATTTGGATAATTTGAGAGAAGTACATGTAACATTTACTACATTGAATGTGGTACACGGGGGAGTATACTCAACAAAGTTGGAGGGGTATATAGAGCCCTTTTTTAATTATAGTGATTCAAGGAAACCATAGAAATACAAAATTAAACATACAAATAATAAATATTTATTTCACAGTTAATAAAATTTTGGTATTTTTTACCACAAAATATTTATGTAATAAAACAATTATAATAGCTACGTTTTCATATTAAACACGCTAATAAAAGAATGAATAAAATTTAAAAGGGCTACAAATTTCGTAACATCCCGCTAAAAATCATATTTATTATTATTTTTTCATTTAATTGAAGACAGAATAGTTTAATATTGAGGGTGAAACAACACAGATAAAATAAAATTTGCTTTCACGAATCCGAATCCAGTGCATTAAGAAAATGATTCTTCATGACTTGAACTCAATACCTCATAAACTAGATATGGATGTTCTAACCATTTGTGATATTCCATTTAGTCTACCATTGCTTTTTTTAGGGTTCAAATTAAAGGAAATAAAATGTCGATGATTGGAAACATAGTTAAATAATTCAAATGGTAAGAATACCATTGTCTAAATTAGTGTTTGTTATGAGATGAGTTACCTAGTGAAGTGAGGGGCTAGATTAAAATTAATAAAATGCTAATGATCGAAACCCGTGGTCGTGTTTATTTCTAAAAAAAATAATATAAGGTGTTGTAATATCTAAAAAATAGGTAGTACTATATTTCTTAATGCGTTATTTTGATTGGTTAATCCAATTGAATTTGCCTTCATTATTTCTAAATCACGTTTATGGTCAGTTAAATTCTTATTATTATTTTTTTCTAAAAATCAAACTTTGTTTTAATGAAATTTATCTCTGCCAAGTAAGGGTAGAGCTGTCAAAATGGCTAGGTCTGTTCACTACAAAATAATGTGAAAATGGCATCGGGGAAGGCATCGGATCTGCCGTCCCCAAAGATGAAGACAACGGCAAAGGGGACGGCAGTGTGCCGATGCCAATATGGTCGATGCCATTTAAATGGCATCGGATTTGGGGAAAACCGTTGCCTTTTGGCATCGGCAGGTCGCCGTTACCAAATGGCATCGGGGCCCACTACCGATGCCATTTTGCATCGGGGACAGCCGATGCCATTTCGCATCGGGGAAAGCGTTGTTACCAAATGGCATCGGGCCCACTGCCGATGCCATTTCGCATCGGGGAAAGCGCCGTTACCAAATGGCATCGGGGCCACTGCCGATGCCATTTTGCCGATGCCTTTTTATTAAAATTTAAAAAAGACGAATCTGGGTTTCGAACCCAGGTCGATAGGCCACCAACACCCACCCCCCACCGCTGGGCAACCCCATTTTTCGGAAATCTGGCCATTTTCGCGAATTGTGGGGTTCGAACTCGGGACCTCGCGGTCTCGAAGGCTTTTGAGCGCCCCCTGTGTGCCGTTTAGGCTAGGAGCTTTTAGTCGACATGTTGTGAATGCAATTAATATATATTCAATTTAATTTGAGTTTTTAATTCTTTAATTAATTCAATTCATTCTAACTTTAATTGTTGCTTATTAAATTATTTATCAAAGCATATCATAATTATTTCTAAATTATGTTTTTCAAATTAAATAATTTATTTACGGTATCAATTCACACTATTTAAATTTATTCTAATCCTCAATTTACAACATTTAAATTCAATCCATTCTAACTTTAATTGTTGCTTATTAAATTATTTATCAAAGCATATCATAATTATTTCTAAATTATGTTTTTCAAATTAACTAAATTATGTTTTTCAAATTAAATAATTTATTTACGGTATCAATTCACACTATTTAAATTTATTCTAATCCTCAATTTACAACATTTAAATTCATTCTAATTTTTTATTTCACAACATTATAATTACATACAACATTGAATATAATTATTTTCACTTATACATTTAAATTTATTCTAATCACATCATTTAAATTCATTCTAGTTTTCAATTCACAACATTAAATATATATAATTATTTTCACTTATCCATTTAAAAATATGAATTCACTTATCCATATAATTAAAAATATTTTCATCTATTATAAAATTATTCTCTAGTTCATTTTCAATTAAAATAACATCATATCACAAACAACATTAATTATAATCATAATTAGCATGTTCACGTCAATTAAAATAAAAATTAATCATCAACGTCAATGTAATATAATAACATCACACGTAACAAAGTAATATAAAAATGTATCACTCCTCATCACCACCACCATCATCCTCAGTATCATCCCGATCCTGAACCTGGCTACTATCATGAACGTTGTGCGATGCCCCCGACGGCCTTGGCGGCCTCGGCTCCCCACCCATCCCACCCATCTGTCCCATCATCAATGCAAGCTCGTCCTGAAACTCCTTGCGTAAGCGCTCCTCCTGCTGCCGCATTTGTGCCAGTAAGTGCTGCTCTCTATCTTCATTGACTCTCCGTTCTTCAGCAATAGCATTGTTCATGTCTTCCTGGGTGAATCGTCCATAAGTCGTACCACTTGACGTCTCGCCAGGACCGGAGGAGACCCGTCTGTTCTTGCTTACTTGTCCAAGGCCCCTAACACGTCCATGAGACCTGCCGACCTTCTTCACGTACACTTCAGACATATCGGGTATAGGTGGGGCCTGGGAACCATCCTCTGAACTAGGTTCATCTGACGGATCTCTTGTAGTATTATTGGTGAACTCGTCATGTATTTGGTCCTATACGTGCACATTTAAAAGTGGGTTAATACATTTTCAAGTACAATTAAATATATATTTGTTATATAATGTAATGTATATATATATATATGTACACACTTACAAGTATATCACCCATATAGCCACAAGTGTATGTCCCGTTTTCGTAACGGTGGTAATATTCAACTATCTCCCAGTCGTATGCAGGGCGTCCCATCCTCTCCTCCTGTATTTTGAATCGAAGACATATACAAATAAATAAACTAAATAATTAACTAAAATTAATTATATATAATTGACCACAAATACTTACAATGCGCCGAATGAATGTATAAAAACCTGTTCTCGACGCGATTTATCTTCACCTATATATATATACGCCGAATGAATGTGAGAATTTCTAACCAATGATGGGACCACGACGTAATTTATCGTTATTTTAAGATAACTTACAATGTCTGCAAACCACGATGCAAATCCATCTTGTAGTCTTAAATCTGATTCAGCGGCCGAGAGATTTCGTTGAAGAACTTGAAGTTGTTGCATGAATAGCCTACGTACAATCGATATAAGATTAATAAGACATGTCAACACTAAGTATTTGATTGACAAACATTTTAGTCGGATTGACTTACTGAACATATGGCTGCACCTCATCACAATTCAACAACACGTACGTATGAGCAACTTTTTTCTCCTCGTCTAAAATCCATCTTTTCTTAGGCTTTCCTAATCGTTTGCCAGGCGCCTTAAATATGGAAAAAGTGCCCTCGACATACTCGTGTACTTCGTCCCGACCATCGTAATTACGAGGTACATTGTGTATCCTTGTCATAACATGGTCCTCGAAATAGTGAGAACAAAACATTGACGCCTCTCTAGTTAAATATGCATTTGCAATCGAAGCTTCAACACATGCTTTGTTACCCACGCTTAATTTCAAGGTGCGAAGATACCTGATTAAATTTTAAGAATCGTAAGTTCATATAATTTGAAGAATTGTATGAGAAATTAATTAAATTACCTCTCGTATGGATACATCCATCTGTATTGAACTGGACCACACTCTTTTGCTTCATATGCAAGGTGCACAGGTAGATGTTCCATAGAGTTGAAGAAGCTGGGTGGAAAGATACGTTCCAACTTGCACAAGATGATTGGGATATCTGTTTCCAGTCGAGTCATGTTGTCAACTGTGATGGTTGTAGAAGTCAACTCCTTAAAAAATAGACTAAGCTCAGTGATTGCTTTCCACACAGTGAGCGGCAGAATTTTGTAAAAAGCAATCGGTAGTAGTCTCTGCATAAACACGTGACAATCATGACTCTTCATCCCATACAATTTCAATTTCGACCAGTCAATGCAACGGGACATGTTAGACACATATCCATCTAGAAACTTCAACTCACTTATCCACTTACAAACAACATCCTTCTGCTTCTTATCAAGCGAAAAAGAAGCCTTAGGATACTTTGATGTACGTGGACATTTCTTCAGAGAGGGACAACGACAATAATCATTCAGCTCATCTCTTGATTTAGATGTGTCCTTCGTTTTCCGCTCCACATTCATCACCGTGTTGAAAACGTTATCAAACACATTTTTCTCAATATGCATCACGTCTAAATTGTGTCGTATCAACAAGGTACTCCAATACGGCAACTCCCAGAAAATGCTTTTCCACTTCCACCCTCTAGAAAGTTTTTTGTTGTGAGCCTCAGCACCATCCTCTGTAACCTTTCTATATCCCAAATGATCAATTTCGTATAGGAGACTTGCACCCGTTCGAATAGGCGGTGGATCATCTATGACTACTACTCCGGCAATGAATGCAGTTTTATTCGTTCGCCACGTGTGATTCGGTGGTAAGAACATTCGGTGGTTGTCGAACCACGACTGCTTTCGACTTTTATTCAAATAGAATGCATCGGTGTACTCTCCACAATATGGACAAGCAAGCTTTCCGGCTGTACTCCAACCAGACAACATTGAGTATGCTGGGAAGTCACTAATGGTCCAGATAAGTGCAGCTCGCATCAAAAAGTTTTGCTTTCTAGCAACATCGTAAGTTTGCACCCCATTTTCCAATAAAAATCTCAAATATGCTATCAGTGGTTGCAAAAACACATCAAGTTTGTCCTTCGGACTTTTAGGCCCGGGCACGAGAATCGAAAGAAACATGAATTGATCCTTCATGCATAACCACAGGGGTAGATTGTACGGAGTAAGTATAACTGGCCATGACGAATATTGTTTTCCCGTCATTCCAAACGGTGCATAACCGTCTGTGCTCAAGCCCAACCTCACATTCCTAATTTCAGATGCAAAAGCAGGATACGAATGGTCCAAATGCTTCCAAGTCAGCGAGTCCGCCGGGTGACGCATAACACCAGAGTCATCAGAAGCGCACGAGCCATGCCATGTCATATCCTTCGCAGTGGCCTTGGACATGTACAATCTTTGCAAACGAGGAATTATCGGAAAGTAGAACATCTCCTTAACCGGGGGTTTCTTTTTCAACCGACCATCTACATCAACCCTATTTGGCTTATACCGTGATCGACCACAAATCTTACAAAAATCTAGTTCGCTGTCTGCACCCCAAAATAACATGCAATTCTGTGCACAACAATCAATCATTTCTACCGGAAGACCCATCCCACTCATCAAATGTTTGGTGTCGTTAAATTTCTTGGGAACCTTATTTTCGGGAGGACAAATCTCACGAATCAACTCAACAACCTGATTGTATCCCCTTTCAAACAATCTGTTTTCCGTTTTAATGTTCAACAATCTGGAATTGAATGACAACTGCGAATGAGATTCACAACCAGGATACAAGTCTTGGTCCGCTGCACGAAGTATGCCGTAAAATTGTGTCGCATTCTCGTTAGGGGGTTCTTCATTAAGTGCCTCCTCTTCCACGTCGATTCGAAAATCAATGTTTGGGCCACCCATTAACTCTTCTACCATAGTGTGGTACGAACTAGGTCCCGCTGGGTCAACGTCATTTGAAGTTGACGCATATTCATTAGTGTTTTGATACGGACGTGGACCCCAACTCTCTTCCCCGTGATAAATCCAATTATAATAATGCAGTGTAAAACCATTTCGATATAAATGAGATTTCACTTCATTAGGATCTCTATAAGTTTGATTTCGACATCTAGCTTTCGAACAAGGACACCTAATTTTTCCTTCCCAAATCGAATTCGGATTACTAGTAGCAAATTCAATAAATCCATTTATTCCACTAACAAATCCGGGGTTCATAATCCCATTCACTAATCTTGGACTATACATCCAACTACGAATTGAATAATCCATGTCAATCGACGTCTACAAACACACAAACAACCAACGTCTCATTTCCCAACTCTATTAAAATCAATTAATATAATTCTAATTATATTCTAATAATTATTCTAACACCCTAATTAACAAATAAATTCATATATAGACATATAACACAAATATAATTCTAATTAACACCCTAATTAACAAATAAATTCATATAACTTAATTATTAAAACATACATATAAATACATGCCTAACACAACATAATTAATTAACAATTTATAAATTCTAACAATTAACACATGCATAAATAAAAATTAACAATTCTTCTAACAATTTTATATATACATACAACATATATGCATATATATACTAAAACTATATATACACATATAACTTCAAATTTAACCAATGAAAACGAAAAAAATTACCGTAAAAATGCTCTCGTCGAAGTGTAGAACACAAATGGCCAAAAATCGAGTTCGATCCGCAAACGAAGGTGATTTTTGAGGGTGGAGGTGTAAAACTCGCTTCAATGGAGGTTGGGGGAGGGGCGCGGCTGTAACATTCTGGAAGAGAGGTGTTTGGCCCATTTATACTCATTTAGGGCGACGGGGAAGGCATCGGGCCCACTGCCGATGCCATTTTGCATCGGGGGGGCCGTTACCAAATGGCATCGGGGCCCACTGCCGATGCCATTTTGCATCGGCCATTAAATGTCGATGCCAATTCGCATCGGCCCGCCTGCCGTTGCCAATTGCCGATGCATTTTGGGCAATATTTTGTAGTGGTTGGGTCGGCCCTCGTCTATAAAAAAAAAAGATGGGTTAGATTGAGTAATTTAAGTCCGTATAAAAGACAGATTTATACGGGCCAAACTACATAGGTTGTGGGTTTTGATGAGCTGGCCTGTAAACTTTAAAAAAAAATACTTTTTAATTTTTTAAGATTGAATGAAGAAGTAATGTTTTTTTTTTTACTGTAAATAAAGATGTGATAACTGATAACTAAAAATTTATGGATTCAATCAAGATAAAAAATCCAAAAATATTATACTATTAAACAAAATTGAGATTTCCACGTATTGATCACATGACTTCGGAAGAGATTTAATAATTAATGTAGGTTTAAATCTATTTTTTAACCTTCCCTTTATAAATGCATAATTAGCATTAGTAGATATAAGTGCATAATTAGCATTAGTAGATATAAATGCATAATTAGCATCAGTAGATTGAGGCCTTGAGGGAGAGTATAGGGAGATGTGTATTTACAAATTGACATTTGCTATTGATAGTTGAGTTGATTTGAAGGTTTAAATTTTAGTTCGATTAATTTGTCAATTAAACAAAAAAAAAACTATTTGAGGTATACTTTTTATTATAAGAGATTAAAATTATTGACGTCAATTATGTGGATTTAATAAAAAATTATCTAAAATTATTCGTACTTTATTTTAATTATATTTTTAGTAATTATTTACATACGCTTTAAAATTTATTATAATAATACATGTGAAAAAAGTAAAAAAATAAATATACAATAATAAAGTGCGTGAGCTAGCTCGCAATCCGTCATTGGTTGGGTTGGATTGAATATTTTTCAAAGTCCGTCCCCATCGTGGTCCAACCTGTTAAAACCCGCAAACTGACAGGTTGAGGTAGATTGTGGACCGATCCACCTTATTGGCTAGTTTTTGATAGCCCTAAGTAAGGGGTAAGGGTGAACATCGATTTCGGTCCCCGAATCAAATCTAAAAAAAAAAGAAAACTGAAAATTTAAAAAATGTAAAACCAAACCAAAATTTATTGCTTCGATTTTAATCAAAAGTTTTGATTTAAAAAAATAATCCTAGATGAATTTTTCATGACTTATGATAGAATAGTGCATTTTCAAATTCATATATAACAAAATTATACCAACATAACGTCAATTTGAACTTTAAAAGGAGGAAAGTTCTCTCCTGAGCTTGACATGTGGCTCTCCAGCTCTTGACATGTGTACTAGCTGTTGTTGCCACGTTGACGTCTTCTGCCACGTTATCTATCTGAGTTGATTAAGAATTTACATAAAAACACAAAGTGATAGAATATATATGTAAATAAATAGCAGTATGTGTAGATATGGTAGGTATTGAATTATGATTACTGTTCCCATAGTCATAGCCTAAAATTATGCGTAGAGTGTGTATATCTTGGAACTCTTTCAAGGAATGAAATCAACAGATTATATTCTTACATGGTATCACGAGACCTAGGCATCTTCCTTAATTTTCTTCCGTTGCACCTTCAGAATACTCTGTTCACCATTCTTCTTTGTTTCTCTCATCTCCTCTAATTTCTAATGGCAACCAAGTCACAATTTCACCCGGCTCTGGCTGTTAATAACATCAAAAACCATATATCCATTATCTTTGAAATGGAGAACGTCCAATACGCGACGTGGGCGGAATTGTTCAAAATTCACGCACGATCTCATAGAGTTCTTCATCATATTATCCCTTCGACAATGGTGACACCGCCGACGACTGATGAAGAGGAAGACCTATGAGCAACTCTCGATGCCACGGTCCTTCAATGGATTTACGCCACAATCTCTACAGATCTGTTGCATACAATTTTGGAACCAGAATCCAAGGCGATGGAGGCATGGGATCGGCTGCGGGACATATTTCAAGACAACAAAAATTCCTGTGTGGTCACTCTCGAACATGAATTCTCCCATACAATTATGGATGATTTCCCGACTGCTTCTGCCTATTGTCAACGCCTTAAAGTGTTGTCGGATCAACTCAAAAACGTTGGCGCCCCGGTCTCTAATGATCGGCTTGTACTCCAACTAGTGGCGGGTCTCACTGAAGCTTATAGTGGGGTTGGTACTCTTCTTCGCCAGAGTGATCCTCTTCCTAAATTCTATCAGGCACGCTCAATGCTTGTTCTGGAGGAGGCGGGATTCGCTAAGAAGGTCGCTAGTGGAGCGGCAATGGTCACAACACAGCCTAATGCCCACTCTTCTTCCTCTGATATTCTATCACCACAACGAACTACGTTTGGAGGAAAAAGGAATTCCAAACGTAATTCTGGAAAGGGGCCTAAGAATGGTAAATTTGGTGGTCAAACTAGCGGCGGTGGTGGTCAGCAACGATTGGGCCATCAGTCGTGGTCACAAGGCTGGAATCCCGGACAACAACAATGGCCTTGGCAATGGCCGTGGCCTGTTCCTCCTTGCCCATACCCATCGACACCATGGGCACGACCACCTACTTTTCAGCGCTCACAAGCTCCACCGCAAGGGATTCTTGGACCTCGTCCTCAAGCTTTCTCTGCCACGGCCCCACCATCTGTTACGGACATTGAGGCAACAATGTATACTCTTGGCCTCAATCAACCCGAGCCTAATTGGTACATGGATACGGGCACCACTTCTCATATGACATCCGCACAAGGTACTCTCTCGCCTTATTTCAATTTGAGCAATAAACAAGGTATAATTGTTGGTAATGGTCAATCAATTCCAATTTCTGGTTATGGGCATACAACTTTATCATCTTCCACTCCTTCTTTAGCATTGAAAAATGTTCTTCATGTTCCTCAAATTATTAAAAACTTAATATTTGTTCGTAAGTTCACGACTGATAATTCGGTTTCTGTGGAATTTGATCCATTTGGCTTTTCTGTTAAGGATTTTCAGACGGGGACGCGCCTAATGAGGTGTGAAAGTCGAGGCGACCTTTATCCTATCACCACAAATAAAGTCCAGCCACCATCATCTTTTATTGCATTACCTTCTTCGTTGTGGCATGATCGCTTGGGCCATCCGGGGGCACTTGTGTTAGATTCTCTTAGAAAGAATACATTTATTGAGTGTAACCATACTCGTTCTTCTCATGTGTGTCACTCTTGTTCTCTTGGAAAACTTGTTAAATTGCCATTTGTTGACTCTAAATCTTACACTTTGATGTCGTTTGATATTATTCATTGTGATTTGTGGACGTCTCCTGTTTTGAGTTCTTCAGGCCATCAATATTACATGGTGTTATTGGATGATTACTCTAATTTTGTGTGGACATTTCCTATATCTAAGAAATCTCAAGTTTTTTCCACATTTTTGTCATTTAGAGCATTCATTCGCACTCAATTTGAATGGGAAATAAAAACTTTTCAATGTGATAATGGGCGTGAATTTGTGAATCACTCTTTTCAGGAAGATTGTAATACTCATGGCATGACTTTTCGACTCTCTTGTCCTCACACATCTTCCCAAAATGGCAAGGCCGAGCGTAAAATTCGAACAATAAATAACATTATTCGAACTTTACTTACTCATGCGTCGGTGCCACCATCTTTTTGGCCTCATGCTCTCCAAATGGCTACGTATCTTCTTAATATTCTTCCAAGTAAACACTTAGCCTATACACCTCCTCTTAAAATTCTATATCACAAAGATCCGACGTATTCACATTTACGGGTTTTTGGTTGTTTATGTTACCCTCTCTTCCCCTCACCTACTATTCATAAACTTCAACCTCGATCCACTCCGTGTGTTTTTTTGGGGTATCCGTCAAATCATCGTGGTTATAAGTGTTTTCATTTATCTACAAATAAAATCATCATAAGTCGCCACGTGATTTTTGATGAATTACAATTTCCATTCACCAAAATACACACTCAAATACCACACTCCTACACCTTTCTAGGAGATGACATCTCTCCATATGTTATCCATCATATGTGCCAGATTGTACCTTCTAATCCACCTCCCCCCATCCAGCACTCATCACCAGGACCAACCACGAGTGCTTCTCCATCGGTTCTAACCGCCCCTCCTCCTCCTCCTCTCGATCCCGGAATGCCTACTCTCTCTACTCGACCCATCACTCGTAGTCAACGTGGAATTTTTAAACCAAACCCTCGTTTTAATCTCCACACGACAATCCAAAAATCCCCTTTGCCGAAAAACCCTGTGTGTGCCCTTCGGGACCATAATTGGAAATTGGCTATGGATGATGAGTTTAATGCTCTTATTGCAAATAAGACGTGGGAGTTGGTGCCCCGTCCCCCTAATGTTAATGTTATGCGCTCAATGTGGATTTTTACTCATAAAATAAGATCTGATGGTTCTTTTGAGAGGCTTAAAGCCCGTCTTGTAGGTGATGGAAAATCTCAACAGGTTGGCGTGGATTGTGGTGAGACGTTTAGTCCAGTGGTAAAACCAGCTACTATTCGAATGGTCCTCAGTTTGGCCCTCTCCAAAGCTTGGCCTATTCACCAGTTGGACGTAAAGAATGAGTTCTTACATGGGACTCTCAACGATGTTGTGTATATGCATCACCCTCTTGGGTTCAGGGACGCCAAATATCCTAATCATGTGTGTCTATTGAAAAAGTCTTTATATGGTTTGAAGCAGGCTCCCCGGGCTTGGAACATGAGATTTACAGATTTTGTGTCCACTATTGGTTTTACCTGAAGTACGTCTGATCACTCTCTCTTTGTGTATCGACGAGGTTCTCATATGGCTTATTTGTTGTTATATGTCGACGATATCATACTAACTGCTTCGTCTGACGCCATTCGTAAGTCTATCATTTCTCAACTTAGTTCCGAGTTTGCTATGAAGGACTTGGGTTTCTTGCATTACTTCTTGGGGATAGGTATTACACGACATGCAGATGGTCTATTTTTATCTCAACAAAAGTATGCCGCTGAGATAATAGAACGGGCTGGTATGTCATCTTGTAAACCCTCTTCAACTCCAGTTGACACTAAACCTAAGCTCAGTGCCACTTCGGGTGCACCAGTTGCAAACCCATCTCTCTACAGGAGCCTTGCAGGGGCGCTTCAATATTTGACATTCACACGGCCCGATATATCATATGTTGTTCAGCAAATTTGCCTATTTATGTATGACCCTAGAGAAGAACACATGAATGCCCTGAAACGTATTGTACGATATATTCAAGGCACTATTACTCATGGTCTTCACTTATACCCATCTTCGGTGACGTCACTTGTCTCATACACAGATGCCGATTGGGGGGGTTGTCCAGACACTCGACGCTCAACATCGGGTTATTGTGTGTTCCTCGGCGACAATCTGATATCTTGGTCGGCTAAGCGACAAACGACATTATCTCGTTCAAGTGCTGAGGCTGAGTATCGTGGGGTAGCTAACGTGGTTTCCGAATCGTGTTGGCTACATAACTTATTACTTGAATTGCATTGTCCTGTTTCCATTGCTACGCTGGTATATACCGATAACATCAGTGCTATTTATCTTGCCGGCAACCCTGTGCAACATCAGCGGACGAAACATATAGAGATGGATATACATTTTGTTCGGGAGAAGGTAGCTCGAGGACAGGTCCGTGTCTTGCATGTTCCATCTCGTCACCAACTCGCAGATATATTCACAAAGGGACTGCCGTCAGTTCTTTTTGATGATTTTCGTGACAGTCTCTGCGTTCGTCGACCTCCCGTTTCGACTACGGGGGTGTGATAGAATATATATGTAAATAAATAGCAGTATGTGTAGGTATTGAATTATGATTACTGTTCCCATAGTCATAGCCTAAAATTATGCGTAGAGTGTGTATATCTTGGAACTCTTTCAAGGAATGAAATCAACAGATTATATTCTTACACAAAGGAATGCAGAATATTAAGAGCCAGAAAATTGAATTCAGAACGGTTAGAATTCATTGTCAAAGCTGGTTTTCCTACAACTCTTCACTTGCTATTTTCATTTTGTGTTATTTCACCATTTTGTTGGTCATGCCTCTCAAGTTTCTCCTTCTCCTCGCTTGTGCCGAATAAATTAGCACTTTGGCCGTCGCCTAATCGATGATATTTCGGGGGCTGTAATTGCAGCTGCGCTTGAGTGGTGCAAATATAGGTTGAAAAATATGCAGAAAGTTATGATCAATATGTGATGATCAGGGAACATAAAACTCATTTCTATATGCGTGTATTTTTTTTTGGACATTTGGAAACAAAGGTTCTATGTCTGGAGTTGGATTAAAAGCTTTATCTTCATTCAATTTCTGCATATCATGTTTGTGTGATTGCATATTATTATAATGACTATGGGCTTATTGAGTATGGGTAATTCTTTCGGATGCACATGCACTGCATCTGGGGAGCGTCTCGTCTCTGCTGCAGGAGATTGAGATCTTCAAGAAGCTTAGGCTTTGTTGGAGTACAATCCTCATTTAGTAGAGCTATCTTATACTATCAATTGTTGACTTTGATTATGCTCTTCTTTCCGTCTCTTTAGATTGTTCCGCCTTTTTGCTTTAGTCTAGGGTTGATATTAATCTCAGGTGAATTTTTAGAAATGATTATGGTTAACAAATGAATCACTGAGTTCCTGAGGACCAGTGTTTTAAATATGGACAGTGAATACATTTTTAGGAGTTTTGAAATGTTTTTTTTCTCTACTTTTACAGACTGCCTTGATGCAAGCTTGCCAATATGGTCACTGTGAATTGTCCTGATTCTGATTCTTTTTAAAGCCAATGTAAGAAATAACATATTTTCTATTTTTTTATATTAGGTTCACAAATCAAATTATCTGAATGGAGGAACAACACTCCATTTAGCTGCTTTAAATGGCCACTCTTGGTGCATCCGACTTCTCCTGGATGATTACATTCCCAGTATCCCCGATTTTTATAGCATCTCAAGGAAAAGATTGAGAAATGATGAATATGTTTCAGAGTTTGATAAAGGGTACTTTTTTTGACAAAATTTATCTTTGTTGTTCTCTGAGTAATCTATTTTTATTTTTTATTATTTTTAGTGTACTCAATCTGTTCAATCATCAATAGACATGTTGATGGCGGTGTTACTGCCCTTAATATGACTGCACTGAATGGAAACTATTCACCTGCTTCTGGATCTAAGGACTTCGGTATTTGATATAACAGTGGAAGATGGAGCTTCTATTGATTTAATAGGTGAGATTTTTTATTTCTCTATGCATGCAAATTGTGCGCAGGGTTCTTGCTTTGCTCGAAACTTAATTGTTTGTTCATACTTGATTACACTAGAAAAAGTAGTTTGTATTACATTGAATTGTTGTTTCTCACTAAAAATGCTTATGGTTATTGTTCTTTGTTTCTTTTCTTATTACTTTTTGTTCCTTACTTATCTATTTTTTTGGATATGTATCAATTTCTTTTGCAGGTTCCGGTAGCACTCCCCTCCATTTTTTGGGTTTTCTTCATGAGTTTTTTAATTAGCATCATATTCATTACTTGGTTTGTGCATTTTTTTCCATGTAGTGTTATTTTGGTCGATGAGTTTTGATTGAAGCTTAATGATACTTGTGGCAGTTTGGTGCTTACTACTTTAATTAGGTATGAGAAGTGAAAAGTTTATAGGTGGACGGAGAGAGTAGTTAGTTATTTTAAATATGAATTAATATTTAACAAGTCATAGATATTGGTTGCTAAAAAAAAACAAGTCATAGATACTCTGTATTAACTTTTTCTATGTTTATTGAGATGGGTGCTCATTTCGTTTGATAGGTCATGCGTCATGGGCTCTTCATGTATGCAACTATTCCATCCATTTGGAGTGGCCAAGCACAAATTTACATACTCACGGTTTGTCAATATGAGATTGTAAGCTTAGAAAACACAAATGCTTAGTCTTTTTTTTTCATCTAACATTTCATTTCATTTCAATTTTCTATTTAATTGTGTGTTTCTTTTGCAACTTAGGTATGTTGATGTAGCAATGAAGGTAGGTATTTCAGATCTCAGGTATGTTGATGTTTTTGGTCGCAAGAACTTTAAATTTTACATGTACAATGGTGTGCCTCTGTTCCACAGAAAACTCATAGGAACCCGGAGGCCGAATGAAGATTTGAAATTAGAGCTTGCGGAAAAAGATGTTGAAGACAATGGTAATTTGGGCGATTCTATTGATTTTGAGATTCAACAATCAAAATATTTTTTTTCGGACACTTATACTCTCTATGTATTTACTTATTTACATTTGTATTTTTCACTTAAATAGCAGGTGTGTTTTCCATATCTTTTATTATTTTTGTACTCCATATTTTTTATATTCTCTATGTATCTCTTTTTATTATGTTTGCAGATCGATTTTAAACTCGATGTTTCCCTCAATTAAATCGAGATGCTTTGCTTAAATTTTATGAGTTTTCCAAGTATTGCTTTCTCTCTCTCTATCTCTTCCTATTTTCCGTTTTAGCTACCTA
Source organism: Galeopsis tetrahit (assembly GCA_963675135.1). Taxonomy (NCBI): domain Eukaryota; kingdom Viridiplantae; phylum Streptophyta; class Magnoliopsida; order Lamiales; family Lamiaceae; genus Galeopsis; species Galeopsis tetrahit. The sequence goes on along the minus strand of OY776127.1, from coordinate 17,638,747 downwards.
TTTTTATTTATATGTTTAAATTTTATTGTGATATTCATGAACGTGTATGCCATATCTTATGAATTTTATTTTGCCTATTTTTATTGAATCACATTAATATTGACTTGATCATCACCTTGATTAACACTACAAAAAAAACCTGATTTTGATACCGAAATTTTGAGACGAACACCTAACCCGTCTCTTATAGGTACAAGGATTAAATACGGATTAGATTGGTATTCCTATGTATTTCTCATCCATCAGTTTTTTTTCAGGATGAAGATTCTTGAAACTCATTCCATACATGACATTCTCATCTCCACGTCCTTGTGTATGGACGCAAATTTGATTCATGTATTAATGATTTGATGGCGTCTACCAATGGTAATTAATTTACTACAAACTTGGTTGTTGCTACTTGTTTTTATCTAAGTTAGGCGCTCCATTTTGACAAATTTTGTGCTTATAGATTCTTTGGTGATAGGTAAGTCATATTGCAAGGAAATAAACAAGATAACTTTGATTAGCTCAAATCAGCTCGAAGTTATTAAGGGCGAATCATGGTGAATATATATCAGATATCAGCGATAGATTAGAGCAGTGCATCCATAATGATTACTTGGTAAGCATTCTTCTATCATCTTCTCTCATTTACTCCTGCAGTTGGCCTCACCATTTGTGGATCGTCGAAGGAATCAACTATTTGGGGTATTAACTATAAATATTTAAAATTGTTAATTACATTTAGCACTCCCAAAAAATTGATTCCGCCGGTCAATAAATGGCTGACTCTAATCATGGGATGTTGTTTCTCACTGCTCCCTACTTGTCTTATTGCATAGTACTATGTATTTAACTTCTCAATACTATTATATTTACTCTTAAATTATTTAATGGTAGATTTAGTTGCTAATTTTAATTTTATAATTTTCCATGGCAGTTCTTGCTTCTGGACTTTGGGTGGCTCCTGGTGACACGAAAGAAGTTGCAGTTGCCATATCGCAAGCTTTAAGAAACTGTATAGAAACTTTATGCCATGTGTTTCTTGTGATTGGTTAACACATGTAATATCTAGCTAACAATTCTTTTATTTATTTTGACAGAGCTCGTAGAGGGCTTTCACATTTACATTTTGGAGATGCATTTTCAAAGTATCACCCATTCACACAAAATGAAGAATGATTCAGGTCTGTTTTTAGAATTCATATTGATTCTACTTATTTGAATTTGGGAATTATTATTTGTATTGAACATGATTTTCTATTTTAAGAATTTTATTTATTGGGTTTGGAGATATCTTACGTTTAATAATTTGCAGCCGCATTAAACTCAAGCTTATTATGACATCTTTGATGTGCATTTTAGGGAAGCATATAGATGGACAATTTTTTAGTTGCAGTAGTATAGGGAACTGGCTTTTCTATGAGTATTTCTTTATTGTCTTATATTCCCCGTGTCCCAGAAAACCTTTCATACTTATTATTCACCCACTTTATTAAAAATATTATAATAAATAGAATTTTGTGATATAATTTTATAAAGAAATAAATAGGTGAGTTGACTTGTGTGTATGTATGGACCCTAAAAACAATGACATTAAATGTAATATTATAGATATTGTACTAGTGGAATTTTTAAAGGACCGAAAAAGTAGGTGTCAAGGTATTATGGGATGGAGGGAGTAATAAATAAGTTTGGATCTTATTACTTTCTTTGATGTTTTGCAGGAGGGTCAAACTGTGGCTAAGTTTATCTTTGCAGGAGGATCTTATTACTCACATAATAAAAGAGTGTTAAACATGTTTTTAGTGTTTTAGTGTCGAGATTAATCCTTGGCGAGTCGTTTCCGCCTTCAGTTTATTTATCTCTTCCGATTATAGGGGTTGTAGTTTAGCTGCTCTGACTGAGCTCAACTTCAACATGATTTGTAATTCACACTACTTAAATTGCAAGCGAGGGAAATCATTGTTGTTAGCTTCATTATTCTCTTTTAAGTATGGTGTTAGTTCATATGAATATATGATGTCAAGTATTAGCTCATATGATGAAAAATATCAAATATATTCAGGACACTTAGTTTTTCAGCTGAATTTTATAACAACTTATAATGTATTACAAGAAAATTTATTACCAAACGATTTAATTTCGTGAGACTATTAGAAAATTACCCATTTTTTAACTTAAATTTTGTTCCGAAAAATTGGAACAAGCTTAGCTTTTAATTAATAATATTTTTCAAAGTTTAACTCTATTTATTGTGTCACTCAAAATTACTACAAAACAATAGGAAACACAACCTTTTAAAATCTTGTAAAGAGCTCCAAAACTATAGTTATATGATTATTATTTTAACTATTCTATGTAAAGCAATGGAAAAATAGAAACAAACAAATTGACGAAAGGTTTATAAATTTAAAAAATAAAATTACAGAGCTAAAATCTAGTTATCTAATAATAAGTCAACAACTTATTAAGCCCAAACATAGTCTATAATAAATCATTAATGTAAAGATAAATAACGCAATTCATCATAATCCATAACCATAAGTTTGTAATTCACAAAATGCAAAAATAACTATCCAAGTATCCTACAAAAATAACACTATAACATAACTTCAAGTTATTAGTTTATAATCATAATTCATAACCACAAGTTAAAATTTAGTATATATATAAAATAAAAATACTCTGCATATAATTTCTATTTACTGTTCAATCGAATTAATTTATTTTTCTTAAAATCGTACCACCATTCGAACACCGAAAATTGTAAGTATATTTTAAAATTGAAATCGAATTATTTAAATAAAAATCAATAAAATATAGGAGTAACATTTTAATTCGATTTAATTTTGACTAAAATAATTACACTAGTTAATCTGAGGGCTCAAAAGAGTAAACAAGTCAAGGAGCTCTCATAAACGAAATCGCACACAAGCAAGGGTTTTAGCTCTGAATTAATGGCGAATCCGAAGCAAGCATCTCTTCGCCCATGGTTTCTCGATCTCCTACCTCTCATGGTCGTTCTTCTCATTTTCGCCCATGTCATCGCTCTGGTCAGGATTACTCACTATTTCTCCATCAAAACTGATTTTTATCGAATTTTCGCTCATTCCTGCTAATGTGTGTGTCGGTGCAGGCTTACTGGATTTACAGATTAGCAACTGAGAAGCAGCCGAATAGAAGGAAGAAGCACTAGGAGAATGAAGCACTAAAATCGAATCAATTTGCAGAGGTGTAAAAGAGGTAAGAAGAATTTGATGGACTCGTTAGGTTTTCGACTAATTTGTGCTTTAATCCTTCTATTTTTTTATATGCCAAGTGTTTAGCTACATATCTGCTGCCCTTTGATTTGCTGCGTGATTTGTAGTTCGTAGCTATACTTGGATAGTTTAGTGTAATATTGATTTTGGGATAAAAAGAGAAAGTAATATAATTAGCTACGTTTCTGGATTTTTCTTCTAAATCAAAAATTTATTATATCTGATTACATGGATTTGTGATCGCTTGAGTTGGAATCAATAAGGCTCATTGTCTAATGTGCAAATTGTGGAATAAGGAACTGCAGATTGTATAATCATCTTGAATTTGCAGTTCATCTTTTTTTGCATTGAGAACGCAGGAGATAATTTTTGAGATAGTTAACACATTCTAACCAGATAGAGGGATAAATGTTTTTTTCTGTCTCAGGCAGTCTCTTCGGCTGATTTTTTCGTTGTTAGTGATGCCTCGTGCAAGTTCTCTTGGAGGAGGGTGAAAGTTCTCTTGTAAGTTGCAACTTAAATGTGTTCAATTCTTATGGGCTCATTTGTTTCCGGGTTTGGGTGCAGACTGTGCAGTATCTATTGATCAATGTAAACAAATACATAATTGGTGGATGATGATGACTGTAATAGTTCTGTATATGTTCCTCTGGATATGTAATTTTAGTTCTTAACCATGCTTCGAAAATATATGTTGAAATGTGAAGTTTCCATTTGTATAAATAATTGTATATATGCCAGGAGTGAAGCTAAAGTACTAGTTGTTGCACTGTATTGTTGATGAATGTCTATACTTAGTTCCATATTTACTAGATTGTCAATCATAGACTATATATAAAGTGAAACTAAAACTATAAGTTGATGCATATGATTGAATTACTTAGCTGCATTGTTCCTGGACTTGAGAAAGCTATGAGTAGTCTGTAAGCTCTTGCACTTAGAATTGTTGAGACTAGTCGGCTTTTTGGTCTTTCCTCTGTGCATATGAACTAACCTAGATGATGGGCAAGGGTAGGAAGATACACTAATTCAACTTGGATAGGGACCATGGATGAACAATAGATGTAGGCCCAGTTTGGTAGGGTAGATTCATTAGCCTAAGTTAGATGTCTAATCAGGCCTAAAATAAAATATCTACCCGACACGCAAAACACACTCGATAATGTGCATACCAATTGACTTAAAGAAACAACATTTGCAATTCAATCTGGGTTAGTGGAGATATACGGAGCTGACCATAGATATGTCAAAATATCTACCAAACGGCTCCTTAGTTGTCTAACTCTTCCTATATAGAGTCTTTATCGGCAGTAGATATGTAGAGATCTAACCAAGTAGAGAGAGCTCATGATCTGAGTGCTCAAGGGAGGAAGAACACTCACATTTTGTTCTGGTGTGGTCAAGAATTACAATGTATTATTATTATTATTATTATGTAGTGGGCTTTTTAATTTAAGTTGAGTCTTTTTAATTAAGTCTAGAACAAATAGACCGTGTGTTTTATTACTTAGGACTTAAGTTATGGTTATATTTGAGTCTATTTAAATATGAGTTTCTAGAGTCGAGAATTAATATTGGTCGAGAACAATGTTATTTATGACTTACTACTATTTATCGATGTACTGTATATTGATGAAATGATATCGTTTTATGCAATACAATTGAATTTATATATATTTTTAATATAAGAATGTCTATGCTGACAGTATGTTCTGTTAATAAAAATAGGATTGATCATTGATGAGATGTTTAAATCATCTGCTCATGAATTAGAAAAGTCTTTCTTTGTATTCAAATGATGTCCTAACATCTTTGCATATCAGAATATACATTTATCAATATATGTTGAACAATCAAACAAGATTTAAAAAAGAAAATTGAAAGATTTGAATATATTTTAGAAAGGACAAAGTTTTATGTTTACTTCGATATAGTACTTTTTATGCATTAACGTATAGTGATTTTGAGAAGAATATTCATGAAATCAAATATTCCATTTTTTAAAACATAATGTTCTGTATGTTTAAAAGTACTGGAGTATATTTTTTTTAAGGAGTTAATGTGAACATGTTGAAGGAGAGCTACTTTTACGAAAGTTAAAAATGGAGGAAGTAATATCTTTCGCTTGGAAATTGAAAAAACAAAAACGCAGCTAATCATCTGAACTATTAATTTTTATTTTATATTTTTGTTCGCGAGGAAAGTAAAGTATCTTTTCTTATACTCCATTTCTTCAGCAATTATTTTCACATTTGTAAGTAAGAAAAATCTCTCATAAACTTTACCCTTACAAAATTAATAATATTATATAAAATGTCATTATTTTTTGATCGACACATGTATAGTATACAAATCAACACATTTTTTTTACTTAATAAATAAAAAATTGCCAAATTATCTATTTTGCTCATAAATATAAAGTAAGAGCTTCAAGTTATTGATACATCTTCCTTTAAACAACCTTCTTATTAACCATAATTAAGCTCATGAAGTATGATACACTATCCCTTTACCTGCAAATTCCTTGTGACACACATATATATACATGAGTTTAATTCATTATTACTAGAAGAATCTAGCATTCTAGTTTCTTGAGTGTGTAGCAGCTAGTTATTTACATCCATTAGGTGCAAATCCGAGGTTCCCTCCTGCAACATCATAGACCACCTCCAATGTCTTCTGCTGAGTGTTTCCAAAGATGGTAATGTCCGTGTCGTCACTATTACCCGCAAAGGCAAGACACACTTGCGATTTGCTAATAAGTACGAGTATCCCGGTAGGATCCAAGTCCACTTTAGCATTGCCACCGAAGGTGAAGGATATTTTTGGAATTGAGACAGTGGTGTATCCGCTAAAGTCATAGCATGTGTCTAGTATTGAATAGGACGGAGCGCTACGGTACTTGGCCATCAGCTTCTTGAATGCAGCGCTCAATGTGGAGTAGGCGTTCGGTGGGAGGCGCGTGATGACTGTGCCAGAGTCTATGATGCCCCCTGCGGTCTTGAAAACGGATTGCCCGATCCCTAGTTGGACCCCTCCGACGCTTATGCCAACAATGTCGATGAAGTAGAACATACTCCCTTGTGATCGATCGAAAGGTGTGAATTTCACATTTCTTGGAGCTCCCTGTTTGCTGCCTAGTGTCAAATGCCCTGTTGAGCTTGTAGTTGATGGGAGGCAGTATGAGAAGTATTTCCCATATTTTGCTGCAGTTTGAGATACAAATGATAGGGAGTTTCTACCAAGGCCTAATAATCCAGCAGTGCTGCCAAACAGTCCTTGATTGTTCTCTCCACATCCGAATAGAAATCTTGGGAAGATGTCAATTGCTGATATGGTCAATTTCTCTTTCCCCAAGAACCCCACCGAGAAGGACTGGTCGCCGTACTGAATCGCGTAAACGCACGTGGCGGTGGAGCAACCGGGGCTGTTGCCGGTGGCGGACGAGAGCTGAGAGCACTCGCCTGAATTGCACGATACGTTCGAGTATGAGCTCGACGTGGAAGGGTTGAAGATGGGCTCTTGTTGTTCGTAGCATGATCGAACGCACGGTTGGCATTGCGTCCATGTTAGGTCACTTCCCGTGTCGAAAACGAGAGATAGGGTTTTTCTTGGGGTTCCGAGGCCTACGGTGACGATGTAGTTCCCGGAGCCGAACGAACGACCCGATTGGACGGGGAGATTGGTTTTCTTACCCTTGAGATTGTTTGAGTTGGAGTTGTCGATTAATTTGTTCGAATTTTGATTGATTCGAGCTCGGATCGACTCGACTCTGGATTGGTCATGGGAGAGGACCTCACTTAGGGGTGGTACCTTTGTATCACTTTGTTGAGAACAAGGACCATGCTTGTGAAAAACTTCCAATGTAGATTGTCTCTTGTTTCTACCTGCAATTCATGCTTCATCAATTACATGTGAAATGTGGTCTTAATAGCTCTAAATTGATAGTTTCTATTTTTCTAGTTTTCAATCTTTCATATTGATAGAAAAAATCTAATTTTACTATATTTCATGTCCTCCATTAACATTATTCCTAAAATTGAATACAAGAGAATCTAACCCCCACAATTAATAAATTTTGATAGGCCGACAAATTGTGAAATTGAAATCACCACATGCATAGAAGAACAGACAAGACACCAAACCAGCTTATTAAATTATTCTTTCTTCAACTGATGAAACAAAACAAAACAAAACTTGTTTCATAATCAAAATACAGCTGTGCTGCACTTCAAAATATCCAGCTCCAATAATTACTATCAAAAGTTGTCATTATTGAATTTTGACAGCTAAAAAAGCAAATAATTATAGATGCTTAAACTAAATAAATACATAATCTGCATGAGAGGTGAAGAAGTTTATGTAATACTACTTTTTAAAAATTAGAATATCATTAAAATCTGTGCAAACGAATCAAATTAGTTAGATTCAAAAATCGGATACCGAGACATTAAAAAAAAAAAAAAAAAAACTGCAAAACGTATGTTCCCATTTCTAAGGCAGAAAATGATCCAAGTCTTTGTGACCAAATTAAATTAATTATTTTATTTTATTTTTTCTTCCAATCATTAATTATAGCGATTAATTAAAGAAAAAGAAAGAAATGAAAATGATGATTGAGCCACAAATAAAGTACTAAGTAGGTGTGTCGAAGAAGAATGGTCCCAACAAACAAGCTTTGCTAAGGAATAATTTTGGACCATGTTACATCAACACACTAAATCAAGTTTTTATCATATTGTTTTTGAATACTCCCTCTGGCCCGTGCTATATATTATTCATAGCTTTTAGACACATAAATTAAAAAGTGTGATAAAATAATAGATACAGTATAAATAATGTAATGATAGAAAGAACGCAAAAAATAAATAAAGTACAGTATAATGAAATTATAGATAAAGTGTTTACTAAAAGAGAACGAGTAATATATAATGGAACGAAGTAAGTACTACATATATTAGGTATACTTTCATTAAAAAAGAAAGAAAGCAGTGGGACACTCTTTTAGCACAATTATCTAGCTAATTGTTTACAGGTGACCATATCCTATAAGAAATTTCTCAGGCAAATTATTAGTACATGAGATTACATTACTGCCCCTTAATGAACTTCACTGTAAAGCTTGATCAAGGCACTGTAAAGCATGAGATTACATTACTACCCAAGTCATTAAATCAAATTATATTTTAGTCTTTTTTATCTGAAGTTTGAACCTAAGATGTAAAAAAAGTAAGAAATCACACTACAACAAAATCCATGATTCAATTTCCTTGCTATTAGCGAGGGTTATAACGAGGAATTATAATTTTGAAATTTAACGAGAGCGTTTGTAAGGATTACAATACCCTCAATATATAATGAGAGTATTTTTAAAAAATGATCAATTTTATCGTGGATGTATCGAGATGACAACAACAATATTTACTTTCTATAGTACAACCAAATAAATCTTGTATGCACAAATTAAACACAAAATTCATAGTTCACTATATATATATATATAAATAATAACAATAATTATATTTCCACACATCCAAATATGTATTATATCTATGATCAAAGAACCTAAAACTAGCTAGAAGAAAAATTAAAATAAAAAAAGAAGTAATTAACCTTTTTTAGTGCAGAGAGAAGCTGGCAAAAGAGAGTTGATTTCAAGAGTGTGGAAATGGGTGGTGTGAATGCCAGTTTCTGCAGTAGTGCTGCTCATCAGAAAACATGAAGATATTATTATGAATGAAAAAAGAGAAAATGGAAGAAGAAGAAGAAGAAAGAGATAATTGGAGGAATTGGCCATAATGTTTGTTTCTTTCTTTATGAAAATCTATGGCTTGTGGTTGTGGCCTTGTTTCCATATACATACTATATATAATAGATTGAGATAGACTTTCAAGAATCCACATCACCCCCATTATGAATTTTTTTTTTCTTTTTCCTTTGGGACATAGCTAAACTTTTTTTTTTTTTTTGAGGCAATTTATATTTTGATTTGAGATGTTAAACAGGTTGATTTTAATTTATTAGGGTCAGATCTATAGGGTCGTGAATCTGAATAAACTTGGGTTTACTAGTTTGCTTTTAATGGTTCATTAATAGTTGAGCGGCCAGCAGGTTAAATGGGCCACTAATGGGTTACACACCGTTTAAAATATCTATGATATAAATAGTGTAATTTAAATTCACTACATATAATTACAATATACATAATAATATAATTGATTTGTTGTTAAATAAATTCAACCACATCAACTAAATTATACTAACAATTAATACTTCAAATCGCTACCACACAATATTTTTATTCATACTTGAACAAAATCATGTTAGTATCTTATAAGTAACTCATTTCAAGCAAAAACTAGTGATTATCTAAGACATTCATTAATTATAGGTGCTCCCTCTAGATATCAAATTAATTGCCTTCAGCCAACTATAAAGGAAATATTTGATGAGGTAAATGTTTTTTATTTTTTTCTTGTTGACTCATTTGTTGTAATTTTGTATAATTACCCTTATTTATTACTCCATATAGTTATCTGTTTATTTATTATTTACTTATATTTTTGAATGGAAGCTTCTTAATCTATGAAATAAATATTTAAAAAGACTATGTTTGGCCAGTCAACTTGAGAGGAAAAAGAGAGGAGGGGTTCACTTTTTTTCTCTGGAAAATTAAAATTCTACTTTAGCTTAAAATTCTAATTTAATATTAAAAATTAAATTATTATTTCTAAACTTTAACTACTGCCAGCAGTTCCGCTGTTAAAAAAAAATACGCAATCGGACATGAACCTTCTCCCAAAAAATAAGTTCTTGTAATTTTTTAATAAATTTCAAAGAGGGATAGATATATAATAAAATAATAAGTGAAAATACAAAAATATTAAAAAAAAAAAAAAAATTGAGAGTACCCATGTCCTATAGCGAACACTCACTAACCAATATAGTGTAATAGAAAATAGAGCATAATGGATTCTAGTACCAGGTGGAAATCTACCCCCACTTCAATTACTTATTTATTTTGTTTGTTGAAACTCCAATCTCTATTCCCACTTATAAGCCACACAATTGGGTTGTTGACCAATGGAGGCCAATAACAACTTACAACAATATCAATTGCTCATAAAGGAAAAAATAAATTTTTTTTTTTGAGAGGTTTACAAGATCATTACAGATAGTAATACAACTTCAAGAACTTAAGTACAAGATCTTCTGCAAACCCGTGCGGATCACTATGGCATCGTTGTCCACTCCTATCGTTGAGAAGAGGAAAAACGTGTGTACCCTTTATCGCTAAATGAGACTCAGGTCTTCATCCTCAAACCGAGACAACCCCACACTAAGATGTTCTCATGTCAAAAAAAGAAGACTAAAAAATAGAACAAAGTTCCACCAAATACCGACCCAACGGACATTCAAGCCCATCTCAAAAGAAACCCACAGAGGAACCCACAGAGGGGGAGGAGTCCCAGAATTGGGAAATCAAGAGAAACCCACAGAGGGGGAGGAGTCCCAGCAAGGAAAAGGGGTCCCAACAAGGGAAAAATTGTAGCAGGAAAGGAAAGAGACAATAAAAACAGTAAAACTAAAAGAAGCGTAAAACAAAAGCAAGAAATAAAACTATCTAGAAAAAACTGTAAATCGGGATCAACGGCTAATTTATCCAGACGGTGACCGTAGCTCCGTTGGGTAAAACTAACCATCGATCCCTACTACGTACTAGGAAAATTACATAGATTGATTAAGGGCCGACGAGGGGAGGTCTGTTCAAAGGGCGGCGGCTTACACGGTAGTGACGGCGGCAGAGGCGGCGCTGGAGTCCGGCGGAGACGGCGACAATAGATCGTAGCTTTTCCTGGGCAGATCTAAGTAGATATTTTAGATCGGTACATATTTATTTTGTGAAACTCGATTTGGGGGTGGTTGGAGACGGAGGACGGCGGCGAGCGCGCCGGAATCGAAAACCCGTAGTCAATCTACATGGAGGGGTGGGAGCCGATGGTGAAGGTGGGAGGGAAAATCACCGGAAAAGGAAGAAAGCTACTGCTTTCTGAAGTGGGAGGAGAGAGGGGAGAGAGCTTTTCTAGAGAGAATCTAGAGAATGAAACATAAAAAAAAAAAAAAAAAATCATTCTCACCAAAAATATGTTTCAATTTTTTTTAAGTAACCCTGTTTTGATAAATCTTGTGTTTTGTGTCGACATGATAATAATAATAATATGACACTATAAGATCAAATACGAATAAGATACGATAAAGTTACATGTCCACACGAACACAATAATTTTCATGTCAACTTGATATTTTTCGTATCGACGTGACACAGCACTACTGGCGGATCCGAGATTTCAAATTCGGGGGTGCGAAAAATATTAAGTCATACGGCTCGAGAAAACTTTAAAAAAAATAAAAAATTACATAACCTTCAAATAAAAAAAATTACACTTATACTCCTTTTATTTTCTTGAATTTGAGGTGAATTAAATGATGGGGTTGAAGAAGACTCCCTATCCATTGAGACTCGTCTATTTGAAAAAGTGCAACGAGCTTCTTGAGATTTCATTCCCTTGAACATAAATTCTCGAAGATCAAATTATTTTTTTGTTGTCTTAAGCTTCTTTAATATAAGTTTATCTTTAGTCATTTTTTAGTTGAATGAGATAGTGAGTTGAAAATAATTAATTTAGCATAATGTAACAAATTAGTAATTATAATACAAGCTCTAATTGTTAATTCATAACTTATTCCTAATTGAATTAGATAGTAAAATAATTATTATTATATAAACTCTAATTCATAACTTATAAGTTATGGACCAAAATAAATTTATTCATAAATTAAACACAATAATCAAATTAAATAATAATTACTCCATAAATATAAAATATGCGTACTTGTATAGACTATGTGTCAAGTGCAATTTATAATTCAAAGCAGAATGAAGAAAGTTATGAATTAACCATTAGAGAAATGGTTGTGAGTTCAGAGCAGAATGGAGAAAGTGTAATATTCGTACTTGTATAGACTAAGTGTCAAATGCATTTTATAGTTACGAACTTTTTTTTGGGCATTTTAATCGTGGAGATGCAGATTAGATTAACCTAATACAATTTTTTTTTAACCTTAAATATAAAATTTTAAAAAAAATCTCAATTTGGGGTACAGCTAATTCTATTCTCCCTCCACCAGTGCACAGCACGATAACGACATGATACAAAATCAATAAATTTAAAATTGCATTTAAATATATAAAAATAAAATATTTATTTAAATTTAAAAAAATATTGTGACATTATCATGTTATAATTAAGTACATGTCATTATCATATCGTACTATATCACGAATCTGACACGATAACAACACGAATATGATAAAGTCAAATACTAATATGTAATTTTCGTTTTGTGATATCACGTTGTATCCGGAATCGACACCCCTACCCCTATCTAGTACAAGGTTAGATTTTATAACTTTTTATATCATACTTTTAGCATTTTATAATTGTTCCATATTTGTTTACCTTTTTTTTTTTTTTGTGGCTTCTATACTAGTTTACCCATTTTTTAAGAATAAATAATTTTATCACTTTAAATACTTTTAAATACATATTTTGTATATCTATTTTATCACCTTATTTGCTTTATTACTTTAAATAAACATCTACTATTTTAAAATATATATCTGAATTATGTTTTTAACAATTTTTACTAATTGACACTCCTACAATTTTTTGTCCGTTATAGTATTTCCTGCCACATTTGCTTTTAATTTAAAAAAAAAATGTAAAGTTTTTAAAATCAATATATAAGTTTCAAAAGTGTCGATTTTATCTCATGCATTTCCACTTAAATATATAATGACCCTGAAGTTAGTCCCGAATTAATGTGATATTTATTAATCAGTGGTATTTCATCTAACTTTTTCTTAAATTCTTTCTTTTGTGGGGAACATTTTATCCAATTAAGCAATTAATCCACTTCTATCTAATCTTTTTTTTTTTTAAATCCATTGAACTAGTCATATCCCACCAATGCAATAAAAATAAATTTAGTTTGTCAATTTTTTTACTTTATATATTTAAAAAGGTTAGTGGTAAAAACATTATTTGCACGGGTGTTTAAACCTAATTTATCAACCACGACTTCAATTGATTATTTATCTTGTTCCAACATTCCAAATTTTAATGTGTAGTACACTAGTACTTAATCTATAATTGTAATGAAATAAAATAAAATGTATAAAAAATCTTCACAAGATCAATCGAGCTGATCCAGTTTCATTAACATCTTGCAACTTGGTGATTATTTTGGAAAATGCTGGATATTTGATCATTTATTGCAAATAAAATATACTCCATCCATCTCACAGAAATTTGCATACACCAAAAAAAAATTGTTTTTATAATCTTCCTTCTCAAAATACACACGTATTTATTCATATATCATTACTTTTCTACACACAATCTATTTTTTTTATTTATTCTATTCATAAAAGTTTACAAAACTATCCCTAAAAACTCTATTAATTACACATTTTTTTATTACATTTCTTAAAAAATGTGTGGGTGCTCGGAACGGAGGGAGTAATATTTTATCCTGCATATGTAATTGAACTGAGTGGAGCTGAATCTGATATATAGTACAATAAACGTAATCACTGAAGAAATGAAATACAAAATAAATCCAGTTTGTGAGATTCAAAGAAAGTCCAGTGAAACAAGCTAAGTAAATTTTCAAGAAATAACATTGATTTCAGACATGGCAAATTCCTGAAGTTCAACAAACATCTACTCCATAATTATCTATTCAATAAACAAATACATACATCGTATATAGTGGAGTATTTAATTTCACCATGATTTTAAGCTTCAAAATTTAAGCCACTTCTTCTCCTTCTCTTTCCTACTAACTGCATTCGACGTAGATGCACGAGCCTCTTCTGCATCCGCAAGAGCTTTACGAGTCTCGTTCAGCTTCCGCATAGCAGCATCATGCACCACTTTCTCTTTCTTGTTTCGTTCCACCATTTCCTCGAGTTTCTCAGCTTGCAACTTCAAATTTTTTATCTCGTCTTCATAAGCTAGTATCGCTCGTCTATCCTCCTTCTTTCCTTCCCCATTTTCCTGCTTCTTCGCAGAACCCCCGTTCACAACTTTCGCAAGCTGAGTGTTGATGAGAGAGAAAACATCTTTCGACTCTTCTTCCTCCTCAGCAGCCGCCAACTTCTTATCCCGTTTTCTCTTACCACCCCTCGTACGTTTCTTCAATATCGTCTCCTTATTTACTTCCTTCTCGACAAATTTCACAGCATGATCGAGTGATTGCTTAGCCGGAAGAACTTTCGCGAGAATCGGATCAAGCATTCCTTGTCCCAACGCGCCTAACCCCATTCCTTCCCGATATCCCATACTAGCCATCATCTTCGAAGCAATTCCTCGAGTGTGATTCTCCCACGTGGCAAAAATAGCAGTATCGGTTTGTACACCTTTCTGCAATGATGTGCTCTCTAAAAATCCTAACCCTTTCGAGACGTCATTGTCATCTTCGTAGTCGCTAGAATCCGATTGCTCAGAACTTGTATCAGACTCTTCTTCATAACTCATATGGGCATATTCGGAAATTGTAATAGCTTCAATTCCCAACTTTGCAGAACTTCCATCGTCTCGAAAAACTACCTCCCCCATTCTGAGACTCTCATCCCACGACTCCAGCTCAGCTTTCCTCCAGATGCCGGTTTTGCTATCTGAAAGGGCCCAGATGCTGGACCCCACCAGCGATTGCTCCCATGTTGTAGGAACGTACTTCTTTAACGAAGATACTGGGACATTAATGCCTGAAAATAACAGATCAATTATTTCACGTACAACTGGTGCACAACTAATATTGTTTAGTGAAAACAACTAATACTTGATCAACTAATACCTAATAGTAAAACAACTAATATCATTTAAAAATGCACAGTTGAGTTTAATGGTGCAACTGGTGTATAGAAGTATTATTTTACTAAGCTCGTAACCGATACAATGCTGGGAATAATCTTGAAAAAAGGAAATCAAGGAGGAAACCAGAAGGAAAAAGTCATAATTTATTAAATACATTTCAAGAACTAGATGGCCGCCTGAAGTGTTTCTTCTTCGGAGGGTTAAATACTTGGATGAAACGAGGTCAGATATAGACTGGGCAAACTTATTAATTGGTCCACCAAAACAACAAAAGAGACAAATTTGTTCATAGGGACAAACCATCTCTGAAAACCTGTTTTCCAAATTTGTTATACTTGAACATACCATGTGATAAGCGGCAATTACTACCAAATCGACACCGTTGCTGTAGAAAGAACTTGCACATCTGCACTAGGGTGGTCTAGCATTAGTGGAAGAATATGACTAAAACCAGCTTACCCATGCATAAAAATAAAAAAACAAAGATAAGAATATTAGACCTCTGCATAGTAGTTTATGACTGAAACAGAGATAGTATAGACCTCTGCATAGTAGTTTATGAGTATCTTAAGCACGAATAAAAATTCTAGATTTTAATGGGTAGCATTAGAGATTGGATTATTGACGAGAACAAATTATCAATTCAATTGCCACAATCATAGGAAAAACAAATATATGCCCAAAAGTTTTAAAGACTAACTTCAAGAAAAGTTCAATCGTCATAAAATGCTATTAGGATTTATAGATAAAAATCAAGATGATACACAAGAAAACGAGTTCATGCCTCAAGAGAGATCCTCAAGAGAGATAGAGAGAAGAAACATCAAACATGAAGGTTCAAACATTGTCAGAGAGCTGACTGGAAGTTAACCTAGCAATAAAATTATATTTCGCCTTAGATATAAATCTACTTGTATTATACAGTCCTCATAACGAGTCTTGAAGCACATACATTAAAATTCAAAACTAATATCAAGATTCAACAAAAAACTAAGGAGTATTAACTGAAATACACATTTACTAAACTAAGCATCACCTATTCACAATGGAACTATTTCGTCAGTTCACAGATTTCCATATACTTACCAAGGAATCATCTATTCTTACATTGTCCTATTGCTCGTGTGGTGCAGGATGTTCAACGAATTGGGCATTCACTGGGTTTTTCCAGATTCGGTTTTGGCCTTGCTTCTAAGTAATTTGGGAGGTTCTATTAGCAAAAAGGGAGAACACTAGGGAGGATCGCTGTTTCAGTGGTGATGGGGTATATTTGGGTTGAGAAGAATAGAAGGATTTTTTATGATAGATGTGAATCTATTGATGAGATGTGGGATAGAATTAAATATAAAGTGGTTTTCTGATGCATTTGGGTATTCTTATATCTGATGTAACTAGAAATTGGTACTATGCTATGTAATCTGACTTTGTAATCATGTCTAGGGATTTCTCGTCCCTATTTTTGCAATAAAAGTATATGTTTCTTATCAAAAAAAAATAAGACTTACCAAGGAATCAATATAAAAAATAAAAAAAAAAAGAACCTTCAAACTAAGTAAGTTTTAAACCACCTAGCATGACAAGGAAATGAAAATAGAAAAGGATCACAGCATAAACATCTGGGATAATCGGTTGTAGAGAGAACAGCAAAAGGATAAAACGATATCACTCATATTAAGAGCCATAAGATTTCAACCCACCAACATGCTTTCAGATGTTGGAGTAAGGAAAGATATTTTTGCAGATTCAGGACCTTCCCGATCAACCACAAGCCCATTGTACCACCGCCCATCAGTATGACGGAATCTACATTTTGATCCTCTAGAATAGCAAAGAGGTTTCACTTTGACATCATCAGGACTTGAGGAACCTTTCAAAGCAGAATCATCAGGACTGAAGGAACCTTTCAAAGCAGAATCAACCTCTCGCAGCAACCTTGCTCTTTTGAGCTGAAAAAGGCCCTCTTCAGCATCTTTAATGGCCTGAACAAGCTCACCACGAACCTTTACAACAACAAAAGGCATGCATCAGATTGAATGGGTTTTAAAGGAAAAAATGTAAATACACCATGTACATAAAAAAGAAAAATAGATGTTTTAAGTGGCTTCCTATCATTTCTTAGGGGAAGTTGCAGTTATGGATAAGAATCTTCAGCTATTTCAATATCATTTTCCTACATTCTATATCATGCTAGAGCTGCCTCAACATATTTAGAAACGTGTTTGTTGCTTGTGGTAAAACATCAAGCACCTTCCCTCAATCTCTCTTCTTGGTCAATTACAGTAGGTGTTAATAGTGTTAAAATTGGCACAAACACAAACAGAAGATGAGAAACTAGGGATTAGTGGATTACATGGTACTGTGATTAAAATAAGTAATGGAATTGCATAAATATGAGAAAGGCAACCAAAAAAACGAATTTAGGCTTCAATTGGTAATTACCCTTTAGGAAATATAAGGAATTCATAAGAAAATCCACAATCAATACAGAGACACTCGTCCAATCAATCCAAAAACATTCAGAATAATAAACTAGAAAAATAGAGAGAGATAAATGTATGTAAAGGGCGAACCGAAAGAAGCTCGGGTTCGGAGGGGTCGGCGGAGAGGGCGTCGTTGAGGGCGGCGAGAGAGTCCTTTTGTTCTTTGAGTTGGAACTCGAGCTGCTCTTCCAGAACCTCCGCTTCATCATCTTCATCCGCCATTGCAACCACTATGAACAAGAGTAGAGGAGGAATCTCAACGCTTTCGATTGCGATTGTATATTTATTTCAATTTGTATGCAACAATTTCACCACTTTTTATTAGGAGCTAAACTTATTTATATTTGCCCTTAATAAAGTCCACAAGGGTTTAATTTTTTAAGTCATAGATGATCTCATGTGTTATTTGCTACAAATATAGTCCTCATATTGTATGTCACGTGTGATATGTAGTTTTACTATAAAAAATACTATATTTTATTTGATAAAATTTTGTATGAGACGACTCCATGATTTTATTTTTTTTCAAAAGTGACTGTCACATTTTATTTAAATATTAGTATAATTTTTTATTTAAATATTTTTTACACAAGAGATCTCACCCAATACTAGAAGTTTTCTCTTTCTTTTGGTTGTTTTAAGTATGAGATAAAATATAATAAAATAATAGATAAAATATAAGTGGTGTGATTGAGAAATTAAAAATAGGGTGAGTCTTGCACTCGAGTCCAATAGGTGGTTATATATTAGTCACAGCAGAAGTAATACACAGAATAGCTTACACTCGAGTCCAATAGGTGGTTATATATTAGTCACAGCAGAAGTAATACACAGAATAGCTTGTGGCCCAGTGGCATCTCTTCCCTTAATTTTACATAATGTCAAAAGTGCAAGTAGTAACTAATAAAAATGTGTAACATTAATAACTAAAAAAAATATATATGAGCAACACTTTCTACTAAATATAATCTTGCACCTTTTAGTTATAAGGTTTTATACTTTTTAGTAATATAATGTTACACTTTTAACATTATAAACGGAGATAAAATTGAAGAACCGTACGACGACGAGGAGGTGGGGGACGAGTCGCCGGAGCTCAACGACGGCGACGCCAGAGACCACGGTCGTCCGTTTGACCTCAACCGTTTGCTCCTGGCTTTACCCGGAACCGGTAAAGGGAAACACGGCGACCGTGTCTTCTGCGGCGGTCTGTTCACCGGAATAAACCGACTCTCAGAAATTGAAACGGTTTTCACCATGAAACTTCCGGCGGGACACAATAGAGACAGCCCCGCCGCATAGTCATCAACAATTTGACAACCATTCCAAATTCTCCATATCATCAACCTAAAATAAATAAAAAAAAAAAAAAAAATCAAAATATTTTAAATTTGGGGGAAAATCAAAACAGGGGAAAATTAAAAAGGGAATAATTACCGCGGGTCGAACTGGAGTGCATAGCATACACTCAGGTGTATACTAGACCTTGGCTTAAAAATAATATGTAAAAAATGGAACGAAAAACTTATCGTGAAACATCGATAAAAGGATAAAAGAAAAGTGAGAAACTTATAGTGAGACGGAGAGATTACATTCTTCAAGTGGTTGAAACCCGTTTTATACAACTTTTTGCCCTTTTTTATTCTTATATTTGGGTTTTTTTTTATATAAGTGGTAACCACATATGAGACAAACTATTTGAGAGGGGGTCAGTAACTCGAGTATGTATTGATTTTAACAAGTTCTTAATTAACACGTATAAAATTTGATAACTAATTAATTGGCTCTAGTATTGACATCCAGCCCATTCCTAACCAAGGTGAGAGCACTTCATAATCTATTGCCTATACTCTATTCTTGTGTACATAAAAAATTGTATTTACAGTTACTCCTATAATGGAGGAAGAAAATCATGGTTATATTACTTATATATAATATGCCTGTACACTGTAGTTGCAGTAAATAGGTAGTACACCCATTCAACCACAAAATAATGATGAGCATCATTAAGTTCATTGCTTGACCAAGAAATATGATGCTTCTCTACTTGGTAACTGGAGGTTCTTCAAGCCACTTTGCACGAAAACCCGAACCTTTGCAATCTCTACAGCATGAAGAACCCTGAAAACATGAAAGTGAAGTTATGATATACTGTAAATAAGATCATCAATGAAGTTTTGGTATGTGATAAAGATTTACTTTTCCAGTACAGATAACACATGTAGTGCTTCTTGAAGGGACTTGGCACAGCATGTTATCACCGAGAATGAAGAAGCCCGTTCCACTGCACCATTTGCATTCAACGTGTCCCTTCGACTCGCATGAGGAACACACAACAGGTCTTGGTTGCTACATTTGTAAGAGAATAGTGTGTAAGAAATTTTAAAAAAGTAAAAAAATAAAATAATAATGCAAATATTGGTTCACTCAATGCATGCTAGAAGCCTCTTTCAACTACCTTCATGGTTTAAATGTTTTTGCAGGATTATGTATTTAAAAAACGGCATAGTTTGCAGTCCTCCCTGGATGATTACAAAGCATTTCCAGGCTGTGTTACATATTCAGAGAAATACGGCTTAAATCCATCTGAATCCATTAATGAATTTCTCTGAGAATTACCCCACGAAGGGTATAGATTGGAGTCCTGTAAATATGATAATTAAAAGTCTAGACTAGGGCAAGAAATCTGAGCATAAAACTCAAGAGTCGTCCGATATTCAAGCGAACGAAGATGCGGAAACGTTTGGGATTGAAGGCTTATCTATTTGATTAGATCATCAATCGAAAACTGATACCATATTAGCAATCGAGCTAAGCAAGATGAATGAAATGAAATTGATTTTGAATGAAGGAACTGAGTGAGGTTTACAAAATGCCAAAGTTGATTTCTAAAATACTCTTAATCACTATTTATATATTTTATAATATACTCCGTAATAACTAACTAATGAAGCTAATGAAACTAACAACTCTTATTCATTTATCTTTAGATTTAATCTATCTAAAAAATATGTCGGTCAGACTCATGTAGCAAAACAAGAAAATTAAGAATGTCAATCTATTTACCAAATTCTGCTTAATCATCAACCTTTTATGCTGCAATATCATTACTTATTATAACATGTTCCTAACAATGATGGATTTTAGTTACTTTGTTCAGCCTCACAGCTGAGCATACGTTCATACTTCATCCAAATTCGTCGTATAGAACTTCAGGTATTTAACCATATCATTTTCCTTTCATGGTTTCAAATGTATCCAAGACAGAGTTTGTTTGTACTGAGCAATCGATGTACAGAAATCACAATCACACAGCAAAGACAAGCAACAATCAAATGGCAAACTTAAGACCACATGAAACGATTTAGCATAATAATTCTGTCTATATCTATGAATCTTTGCCGGCCTGTTCATCTTGGAACATAATCACCTTATCATGGGATGTGATTCCATTTCTAATTAATCTCACTCATGGATAAATGTTACCAATTACAATCATCATAGAAAATTCAACTAATGAGGTCTATTAAACATATAAATCACCAATTTCTCCATATCAATTTTACACACACACACACACATCTAAGCAGAAAAGTAACAAAATCAACCTGAGAAATCAACCACGCACGTTCCATGCGCTGTGCGAAATTGGAGCTCCCATACGATTCCACCATTGAAGCTCTAACACCAACCCTCTTCGGCCTCATCAAATCCACTTTTTTTGAAGGTGTAACAAACTTCAACCCATTCAAATTCATAGGGTGAATTCTATTTAAAACAAGGGTACATAAAATCTCCTTTCCACAACCAGTCGACATATTGTAAGATTTTCCTTTCCTCTTCCCCAAATCTGGATTTACGAATTCTATTTAAAACAAGGGTACATAAAATCTCCGATTCGAAACAACGAAGTGTGAAATGAAGATATTTCGATGACTTTTTTGGATTGTTATAACCTAATTTTTTGTGGGAATTTTGTTGTTTGTTTATCAGTTTTCGTGGCGCAAACTGTTTAATAATGCTGAAACTTCCGTCGGGTTTACGAAGAAATAAGAGAGGGTGGGATTATTTACACCTCCATTTCGGTTTAGAACACTCCCCCTCAGAGTTTAATAATAAAATAATAGTGTAAAAAACCAAAAATACCCTTTAACTTATATTACACTACTAAATACACCCCTATTACTAAGTTACACCTCCATTTCGGTTTAGAACACTCCCCCTCAGAGTTTAATAATAAAATAATAGTGTAAAAAACCAAAAATACCCTTTAACTTAGTCCCACCCATAAGAGAAGAAGATTCAGCTAAAGCTTGTAGCAAACCAGGCCGGTTGGGCCCATGGGCTTAGATCGTAACTTCATTGAAGCTATGTATGGCCCATGGGCCTATTGTCAACAAACACTGAATATAAATATAAGTTCCAAAATCAAATCAAGTTATTTGATATGGGGTTGGTCTCTTGTACACTCAAGTACACCATGTAGTTGAGTGAACTTTTATTGGTCAACAGTTGACCGTTGACCAAAAAAAAAAATTCGATTTTTTTTTTTAATAACAGAAAATTTTATATTTTTCAATAATATTTTTAACTATTTTAACATACACTTTTTAGTTATGATATCATACACTTTTAGTTATAATAACATACACTTTTTAGTTATGATAGCATACACTTTTCAGTTATAATAACATACACTTTTCATTAATAAATCATACTCCCTCCGTCCCGGAGGAACTTGCACCCTTTGACCGGCACACATTTTAAAAAATGTGTAAGAAAATGTGTAATGATTGATGTTTTGAGGGGTAGTCTTGTAAATTTTTATGAATAAAGTAAAGTAAAAAGTAGATTGAGTGTGGAAAAGTAATGTCATATGGGTAAATATGAGTATATTTCAAGGGTGAGAGTTGTGAAGATATTTCCTTTTATGGAGTGTGCAAATTGGTATGGGACGTCCATATATAAAAAGTGTGCAAATTCCTGTGGGACGGAGGGAGTATATTTTTTTGGATATAATAACATACACTTTTCAGTTATAATAACATACACTTTTTAGTTATGATATCATACACTTTTCAGTTATAATAACATACTTTTTAGTTATGATATCATACACTTTTCAGTTATAATAACATACACTTTTCAGTTATAATAACATACACTTTTCATTAATAAATCATATAATTTTTGGATATAATTACATACATTTTTCAGTTATAATAACATACACTTTTTAGTTATGATATCATACACTTTTTAGTTATAATAACATACACTTTTATTTAATAGAACATACACTTTTTAGTTATAATAACATACACTTTTCATTAATAAATCATATATTTTTCGTATATAATAACATACATTTTTCAGTTATAATAACATACATTTTTCATTAAATATAACATACACTTTTCACTTATAATATCATACACTTTTCAGTTATAAGAACATACACTTTTCATTAAAAACAATGTTGCACTTTTCAATATACTAACATACACTTTTCATTAAAAAACAAAGATGCACTTTCAATATACTAACATACACTTTTTCAAAAAAAAAAAAAAAAATCGAAAAAAAAAATTAAAAAAAAAAAAAGTCAACAGTTGACCTGTTCAAAGTCTACTCAAGTATACGGTGTACTTGAGTACATACAAGACTTTGGCTTTGATATGTGAGTCGAGATCGTTCGATATAAATTTATTTGAGCTTTGTTCGACATTGATATTAAACAAGTTTGAACATATATTTATATTCGGTACAATTTGAAGATCAACTCGAGCTCGATAAGTAAAAAAAACAAATAAAATTAATGTAAAAACGTCAAACTATTCGTGTTCGGCTCGATTAAAGTATGTTCATGCCCGACTCGATTAATTATCAAATAAGCTCAAAAAATAGTTTCAAAACTCAATAATATTTCAAACAAATTTGAACTACGTCGCATTTGGCTCGGTTCGACTCATGTTTTTGAGTGTGTGTGCTATATTTGTGCATTGTTCGTGCGAAAATCCAGTTTTATTAATGTAATTCGTACAAATCATATTCATTGAGTGGGAGGCGCAGTGAGGGGCGGGTTGGCGATGGGAAGTAGAAAGAGGTGTGTGAGAGAGTGGGTGAGGGTAGACTGGATAGTTGTGGTATTACATTGGGGTGAACTCAAAATTGGGATATCATTGTGAACTCAACCTGGGGTAAAGACATGGGGAAGGGGAGGGGGAGGGGGAGGGTTGAACTATATAGTGTTACATTTTCGTTTGTTTTTTTTTTTTTTTGATCAAACATTTTCGTTTGTTTGGTAGATTTAGAGGATGCATTAGGCATGTAAGATACAACTAACTTATCATTTAAATCCATCAAACGTATTTTGATGTCAGTTAACTGGTGCACATAAAAGTGACTCGTTGTTTTGTATTCTTTTGTTTTAACAAATAAATTTACTAAAATTTGAAATGTTTTATAAAATAAATAAATAATATATTACGTTTACAAGTAAGTTAATCTATTAAATTAATTTCCTACTGAATTATTATGCAGTTTTGTTGATATTATATTTAAAAAGTCTATATACCTAGCACATATATATATATATATATATATATCGATTGCAAGGCGGAACCGGATGCAATCAAAATAGCTGCATCTGCAATTACAAAATCCTTATACAAAATCTCACGCTGAGTGCCTGGATTTGCTAATATAGTATTCAAGCAGAAGAAGAATTACTACTAAACAAGCAGTAATGGGTTCGCGTCGGCGATGGGCAGTGGAATTCACGGACAATTCAACGTCGAATTCATCGCGTGATATTCCTGATCCGCCGGGCTTTACTAGGGCTTCCCAAGAACAGGTATTTAATTTGCTGTTTTTATTGTTCTTGATGTTGGTTTACTTTTTTTACTTACTCGAAAGAATGATTTGTTTTTGGCGTTAGGATGATTCGGCTTTGAGCAAACAGAAGAAGGATGCTGAAGCAAATTGGAAAGCCCAGGTAAAAATTTATGCATCGTAGTAACCTAATTTAGATCTGATCGTGTTCTAGGGTTTTGTGACTGTGGATGCAGGCTGTGTTCTAGATTAAGGAGTGATTGTAATTGAAATATGTAATTCTTGTTGATTGATTCTCTTACATTGTTTCAAGTTCCTCCTTTATTCAGAAATTCGAGGAAGATAATCAGTAGCTTGTGTTTTCTTACACAGATTTTATCCAAAAATGGTGTCTTAGTTTTATTTGTGAACTAAAATAATGGAGTAGGAATTATCATCTCCATTGTTTATATGATGCAACTTTTGCATTATGTTTTGGATATTCTGCTTTCCCTATACACCAATCTCACTGAAATCTCAAAGTCCGGATATGCGTAAAAGAATTTGAAGAAGAGAACCATTTCTATGAATTGGGTATTTTGATAGTTAATAAGCTATTGCACCTATGTTGTTTAATGGTCTGATTTTATCCAATCACTTTTGGTGGTTGATGGTGCAGTTTCGGCTTAGCATACTGAATGGTCTTTATTGAGATATATGGTTTTGTAACTTTTTTACCCTTTATCGAATCATCTACACGTAGGAGCCTAGTTCCCCACCACCCGTTTTTGATAGTTTTGCTTCTGTTCATTAAATTTCTGTTTAATTGGGTTATTGATAATTTATATCTATAGTAACCGGAATATTCATTTGTATGAACAGAAAGCATGGGAAGTGGCACAAGCACCTTTTAAGAACTTGTTAATGATGGGCTTCATGATGTGGATGGCCGGAAACACAGTTCATCTATTCAGCATTGGCATAACATTTTCAGCTCTTTTGCAGCCAGTTAATGCACTTCGAGGGGTTGGGAAAAGTGAGCATCATTATTAAATTATACCTAATGCAACACTCTTTTCAGTTCATTTTGATAGAGTTTTGTCATTTTTTATTTCAAATGTTGAGCCACCGATTGATAGTGCACCAGTTTCAAGATAATTTATGATTCTTAATCGTAATTTTGGAACCTAGCTCACTATTTACAATTGAATATAAAAGTATTATTTGATACCTCATACCTCTTAACAATGTACATCATATCCCATGAGTGTTATAGGTATTATTTGTTGGCTTTTGATGTCCTAATTTCCAGTGGTTGCGCTGATAATTTATTATTTGTTGGTCATCTCTGATTCTTATAGGGTATCAGCTCTTGGCTGCTGCAATATATCATCAAGCTGCATTTTAATTTATTCAAATTACAGAACATAAATCCCTAACTTTTAGATGTCATTTATCAGCTTACCTGAAATTATGATTGCTTTACCTATGCAGTTTCCATATTTTAACACTTTTCATAAAAAATTCTGACTGTCATTAACGTGATTCAGTGTTCGAGCCTTACAAGGACAACAAAGTGGATCTTCTAGTACCTAAATTAGTATTCATCGCCCTTAACTTGGTAGGATTAGGGCTGGGCATCTGGAAGGTTGGTGCTCTACCTCAAATCCTTCTTTCAGCATTGTCAATTTGTCTAGTATTTCTAAAAGCTTATGAATCTTATTTGTTCTTGACAGCTTAATTCTCTCGGTCTTCTCCCAACTCATATATCGGATTGGGTTTCATCCTTGCCTCCACCACAGGTTTGTTGGCCGTGTTTAATATTATGGCCTTGAAATTTCAACTTCAATTAAATATCACGTGGAATCTTTATTTTGTCATGTTAAAGGACTGCATTACCCCTCCAATTTGTCTAATTAGTTCTAATTCTGAGTAATTGGTTAGGATAGTTAAATCATCTAAAAAACAGGCCTAATCTTGTAATATTACATGTTGGTAAAGTATAAAGGACGCCACGCTATATGATCTGCAGTCCATCTTTACATATACATGTTGGTACTATATTATATTTCACATGATGCAACATTTTAAACAGATTATTATCTTGACAAATTGGTCAATTAACCAAATCATGGCTAAATTGTCGAAATAGCAAAATTTTGCTAGGCTTTGGATTATTTTTGCCATTTTAGAAAACATTGAAGTTGCGGATAGAGAAGAAATTCAGATTTTCTACTGTGATTGTTCTTAAGTATCGTCATTCTCATGAGCTTTTTTCATTCTCAGGAGGTCGAGTATTCTGGTGGAGGTTTTCAGCTGTACTAGCTTTGCTTCCAGGCACAAGTATATTTTAAATTATTAGATTCTAAAGCCGATAAGTAATGGCATCTCGATGAAGCTATTCCTTATTGTTCTGAATTGTCGCAGATCCTTGAACTCAACAGGCCGAAAAAACATTTAATTTAATTTGCCAGGACATCTAAGATTTTGAAATTTATATGTAACATAACGTGATTTATGGGTAGCAGTTTGTTGAAATCATGGATGAATATCAGTTGATGTTAGCTTGGAAAGACTGTGTATTGGTGTGTGCATGTTGTGAAAAAAATATACAGTATAATAAAAGTGGCAGTGCACTGCACCTCTTATTTCCATGGGTGCAAAAATGGGCCTAGGCGGTTAGGTATAAATGAGATTAAGCGTTGTCTAGACGATTGTCTTTAATTTGACTCGGGAATCCTTGAGTATTAGTTGAGATTAAATGTCACTAACAAAATTAATTGGAAATTGGGGTTAATACTAATCTTGTTGTAATCACCTCACCAGCGGTTACTTTGTTCAAATGTGACATACCTATATTTTTTCCCTTAACTTTACATTTGTTATTCTCAAATAAACATAAAATACCTTCAATTTTATAAACATGATTACACAAAATAGATGTTTTCCACTTTTTTGTAAATTTTGGAAAATAGACATATTGAGTAGGTCATACTTTTATATTCGGACTCATTATTTTATCATGTCTATCTATATCTAGGGGTGGTTCGGTACGGTATACCGATCATACCATTATCATACTGAAAATTTCGATATTGAAAAAATTCATACCGTTACCGTACCAAAATTTCGGTATACTGAAATTTTTAGTACCGATACCGTACCGTAATTTCGATAAATCGAATTTTCAGTACGGTATATTGGTATATCGTACCATATCGTCACATATAAAATATCGAACCATCATTTCATATCGAAATACCGGTGTAGCAATTCATACCGAAAATATTGAAGCCTTGTTTTATACCGAAATTAATTATTTAAGGTTTATTTTATTTATGTTTTAATAATTAAAGTTATTTTAATTTAAAAATAATATAAAATTATTATTTCATTAAGGTTTCAGTATTTAGGTTAGGTATATCGGTATACCGTTTCATATCGAATATTAAATACCATATCAGTATACCGTTTCATATCGAATATCGAATTTTTTTTGGTATACCGAAATATCGCGGTATGATCATTTTTCATACCGTTACCGTATCGAAAATTTCGGTACGATATCATACCGTACCGAAAATTTCGATACGAAAAACTCGGTATTCCGAAATTTCGATATATTATATTCCCACCAGCAGCAAAGCGCAAATTTCTCCAACCGCACACTACGCTCTTGTTCCATTTTCACACACCATCGCTCATATCTAAATTTCAAAGGCAGAATCAAAATCAATGGAGCTCACTCCTCAGCAGCTGAAAACCTACGACGGATCCGATCCATCGAAGCCGATATACGTTGCGATTCGCGGCCGTATCTACGACGTCACCTCAGGCAAGTCCTTCTACGGCCCCGGCGGCCCTTACTGCGTCTTCGCCGGCAAGGATTCGAGCCGCGCACTCGCCAAGATGAGCAAGGAAGAAGCAGACGCTGTTCCCTCACTCGAAGGACTCACTGACAAGGAAATCGGTGTGCTTGATGACTGGGAGAAGAAGTTTCAGGCTAAGTACCCGGTCGCCGGGACTATTGTTAGTAACTAGGCAGTGGAATGGATATAGATTGATTGATTGATGAATTCAATCGATCCGTTTATGGAATGAATTTCATATATTCCTTTCCCTGTTGCTTTGTGTGTATCGTGTATGTGGAATTTTATGAATAAATAAACTGTGGTTTTGGAGATTCTGTTGGTTATTGATTTTTGGTTAGTAAATGATGTTTGGGGTAAAAAATCTCAGAGGAGTTTTTTTTCCTTCATTGTATAGAACTCTTTTGCAGATTGGAAACAGGGTTGAGACTTTAATTTAGTGAATGATAGGGATTGCTATGGTTATTGCTTTTTAGTTTTTTCTGATGAAAATTGATGATTTTTAGGTATTACTGTGTCTGGTTTCATTAGTTGAATTGTTTTTTACTGTATTCATAGACATTGCCATCAGTTTTGTTCATACAATTACCTATTTTCTGATCTGATTGACAATGCTATTAGTGTAGTTAGCCTTCATGATAGCTTTCTTTTGCTTGATTATTTAAATTCCTCTGTTACTCAAAGTGTCTAATGCTGTGAAAAGTCGAAATCCCAGGTTCACTTAGGCAATTGCAAACTGCTGGAATCATAGCTGTTCTTGATTTCAAGAATCTTTATAGTGAACAATTTGAAACTCACTTCAATCTTGAGGTACGCTTGAAATATTTCCTTACACTATTGTTTTGGGAGGTCCCAAATAAATGATTACTTGAATTGCAAAAATCGAGATGTTGTATGCATTGAGAGCACATCAGTGTTTTGAGTAGGACCCTGTATAGAAGTTTGAGGGTGTGTTTACAAACACAACGGACAGCTTTTAAAATCACTTATTTTAAAGCTCCCTTTCACAGCTTTTGAATAAAAATTGACAAGAAGCTGTTTGTTAGGTTTGCAAACACCCCATGATTAGACGGTAAAAGCAATATCAGTAATTCAGTATTCATTCTGACAAATATTGGGAGATGAATGTAAGGATTCAGAAGGTGAGCCATTTGGGCCTATGTGAAAAGGAATTGAGAAACATTCATAGTTGGGGCTGTCGTGACAATTCTAATTACAATAGTTTCTATCTTTTATTTGGCACCAAGGTCGTTTGGGGAACTTGAAACAATTTGATTGCATTACACCATGTGGACGAAGGACACTCACG
This sequence comes from Galeopsis tetrahit, assembly GCA_963675135.1. Lineage (NCBI taxonomy): Eukaryota > Viridiplantae > Streptophyta > Magnoliopsida > Lamiales > Lamiaceae > Galeopsis > Galeopsis tetrahit. The sequence continues at coordinate 17,609,089 of OY776127.1, read as the reverse complement.
AGAAATGGAATCTTTCATGCTTTGAATGAAACATGTACTAGTGATTGATATTAAAAGAAGTATGGGTTTATTCTTTTGCCATGAAAAGCTGATTGATACGGGTTTGTGATCTTTACCTGCTGTTGTTTTCACAAGGAATAATACTCCATCCGTCCACATAAAGTTTGCATTTTTTTCTTTTTAGGTTGTTCACATAAGTGTACATGTTTCCCTTTTTTTAAAATATACCTCACCACCGTTACTTTATCTACTTTATTATCTATTTTATATATAAACAAACAATATTCTTTAAAACATAATGCAAAAAGAAACAAGTGCACTATAGACAGAGAGGGAGTATATCTTTAGGTATGAATCTTACTTTTTCTTAAATGTTCTTGGCATCTTAACGAAAGTGATCATAAATTAAACTTATATAAAGGCTTTGGAAGATGATCAACTCTATCTTGATATTCTTTCCCCTTCTCTATCTGCAGTTTGCTTCAATTTTTTAAGTAAATGAGTATTATTAGACAAAAATTTGAGTGCACCGTCGGTCTCACTTCAATTTTGACATCCTCTAGGTGTAACTTTGATTGGATTTGGTGCATTTGAATCTCCAACTGTACAGAAAAATGTAAAAAACACTGTTTTCATATTGCATTTATAATTTTCTCATTTGTATATACAAGATGTGAAAATACAAAACTGTATTTTTCGAATTTGCAGCTCATACTTGACTTTTGCAGTCAATCTTTCGAGCCCTTATTCTCCTTCGTTATTCACTAAAAAGTCTATTGGTCTATCCAAATATATTTGATTACTTTATTTAATTATTACTAGAAGCATATATTTTTTTTTTCTGGGGTTGATTTGCTTATAAATTAATTAGCGACTTTATTAATTCGAAGTTATGATAAGATGATAGAGATTCCACAATAATACGAGGAAAGAAAAGTAGTAGACAATTTTAATTTTTTCTCATGTAAAACTATTTGTCAGAAAACTAAATAAGTGATGATTTTTCTTTTATGTATCGAAGGCTCAAATCACTTTTGATCGTGAATTTAGATTCCGTAACATATCAACAAAACAAATGCATATTTAATTTTTTCTTTGACATTCGAAATTAGTTCAACTTATCCAAAAATAAATAAATTGTATTTTAAAATAATTAATTTTTCTGTGAACTAATTTTGCAGTTTACAATTAGTCAAATTTATTATTTTTATATATTTGATAATTATTTTAACTACATAAATCTTTTTTAATATAAAGAAAACATTGATTTATGATTAATCAATGTACTTTTTTTTTTTTATGTCTCGTATTTGGTCAAATCTGATTCGAATGGTCAATTTCACCGTCAATTTGCAAGGATCAATGTAATTCAAAATATAATATTTTAAATTATGACGTTCTTTTTTGAAAGCCAAACTTTTATTTATTAGTTGCAAATGCATGAATCAACGGGAAGGCTATCCACAAACGTTGGACGCTCGACCCACAGATAAGGGCTTGAAAATGTAATAGCCCTTTTAGCCATTTGATGTGCTATAATGTTGGCATCTCTACGAGTCCAAATCACCTTGACCTCACTTAAAATTTCCAGTTGGTCCGCACAGTCCTTTAGTAGATCATCGAAGGAGGACTCTCCGCGATCCATAACTTGTAATCCGTTTACCACCTGTAGGGAGTCCGTTTCAACTATTGCTCTTGTTAAGCCCAGATGTTTTAGCCATGAAAGGGTCTCCCTAACGCCGATTGCTTCTACTTCTTCTGGTCGATAACAACCATAAAATCTGCTGGTGCGACCACAAACAAAATTCCCGCCACTGTCGTGTACTACCAACCCGATACCCATCTCTCCTCTTACTTCAAATAAGGTTGCGTCAGTGTTGATCTTCATATAGCCTTGTGGAGGTACATGCAAAGCCGGACATCTGGCTATCGAGCTATTTCCCGCTTCCACTCCTCTCGCCCCTTTCCTGTCATTCAGTAGTCGCGTAGCAAGGGCATTTGCCACATGCGGGGCAGAACACTTGCCTTTGAAAACCATCTCGTTCCTCTCTCGCCATAGTCTCCACAAATCATGGCAAACTCCGCCTTCCTCTCCGGTTTAAAGGTACGCAACACCGTGAAAACCAACTTTGGGATTGTACTTTCTTGATCCGCTATTTCCGTGACACTCCACCTCATTTCTGTAGTAGCCCAACACTTCTTGGCATAATGACAACCCATGAAAATGTGCCATGCATTCTCTTGCTCCAGATTACACCATGAACAAAGACCTTCATGAAGTACTTTCCTACGTATAAGTTCGCATTTAGTAGGTGTGTACGATTTGCAAATGCGCCATATGCATGCCTTTACTTTCGGTGGAACCTCTAGCCTCCATATTTCTTTCCACTCTGTGTCATCATCTGGGTGTGTGTCCCTTATAAGATTGAAACCCCATTTGTATGCCGAACTCGATGTGTATCTTCCATCTTTTGAGTGGTGCCACAGTACGCCATCCGAACAACCTGATGCTGAGATTGGGGTGTGTAGGATACGCTTAACATCAGCTGGTATGAAAAGCCCCTCAATTATTTCTCTATTCCAGCCATTTGTGTCTGGCACAATTAGATCCGCGACAGTAAGTTCTACCAGCCCTTGTACCATGGGTGTATGCACCTCGAAACTCTTATCATCCCGAATCCACTTATCGTTCCACACATTGATATTCGAGTCGTCCCCCACCTTCCATCGAATACCTCCTCTCACAACTGGTAAGGCTGTCCATATGCTCATCCATGTATAGCTCGGGGCCGATCCCAGCGACGCCGATAACACATCACTCTTGGGAAAATATTTCGATTTTAAAAATCTGCTTACGAGCGCATTCAGTTCTTTTAGTAATTTCCATCCCATCTTTCCCAACAACGTTAGATTGAAGAGGTGTAAATCTTTAAACCCCATTCCCCCTTTTGATTTCGGCTCACAACCTGCTTCCCATTTGCTCCAGATCAGTCCTCTGGAACCTCCTGAGTTGTTCTCCCACCAAAACCTGTTCATCATTCTATGCAGTTCCTCTAAAAAGGTCTTTGGTAATAAGAAAATGCTCATACAGTACACCGGAATTGATTGAGCCGCAACTTTCAATAGAACCTCCTTCCCAGCTTTAGATAAATTCTTTTTCCTCCACCCATTTAATTTCGCCCACATTTTCTCACGAATGTAGGCAAACACCTCCTTTTTCCGCCTCCCTATCAGGGACGGTAGCCCTAGATACCTTCATGTATTCAGGCTATTGTGTACTCCCAGTATGTTGTTCACCATACTCCTAACATCCGCAGGTACATTAGCGCTATAAAAGGTCCCCGGCTTGGCATAGTTGATTGCCTGCCCCGATAGAGATTCATAAACGTTTAGTGTATCTTTGAGTGCTTGTGCTTCTTGACTCGTAGCTTTGCAAAATAGTAGGCAATCATCTGCAAACATGAGGTGTGATATGTTAGGGCTACGTCTACATGCCTTACCTCCGTGAATGACTCCCATCCGGTTGGCATGACCCAACAAAGCTGATAAACCTTCAGCACAGAGGATGAACATAAATGGGGACAATGGGTCTCCCTGTCGTAACCCTCTTCCCGGCACCAGTGGTCCAACCACCTCATCATTTACCCTGAAAGAATATTTCACTGTGGTAATGCACATGCGTATCCAATCCACCTACTGATCACAAAACCCCATTCGTTTTAGGACGCTTATCAAATATGTCCAGTCAACCCTGTCATATGCCTTGCTAATATCGATCTTGAGGGCCACCTCCCCCACTTTGCCTTTCTTTTTCTTCTTCATGGAGTGGAGCAACTCGAAGGCAATAATGATATTGTCTTGTATCGATCGACCCGCGACAAAGGAGGATTGTGAATTGTCTATTAAATTTGGGATCACCTTTTTCAACCTATTGCACAGTACTTTCGAAATCAGCTTATACACTACGTTGCATAGTGCTATCGGTCTCAGATCCTTCATTGTTGATGGGTTTTCTGTTTTGGGGATTAAAACTACCAGTGCATCGTTTAGACTTTCAGGAAACGACCCCCTCCTCAGCCATGCCGTACATTCCATGAAAATGTCATCCTCCAAGAGATTCCAAAATTTCTGGTAGAAAGCGGGATTAAATCCGTCCGGCCCCGGAGCCTTATCCGGATGCATTTGACGTAGTGCTGCCTTGAATTCATCCCGAGTGAACTCTGCCGTGAGAAGAGCGTTGTCATCTGCTGTCACCCTTGGTTTAATGCCATTGGTTATTGCTGCCATATCATTCGCCCCCAGATTCGCTTCAAACAATTCCTTAGAGTAATCCATGACTACTTCACTCTTCCCGGCCTGGTCCTCAACCCACCCTCCGCTACCATCCATCAATCGATCAATCCTGTTCTCCTTACGTCTTCTTGAGGCCATGTTATGAAAGAATCTTGTGTTATTATCCCCCTCTTTCAGCCAGAACATCTTCGCCCTCTGCTTCCAATAAATCTCCTCATCAATTAATAGAGTGTGTAATTGATGACGGAGTTCAGCCATCCGAGCAGCAGCACGTGCATCGTTTCTGGGTTGCAATGAGTTTAGTTCTCTCTCCAGCACCTTCTTTGAATTAATAAAAGCTCGTTCCACGTTGTCCCCTCAATCCTTCAGGGTGTCTGAAGTGGCTTTTAATTTGGGGAGAATCGATAGATCGCGGAACCCCAGCCAGCATGATTTCACCACCTTAGGTAAGTCGACCTACTTTAACCATTTATTCTCGAAGCGAAAGTTCCTCTTTTTCACCGTGAACTGGATGGGATCCGTGTCCAATAAAATCGGTGAATGATCTGATACTGGGGCTACCAGGTTTAGAAGCCGAGCATTGGAAAATTTATTGTGCCACTTTATGACGTTCTTTTAGAAATTTAGAAAAAAATAAAAAGAAGGAAAATTTTGCTATTTTTGTTGAATAAAATAAAAAGCTAAAAATTGAAAAAAAATAGAAAGAAAAGAAAAAGACTACTTTCTCAAGTCTTCTCTCATCAAATAAATGAACAACCCCCACCCCCCTCTATGATTTGATCTGTGGTCCACATTCATCAATAGTGCGCAAGATCTAATGATGAAAAATAAACGGCTGTGATCTCTCCACCGTTGTAAGGGAAAATGTTGTGTCCCACAGCCGGAAAAAGAGTCGGTTTTTGCAAACAAAACAAAGCGTCTTCTTCTCCATTCTTTCGCCACTGAGCTTCTGCATATTCATAAATCATAAACAAATATACACCTTTAATATAATTTGAACCCTTTTTTCTTCTTTATTACCTTATCAGATCAACCCGGTTTTTTTTTATTTTGGTGTTGATTGATATTTCCCATTCTTTATTATTTACATGAATCCGATTGCTAATTAGCTTGCAATAAATTTTATCAGATTTCACAATTTCTTGTGTTGCTGTTTAGTTTTATATATTATTTACAAGATTTGATATGTTGACTAAAAATTCTTCTTACATAACCCCTAGGCCATGCAAGCACTTGATTGATTACAAGCTGAAACATGGCTTAAAGGGGTATAATTCGATTCAAGATTTATTCAAGTGTGATCCATATGGAAGAACAGTGATTGATAAATCCAAATCTGAAGTGCCCAGATGCAGTTTCTGCTCTGGTTTCAATGGCAGATTGTTTATGTGTTTGATCTGTTCTTCAGTTACTTGTTGCATATCTCCTGAATCAAATCATGCTCTTTTGCATAGTGAAGGTCATGAGATTGGTGTTGATTTAGAAAGAACTGAGCTCTATTGCTTTGTGTGTTGTGATCAAGTGTATGATCCTGAGTTTGATAAAGTTGTGGTGATCAAACATGTTTTAGGGTTACCAAGAAATGGAAATGGGGTTGTGGAAAGTAGTAAATTGAGGTTGAGTAAGAGGAAAAGATTGGATTTTGGGGGTGATTTGAATCAAGAAAGTGCGAAAAGATCGGGTTTAAGGAGGTCGAAATCGTGTCTTCCATTAGGATTGAGGGGTTTGAATAATCTTGGGAATACTTGTTTTATGAATTCTGTTTTGCAAGTATTGCTTCATACTCCTCCTTTGAGGGACTACTTTCTCAATGATAGGCATTGCCATGAGAGGTGTAGAGGGAACTCCACGGACCGATTGTGTTTGCCTTGTGATATGGACGTCATTTTTTCAGCTGTTTTTTCAGGCGAACGAACGCCTTACAGTCCTGCTAAGTTTCTCTATAGGTTTGTCAATTTCATGGAATTTGTTTCTTTCATTTTCATATTTCTTGGTAGTTCTTTTGTTATGTATAGTGAATATGGGACAAATGTTTACTTATCTTGCTTGAAGTATAGTTTGATAGGATTAATCATATTAAATTCTACTAGATGTTATACTATCAATTGGAAGTGTCAATATACATTATGTTTATCTTTTTTAGCATCATATGAAATTGGATCGAAAATAATCTCCATGCATTTCTATAGCAAGATTAAGACTTCTCTTGGGTCTGATTTGGTATTTATGTTTTAAAATGAAATTGTTGTCTTCATTTTCAGCTGGTGGAAGCATTCCGAAGATCTTGCTAGTTATGAGCAGCAAGATGCACATGAGTTCTTTATTTCGATGCTTGATAGAATCCATGAGAAATTGGGGAAATCTAGTCTTGCGAATCAAGGTAACTAATTGCTAAGATTTGGTACTTCCGATTCTATAGTTGTACAGACTCCAGTAGAGATTCAGGTTTTGTTCTTTGCTTGAGATTGTATCAATCTGTTTTAAGAATAAAAGCGGCTAATTTTTTATCCTATTCGATTGTTCATATCTTGCAATCTTCTTCATTCGAGCGTATTTTCTCATATGAGGTAGCAGGTAACAATTATGTGGTCTTCATATTTTCTCATTGGAGAAGTATTTATATTTGCAGATGGGGATTGCCAGTGTATTGCTCATAGGGTTTTCTCTGGGCTTTTGAGATCAGACGTCACGTGTACATCGTGTGGGTTCACATCATCGACTTATGATCCATGCATAGACATCTCTCTTGACTTAAACACAGCAACCGATCTCAGTAATCGATCAAGCAAACCAAACGAGGCCTTAGTAACGTCCTCTCTTTCCGGTTGTTTGGACCTCTTCACTAGACCTGAGAAGCTGGGACCAGACCAAAAACTCTACTGCGAAAATTGTCAAGAAAAACATGATGTGTTGAAGCAAATGTCTCTGAAAAAGCTCCCTTTAGTTCTATGTTTGCATATAAAGCGATTCGAGCACTCTTCAGTCCGAAAAACGTCGAGAAAAATTGACCGCCATTTACAGTTCCCGTTTTCCTTGGACATGAGGCCATATTTATCCTCTTCGGTGGTGAAAAAAAGATTTGGGAATAGAATGTTTTCTTTCGAGGATGAGGAAGCAGATATTCCTACAGAGTTTGAGGTTTTTGCTGTGGTTACTCATTCGGGGATGTTAGAATCGGGACATTATGTGACGTACCTACGCCTGAGAAACCAGTGGTATAAATGTGATGATGCTTGGATAACACAAGTAGATGAAGATGTTGTTAGAACATCACAATGCTACTTGGTGTTCTATGTTCAAAAGGTGTTTCACCATAAAGGGGGAGACGATCTTACTTGCCAAACTCCGTCCCCACTGGCTGACCCGTTCGTTCCTATAGCCAGTTGTTGCTAGACGACGGCTCAATTGAGGAGAGCAACTTTTGAGTGTGTTTGGTTTGGGTTTCCCATCAGTATCTTTTGACAAACATTTGAGAACTTTTGGAAAGCTTGCATGAGACGTGATACTCTCGCAAATAAAAGTAATATATGTGAAAGTATTACGTCTCGTTTAAGTTTTTAGGTTCATCTTTTGGCAATTCTTGAAGGCAACACATTTGAAATGGGATGGGAATCAAGATTTTATAATTCAGGGATTTCAAAACTTTTGGAATGTACTGAAATATTGAAATCTATGTTTGTTATGAATGGCTTTTATCAAGCTTCAAATAGTTGGCAAAATCAGAATTTAATCTCGAATTATCTGTAGCAGTAGCATACACATTTATGCCGAAAACATAAAGATTTTGAATGCCTTGCAACGGAGGCTGCAGATTACAGTTCCATTATCAATTCATAAACTACATAAATGAAGCAAACAATCATATTTCCACTCTTCCTCGACTTGCCCTGGCCTGACCTCGATGTCGAAAGCAAGAATATCGAGATTGACCTTATAGCGTAGAAGGGCTCTGCCATGTAGATATATCAGCTAGAATACCACGAAGCTGATCGATCAATGTCTTGATATATGTGTTCTTATCTGCAAGCTCCTATAATTCAAATAATGATGGGCTGATGAGTAATAATTCTTGTGTACAAATAATACTTTAATAAAATGTATGAATAATAAGAAAAGTTAGTAACTAATACATGCCGAATCATAAAGAGCCACTACATATATAGTTGAGACGAGACCATTACACCCTTTATTGGAACAATTCTATGACCAAATTTGAATTACAAAATAATACAGACAAGTAAAATAGTGTACCTTTCTTAAGTTAGAGGCATGCTCTTCAAGCTTCTCTATTTCTGCTTGATCAGCCGCAGTTTCTGAAGAAACTGCTTCAGCTACTTTACCCTACTTCAGTTGGAAAAAGACAATCATTTGTATGAGCAGATTAACTCTAAAGCATCAACACTCGATCAACAACAAAAGGTAACAAACATAACAACGCATCAAAATGAAGTATGCCAATCAATTAGGTATGCAGCAGCTTAACAAAATCTGACTAAAAGATTAGAGTTTCAAGGTAGAAACATGGGAACCAGTCATCATCATAATCAAAAGGGGTAAACACATAGCACAAGCCCAAATCAAGAAAATGGGAAAAACACATTTCCAAGTGCATAAAAATGATACTGGAGAGAGAAGAGATTAATTTTCTGCCCATCATAATCAAACTCACGGTACTCTATTTATACAACTTAGCACTAATTAAATAATAGTGGAACTGAATATGCACTAACAACCGTTGTAACCATATCATTCCTCCCCCTTGAGGAATAACAGCCGTCAATGGTTTTTCGTGGTCGATGTGCAAGGCTTGCAACTCCGTAAGGACAGCTTAAAGGGAAGCATGGGTTTGGGCGAAATTAGACTCATGCCGAGCTAAGACTTCATTGACATAATTTGAACTATGTACTACTAAGACAAAATCTTCTATGAACTTGGTTTACTAAAATTTTAAGGTGAATCCAGTATCACTAGTATTTAGTATATCAAGGGTCCCAGTTTAGTGATTTTGAGATGAACAATTTATAGGCTAAAAGATGATCAGCCGTATGCTAAAAGTAATACTCCCTCAGGATTTTCTGTTTCTACTTATATAAATGAAATTATTTGTTCCCCTAACATCTGAACAAAAAGAAATCATACTTATAAACTTTAATTGGATGTTCTTCTACAGCAATAAACCTAAAAATCTTGGCACTAATCGAACAGTCAGTAATCAATAACTGAATCTGAATATACACTAAAACAATTGAAACTAATGATGAGTAAGTTTGTCAAAAATCAAATGAATGATGGAGATACGAAAAAGAGTAAACATACCTTGTGGGAAGTCGAAAGTGCAAGGAGGACAGAACGTAGAGAGGCGGCTGAGGCCTTATACTGCAATCTAGCTTCTTCGAGGGCCCCACCGCCGACATCGTGATGTTGAGGACGAGATTGGGAGGCGGAGGCAGAGGAAGATGCAGAAGAGGAATCTGACAATACGTCGCCGTTTACATGATTTGCGTGAGTGGGAGGGGCGGAGGAGGATGTGTTGGACCAAAGGGCGGCGTTACAGAGCTCGTCGTTCATGGCGGAGAGGATTAAGAAGGCGGCACGGATTGTCTCTTCGAGATGCTTCTGGCCTTCGAGGGCGAGTTCTTGTGTGGTTTGGTTGGTGAAATTGGTGGAAATGGGAGACGAAATCGCTGAGGGTTTCTCTTCCATTTTCAGACGCGGAGGAGATCTGCTGCCGCCGCCGCCGCCGAGATGTAGAGAAATTGAAGAATGGGAATGTTGAGGAAACTAAACATAAATAATTTTATTCTTTTTTTATTTTAAAAATATTATACACACCCCAATAATTTTATATGTTATACATATAATCAATGACAGAGTCCAGTGGCCCCACCAATTATATATATCTTGTAATCTCATCATATATAGTATATATATAAATAAAATTATTATTTTCATTTTTTCTTTTCTTTTTTCATGTATTTTTTTACTTAAATTTGTTTATTAATACTCCAAAAATAAATTATTTTTTCAATAGAGTTATTAATATAGATGGATGGTTTATTTGAGATTATTGTCTAAATTTTTACTAAGAACCGCAAAAATGTCCTTAAACTTGAACAATATTATTGTTTTTTTTTTTTAATTTTAGTTTAGTATTTTAATTTTTTTGTCCATTTATATTTAAAAATTTTATTGTTTGAATTATAGAATATTGGAACTCATTAATGTATTAATTAAAAGACATTTACAATCGAATAAAGAAAATGTTTTTAAATTTAATATTTTAGCAATTTTTAAATTATTTCGCTTCATTTTTAATCGAACTATCAAAACTTCAAAATAAAATGAAAGTCAGCTTATTCAATTTAACTTAATAAAATGTATTGATAATTTTATCATGTAAAATTTCGATAAGTATAATAAGAACATATTATTTGATCTTTAAAGTAAGCCAAATACTTGTATGCATGCAAGTGCATGGTGCATACCTCCTCAATTTCATTTTTTTTTAATTCAAATTATGTGCACCCATTCATTTAATTAGTTCACCCTCCAAATTACTTTTTACTATAATTATCTGTACTTACACATTTAATGAGTTCACCCCCAAATTTTTTATTACCACGATTATATGTACTCGCTCATTTTATGAGTTCACCTCCAAATCATTTTTTTACCTCTGCACCCGCTCATTTTATGAGTTCACTCCCAAATTATTATTTTATCATGATTATTTGTACCCACTCATTTTATGAGTTCACCCCAAAATAATTTTTAAAAAATAATCACATTTAAAAAAATTATATTATCTTTTTATTAATTTACACAAAATATAATAAAATAAACTCTAATTTATATATTTACAATATACAGACGAGTTATTGTCGAGTTACCGTCGATTCATCACCAAGTCACCCATACTTTTTTTAAAAAATTGTAAAAATATAATTAATAAAAAACTATCGAAATTAACCACAAATCTCGATTTTTTTTCTTTTTAATTTTTTTCCCCTCCTCTTTTCCTTTTTTCTTCCCATTTTCAATTTTTTATTTCTTCATTTTTTTTTCTTTTACTTTTTTTTCTTGCCTTTCTTTTTAATTTTTTTCATGTATGTTTTTTTAATCTTAATACAAAATAATATTATAGGTATGATTTTATTATAGTCGATCGGCGGTGCACCTGAATTTCAATTTTAATTTGATGAGTAAAGGATCTGCCGAAAATCCATGTCGGTCGGTGGGTGACCCAGCCACCACCATATCCGACCACCCCTTCGACGGCGACGGCGGCGCTTCCGTCCCGACCGCTTAAGCTCGAGACCCCTCCTCAAATCGCAATCGTGATTCTTCAATTCCATGACAATCGACATCATCTTCCATCTCGGCCACGATCCATGGCGGTAAAAAATCTCTGCTCATTTCGACCACCGACGCGACTGCTTCGATCAATCTCCTTTGTGTTCGCGATCCACGAGCTTCTGCGGCATCAATGGCGCTCGCCTGCAACACTCACTTCGCTCTCGTTGTTCATATTTGTCCAAATCGAAGCTACATTGCTTCGTCTTCTTCACCATGCTCCTGCGCAACCTCTTCCTCCGGTTGACGACGGTCCGACGGAAGACTGTGAGTATGTTGTCGATGGATCTCTGATCAGTCGGCACTCGAAGCCGGTGAGCTTGTCGATGAAATCTCAAGCGGCGACTGCTGACCTAGGGTGCCCTTCTATTTGGCTAGGGTTCTCTTCAATTGGGCTTGGTAATGTGCACCCCCTATTTTCTTCAGTACCCCGGTCTGCACTCCCTCCACTTTTCTATGGTATTATTGTTAGTGGTATTGGTATTACTAGTTATTGATTGTAGTATTACTATTGATACACTATTAAATTAATATTAATGATTATTTATTACGGTATTATTGATTATTAATTGTGGTATTACTGATTGTGTGGAATTATTTATAATTAATTAAGGCATTACTGATTATTATTATTGTTTATGGTATTATATATTATTGTTTATGGTATTACTGATAATTGTTTTTGGTATTACTAAATATAATTTGATTTGTGAAATTATTTGTTATTGATATTAATGATCAATGTTTATGGTATTACTAATTACTGTTCAATTCTTCATGGTATTACTGATAATTATTTTTTGGTATTACTTTATATAATTAGATGTGTGAAATTATTTGTTATTGTATAAAATTTTACTAATTATTATTAATGGTATTATAGATTACTGTTCGTGGTATTACTAATAATTGTTCTTGGTATTATTGAATATAATTAAATGTGTGCAATTATTTGTTATTGTATAATATATTACTGATTATTATTAATGGTATTACTGATTATGGTTTATGATATTACTGGTTATTACTTATTGTACTTGCGACTATAATAAAATTATACATATAATATTATTTTATATTAAAAAAATTTAAAAATACTAAACAAAAAAAAAAAGCAGGAAAAAAAAATAAAGAAATAAAAAGTTTGAAATAAAAACTGAAAATTGAAAAAAAATTAAAAAGAAAAAAAATTGAGATTTGTGACTAATTTCGATAGTTTTTTTTAATTGTGTTTTTACGATTTTATTTTAAAAAATATGGATGATTTAGTGGTGAATCGACGATAACTCGACTGCAAATCGTAAATGTATAAATTAAAGTTGATTTTATTATATTTTGTGCAAATCAATAAAAAGATAATATAATTTTTTAAATATAATTATTTTTTTAAAAAATATTTGGGGGTGAACTCATAAAATGAGCGGTGCAGATAATTTGGGGGTGAACTCATAAAGTGAGTGGGTGCAGATAACTGTAGTACAAATATAATTTGGGGTGGTGAACTCATAAAATGAGCGGGTTCATATAATTGTGGTAAAAAATAATTTGGGGGTGAACTTATAAAATGAGCGGGTGTAGTTGTAAAAAAAATGATTTGGGGGTGAATTCATAAAATGAGTGAGTGCATATAACTATAATAAAAATATGATTTAAGGGTGAACTCATTAAATTAGTGGATATAGATAAAAAATTAAAATTAAAACTAGGGGGTAGGGTGCACACGGATGCACACAAATGTTACCCCTAAAGTAATATTAATCAAGCCCCTACCAAGATTTCCTAGGCATATAACCCTCACTCTTTTAAAAAAATTACTTTTATAATAAAAATACCTTTATGCATAAACCCTCTCTTCATAAACCTCAATGGAGGTATATTTAATACGGAGTACTATATTTTACACTTTTTTTATACTTTTTGCATAGCATATACAAATTACGAGTTGTAGATATGTCCGTCTGTAATCGTAGTTGAACATATCACTGTACATACGACCACAGAGGTTGAACATATAATTGTGCGTACGGCTGGTTCTAGTCGAACATATCATTGGACGTACGATCGGTCCTGACCAAACATATCATTGGACGTATGACCAGTGCTGGCTGAACATAAACTTCAAAACTGATTTACTGTATTTCTTTATCCTCGTCTTAGCCTTATTCTTCATTCTAACAAATATTTTTTTTAACGATTTTTCTTTTTGTTTGTATGTAAACGAGGGTGAGATGAGAAAAAAAGTTAAATGAGATAGGGTGTGTAGTAAAAAAAAATATTTCTTTATCCCATCTTAGCCTTAATTCTTCTTTCTATATTATTACGTCTTAGCCTTATTCTTCTTTCTCTACTATTATGATTTTTGAACTTAATTGGAATCTACCATTATTTGGCATTTTACCTGCACAAACACATCGAACTTGTGGTATTAAAAATTGCACCAGCTGCATAGGGTGCAACTTGTGCATACAAAAATTTCATATTTTGTAGCAAATCACACATAACCTATATCAAGTGGACACGAGACAAGCTTAGAGAATTATACAATATTATATTGAATATTGAGCATTTAGATTACAGTACAGAATACAGATGCCATCAATAGCAAATCTTTAGATAAACTGAGAGTGTGCGCGTCTCAACACGAAATTATACAGAGCAACAACACCACGACAACATGCTAATAGAACCATTGTACTGTATTTCACAATAAGGAAACATGAGATACAAAAGTACAGAATGGACGGCCAAATTATCGACTACCAGTCTACCAGCAGTTGTTGAGATCAATGAGCCAATTTCTTCAAGTGCTGTAATGTCCTCTGTTTGATCCATTGTCGATCATATGGAAGGTACGCCTGAACTGAGTGGTCGTACCTGCAAAACCACAACAATCAGTTTTTCCTTTTTCTCTTTTTTGTGATAAGAAAAAGAACTTTCAGAAGCAAATGTAAGATATAACCAGTTACAACAATTAAAGCCAGTCCTACAGGCAATACTTTCACCACCAGTTTTGCTCGTTCAAGACTATATATATATATCACTATCCAATTTAAAAGATGTGAAATACGGGATTTGAAGCCATTAAGAGACAGATGGATAAACTTGGAATTGAATCTGTGTGAGATGAAACCATATGCTCGTTTACACACACATACAGAGAGAGAGAGAGAGAGAGAGAGAGAGAGAGAGAGAGAGAGAGAGTTTACACTAATGCACTCAGATCAGCGAGCCCATCAATGAAATTGTAAAGATCTGAGATATCATATGTGATATTTCTTATGGCTGGATTTATCTCTCTGAGTTTCCTTTCATATAGTCCACAAATTCCTGCAGAAACAGTTGAATTACACAAGGAATGAAACATACAAGTTAAATGGCATCATAAACTGTACCCAGTATATAACAACAAAGCAACTGATTTAATGATTTTACTGTTAAGATGCTCAGTTACTGTGATCAGTATTAATAATTCCTTCAGGGAATTGTCAATACACATTGTACTCATCAGGACAACCAAAACAAATGCATAACTGACATAAATTTAAAATTACGAACAATCTAATTCTAACGTAATGGTGAAGTACAAAGTTTGTATACCACTCATCATCCATATGAACATTTCATTATTGATAGAAAACTCTTAGCACTGTCTAAATTCTAATCCCAATCTACAAGCATATTTTCTATGAGAAAATTATTTCTTCTTGAAGATTCTCCAATATAAAAAATTTAATACTCCAAAAGAGCACTGTGCTCTTCCTCCCAGCACACTTCCACACAAGAACGTAGCCATGTCTTAAGACCTAGACAGATAGTTTTGTAAGAAAACTGCTACACAATTAAACATCAGTATTGCATGATCCTGATTACTGGCATCCTTCAGTGTTCACAACATCGGTAAGTTACAAATGAATAGCCTGTGTGGGGGAGAGAGGGGTGGGGGGGGGGGAGTAAGACTATTAGAAACTAGTGGAAACCATTTGACATGTATAATCAAAAGAAACACCGGGTTAGTGGAAAAAAAAAACTATTATGAGATATGACAGCACAAATGCAATTGTTACCCTTTTTTCTTTTTTAACAAGGAAGATCAGCAAAGCTACTGTATCTCAAGGATGAGTCGCAGAAGGGGTTTAAATATAGCTAGCAAAAAAGGCATATCCAGATTTACTTTATAATAGCCAATGAGAGTATTTTATGGTATGGCTCACTAAAATAGTTATGTTCTAAATTCTGATTTTAGATACATGTGTTATATCCTCAGATAATATGGAAGGCTTAACAGTGGTATACATTTACAAGAAACATACCGTCCATAGCTTGGGTGATTGATTCATAATCCATAAAAGTGCGAGTTGCTCTGTTGTGAGATGTTTGCATGAGAATAATGGTGTGCCTGTTAGACTGCATAAGAAGCGACTCCATAACTAAATAATAGTCCATACATCATCTATTATTGCCTGTTAGACTGCTGCATATTGAAAATCTTTCCAATTTAAAACATATTTTCACAACAAGAAACGGCACTGCTAAACACTTATTAGCTATGTTTTGAAGAAAAATGCCTTGTACCCTAAAAAGTTCTTTCATATCTTCCTTGTGCTTGAATTAATAATAAAAAAAAATCCTTGTTTCCCAGAGAGCACTTCAACAAGAGCTATATAAGGAAAAACAAAAAGGATGAACATAAATTGTAAACACTAAAATAAAAAGCTTTTACAAGGTTTTAAACTAAGAGAAACCAAAAAAATTAAGCATAAATGAAACATAGAGCCGTCGATATCAAACGCCAATTAAAAATAAAGAAAATAAAAAAGGGTTCGGGAATAATGTGCAGAGCTATAAAAGTAAAACCCTAACTCACGAACCCAGCAAAAGGGGAGAGGAATGCGCTTTAATAAAGAGAGTAATTTGCAGAAAAATGGAGATGAAGAAGAAGAGAAGATTACCATGGCGAAGATAGGAAAGGATCAGTGAAGTGAAGAAGAGAATTTCTTCTGTTTGGAAGTGAAAGTGAAAGTGATGAAGAGACTGCGTTGAGTTTTAAGCCAAGCTCCGCAAACCGCAATTTTTACTATAAATCTTAAAATAAGAAACTCTTTTTTACAATAATTTCTTCATAAGTTTCTTTTAACCATAATATTAGATATCACTCTTAAGTTTGTTATGATTTGAAAAGAGTAAAAATAATATATAGTGTTTGTCTCTCAAATAGACTTGAGTTTATATAACAACTCTAGTTATTGTTGAATCTTTATAAGGAGTATATATTTATATTATAATTGAAAAGTGAAAACACAATATTAATAAAAAATATAAGTCATTATTATAACTAAAACATTCAATACAATATTACTCAAAAGTGCAATTATTGAAAAATGTAAGTTAGTATAACTAATGCAACACAATATTAATGAAAAATGAAATTATTATAATTAAAAAGTACAACACAATATTAATGAAAAGTCTAAGTTATTATAAATGAAAAGTGTAATACAATATTGTTAAAAAGTGCAGTATCACAATTTTTAATTAAAAATGTAATTTATTATAACAGAAAAATGCAACACAATATTACTAAATAAAAAGTAATGAAAAGTGCGACATTATAAAAAAGTGTAAGTCAATATAATTGAAAATATTATTGAAAAATACAAATTACTACTTGTAAAAAAAAAGAAAAGTTAATTATGAACTTGACAAGACCCACTTTAATTACTCCCTTAGTCCAATTTTAAAATGTCAACTTCTCTATGTATACGGGTTTTAAATTAATTTATTCATAAAATAAATAAATTGAGGGTATGATGGGGTCATTTATAAATAAATGATTGTTTATAAATAAAGTGAAATGACGTAAATAAGTCCGTATCGTTTTTTAAAAGGTTATGAACATAATAAAATTGGACAATTTAAAAAGAAAAAAAAAAGTGAGAATAATGAAATTGGACGGATGGAGTATATTGTATTTTCTTATTTTAGATTTTAATTAGAATTTATAATTTACACATTTTCAGACTTAATTAAGTAGTTTTTAATGAAAATTTTTCTTTTTTTTTTTTTCATAATTTATACATATGTATTTTTTTTAATAAAATTTATTAATTAAAAAAAAATTAAGGGACGTAAATTTTACTAGAATTCCTAATTCTTCGCACAAATGTTCATAATACATCCTAATTCTTCCCACAAATGTTCATAATAATTTAATTTGTTTTTAAATTGGATGTAAAATATTTTTAAAAAAATAAAAGGTAATTATTATTCGAAAATACATTAAATAAGATTACACTGTTTTAATCCATCCTTAGAATGATGATCCGATGGTAATTCAGAATCTTCATATTCAGAATTTGCAAGAGTTGTTGTTCTTCATTTCCATTCCAAAAAAGGCATGGCAGAATTTGCAAGAGTTGTTGTGTCCATCATATTTCAGATCTGCAATTACAAACAAGATCAAATGTAGAGCCTAAACCTAAATGACGACAGCTATGAAAACAATACGGAGCCCTAACCGCCAAGATGTTCTTCAAATCGGCTGCGACATTAGGCGGACTAGGCGCCGCCTAGGCGGCCCGATTCCGCCCCGGCGTTTTTTTTTAATTCCTACGCTAAAAAACTTTCAACTGATAAAAAAATAAAATCCGCATCAGTATTCCTAAACGGGGCTTTCACTTTTCAGAGTTTTTAGGGCAAAGATATTTGTCTCACTGCTCTTGCTCGTGTCGCCTCCTCGTTGCTCGCAGGTCAGTTACCTAGGAGTATATGATTATGTATGCTGAACTACCAATTTTTGGTTTTCTTACTCTGATTTTACCGATTTTTGGTTTTCGTTACTGTGATTTTACCAATTTTTGGTTTTCGTTACTGTGATTTTACCAAAAAAATTCCAACTGATTTACTTACCTGCTGCCTAGTAGTATATGATTATGTATAACCTAATCGATGCTGCTGTTTTAATTAATTAGGAGTGTATCTTTTGGGAATTTTTGACTTGATTCTCTTCCTTCTCTCTCTCTCTCTCTCCCTCCCTCCCTCTCTCTGCAGCTTCAACAATCTTGTCTCTCTCTACCTACCTTTTGTATAAATAATAAATCAATCTATTTATCTTACTGCTTTGTTATTTCTTCATTTTATCATGAAATTTGATGTTAATTACTCAATAGGAGTTTGCAAGTAAAGGTTACCTTGATCCATTTCAAATCTGGTCTTATGTTTGTATAATTGTATATGATTTCTTACGAGGTATGATCATTTTTCTGGAAAAACAGGGCCAACTCCACCCTCTCCAACCCTATTGTCGATTCAAAAATATATTCTGAATTACTAGATTTTAAGGTACTAAATTTATTTCTCATTTTAATTTCATTCAAATGAAATTATTAGTAACTTATAACGGCATAATTATTTTTGGCTTATCTTGGTTTGTAGGATGTCAACATCGTCAAATTCTGTAACCAGTAAGTTACTCAAAAGGAAATCGGATGACATGGGGTGTGATTGTGAATATGATGAACTAATAGATTCAAAACGTTTGACTAGAGTGAAAGAGTATGTTTGCAGCGGGCATTCCTTTTAATGTATTCGAACTAGATAGTTGCATAATGATGTTCGAGGCTATTGGTCAATATGGAGTAGGGTGCACGCCTCCTACAAGATACGAGATGAGTGAACCGTTCCTGAAAAAGGAGGTTGAAAGGACAAAAGCAACGCTAAAATCACAAGAAGAAGAGTGGAAAGTTAATGGGTGTTCGATTATAATCGATGCTTGGAGTGATAGAAAGAGAAGAAGCATCATGAATTTCTGTGTAAATTCTAGATTGGGCACTACTTTTATTTCCTCAAAAGACTTCTCGGACATTCCGCATACAGACCAAGTAATCCACGACTACGTTGAAAAGTGCATTGAAGAGGTTGGTGTTTAGTGTTCATTTATTGTTTAATTTAGTAATTTACTGAAATCCTTTTAATTATATCTTGATGAAAAACAGGTTGGTCCAGAAAATGTTGTTCAAATAGTAACCGACAATGTCTCGAACTATATGTTAGCTGCAGAGTTGTTGAAGCAGAATAAGCCTCAAATCTTTTGGACCTCGTGTGCTACCCACTCGATCAATCTTATGCTTGAAAGCATTGCAAATCTTCCAAAATTTAAGAAGTCAATTGATCAAGCTAAGACATTGACCATCTTCATCTATGCTCATCACAAAACATTAGCCATGATGAGAGCACACACAAAGAAGAGGAATATAGTGAGACCTGGAGTGACTAAATTTGCATCGTCATTTCTATCTCTGCAAAGCATGTATGAGAAAAGAGAACAATTAAAGTGGATGTTTATAAGCAATGAATGGGAACAATGCAAATTGGCAAAGACCGCTAAAGGAAAAACAGCTTACGACATTGTGGTGAGTATGAGATTTTGGAATGATATTTTCTTGTGCTTGCAAATTTTTAGTCCGTTGGTGAAGGTGCTTCGACTTGTTGATGGAAACATAAAGTCATCAATGGGCTTTGTATATGGCGAGCTTATGAAGGTGAAGGAGAAGATTAAAGCATCCTTGAAGAACATCGCTAAGAACTATCAGCCTATAATTGACATTATTGATGCAAATATGAAAGATAGGCTCATCAGTCCACTTCATTTGACGGCTTACCTCTTGAATCCATTCTACCGTTATCGGGGTCCTCATCTTCCCTTGGATGCGGAAGTTGCAACTGGACTCCTTGATTGTATGGAAATTATATTTTTCGGGAATGTCGATATGCAAGTTAAGATTATGAGTGAGGAGCTACCAAAGTACACGAATAGAGAATCACTTTTTGGGGGAGATGAGGCGGTTGAGGTGTGCACAAAGGAAGTAAACATTGAAAATTTCGATCCAGGTAACTAATTCTTTAAAGATACTAGTATTATTTAATTTTTTTTAATTTTGATTTCTTAACAAATCTTATATTCTTTCTCATGTGCAGTAAATTGGTGGTCAAAGTATGGTTCAATCACTCCTAATTTGCAAAGGCTTGCCATGAGAATACTTTCTTTGGCAACTAGCTCATCGGGTTGTGAAAGGAACTGGAATGCATTTGAAGGGGTTAGTAATCTTTCTTTGTGTTAACCTACTATGTATCTCTCTAGCTTAACTATTGTTAATTTCTAATTTACTGTGAATTAATTTGTGTTTATAACCTTTTTAGATACATACAAAGAAAAGAAATAAACTTCTAGCCGAACGATTAAGCAACCTTGTGTATGTCAATTTCAATGCAAAATTGGGGAACAAGCACAAGAAGTTAAAAGAGAAAGATATAGAAGTTTTATTAGCAAAAGATGATTCAAGTTATGGTGACGATGGTGTTGTGGAGGGAGACCTTGGCTCGGGTTCGGGCATGACTTTGTTTGGACTTTGTGATGAGATGGAAGATGGTACTCAAAAACGTTTTCATCTCAGAGAACTTGACGATGATGATTTCTCATCCGACGAGTCTGATATATGATGAAGACCGTGTGTACGAAGATGAACAACATCCGTTTTCTCTAGTTACTCAACTCTCAAACAATTGAACCATTTAATTAGTTAATTTAATCATCGAGTGTGTTGTTGTTTTTGGAGATTCCACTTAATTTGAATTATTTGATGTCTAGTAGCGGTTGTTACTTCTTTATCTAAGTATGTGTTGCATAATTACAGTTTTTTGTGTGAGGCCCACGAAGGAAATATGCATTAACAATATCTTATTTTTTAAAAATGGTTAAATTACAAAATAATTTTTTTTTCAATATAATAATATTTTCATTATACATTAATTTTTGATTCATTTTAGTCAGTATCTTTTCAATTTTTTTTTTTTAATGTCCTTAGAACATTCTTTAATATTGTAGGAGATGTTTTATCTTATTTAAGAATAAACTATGTATTTCATTTATATGACAAATTATTTAAAATAATCCATAAATTTAATTTATTCAAAATATAAAGCTTTAAAATATGTATTCCATCATTTCCAAAATAACTTTCACACCCTTCAAATGATTTTTTTTTTATATAAACACCACCTTCACAATATTCTCAGTTCTACACAAATATCTTATTTTTTGTCCACAAATACACACAAGTCAACTAATTCTATTACTTCATACATAAAAATTTATAAAATTATTTCTCAAAACTCCACTCATCATTACACTTTCTTAATATGTGTGTTCATCTATGAAAAATTATTATGGGATAGAGGGAGTATTACTATTTTTTAATTATTTAGGAGTATATAATACTCCCTCCGTCCCAGGATTACTTGCACACCTACTTTTTCGGACCTTTAGAAACTTCACCCGTATAATATCTACAATATTACATTTAATGTAATTATTTTTATGGTCCATATATACATATAAGGCCATTCACTTACTTATTTTTTTATAAAATTATATCTTAAAAATTTATTTATTATAATATTTTTAAAAAAGTGAGTGAACAGTAAGTATGCAAGTAATCCTGGGACGGAGGGAGTATAAGCATATTATTTATACTATGGAAACTTAATTTATATATTATATATAAATGCATCATATAATTTATTATCATATCTAGGTGGAAATAGAGTTGTTATTAGAGTCGAACCAGCTCGTTAGTAAATCGAGTATCTAACGAACTTGAGTTCAACTTATTTAACGAATGAATCAAGCCAAGCTTACGATCAGCTCGATTCGTTTAACAACACCTGGTGAAAATATATTCAATATTTAGTAAAGTGAGGACAATTTTTTTTTTCTTTTTGCAATCAGTGTCAACTTAACCATATATTTCCTCCTCCTTTGATAAATTTACCTTTGGTTTTGATATAGAGATTAAAAATATAGTATTAGATGTGGTGACTAGTGAATAGTTGAAGTACAAAAATATAAGAAAGAAGAAAAGTAGAGAGGGGTAAGAAAAGGAAAATGTAGAGAGGGATAGAAATGAAGAAAGGGATAATAGGTTTTGCCAAATAAAAAAATGTATACTTTATATTGGAAGTTGGAATGGACCAAAAAAGAAGGGTTTAAGGAGTATATTTAAATCACAAGAGAAAAGAAAAAAAATTAACCTTGTGATTTATCATTCAAGGGGACCATCTGCAAACTATCATCCTCATTCACACATTCACCATTGTTGTCAGCTAAAACACTTGGTGGGATCAAAACCTCGTACGAATCCGAATT
This sequence comes from Galeopsis tetrahit, assembly GCA_963675135.1. NCBI lineage: Eukaryota > Viridiplantae > Streptophyta > Magnoliopsida > Lamiales > Lamiaceae > Galeopsis > Galeopsis tetrahit. The sequence continues at coordinate 17,586,243 of OY776127.1, read as the reverse complement.
TGGTATGAGAAAAATCAAAGACAGCGTCGAAAATCTCAGGATGTTTCTGATCAAAACTGTGAGCCACAGATTCTTGAAATCACTTCTTGTAACATGCAAAAGATGAAGAACCACCCCTCCACCCCACTTGGAGGTAAGTGCACCAAGACTGTCGATGCTCATCAAAAGCGCGAAAAACGTGCCCTCAATGCCTAAAGGGCAGAGCTGAGAACTCAGAACCATCATCGGCATCCACCTGATTCTGCTAATGATCCGAGAGACGCATTCTTCCAGCACGACAAAGAAGTAGTCTGGGATTCCAACCACTAAATTCCATCGTAAAATGAAGATTAGATCGAGCATTCCTGATACGCTGTACAAGAGTTGTGCAGAGAAGAGCAAAGATCTGAAAGGATAGTCTTTGAGAGTTTTGTGGTAGATTATTACACCAACTATGGATGCCATTGCTCCGATTGCATATATCATCCCCACAAATTCCTGCACCCCGACCCCATGTATCAGAAGACAAGTTTCCTGGTGTATAAGACGAGCAGAGTGTAAAAGATTGGTTTACCTGGGAGAAGGCAGGGCCGGCTTTTGGATCAGTGTACCAATAGAACTGCCCTTCATGAGTGCTGATGCTTAGAGCTAAAGATAAGTACATGTAGAGAGACGGCTTCCATACTTGAGGAAATCGGATAGTTCTGTACATTCCATATACTGCTTCTCTTAATTTTTCTCTAGGCTGCATTTGCACACACATAATAAGGGTATTATTTCCAGATGAAGAAGGTGAACTTTATTACAAGACTTGATTACGGAAATTAATTCCCACGGGAACGAAATCGCCAAGACTTAATAGATATGTGTCCAACTTTGCAATTTACACTAGGATTTTTTTTTTAATTTCCAAGATAAATTTAGCAGATCAGACAAGAAAAATTTGTATAGAGTGAAAACTGACCTTTTTTTTAACCTCCTCAGACGTTTTTGGCTCATAAATCACGAAACCTAGAACAATCATCGTTGACGGTGGAATTGCCAGGAGCCCCAATGCTACCTGCAATATAAAAAGATCATGAATCTTATATACTTAATAGCATTGAGATATGAAAAATAAATAGCATTTTTTATCTTGTATTCAACCTCATATGTATGCATTCACACGAAAATTATAGAAAAATAGGAGATGAAATATCATTTTCCTTGGAAAACAAACCTGAGGTCCAAGATGATGAACGAGAAAGCCACTGGTGGAGTAGCCGAGCAGAGCGCCAGCAGACGAACAGAATCCACAAAGGCTTTGCATATCAGTAGCTAGAGACCTAATCTCGATGCTGTTTCTTGCAATGCAAGCATCTATCGTAACATCACCGATTGCCACCCCTGCTGTAATTCCGATCATGAAAGTCAAAGCCAGGAACACTGCCAGCTGGCCGCCTGCCGCAACTGACAAGGCTGACACTGCCCCAACAACTCCGGCCAGGACAAAATACGGCTGCCTATGATACCTTTTTACTGGAAAAACGTCGGTTAGGAGACCCCATATAGGCTTCATCACCCATGGGATGTAATAAAGGCCTATAAAGAGTTGCACAGCTGACGGCTGCACCTTTTGGACATCTTTCCAGTAATAATCGGACACGACTTTAAAAAATGCGCCGGAAAAGCCTTGGTTGAGGCCGTAGACAAGCACAACTCCGAGCACAAAAGTGGGGTTCAACGTGGACGAAAGCATCTGCAGCCATTGGAACAGTTCAAGAAATGGGTTTTTCGAGTGATGATCTTCGTGTTGTTGATTTTCTTGATCTGATTTGGTTAATGGCTTTTCTGATTGGTCTTCTTCCATTTCACAAGGCAAGACCATGGGTTTTGGAGTCATATCTTGATTACAGTACATGAATTAATACTTTATTTAGTAGTTAGAGAATTTTGATTCCTGAAGAATTATTTAGACATTTTAATGTCAACTATAATAGAATATTAACAACTTGGGTGTTGTAACAGAGGTACATGTTGAACCAGATCTCAACGCACCCATAACAACACATTTTTTTCTTTATTTAAGTCACATTTTCTGCAGTATAGTTTAAAATATGAATATTACACTATTGATGGCATCTTACATTAATTTTCTAAGATTTTTATCTGATATATATACTATCAAATGATCACTGTTTCATTTAAAACACGAAATTGTACATAAATGATCACCCATAACTTCAGAATTTATTCAAAATGACCAAACAAATTGTACAGAAATAAAATACAACATTAAAAATCGGAGAAATCCAGTGCACACAGCCGAAAATATTATTCAAACAAGCATACGGTGGATAGTGAGACGTATCTGGAGTCTATGCTGCAACAAGTTTCTGGATATCCTTCTGCAAGTATTATTTGGAGAAAAAGAATCAATAGAGAGAGTAATCTGATAATCAATTAAGTTACTTCAAAGCAAGAACAAAATCAGAGAAACTTATTTAATCATGGGGTTGGCATGATTCTGATTTTTCAAAAGAATACACTGAACAAGTGTTACGAGTATGAAATGATTAAATGATAGTATATTCTCATTACATTCCAAGACTCCACACCCAAGAACTAAATGCAACGAGCCTAAAATTTTATATTTGCAGAAATCCAGCACATCTGAATATGATAAACATTTGGAAAAACAAAAGCCAATATTCAGTTATCCTCCCCATATTGACATCGCAACGTTTGGTGCTGAATGGTTTTCGAATGGAAAAATTCAAACTGAACAGCATTTAAACCTTTTTTTTGGGTGCAAAATTAATAAATATGACATCCAAGTGTCAAGTAAATGAAAATGTAAAATCCAAAAGAACAAATATATTTACTAAAACCAGAAAGTAACAGGTTAAACAGACATTTACCTCTATTTGCATAGGGGAGGTTGTTGGTGCGTATCTTTCAACAACTTTGCCATTTTTGTCAACGAGGAACTTCTCAAAGTTCCATTTAACCAAATCACCGAGAAATCCACCGACATTCGACTTTAGAAATTGATAAACCGGAGCTGTATTTGGTCCATTAACATCAACCTGCAGTAATGACATCATGATAATTGATTTAAAACATTTCTATTCAGGCACCACAAGACGGAAAACAACCAAAAGTACCTTATCAAAAATCGGGAATTCCGCTTTAAATCGTGTACAGGCAAACTGCTTGATATCTGCATTTGATCCCGGCTCTTGCCCCCCAAATTGATTACAGGGAAAGGCTAAAATCTCGAATCCTGCATTCACACATATTGTTCAGGTGAAAATTGTCATAAAACTTAAAATTTATTTGAAATATTAGTTTGATTAACCCAAATCTCACCTTGAGGTTTGTACTTTTCATAGAGGTAAGAAAGCTCTGAATAATTTGATGATGTCAAACCACTGCATCCAAACTCAATTAACTAAATCAGTTCTCGTAATCCAAGTCATAGATAATCATACAACTCTATAATAAGATGGATGGAAGATTACCATTTCGAAGCAACATTTACAATCAAAAGTACACTTCCTTTGAATTTGCTAAGTGCAACATCCTTCCCATCAATATCCTGTTTTCACCAACAATAGATTAAGACTAGTTTTCAAGTAATGAAACATTCTATTATCTCTTAACTGGGGAAATTACTGCAGAAATAAGGGGCAAATGATGAAACAAAATTTAAATACTCCAACTGGAATTATATTATGAAGATACATAATGTTGCAGAATATGACAACCAACATGAAGATTGCGACTGATATGTATATACTATCAAATGATCACTGTTTCATTTAAAACACGAATCAACTTGTGCAACATTATGTATCTAAAATCCCGATTCAATTTGACCACCATTATACTCTATCAAATGGTCACTGTTTCATTACTCTTTTGCAACTGATGAAAAGCACGAATCAACACAAAGATATCTTGAAAGAACCATTTTATCTTTGCACCACGAAAAAATCAACAATCTGCCAATTTTTTATACTTTCTCAAATTCAAATTAGACCAATTAATTGTAATACTTGTTAGTTATATATCACTCTTACTTGAAACTAATTCATCATTTCAAGCTAGGGAACAGATGCAAATTGAAAACTGGAAATAAGCCTAAATCAACATGGATTAGCTAATTCCAATAGCTCCTTCCAGAAATTTGAATTCCATAAAAAAATGTACAGCAAAAAATCCTCTATAAAAAGGGACAACAATGTTTCTCAACTTTTATCAAACAGTAATAGATCCCTCACCTTTACAGTGAAATCATGGATGGTCTTCTCAGTAGCAGCTGTAGCTGAAACAGAAGCAAAAGATCGAGATTTCAACGAAAATCCAGGTAAAATTGGGGATAAAGCCGCGAACCCATTTCGGAAGAAGATAGATTTTGACGAACTAAAATTGGAGGATTCAAGAAAAGCCAAAGCGGAATTGGAGGTCAATGGGAGCTTCGGTGTTGCTAAACTATGCAAAGGCGCTGAAAAAATCGAAGAGAAGGCCATGGAAGCCATTGCCGCAGCTTGGCAGTTGAGAAAACACACTATTATATGTGTGAACAGCTGGTGACGTGGTTGAAAACACACTACATTAAATAAACTAATTAAGTACTACTCCAATATTTTTGAAAAAAAATATAAAATTACTAAAATGTCCTTGTAATATTTTTTGAAATATGAAATTTACAAAATGATACTCCAATTTGGTATAAAATCGATCTCAAACATAAAACACTTGACCCGTATTATACTAACTAATTTGACCCATCTAATAAAATTTGGATTAAACTCCATGGGAGAACAAATGCCCAAATCAATGAAGAACAACACGGAAAATAAGGGAAGCATGACCAAACCAGAACAAAAAAGGAAGAATATGAGCGATCAAAATCGAGTCGATCTCTGTTTTCTATTTTGTTGAAAAGATAAAACTAAGGAATCAAATAGAGCAAATGATTAAAAGTTAATGACATATGATTTGTGTGCAACGTAATACTGCTAGTTTAAATTTCTGAAAATTTTGTTTCCAATTCTTATTTCTTATCATGTTTTCGTGTGCGAAATCAATTTTCAATAGCTCCCAGAATTTGAATTATGTGGTGGGCAACATAATGCTTGCGGATCGGGTATATTATGACAATTCGAAGAATGTCTATAAACTGTTTGTGAAAATGCTGTTAAGAGATTTTATCATTTATGACTATGATCATTGGGTTTTCTCAGTATGATTGCAATTTTAGTCCTGATTTTTAAACTTGTAAAGAATAACAACAAATACAACAAATGATATATATAGTATTAGTTAGAGTACTTGTTTTAGTTATAACTTGATGTAAATCATAATATGCACTCTATTCAATTTCTTCTTGTTATGAAATTTTACAAAACTCCTTTTTAGTACTCCCTCCGTCCCAGCCCCATGAGCTCCAGACACGAATGTTAAGAAATGCTAATATAACAAGTAAATGTATTAGAGATGATGTGATGAAGAAAGAAAATAATATAATGAATTGTGAGAGAGAATAATTACCCAATAAATTTACTTATTATATTAATATTTCTTATTGTATTAGTATTTGTTAACATTCGTGTCTGAAAGCTCATGGGAGCTTTCCTTGGGACAGAGGGAGTATTTCATTTAGAGTCGTCTCTTTAAAAATAAATTTGTAGGCACACGATGTGTAACTGAGAAACGATAGGGAAGTAGAGGAAAAAGATTACTTTGCGTGAGTACACTGGCGCAATGGTGACGAACCTGAGCATCGATGCCGGTAGCATATGGGTTCTTAAGAGGGATTCTCCAAAATGATCAAACCCCTTTTTTTTATGATGAAGCATTGAGAAGTGATAACCATGAACATTCATTATATTTTTATGGATTACTGAGATGTATTAATCATTTAATTTAGGATTAATTTTAAATAAATACACCACGTTAGTCTCAGTATCAATTTAATCATGACCTTTACACGATTATTATAAAAAATCTCAACCTTTCATCGTATTGCAATTTGATACACATTTTTTTCTCCGATCAACAATATATGTATTCTAGCGTGGCGAGCTCCGGCAAGCCACATCACCAATTGTTGGCCGGAGAAAAAATGTGTATCGAATTGCAACATGATGAACAATTGAAATTTTTTACAATAATCATAAAGACCATGATTAAATTGATACTGAGATTAAATGTGGTGTATTTATTTAGAATTAACCCTTTAATCTAATCGTAGGATTTTTTTTTTTTAAGAAAACACAGTTACATGCAGCTCAAGCAAGAATTGAGAAGGCCCTTCACAAAGTTTGGAGGCTCGATCCAACAATGAGGACTCCCGAACCAGCGAGAGTTCCTAGCTAAACATTGTGCTAGTGAATTGACATTACGAGAAATGTTACTAACAACAAATTTGTGGTTTTCTTGGAGGAAATGTTTAACTTGGCGTATAATGTCTCTGAATATATTGATGCCCATATCCATCTCTGATCTCCGCAAATCGTCTGTGATCCGTTGGGCGTCTGTTTCAACAATCACCTGTCGAAACCTATGTTCTTAGCCCACAACAATGCTTCGACCACTCCCCATGCTTCACCCTCATCAACCCCTAGCAGGCCCGACCTTGTTAGTGTCCTAGCTGCAATAAATTCCCCTTCATCATCACGCATCACCATGCCTACCTCAGTGAGCAGCACTTCTTCGAAGAAAGCAGCATCGACATTCACTTTCACGAACCCTAGGTTCGGTATATGCCACTACCTACGTATTAGCGTTTGGCCTTGCCCTAGATCTCGGCTATGCACCGCCTTCCATTCATAGAGAAAGCTCTTTGCCCAGCTTAGTATCTGTCCCGAACTACGTCGCCCATCAATCCACACAGTTTCATTCCTATTCTTCCACATTTGCCAAGCAATCGAAGCGATAAGCTCCATTTCTCCAACTTCCATAGTTCGAAGGAGCAAGAGGAAAATTTTTGCGTACCCTTCTACGTTTTGAATTTGATCCTCAATTAAGCCCCATAATCCCGCCTCCTGCCAACATTCATTGGCCGTGTCACAGTCAATCAAGACATGTCAGATTGTTTCGATGCCATTATCGCAAATAGGGCACTCTGTTGTTGTGCAAATCCCCCTCTTGTAAAGTTTTTTGTCTAACCGGCAGCCACCCTTTGCAGATTCTCCATAAACATTCCTTGATTCTCGGTGGGATATGAAAGTGTGCGTGCGTGCAAAATTAGAGGTGTTGTATGTTGTGTTGGCACTATCCAGACAACATTAAGCAGCGGAAAATAAAATGCACTTTGTAAATGAAAATATTCAAAAATTGTGTAGATTATAAATAATCTACACGGATCACTATATTAAAAATAAGTGACAAAATGTCTACAACCTCTTATAGGTTTGGAAAACTACAACTTGAATAAGTTTGGAAAATCTACTTCGATTCTATAAAACTATCTCCCTCATAGATATATACATATAATCTAGTAGATATGGAAATGATAAACACACTAATTGTTCGGGTAGCAATAATGTATCAATCTACACGAAGAAACAATGATATTCCTAGCTAGAAGCGAAAATGCATTCGATAGAATAATATTCTAAGTTAACTTATCTTCTTGTATCTCTTGTGTTGTGGCAGCCACTCTTTTATAGGCTTCGAATCCTACTGCCCCAACATCATGTAGATCGATTTTTACATGATCTACAATGGAGAAGAACCACAGATTTTCCTAAAGCTAAATGCACTAAGCACTCGATAGCTTTAGTAATGAATATGCGTCTACTTTCTTCTCTTTTGTTTGTGTTGCAGTAGTCCTCTATTAATAGACACGGAATTCAACTGCTCCAACATCATGTAGATCAGTTCTTGCATGATTTACAACCTCCTCCATCAACTCGTTAAAAATAGGAACTTGTTATATCATGCTCAATAATTTCCCACTCCTATGCAACCGCATGACTGGATGTTGTCCACGTCTTCAACCTGCACTAGGGACATTATGAGCAACAAGTGTAAGATTGAAACTAGTTTTAGGAGAAGGGGCGAATTATGATGTTGCCCAAAGTGATGGAACATTTTGTACATCACCGACACAACATCAACAATCTCCCCCAATTTGACCTTTCTACTATAACACTTCTGATGTTAAACATACATAAATATTAAAAGTAGAATTATACAAAGTTTACTTCAAATAAATGAAATAAAATCATAATCGCCAAATGTAAGTAACAAGTCTTTCTCTAAACACTAAACACAATGTGTTTAGATTAAAAACAGAAATAATAAAGAACAAAATGAAATCCTAAATAATAAAGGAAATAACATAAATATAAATTCTAAAAAGTTCAAAATAATAAAACAATAAAATCAAGCAATACAAACAAATGAAGAACAATTATGTAAAGAAGTAAATGAGAGGATTGGGCTGAATAACACTTCAGTTGCATCTTCATGGATCTGCACAAACTCCCCCATACTTTTAACTTCTCCAGTTTGTATGCTTTCATAAGTCTCCATGAACTGTCTCAATGACATCATCATCTTGTGCATCTTCAGCTACTGACTCATCACTTTCTTGTATAACTTATGTCTCTTGACTGGCACCATCAGTGTTGATTGTGAAAGAAAAGACGAATAATTGATGATGTCGCCAAATATGTTGTGACATTCTTCACAACATTGGTACAACATCAACATGATATTTAACTTCCAAAGAGATTTCCACGGTGTAGGCCCTATATTCCAATCTCCATAAAATAATTGATTTGCCAATTGATACCCAGATTTAACAGAGTACCTGTCGTAGGGGGAGCAATGCCAAATTAGTTTATCACACGCATCGTGCGGCGCTGTAGCAGTACGAAGAATTCTCTTGCTATTAGTCTCATCAAAGATCTCTCGAATTAGGGTAGTATTCCACTACCGCGTACCAGGATAGAAGAGATCACGAACCTTCAAATTATTCGTATTAGGGGCCGACTGTGTGGAAATGCAAAAGTTATTATCATCATTCCACGAATCTACTCAGATACAAACATTCCACCTGTCACCCACCTTCCATCTGATACCTCGCCCCACTAGATCTTTAGTTTAAAAAATACATCTCCAGGTGAAACTAGGGTTTGATCCAATATTTGCATTAAGGAAATCTGAATTCGGGAAGTACCGTGCTTTGTATATTCTGCTTAAGATGGGTTCATCAGGATCTTCCATCCAATCTTGCTCACTATAGCAATATTAAACAGGTGAAGGTTACGAAAGCCTATACCTCCACTGGTTTTGTGGGTGCACATTGACTCCCACGATTCCCATTTAATCCCCTCGGATCTGTGCCATGACCCCACCAAAAAGAATTCATCATTCTCTACAGCTTGTCCAGCAACCCAGATGGCAACAGGAAGATACTCATACAATAAGCCAGAATAGCTTGTTCAACGACTTTCAACAATATCTCCTTGGGGCCTTTGATAACTTTTTACTCCTCCATCCGTGTAATTTAGCCCACAATATTTCTTGAATATAACCAAAGATCTCCTTATTTCTTCCTACAAGTGAAGGCAGGCCCAAATACCTTCCGGTATTGAGCGACGCATTCACCCCTAAGATCAAATTGAGCGCCTGTCGCTTACTTTCCTGCACATTTGTACTGTAAAAAAATACCTGATTTGGTATAGTGTATGGCCTGACCAGACACATTCAAGATGCTCTTCAACGTCATGCATTCCTCCTCCGTTGCACGACAAAATAAGAGGTAGTCATCCGCAAAAGGCAGATGAGAGACCGAGGGGGCTCCTCGACATACTCTACTTCCATGGATGTGTCCCTCTCTATTCGATCGTTTGAGTAGAGTCGACAGACCTTCATAGCATAAAATGAAGAGGTACGGTGAGAGCGGATCTCACTGTCTTAGTCCACGCCCCGGGGTAATAGGGCTAATAATACCATCATTAACCAGAAATGAGTATCTAACTGTGCGTACACAGAGATTCATCCACCCAATCCACCTCTCCGCAATATAATCTTGTACACTACAATCCACCCAATCCACCCATATCTAACCGTTACATAAAACTTTGAATATAATCTTGTACACTACATTGCACAAAGATATTGAGCACAAATCTTTAACTATCTTCGTATTATCACACTTCGGGATAAGAACCACATTAGTATCATTGAAACCGTTTGGGAAAGAACCCACCTCAAGCCAGTGTGTGCTTGCTGCCACGATGTCCGGCCCAATATTATTCCAGAATTTTTTGTAGAAGCCCGTGTTGAACCTGTCAGGGCCGGGGGCCTTTTCATGTACATTTTTGATAAATCTTGCTGAAATTCGTTCGGGCTAAACTGCTGAATAAGCTCTTCATTATCAACCGCTGATATGCGCTTTTGAACAGTATTAGTGACCACACTTATGTCTGTATTAACTGCCAAAGGTGTGAATATGTCCTCGAAATAAATCTGGACGATATCCTCCATCCCACGCTGAGAAGTAAACCAAATATCCTAGTGGTTAAATAGCCCTGCAATACGTGTGGCCTTTTTCTTAGCAGAGGCCATTTGATGGAAGAACCGGTTGTTCAGATCGCCTCCTTGTAACCAATAAAATTTAGCTCGCTGTTTCCAATGTTGTTCCTCCTTGACCAATAATAAAGCCAGATTTTTTTTTAGCTTCACATAGGGTCGCATGTACCCTCGGTCCACCCTAATGCGACTCAACAGGAACTCAACTTCTGCCTCCAGCTCCATCTTTCTATGAATCCACTATTGAGCAATGCCACTGCCCCAATCTTGTAGAACCCCTGCCGTGGCGTGAAGTCTTCTCACTAAAGGGAAGTCCCTGAACTCCGTCGGCTTCTTTCAACCACTGAACGAATGTTCGGTTCCGTCAAACATTTATTTTTAAATTTGAACCGGCGCGAACGCCTTCGGTTGGTAGTTGGTGATGAATCAAACAGTAAATGTGAGTGATCAGAAATGGGTGCTACTAGGTTCACTCATAGTGTCAACCCAAGTCGCCCAAGTTGCCCATCGCTTTGTCCAGACGCTCCTCAATAAGCCTAGAAGTCCCCCCCTCATTGTCTCCAAGTAAAAGGATGTCCTTCCATAAATACATTCGAGAGATTGCAATCGAGAATAATCGACCTGAACCCTTGGTATAAATAATTAGGGTGATCTGCGCCTCCTCTTTTGTCATTTACTAATAGCAGATCATTAAAATCTCCCATGCATAACCATGGTAGCGAACTCCTTTTTGCCAATAGTCGTAGGAGTCCCATGATTTCCTTCTACGCACTCTTTCGAGAAATCCGTAAAATCCCGTAAATCTCCCTTCATTAACTCCTTTAGTAATACGCATGTCAATGTGATTTTGAGAGTAAGATTCAATATTACCCTCATTAACAATCTTGCAAAGCATACAAAGCCCTCTGCTGCGCCCATTACAAACCACTATAAATGCACAATCATAATTCAAACAGATTCTGAGTTCCTCAACTTTATTAGAGTGAGCTAAAGTCTCACATAAAAAGATCACATTCGACCGACGAGTTCTTACCAACTCGCAAAGAAATGGAATTGTAGCGGGGTTGTCGAGCCCTCTACAATTCCAACTAAGGCCTATATATCATTACTCCCGGCTGACCCCACAGCCGGGGCCAGCCGATAAAAAATAATTATTTTCATTATCAAAATTATTCTCATCATCAATGAAATTAATTCCATGGGAAGATTCTCCCTCAGTAAATGCTTTCTCTACTATCGTCAACCATTTCCATTTTTTGGCCTCCATTGATTCAACAATTAATTCCCCTTTGTAACTGTCAGAATCTTTTTCAAATATTGGGTTTATTACCAAAGAATTTGGTAACCCCCCTTGATAGGCGCTTTTCTTTGTTGACCGAAATTAATGTCCTCCATCTCTTCCGTAACTAACGCTTTGATGTCGTCCACCTCCTCCCGAGGCCATTTTTCTCCGTCTAGCTGCGACTTCCTCCAGTCTGGGGCAACTAAGGTAGGGTCCTATTGCAGAGGCCGATTATCCGATGGAGCATCGAAGTAACTAGTGCAAAAATTCACCGTATGATCAAGGAGGCCGCAAAAGAAGCAAAATTTATTGAGCCTCTCGTATGATCAAGGCAACCTAATTTTCTTGCTGCGTTTCAAAGGGACGATGACATCCAACTCCACACGTATGCGCATAAACCTTTGCCATGCCGCTCCTTTGTTTGACGCATCGTACTCCATAAATCGTCCAATATAATTTCTGAGGCCTTGTCCCATAGTTTCAATAATATACCCCACCGAAATATCATAAATTTAGAGGAATTTGGTGTGGAAACTCTTCTGATCGCAGCTGATAGAAACGAACAAGACAGAAATATAAAACATGGAAACTGAGTATATTCATCTGAAGGAAACGTATGTACATCAAGCGCCTTATATAGAACATATCAACTAAGCCCTAAACTTATACACAGTTATGGGCTTTTACTCTAATAACCAAATCATAATAGAATATATTATAATAACCAACTTATGAGAATATAACGCAAAATACGATTTGCATATAAAAAATAACATTCAATACTCCCCCTCAAGTTGGCGTGTGAAAATCTCGAACACCCAACTTGCTACGAAGATATGAAAAACGGTCAGCTCCAAGTGCTTTCGTGAAAATGTCGGTGACTTGGTTGGTTGTGGAAACCATGCATGGTTGAATGTCCTTATTGGCGACCTTTTCCCGAACAAAATAACAATCCATCTCCACAGGCTTGGTACGTTCATGAAAGACTGGATTCGCCGCAATGTGTCGAGCCGCTTGTTTATCGCAAAATAGAGGCGTCGACCCTGTTTGAAAAATGCCAAAATCTCGCAAGAGCCAGCGTTACCACACAATCTCACAAATGGTTGTGGCCATGGCCCGATATTCTGCCTCAGCGGAAGATCGAGAGATGACAGACTGTTTCTTGGTGCGCCAAGAAACCGGAGATTTGCCAAGTGAAACAAAATATCCGGTAGAGGAGCGTCGTGTAAATGTGCAGCCTGCCCAATCGGCATCACAATAGCCCTGGAGTTCGAAACCACCTGCTGCTAGAAGGAATATTCCCTGGCCAGGGGCCTGTTTTAGGTATCGCAGTACACGTTGTGCCGCAGTGAGGTGTGACTGGCGCGGCTGAGATAAAAACTGACTTAGTTGAGCAACGGCGAACACAATATCAGGACGCGTCATAGTGAGATATAAGAGACGCCCAACTAGTCGCCGAAACTGCAATGCATCCACAAGGGGACTATCGTCATCCGGTTGGAGTTTCAAATTTTTTTCCATGGGGAATTTTCTTGGACGACTCCCTTGGAGTCCACTCTCCTCTAAAATGTCCAAAGCGTATATTCGTTGGCTTATGACGAAGCCATCGGGGGATCTTGCAACTTCAATGCCCAAGAAATATTTCAACGGGCCCAAATCTTTGATGGTAAACTTATCATCCAAGTAGCGCTTGACGTAAGTGATGTGGGAGAGATCATTGCCGGCTAGCAAAACATCGTCCACATAAATGAGCGCGGAAACGTATGTGGCCCCCTTACGAAATACAAACAAGGAGTGATCGACCCTAGATTGTTGAAAACCAATGGACACAAGAGCTTAAGTGAATTTATCGTACCAATTACGAGATGCTTGCCGAAGACCATAAAGGGATTTTTGAAATTTGCATACTCGGGTATCTCCTTCCTTTGCAAAACCTTGTGGGATGCGCATGTAAACATTCTCGTGTAAATCACCATGAAGAAAAACATTATTCACATCCAACTGATGCACTATCCAATTTCTTTTAGCAGCGATGGTTAACATGCAATGAACTGTAACTAACTTGGCAACGGGAGCAAAAGTCTCATTGAAATCAACACCCTCTATTTGTGTGAACCCCTTTGCAACTAAGCGAGCTTTATATCTTTCTACTTCACCATTGGGTTTGTACTTGATTTTATAAACCTACTTGGATCTAATAACTTTCTTGCCGGGAGGTAGTGAGGTTAATGTCCAAGTGCCATTATCCTCTAGTGCACAAATTTCTTTGGCCATGGCTTCACGCCATAAAGGATCTCGAATTGCATGTGCAAAGTATTTTGGCTCATCACGTGAGGTGATGGTCGCTAGAAAAACTTTGTGAGCCTGAGAGAATTTATTATATGACAAGCAATGAGAAAGAGGGTGTACCGTCGATTTCGTTGTATTGACAATGGGTAGTGAATGGTCTACTGAGGGGGGGATGTCTGTAATGTATGCATCGAAGTGCTTGGGGCGTTTTCTAACGCGTTCACTAACTCGAGGATGGTAATCACTAGTCGATTGCTCGGCAGGGGGAATATCTTCTGTCTGTTGCTCGACGGCCTCGACTGAGTTGGGTGCAGTGCTTGTATCGGCCACAACGTGATCTAGGGGTTGTGGGCTCGGCACAGGCAGTCTAATGAAAGGCCGAGATGGTTGTACGGCCGAGGTCTGTGCCCCTCGTACGCACGCTTGGGCGGCGAGAATGGCTACTGAAAAATCTAGGCCCTCGTTTCCTTTGAACGACAATATGTGATCGACGAATGTAACATCCCGTGATGAATAAAATTTATGAGTTTGCAAGTCGAAAACTTGGTAAGCCTTTTGTCCGGTCGGATATCCAACAAAGATGCACGCGCTCCCCCTTTCACCAAACTTATGCTTGTGTTGATTCTCGTGTGCATAAACCAAACATCCAAACACTCTAAAATGGTCATACGTGGCTGCTTGTTGAATAATATTTCATAAGATGTCTTGTTGGATATTGCAGAAGAAGGTAATCAGTTGATAATATAAATTGCTGTGAGGACGCATTCACCCCAAAATTCGACCGGCAAACCTGCCTCGAATCGAAGGGCCCTTGCAACATCCAATATGTGTGTGTGTTTCCGTTTAACCACTCCATTTTGTTGTGGTGTGCCTGTACATGAACTCTCAAATAACATCCCATTAGTTGCATAGTGATCGAGCAAGAGGCTTGACTGGAACTCCACACCGTTGTCCGTGCGAATTCGTTGAATTCGATTGCCAAACTGAGTATAGACCATATTCGAGAATTGAATAAGAAATTTACCAACTTCTGATTTTCGTTGAATACTAACTTCTGATTTTCGTTGAATAAGGAAAATCCAAACGCCTCTATTATAATCATCCACAATGGACAAGAAATAACGTGCACGAGAAAAAGTACACATCTATAATGCCCCCAAATATCACAATGGATTAACTCAAAAAAATGTAAAGTTTTAGATGTACTAATGGGAAAGGGCAAACGAGTTTGTTTAGCGCGTACACAAGCATCACAAAATTTCGTCGATTCTCTAAAATCCTTTAAAGAATGAATATGTTTTAATTTTCCACTAGAAGCATGCCCCAATCTTTTGTGCCACAAGTCTGAATTTCCAGCCACAGCTAAAATGGCCCCCCTCAGTCTTCGAAGCCTCAAGGTAGTAAAGACCATCACGATGTTTACCCACTGCAATCAGCTTCCTCGAGGGTAAGTCCTGAATTGCACAAAAATCACAAAAAAATGTGAATACACAATTCAATTTAGCCGTAAGGCATCGAACAAAAATTAAATTGCAATGGAAATCTGGAATGAATAGAACACGATTAAGAAATATGCCATTCCCCATGTTCATTCTTCCAACGGCATGGACTGGAATGGTTTCGCCGTTAGATATCTTGACCAGCGATTCCGAATGATTGTAAATAATATCCAAGAGACCATCATCATGACATGTTATATGTTCTGTTGCTCCAGAATCAATGATCCAAAGTCGGTGTGAATCTGCCATCATACTTGCCATATTTGCCGTTGGAGCGGCGGAGGCACTTGTTCCGTCATCAAATTCAATTTCGGTCATATCATCGACCCAATCGCCATAATTGTTATCTTGGATGAACGCTCCCACAAAGGCATCTCCAGGTTTATCGGAGGAACGAAGGTAGTGAGGTGACACGGCGTCGATCACCATCGATGTTGCTGTCTTGATATTATCGCAACCCCTCTCATCGGAATTGCTACCGCTAGTCATGACGTATTGTAAGAAGAAGATGAATACGAAAGAAACAAATCTTGATTGAATCTACCAGGATGGTTGCTCTGGTACCATGAGAGAAACGAAGAAGACAGAAATATAAAACATGGAAACTGAGTATATTCATTTGAAGGAAACATATGTACATCAAGCACCTTATATAGAACATATCAACTAAGCCATAAACTTATACACGGTTATGGGCTTTTACTCTAATAACCAAATCATAACAGAATATATTATAATAACCAACTTATGAGAATATAACGCAAAATACGATTTGCATATCAAAAATAACATTCAATACCAGCTGGTAAGTGATAAGTATGTGAATGCCAATACTCCAAGGTCCCCCATTTGTCACCCGAACGTAGTCCATTATGTGGTTGAATTGGATGATAAATCTCCCCTCCCCTATGTCTTTGATCATCACCCTCGTACTAGTCTCCAAAGAGAAGTTATTCGACTCCGGATAAGACTGAATGATAGGTTAGGGTCAGTGAGGAACCTTCCTATCAGACAGAGATTCGGGTCGCCTCTCGCCGTATTCGCGTTGTCACCTTCACCGGAGTTGAGTGCATCATCCTCATCCCTAGTTATGTTAAGGTTCTCTATAACTAGAAATTGCACTAACCAAACACCGAATTTAAAGAATAAAAAATCGACACCCGAAAATCAAAATTTAATCGTAGCACAATCCTAGAGATACGATATCGGTGGAAACCCGCATAGAGAATCAACAGATAATCACAAATCTAGATGGCGGATCTTGGTCTCAGAAAACTTAGCTCTCGACGAGGAGAGAATAATATCAATCTTCAACCATTGTGCTATAGATGCAATTTAGAAAGTCGTAGGTTTTTTTTTATTTATTTATAATTTGATTACGATTATAAATATTTTGATTTAAAAAAAATATATTGATAAGATATAACCGAAATTTATAAGTAATTTTTTTTATTTTTAGATTTCTTAGTAAAGATGTAGTTCAATTGCAATGTGCATAGTTCAAACACACTAATAGGAACCACAATCATACAAAAACAATCACATACGTTGAATTATTGATCCAATGTCATTTAAAAGATTTACTGTTGTATTGTAGGTATGGAAAGTCCCATCGTATGGGTAGTTAAAAGTTAAAACTCGAATGATTATTTATGCATCAGTTAAACCGTATGAAGTGGGTGAAGCACCAGTTTTGTGTCATCTATCCAAGTTTATTACGGCCCGATCCCGTGAAATATTTTTCCTCTCGCCCGAACGACTCTGTGGCTCTATTTGAAATTAGTGACACTAAAAATACTTATGAGACGAAAATTCTGCCTCCCGAGCTTTCTAGAAATGTGGTTACGCTCACGTGCGAGTCCACGGCGGATGGCGGCCTCTGTCATGTGTATTTTGTCGGAACCGTTCACTATTCATCGGTAATTCACCATTGTTAAATTTATTACTACTGTTTTTGGTGAATTACCAATTTCAAGAAATTTCGATCTCAATCTTCCAATATGCTACTATTTTCTAGGTTTGGGATTAATTATAACATTTCCATTTGTAGGA
The DNA here is from genome assembly GCA_963675135.1 of Galeopsis tetrahit. Taxonomy (NCBI): domain Eukaryota; kingdom Viridiplantae; phylum Streptophyta; class Magnoliopsida; order Lamiales; family Lamiaceae; genus Galeopsis; species Galeopsis tetrahit. Next base: position 17,568,606 of record OY776127.1, on the reverse strand, counting down.
ATCTTGTCGACAAGTTAAAGCCGTCGTAGATTTCCTAAAACCCCAGGTACTTGTCGACTTTAGATTAATTAATTTGATAGATTAATTAAATTTTGATGTGATAAGTGAGTAATTGATTTTATGTTGTTTTCTTGGAGTTGTGCTCTAGTCTTGTTGATGACTCTCAACATCTCAAGGTTTGCCTGCCTACCTCTATATATAATTGGTAGCTAGCTGTAGATTTATTTATAAAGAAAGTTATTGGTAGCAATTAGTGCAAAACAATAGTACTAAAGATACACGCACTTGCATATCAAGTGTCATTGGGGCATGCAATTCATAGTTTTTCTAAACAACATTTTAATTATGATTCTAGCTATAACCATATAAATGGGATGAAAAATTAAAGAAAATCTTTTTGGGATACTTAATTTACAGTTGCTATCTTGCTATGGCATGGTTTTATCTTCCACTTAATTATGCTATCTATCTTTTAATAGGGTTTTTGTGAATTGAAACTTGTGCATGGGTCAGAGTTTTAATGTGTGGCATACGAGGAAGCCATGCATGAAATATGGAGGCAAGCTTAAGGTTATACTTGGTGATATACCTATTGAAGTAAGCTAGCTACTTCTATCTTAATTGGTGCATGTTCATGCTACTATGACTTGCATGTGATATCTAGCCTTCCTTTAATTTGTAGCTTGGGTGGCTTTTCTAAGTTTTTATTTTAAAATGCAGCTTGATATATAACATCTTGTAACTTGTACATATTCGATCTTTGTGCATGGTACAGTAAGCTTCATTGAGCATTCTCACTTAATAATTATGAAATGGAAGAAAAATTCTCATACTAATTGAAGCTTGCATTGGGAAGATTTGTTATTCAATCTCTAGAAGATATATGTTTCTGTATGTCTGCTACAAGAACAAATTTGCTAATTAATTAGATTTTGTCTTTTGAGTACAGATCACGTTGAGGAGAGCTTGGGCCAAGATGCCTCTTTCGCACATCACAAAATTTGTGTTATCCTTACTTTTCTCTCCAACTCCCCAACATCGCAACAACATGGTACACTTTCTTACCTTACAAGCCTAATACATGTATTGGGAATATAATTAATTACGGAGTCTAGTCCATCATTTTTGCAGTTGAAGGAATTTTAAGATGTTGAAAAGCTAACTCGTGAAATACAAGAGATGAGCAACCACTTTCCAGCCTTCATGGAAACCCTTGTGCATTAGCGCGATCAGTTAGCTCTTTCTTAAACCATTTTATACTATTCTTTAATTTTTTTACTCTTGATATCATATATATATATATATAAACAAATAGATAGACTTTTCTTTGCCTTTTAAAAATTTTGTGCTGTTAGATAAGGTGATAACTTGACAAGTAGTATGATCTGATTTTGAGTGCGAGTGAAAGAACATTATGGATAGATAATCAACCTATTGACCGTTTGTCAGCTGATCAGTTTGACAACTATCTAGTTAGTTGTTAGTGCGGGAATATGTAGGTCCTAAATGATTAGACTCGTGGGTTGAATATAAATTTTTTGAAAACTTATGCAATAAGCATTACACTGCCTATCAGCTGATTATGAAACTTATACGATTTTGCCTAAAACTCAAATATGATTTTATCAATTATGGAATGAGAATTTAATGGCACTTGACACAATCAGATGAGCAATAGAAAACAATAAACATCACACAAGTATTTATAGTGGTTCGGAACTCAGTCCTACGTCCACTCTCACAGTCCAACTATGAAGTTAATCTGTTAACCAATGGCTTGTAATTTTAAGTCTCGAGAATAAGACTTGAACTCGATACACTCTGCGTGCAATTGATTATACATTGTGGGGGTGGAGTTTATAAACAGTTTTCCATTTTAAGGGTGTGAAAGTTATTGTGGAACGTCCCGAAAAGGAAAGTGTGAAAGTAATTGCGAGACGGAGAGATTACAACCTATTCAATTCTATATTAAAAGGGTGGGCATCCTAACAAATGATATCCAATAAATTATAGGATAAACATAAATGTTTATTATATCCTAACATATGTTCATTCTATATATGCTTTATGTAGATATATGTCAGCCACATTGTTAAAAGTTGCGCGTGAGCACAACTCGGTGGTTGTAGTTGTGGGAGCGAGCCACTTACCAGGAATCCATAAGAACTGGAAACAGCCTATTGATGTGAGATCAGTTTTATGTCATTCCTTAGATGTATATTCATGTTATTATAATTTAACAAACAAGTGTACATATTTCCCAAGTTAATGGATTAAATAATAGTAGTATCACTTAGTGTTTTCCTCTTTTCAAGTGAAGCAACTCCTCGCCATGCCATCTAAAAAAAAAATACTATACTCAGTACGATTGGAGTGACAGTTGCAGGGGTTGCCATTCTATCTAAACTTTATCTCTCCATCGAGATGATGTAGTACGCATTTCTGTTGTGCCTCTTCAAAAGGAAATGAGGAAAAAAGGGAGAATTGTTATTAATTTTTTTTTGAAAGCCAAAGAGACACTTTCATTTATTCGCTAACAAAACAAATAGATTGGAGAAGATCTAGACCATCCATAAACGTTGGAGGTTCGACCCAAGTATGAGGACTTGGGTAATTCCTCGAGGTCCTAGTAATAACATGTTTGAAATAAATATTAAACAAGTTTGTACACAATTTATGTTTGATAAAGTTTGAAACTCTACTCATTAATACTCCCATCCGTCCTACAAAAATAGCTACATTTGACTTTACACACAGATTAAGAAAAATCAATAAATGTAGTCAAGTTTAGCTAATGTACCAATTTTGCCCTTGAAATCTCATACTCCAAAATCTGCTAAGCATTAATTACTCTTATTAATTAGGGGTAAAATTGACAATAAAGCATTTAATACTAAAGTAAAAAAAGAAATGTAGCTATAATTTGGGACATCCAAAAAAGAAATATGTAGCTATCTTTGTGGGACGGAGGGAGTACAAAATTAGTGTAAAAATACTAAATTACTCAAGTTTGACACAATTAACGTTGACTATTAGAGTATACATATACACAGCTGTGTATGGCAAGCAAATGCCACGTCACACAAGCAGTTAGATTAGCTAATTGAGTATTAGTTAAGTAACTGTAGAACAGTTAGTTTCAAATGACGGTTACAAAAATACAAGTATTCATATCACTTGTAAACACTAGATTCACAAGATCAATATTATGCAAAAATTTATATTTTGTGATTTCAACATGGTATCTTAAGCTTGAATTTACCGGTTCTTCATTGATTTTGTGTGGAATCTTCTCAATTCTCGATTCAATCTTCAAATTTTCTCTCGATTTCCTCTATATTCTCTCAATTCTCGATTCTAATCTCCAAATTCTTTTTCTCTTCTCTCAATTTTCAATTCTATCTTCTAAATCGCTCAAATTCTGGTAATTTTGAGATCTGTTCTTCTCTCAAAACATGAACTCGGAAAATTTTCCTCCAATGTTTATTAAGATTGGTGTCAAGCTTGATCGGAAAAATTATCCGTTCTGGCGATAGCAAGTTTTGGCCACAATAAGAGCACATGACTATGAAGATGTTTTGCTCTGCGATCTGGATTATGTACCTTCGACCGATTCAACAGATGAGTCGGATGTTATGTGGCATCGAAGGGATTAGTATGTGTTAAGCTGGCTGTTCAGTTCAATTGTTGAGTCTATGCTTGGATATATAGGAAGATGTGACCATGCATTTCAGGCATGGAAGGTGTTTGATGAATTGTATCAATCACAATCGTCGGCTCAAGTGTTAAGTCTTTGGATTGAAATTTTGTCTCTGAAGAAAGGAGATATGAGTGTTGATGAGTACCTACTTCAGATGCGTATTTTGGCGGAAAGATTGCAAGCGGCTGGTAATGGTTTAAAGGATGAGGATCTGATATTGTATATTTTGGGTGGTCTTGGAGCTGATTTTGATGCAGTTGTGGTTAGCATACCCACTCGTGGCAAACTTCCATCTCTTGTTGAGGTTCAGGCGATACTTCTTACTCACGAGATGCGCATTCGACAGGCTGCATCCTCATCTAAAATAAATTTGGGATCGAACACTACTCCAGCTCCTGTAGCCAATGTTTCTTCGAAGGAACCTGCACCTAAATCCATTGGAAAGAAGCCTTGGGTTAAATATAACAAACATCGCATTGTGTGTCAACACTGTGGCAGGAACTATCATGTTGCTGCGAAATGCTTCAAGAGATATGACAATACGTTCCATGGCCTTGATCACAACAATCATCCTTCACAAGGTCAGTCCAGTTTCCCTTCTACTTCATATCAGGCTAACTATGCTCGTTTTACCCCCAGATATCAGGCTTCTACTTCATTCCACTCAAGTCGTCCATCTACCTCCTATACACACAACTCTGCTCCTCAACACCCTAATCTAGAGTGGTATGTTGACAGTGGGGCTACTCACCATGTTACATCCTAGCTCAGCAACATGAACATTGCTTCACCTTATCAAGGTACATCTTCTCTTACGGTTGGAAATGGTTCAACTGCATCTATTCTTCACACTGGATCTATTGTGTTGCCTTCACTTGTTGATCACACCAATTTACATCTTAAAAACGTGCTACATGTTCCTGATGTGACTAAGAATCTGTTAAGCATCTCTAAGTTTCTGATGGATAATAATGCTATTATGGAGTTTCATGCTAATAAATGTTTTGTTAAGGATGCGAAGACACATCGGGTTTTGTTGACGGGAACTCTCAATAAAAGTCTATACCAGTTGGATCTTGAAGGCTTTAATAGAGATTTGAATGCTGCTGCTGATTTGAATAAGGTTACACATGTTTGTAATGTTGTTGTTGTCAATAATCATAAATTGTGGCACAATAGACTAGGACATCCGTGTGATTCTGTTCTTAAGGATGTACTTAGCTCATTGCATATTCCTGTTTTGAATAAGACTATGGATTTATGTGATGGTTGTATTCGTGGCAAGATGCATCAACAATCATTTAATTCAGTTGCACATTATACTACCCACCCTATTGAGATTATTCATGCTGATGTGTGGGAGCCTGCCTCTTCGATTTATGTTGATGGTTTTCGATATTACTTGGTGTTTGTGGATGATTTTACTCGCTTTTCTTGGATATATCCACTCCGTTTGAAATCTGAGGTAGCTGCCATTACCGCTCGGTTTATTACACTTGTTGAACGACAATTTCAGAAAAGAGTAAAGGGGTTTCAATGTGATATGGGTGGAGAGTTTATTGCACTTAAGCGACACTTTGCAGATCTTAGTATTATTGTTAGACATTCTTGTCCACACACTCATCAACAAAACGGTTTAGTTGAGAGAAAGCATCAACACATTGTAGAATTTGGTTTGGCTATGCTAACTACAAGTGGTTTGCCTATGAAATTTTGGTGGCATGCGTTCACCACTGATGTGCATCTTATCAATCTCCTTCCCACTCCTAACCTCAAACACAAATCTCCCTTCCAGATTCTGTACAAAAGGGTACCCAACTACTCTTATCTCAGGTTGTTTGGATGCTCTTGCTACCCGTTCTTACTCCCATATAATTCCTCAAAACTCCAATTCCGCTCCACAAAATGCATATTTCTGGGTTATAGCACCAATCACAGGGGTTACATTTGCTTACATCCTTCGGGTAGGGTGTATGTTGCTATTACGGTTGAATTTATTGAACATGAATTTCCGTATGTTCAACTGTGTCCCACTTCTTCTCCTGTCTCAGATTCCAACAGTAAGCTTCCCCCATTCATGCCTCTAATCCTCAATACACCCACACATACACACAACCCTTCCACTTCTTCAACTCACTCCCCTATAATTCCCACACCCACCTCACAATCTGTTCCATCATTAATTCAGCCTCGTACACGTAATTCTTCACCTCACTCCTCCATAATTCACACACCTTCATCAATTTCTGCTCCTAATTCCTCTAGTACACCTCTGCCCACAAACATTCTGTCTACTCATCACATGATTACCCGTTCAAAAGTTGGGGGTTTCAAGCCCAGAATATACACTTCTACTATCTCCCATCCTATTGATGAGCCTGATTCTGTAACATAGGCGTTGACTGTTCCAGAGTGGAAGTCAGCTATGGTTGCTGAGTATGATGCATTGATGCGAAATGGAACTTGGCATCTTGTGCCCAAAAAGGATGATATGAATGTCGTTACTACTAAATGACTGTTTCGGGTGAATTATACTAAAGATGGTGAAGTTGAGCGCTATAAAGCTCGTCTTGTGGCACGAGGCTTTCAACAGACAGCTGGGTGGATTATTTTCACATGTCCAGTCCGGTGATTAAACCCTCTACTCTTCGGATTATGTTCACTTTGGCAGTTACTAAGGGGTGGTTAATACAACAAGTTGACATTAACAATGTGTTTTTGCATGACAAGCTGAATGAGGTGGTGTAAATTAAACAACCCGAGGGTTTTGTTAGCAGCTCTAATCCAGATTATGTGTGTAGATTGGATAAAGCTCTCTACGGACTCAAGCAGGCACCAAAGGCGTGGTATGATACATTGAGTTCTTTTCTCTCGTCTCAAGGACTCAATCAATTTAAAGTTGATCATTGCCTATTCTTTCACATGCGTGAGGGACAACTTCTCCTCATTCTTGTGTATGTCGATGATATCCTCATAACTGGTGCATCTACGTCACAAGTGGATCAACTCATCTCTGCTCTTAATCTGAAATTCTCTCTTAAACATCTGGGAATTGTTAATTACTTCCTTGGTGTTGAAGCTCTAGTTACTCCTTCCTCCATCATGCTCACTCAATCCAAATATATCAAAGATCTCCTCTCCAAAACAAAACTCGATACCTGCTCTTCATGCCCTACTCCCATGTGCTCTGGTGTAAAACTCTTTTCTGGGGACAGTCCTTTATTTGACAATCCATCTCTATTTCGAAGTGTTTTAGGCACACTTCAATATCTCACCCTAACCCGTCCTGACATAAGCTTTGTCGTAAATAAACTCTCCCAATTCCTTGCAACTCCTACACAAAATCGTTGGCGGGATTGTGAACGCATTCTCAGGTATCTTAAGGGCTCACTAACTACAAGTTTATTGTTCTCTCATGTTTCTGATTTCAGGGTCCAAGGGTTCGCAGATGTAGATTAGGAGTCGAGTCTAGATGATCGTAGAAGCACGTTATGGTACTGTTTGAAGATCGGTGACAATATCATTTCCTGGTGCTCTAGCAAACAGCATGTTGTGGCTCGTAACAGCACAGAGGCTGAATATAGATCGTTAGACCTTGCGACTACAGACATTCTTTGGGTCACAACTTTGTTTCAAGAGTTCAACATTCCGCTGCAGACGCCGTCATATTTATGGTGTGACAATCAAAGTGCTATTATGCTTGCCTTTAGTCTGGCTTTTCACTCTCGAACGAAACACATCGAATTTGATGTTCATTTCCTTCGAGAGAAAGTCCAATTGAAAAAACTGGATGTTCGATTTGTCCCAACGGAGCATCAACCGGCTGATTTGCTTACCAAACCAGTCTCTCCGTCCAGATTTGCACAACTTCGTTGCTTCCTTGGCCTTGGTTCATTAGGAGCTCCACTTTCTTCGGGAGCATGTTAGAGAATACATATACACAGCTGTGTATGGCAAGCAAATGCCACATCACACAAGTCACAAGCAGTTAGATTAGCTAATTGAGTATTAGTTAAGTAACTGCAGAACAGTTAGTTTCAAATGACGGTTACCAAAATACAAGTATTTATATCACTTGTAAACACTAGATTCACAAGATCAATATTATGTAAAAATTTATATTTTGTGAACTCAACATTGACTACATAGCAAAAATTTCCACAACGAAATGATAAATATTAATAGGGATGAATACTTTAGAGGAAATTTAGGAGTGTCATGATAAAATAGAAAGCATGCGTTTCTTTAAGAGATTACATAAAATTATTGGCAATATCAAGGTAAATAAAATAATTCAATTTCAGACATGTGTTACTATAAAAGAAAATATGTGTTACGCTAAGAGAAAATAACACATATTTATTTTTATACTTACAAATATGAATAAAATCAGTGAAAATGCTAAAAAAAAAAGAAAATATATTTAATTTTGATACTCACGCACACACAAAAAAAAAAAAAAGTAACACATGTTTCTTTAAGACATTACATAAAATTGAATCTCTCCAATATTGTATATAATATTTTGTACTTTTTTAAGAAAACTTATAAAAATAAAAAAAAATCAGTTCCAGGCCCAATGTTGGGGTGTCACGCGTGAGATAGGGACGATTCACACCCTTCATAGGTGCGATTTCACACCTCGAAAGGTGCAATTTTCACGCAGAAGAAAGATCGGGGAAAAGTTGGTGTGTTCCTTTTGATGATTGCTTTTCTTGGTTCTGATTCCGGGAAGTTGTAAAACTAAACAGGGGATTGGACATTTGAATCGTCTCTCTCTCCTTTTTTCTGAAGATTTGCAGCCGTTTCCTTAGAATGTCGGATAAAACGATTTTCCCGAAGAGGAACCCTAATTTTAGGGCTTTCTTGTGGAACTTCTGTGTAATCATTATCTTGGAGGATGAACTCGGCCTCCGATTGGGGAGTAAAGCGGTGGAGGTTAGTATATATTCCCAGCCTGGGGGCTTGATCGATTCACATTCTCAAATCTTTTGCTCATCCTTGAAAAATCCTATGGCTTCTCGTAACATTGCTGAACAACTCAATAGCCCTATGGGACGGGTTAATATATTGTCGGTTGAGGGAGTTCCGATGAGGGTGGGGGTTCACGAACTTTTGATCCCCCATAATGCCTTTCTTGGGTGCTTTTCGACTCGTAAACCTATGGGGGCGATGGAACTGATGTCCACCATGAAGAAGATCTGGAGACTCGAAGGCTCACTCAGAGTCACGAGAGTTGGAGATGGGTACTTCATCTTTGAGTTTGAGAAAGATACTGAGTGGAGTAGGGCGTTCTTCAGGCAGCCGTGGATTCTTAATGGCCCGATGCTCATCTTGTCAAGAATCCGTGGCAATGAGCGCCCAACGAAACTGGTTGTTGGGAAATAAAATGATTTTGATTAAGATACCAAAACCCCTGATTGATGATGATCAGGATAGTTGAGATACAGTCTTGAAATGTATCAGTCTAATTGTCTCAGGATAGTTGAGACAGTAAAAATGCCTAAGTCTAAAATCTCAGAAATGTTGTGAGATTTATAGTTCAGGGTAGTTGTCCAAAGCTGAAATGTTAGGCAACTTGTTAAGTGTTAAACTTTTAAGACAAGTCTACTGAAGGATACATCATTGATAAGCCTGCTAAAGAGGACAACCTTGCTGAGTGATCAATGGCATAAAGCTGCATTAAAATGATAAGAGCTACATCAGAGCAGCTCGTAAATGATTGAAGATCACAACATTAAATGCTGCCTATTCAGAAGACATATTTAATGAAGCATTCATTACTATCAAGCCTAAACTTAGCATTGAAGACTTAGAAGCATTAAAGACTGAAGCATTGAATGAATGTTGGAACATTCTAGTTTGCAGCAGGAATGTTCAGGGGAATTGTCCCATCTGACCGTTGGTTGAATGTAGAGTCTGCCACAAATCAACCTTGGGGAATGTGCATATTTGGAAACTGACACAAGTCATCTCAGCCGCATTTTTCAGAAGTCAACACATTCATTCAAGCAACCATTGAAGAAGCTTTTACACAGTGGATAATAGGATGTCAAGCTTCATAACCGTTTCAATGGTGCTGCAAATAGACAAGTTTGAAATGCTATCTCTCCAACGGATAGTTGATCAAATTTGCCTATAAATTCAGAGGTGATCAAAGGATTCAAGTATCCAACTACTTGCTATCAAACTATCATCAAGCATTCAAAGGAAACCTAAGTTGTTCTTAAAAATCCCAAGTTTCCTGATCACTTAAAATAGCTAAGCCTATTCTTGTAAAATTCCAAGCTTAGCATTGAGATATCCTAAGCCTTTACACTGTTCTTATTGTAAAGGATATCTCTTCTAGTTGGAACCAAACCTCAAACTCTTACCTCATTAAGTGAAGGAGTGTTTGTTGTAGAAGTGAGGAGTTAAGGACTGTTATTGAGAAACACAGTCTTAACTCAGAGAGATTGAGCACTAGGACTCAGATTATCCTAGGGATCAAAGCACTAAGAGAGTGTTGTTGATCAGTGCACCTGGGCACTATAAAACAAGCTAATTCCATTGTTAAGGAATTATCCTGCTCAATCAGGGAAAGTGGATGTAGGAGTATTGAGACTCTGAACCACTATAAACTCTATGCCATTTACTTACTCTTTCATTATATTGTTTGCATTGTTTTTCTCTCAATCATTCATTTCCAAAGGATACAATTCAGTAACATTAGAAAAACTGTTTTGGACAAAGTCCCTGATTCATAGTCTGTTTTCAGAAATTAACTTGGAGTATTTTCTCAAAGAAAAGGCCAACCACATTTCGCACTTAGAAAATCTCTTAGATATCTATTCAACTGATTACTGTCTAGTTTTCAGTAGGAAAGTTATCTTTGGAAAATCACTCAGGAAAGCTGTCAAGACAACCTTCCTGATCATACCAGCTACAACTTTTAAAGAAGAATTTGCATACACAAGTGCATCCCCCCCATACACTTGTGTCATACTCCATCAAGGACCAACACTAGTTATTCACTCCATCCCTCTGTGGGTCCAGTTCCATGGGCTTCCACTTTATTCTATGACAAAGCAGATTACGCATTGTTTGGGGGAAAGATTGGGGAGCGTCATTGAGATTGATTGTCCTAATGGTGAAGCAGCTTGGGGCAGGTGCCTTAGGGTGCGAATCTTACTGGATCTGGCTACACCGCTGAACAGAAGCACTGACATTCTCATTCAAGAGGAGAACATTATGTTGGTTATCAAGTACGAAAAGCTAGGCGAATTCTGTTATGTCTGTGGACTTCTCTCACATACAAAAGATGAATGTCCTGATAAGCCAGTGGCCGGGAGCAGGAAGAATTAGTGTGCTTCATAGACAGTTTTCGGCATGGCTCCGTGCGGATAGGCAGAAAGGACTGAACTAGGATCAACTTGAATTTCTAAGGAATACTCGGAATGATGGGGCGGGCCTGATGGTGGTTTGAGTTGGGGCACCTAGGGACGTGGGAAACTCTTCTAACCATCCACATAGGCATGAAGCGATGATGGTAGGTATGGAAATTTCTAATGCATTCTGGCAGGATGAGGACAATGGACAGTTCCAACACGCTCAAGCTTTCGTGGATTCGATTCTGAGAGAGGATGAGGCTGCTTTGGAGCATGACCTGAATGTTCGATAATACATGGCTGATAGCTCTATCTTGGAGGGAGGAGCAAACAGGGAGGGCCGGCTCCACCACGACATGTCTAGTGTTGTGTTTTCCCCCTCAAACTCTGGTGCTATTATTGAAGGAAGGGGTAGAGGAAAGGGACCAATGGTGCAGAGGAAGTTGAAAGGTAAAGTAGGAGAGCCCCATGCTAATAATTCTGAGGGAGAAGATGGTCAGATTGGTCTGGGATCTGGAAGTAAGACTGGAAGTAAGATTTGGGCTGCTAAAAAACGTATAAGAACTTTTGGGGAGTTTGTGGATTCGGAGCGGCAGTCGGTGGAGGCAAATGAGAGTGGAGGTTTGAAGAGGCAGAAGAGTGACGACGATTCAGCCAGCTCTAATATCGCGGGGACTGACGTGGCTCAGCCCTGCACCACTCCATGAAGATTGCAACATGGAATGCGAGGGGATTAAGAGGACCCCATGCATTCCATAAACTGAAGCGCCTCGTTGATTTTGTTAAACCCTCTCTTTTGTCCATTGTTGAGTCTAAGCTATCCTCTAGAATAGCTAGTATATGGAAGACTCTTTTAAATTTTAATTTTTGTTTTGTTGTTGATGTCAACGGGGCGAAGGGTGGACTTGTAATTTTTGCGAATGACTCAATGAAAGTTTCTTTATGCTCTTATTCTATGGGTCACATTGATACTATTATTCATTTTGAGAATGTGTGTTGGAGATTCACAGGATTCTATGGGAATCCTGATCCAAATTTGAGGCACCTATCTTGGGATCTTTTGGAAAGAATTAAACTTTCTCACCATGAACCTGTCCAAGCTTGGGTGGTGGGTGGGGATTTTAATGAAATTTTGTCTCTTAGTGATAAAGAAGGTGGGGTGACAAATGGTAGATTAAGATCTAGAATTGAGAAATTTCAAGAAACTTTGAATAAACCTGAGACTTTTTGAAATTGATACTATTGGACCTAAATTCACTTGGAGCAATAAACAGAAAGGTAATGAGAAAATTCTGGAGAGATTGGACCGGTTTGTGGCCAATTCGGACTGGTTCAACCTATATCCAAACTCTAAAGTTGAAAACCTACATTGGTTCGGATCGGACCACCGGGCAATTGGACTGGATCTTGGTTTAGATGCTAGAAACAATGTAAATGGTACTAAGCCTTCTTTCCGTTTTGAACACTCTTGGTTGTTGGAAGGAACTCTTATGGAGGAAGTGAAAGACTCTTGGAAATCTTTAAATTCCTCCTCAAGCTTACCATTCAAGTTACGAATGTGTGGCATAGCCTTATCAGACTGGGCTAGGAGGAATGTGGGAAACATGAAAAATCTGACTCAAATAATTATTTGCAAGGAATCTCTTGCGAATAATTGCGAAGATTGGGAGGAAATTAGGAAGTTGGAAGCTGAGTTGGAAAAAATCAGCTTGAAACAAGAGATTAAATGGCAGCAGCAAGCTAGAACATCTTGGTTGAAGTGTGGAGATAAAAATACTACTTATTTTCATCGTCGGGCCACGAAAAGATCGAAAATCAACGAAATTAAAGGTGTCCTCGATAAGGATGGAAATTGGGTGACAAACACAAATAATATACAAAACGTGATTACCTCTTATTATGGATTGCTTTTTGAGTCTAGTAATCTGACACCTACAGAGATAGATGCTATCACAGGGCTCACACAAAAAAAAAGGTAACGGATGAGATGAGTTCTTTCATGTGTTGTAACTTCTCCAAAATTGAGGTAAGAGAGGTCGTTTTTAGCCTCAATCCGAATAAAGCCCCTGGTCCGAACGGATTTACTGGTAAATTTTTTCAGGAGATGTGGAGTATTGTAGGGGAGGAAGTGACGAACGGTATTTTGGAGATTTTCAATGAGGGAAAGAGTGTGCAGGAATGGAACGAGACGTGGGTTACACTGATACCTAAGGTCAAAGCCCTGAAGTCCATGAAAGATTTCAGACCTATTAGTTTAAGTAATGTCAGTTACAGGATTCTGGCAAAAGTGATAGCAAAACAGATAGAGGAAAATTATGCCACAGGTGGTGGATGAAAACCAAAGTGCCTTTGTACAGGGACGATAAATTATGGATAACATTCTGATTAGCTTTGAAAGCATGCATTGGCTGAGGAACAATAAAAGCAAAGGTGGTTATGCGGCACTTAAACTTGATATGAGCAAGGCTTATGATAGGGTTGAGTGGAACTTCCTAGAATCAAAACTAGCTAAATTGGGGTTTAATAATAATACAATCAATCTTATTATGCGATGTGTTAAATCGGTTAAGTATGCTTTTCGCATGAATGGGAAGGTCCTGGGTCAGATATCTCCATCTAGAGGACTTCGTTAAGGGGATCCGCTATCTCCTTTTCTCTTTGTCCTTTGTGCTCAGAGTCTTTCCTCTTGGATTACTCACCAAGCAGCCCAAAGGAACTTGGTTGGAATTCGGATTGCACGGGGCGCGCCAATGGTAACACACCTGTTCTTTGCGAACGATAGCCTGATTTTCTTCAAAGCTTCCGACCAAAACAATACGATTATTATGGAAACTCTGCAGGCTTATGAGAAAGTGTCGGGGCAAGTGCGATCACCTTTAGTCCTAACACATATATAACCAACAAGAGACAGGTTACTGAAATCCTTCGCGTCAATGTGTCTCAAGGACATGAAATTTATTTGGGCCTCCCTACCTTTTCGTTGAGGGGAAAGCGACTGCAATTTGCTTATTTGGTTGACCGGATGGCAAAGAAAGTAGTTGATTGGAAGAACCGAGAGTTTTTTTAGGGAGGTAAAGAGGTACTTATTAAGGCCATTCTCCAGGCTATTTTGACGTATGCGATGTCTTGTTTTAGATTACCAGTGCATACATGTGAGGCGATGGAAAGGATTTGTGCTAGATTTTGGTGGGGTAGCAAAGAAGGGTCAAATAAAATCCATTGGCACAACTGGGATCGACTTTGTACTCCAAAAGAGGAAGGAGGCCTGGGATGTCGGAAATTAGTGGCATTTAACAAAGCTCTCCTGGCAAAACAAGTTTGGCGGTTAATTAAGAACCCAGATTCGTTGGTGGGAAAGATCTTGAAGGCCCGATATTTTAAACACTCACATATTTTGGATACGGATATTGGTAATAATCCTTCTTTTGTTTGGCGATCCCTTTGCTGGAGTAGGGATGTTCTCAATAATGGGCTTAGATGGAACATTGGCAATGGAAAAGTTATCAAAATTTTCAAACATGTTTGGGTTCTAGGGGGCCATAGTGGAAAAATATATTCGAGGATCGCGGCTGCCCCCAACATCAACATGTTCATTGATGAGCATAGAAATTGGATTGTTGACAAGCTTAAAATGGGATTCTGGGCTAATGAAGTTGATGAGATTCTAAGGACACCAGTTGGCCCGATTGAGGAGGAGGATTCGTGCTTCTGGAAATGGGATGCGAATGGTAGATATATGGTTAAGTCAGGTTATAAAACAGCTCGACAAGTTGAGAAGTGTAAAGAAGTAAAGGCTTCTTCGTCGGATTATGAAAAGAAGGCTCGAATGTGGAAGATTTTGTGGAATATGAATGTGCCACCAAAGGTTAAAATTTTCTCGTGGAAAGTTCAATGGGACAGTATATCGACTGAAGGTAACTTGTGGAACATACATGTCCCCATTGATCCCTCTTGTAGCCTTTGTGGGGCCTCATTTGCATCGACGACACATGTGTTATTTCATTGTCAATTCGCCAAAGATATCTGGAAAAAAACACATTGTGGAAGAATATTAAAATGGGCAGAGGCTTCTCCACCACTGATTTCTTGGATAGAATTTGGAAGGAGTATAGATTGGATGAACTAGAAAAAATATGATGATAGCGTGGGGAGTATGGAAGGATAGATGCGATATTCTTCATAGGGAGGGGGATAAACCACGAAAGATTCACAAAGACTTAGGCTCTAGAATGCTAACTTATCTAATGGAGTTTCAAAATGCCCAAATTGATTTGCATCGGGGGTATATCAATCATGAACAAAAATCTCATGGTCTAGAGGACGAGTACGATGAATGTACAATCGTTGAAGTGGACGGGGCTTTCAATGTTGATCAGATGCGATTGGGAGTTGGATGTGCCTTCTATAATGAGCAGGGCACTGTCGTAAATCAAATTTCCAAAAGGATATCACCTCAGAGAGCAGCCGTGGGGGCTGAATTAAAGGCTATAGAAATCGGTTTGTTGGAGGCCAAAAGACTTAACATTAATGAGAAGCTTTGGATAAAGACTGATTCAATGCAAGCGCTGTCTTTTATTGGGAGTGACCATGTAGTTTATGGACCAGAACGATCAATAATTAAGCGTATCTCGTCGCTCAAAAATGAATTTGTAGTGTGCAAGTTCTCTCATATTCCGAGATGCCAAAATTCTATGGCCCATAGACTGGCTCAAAGCGTAGTGTGCTCTTCCTTATCTTGCGACTGATATGGAGTAGCGGTTGTCCGTGGGAGTTTTCTGTGGGGTGTTGCTGCTTTGTAATTTCCCTCATACCCATTTTTTCGGTCCCAGGGTTCTGTTCCAAAAAAAAAACCTTATAAAAATATTGCAAAAAACTCGTTCCCACAAGGGCTATACCCAATTTCCTATATCTTAATATCATATATTTATAAATATCTTAGGTACTATTTGTCATAACATAGTCTATTTCATTCTCTCTCTTCTCAATTCATTCTATTTTAAAATCTCTATTTTCTTATTAATTTCACTTTTATTAATCTTAATTATTAATTTTAATTGTACATTTTTTAATCTCATTTCGTAAATGTGCACTTTTTAATATTAAAATTCAAATGAAACATATTTTCTGTATATGCGATTTTAAAAAAAATCATTTTAATCTTATCTTTTTAAATGCACATCTTTTAATACTCCATTAAGGGTGGTACTAAACATCCAAATTCTGGATCCAATATACCCTCAAGTAAAAATAAAATAAAATGGAATTACTAAATTTAGTTTAAATTCAAAATTTCTTTCTCTCTCCCATATTCTCAATAACAAACTCCAGTTTCTCACTTTCCCACTTTCGTATTTAACTAGTGCAAGACCCACGAATTTCGTGGGGATTGTAAAATAATTATAAAAGAAAACGGTAAGAATTGGAAAAAAAGGGAGAGATAAATTTGTATAAAGAAAATGGTAAAAAAAAATAATTACGTGAGAAAATTAGAATAGAAGAAAAGTGAGATGCTTCATAGAAGAGAAGAGATTCATAATTAAGGGTAGATGAGAGAGAGATAATTGAAGAAAATTGTAAAAAAAAATAAAAAAATAAAGAAGATTATTGTCAAGACCAACATAAATAATTTTGATGATAAATAATTGAAGAAAACTGTAATTAAAAAAAATAAAAATAAAATAGAGAGACCGAACAATAGGGAAGAGAGGGAGAGAATTGAAAAAATAATTTTAAAAAAATATAAAAGAAAACCTTAAATAAAAGAAAATAACTAAGTAGACCGCAAAAAAAAGGAAGAGAGAGGAGAGAGTACAAAAAAAAAATGTAAAAAAATTAAAAAATTAAAAACGGAGAAAACTATGATGCAAGGGTAGATACTCTTTCCTATTAAAAAAATTAATTAATAATTTTTTTTAAATAATCTAATAAAAAATGGCCATAAATTAATCACATAATAAATGTCACATGTGTTTACTTAAAAAAAAAAAAAGGCCACATATTAATAATTTTAATATACTAGATGAGTTTAGAATAAGAACATGCGGAACCCTTCAAATTTAATAAATTATAAAAATTTAATGTGTTAAAAATTAATTTATTAAAAAGCATGTCTCATATGTAATCCTCATATAAATTTAATAAATTATGAAAATATAATTTCACATAAGAATATGTATCATGTTAATTATTTTAATTAAAATAATAATAATAATTAATGTCACAATTCAAATTTAATAAATTATAAAAATTTAACATGTAAAAAATTAATTTTACACAAAAATATGTGACATGTTATTTTAATTAAAATATTAAAAATTAATATCACACCTTCAAATTTAATAAGTAGAGAAATGTCATATATTACTCAATTTAAAGTTTTATTTAAAATTACTTAACTTAATATGTTAAAAATTAATTTCACATAAAAATATATATCATAAGTTATTTTAAATAAAACTTTAAATTGAGTAATATGGCATTTCTCTACTTATTTCATATTGTATCACTTAGTTTTACAATTTTTGCTACTTATTCATTATAAAAATATATATTGTATTAATTAATATTGCATCACTACAAGAAATGGGGGGAATAGCGACGAAAATTTTGCGACAAATCTAAATTTCATCGCTAAAATCAATTTTTAGCAACGAAATATAAATTTTCGCTGCTAAATTGTTAGATTTAATATTTGCAACAAAATATATATATTTCATCGCTATATTAGCAACAAATTGTTTCATTTTGTTGTTAATAATCAAAACAACAATGAAAATTATATTTCGTCGCTAATATTTTGCGATGAAATAGAAATTTTCGTGGCTAATTTCTTGAAATTATTTTTTACAACAAAATTTATATATTTCATCGCTATATTAGCAACAATTTGCTTCATTTTGTTGTTAATAATCAAAAAAACTATGAAAATTATATTTCGTTACTAATATTTTGCGATGAAATAGAAATTTTTGTGGCTAATTTTTTTAAATTAATTTTTGAAACAAAATTTATATATTTCATCGCTATATTAGTAGCAAATTGCTTCATTTTGTTGTTAATAATCAGAACAAAAATGAAAATTATATTTCGTTGCTAATATTTTGCGATGAAATAGAAATTTTTGTGGCTAATTTCTTGAAATTAATTTTTGCAACAAAATTTATATATTTCATCACTTTATTAGCAACAAACTGCATAATTCCGTTGTTAATAATCAGAGCAACAATGACAATTATATTTTCTTGCTAATATTTTGCGATGAAATTGAAAATTTTGTGGCTAATTTCTTGAAATTAATTTTTGCAACAAAATTTATATATTTCATTGCTATATTAGCAACAAATTGCTTCATTTTGTTGTTAATAATCAGAACAAACAATGAAAATTATATTTCGTCACTAATATTTTACGATGAAATAGAAATTTTTGTGGCTAATTTATTGAAATTAATTTTTGCGATGAAATTAAAATATTTCATCGCTATACTAGCAACGTATTGCTGCATTTTGTTGTTAATAATCAGAACAACAATTAAAATTATATTTTTTCGCTAATATTTTGTGATGAAATAAATATTTTTGTGGCTAATTTATTGAAATTACTTTTTGCGATGAAATAAAAATATTTCATCTCTAAACTAGCAACAAATTCTTTTATTTTGTTGTTAATAATTAGGACAACAATGAAAATTATATTTAGTCGCTATTATTTTGCGATGAAATATATTTTTTGTGGCTAATTTCTTGGAATTAATATTTGCAACAAAATTAAAATATTTTATCGCTACACTTTTATCAAATTATTTTATTTTGTTATTAATAATAAGAACAATGATAATTATATTTCGTGGCTAATATTAAATCAACTATGCTTATTAAATCAAGAAAATCGATTTATATAATTAAATGTTTAATAATTCTCCAAATTTTATGTCTTATAAATCAGTATGAATGTTTATAAAAATATTTATAAATATGATGATGCAAATGAAGATGGACATAATTAAAGATGGGAGAATGAAGATTGGCTGTAATATTTATTATTATTATTTTTTAAATTGTTAAACTAACATTGATTTTTTACCATTGAAATTGTTTTAAAAATTACAATATATATACACATGTATATATACATATATAGTTGTTACAAGTTAAAAATTAATCAATTAATAAATGTGAAATAAATTATTAAATGAGTAAAAATAAATAAATTAGTAACAATTGAATACATATATAATTAATATTAAAAACTGAACAAAAGAGCTGTCTGCCCGAATGGTAGGCGCCCAGCTATGGGCGCCCATCTACCCGGGATCAATTCCCACTAAGACCAAATAAATTATTTATTTAAATAAAATGGGGGAGGGGGTATGTGGGTGCGGGTTGGGGTCGGTTGGGGCGGGTGTGGGTTGGGTACGAGTTGGGGCGGGTGTGGGTTGGGTACGAGTTGGGGCGGGGCGGGTCGAGTGTTGGTGCGGGTTGGGGCGAGTCGAGTGCAGAAGTGGGTTTAGAGAACGATTGAATTGGTTCGGTTGGGGTGGGTCGGGTGTGGGTGCGGGTTGGGTTGGTCGAGTACGGAAGTGGGTTTAGAGAATAATTCGTAAATCGGATATCATAGCCAAATATTAGCAAGAAAAATTATAATATTTTTGTCGCTAATGTGAGTTAGCGATGAAATAATTTTGTCACGGGATTTGTTGTTATACACCCGTCGCTAACGTGTTTGCGACAAATGTTTGATTTTCCTCGCAAACATTTTGTGATGAAACTCATATTTTCGTCACTAACATTTTGCGATGAAACTTATATTTTCGTCGCTAATATTTTGCGATGAAAATCAAATTTTCGTTGCTAATATTTTGCGATGAAACTCAAATTTTCATCGCAAACATTTGCGACAAAATTAATTTTTTTTATCGCAAACACGTTAGCGACGGGCGTATAGCAACAAATCCTGCGACAAAATTATTTCATCGCTAACTCACGTTAGCGACGAAAATATTAGAATTAGCGACAAATTTTTTCGCGGCTAAATTGCAGTTTTCTTGTAGTGCATGCACACACAATGTTTATTACGGAGTATTTTTTATTACATATATAAAAAATTAAAATTGTATTAATAATTTATATTTTTATATTTTATATTTAAAAACAAGGGTTGGTCTGCTGTGGACTCGAGTGCATGCTGTGCACCCTAGTCCATGTGCACTTTTCAGTTTACTGACTTACACTTTTTAGTAAATGAGTAATAATTGAAAAGTGCAACACCATTACCAAAAAGTGTAAGTCAGTAAACTGAAAAGTGCACATGGACTAAGGTGCACAGCATGCACTCGAGTGCATACTAGACTTTACCTAAAAACAATTATGTATTAGTAAGATTCGAAACATTCTTTGATTTTATACTTGAAAACTAAATTGTATTGATTATTTATATTTTAAGGTTTTATATTCGAATCAAAAATTAAATCTAAAAATTTATATTTTCAATACTTGTTTAAATTATATTACTATAATTTAAATTTGATTCTTTATATATTTGGACACGTTTTATGATTAAATTTTAAATTAAAAAAAATACCACTCTTAGAGGATGTTTATTTGGACTTTGGGTGGTTTTAAAAATCGGGTTTTTGAAATCCTGGTTCTTAAAATCAATAGTAATATGAGTGTTTCTTTTGAGTTTTAGAATAGTTGAGGATTTAACTTTATGTCAAATTAAGTTGTAAGATTGAATGAGTTTGTATTATTATATTATTGTTGGGTGAGATTATAATGATTAGTTAATTGTGTAATGATTAAATGTATTATATTATTGTATTATTATATTATTGTTGAAAAAGAATATAATGATTGGAGTAATATTATATAGATATAACTTTATGTCAAATCAATTTGGTTGATATGGGTGGTTTTGAGTGGATTTTGAAAACCAATTTTTAAATCCCAAAGTAAAACGGGTTTTGGATCTTGAAATCCAAAACCTGATTTTTAAAAATCAAAAGTAAACATAGCCTTAGGGTTTAAGGTTCAAGGTCTAGAATTTAGGGTTCAAAGTTCCTTACTCAAATCAATGAGTTTATTTATTTATTAAGTAGTAACGAAATCAAGTATTTAAAAAAAAAAAAAAAAACACCATTAATGCATTATTTATAATTATGACAAATTTTATTGTTTGATTTCAAAACTTAAAATTTTGTCTCTCTTAGGGCTCGTTTGGATTGCAAGATGAGATAGACAAGTTAAGATAAGATTAAATATGATTGTACTGTTTGGATTTTAATTTTTGAAATTTAAATATATGTTTGGATTGTTGAATTACTTTTTGTAAATAATGTAGTGATAAGTTCTATTTTGTGTTTGAATTCCATGATAAATGAAATTAAAATGACAAAAGTCATTTCTGCCCCTAATTCTTTTTTCCAATACATTTATCTTTTCCTTCTTCACTTCATGTAAAAACAATTACACATTTGCTCATTATTTTTGATGACTCATATATTGTCATGGAAGCATTATTACAATTGAACAAAATCAAACTGTATACCTGATATTCCATATTAATTTTACATTTCAAAAGATTACACGTACGTGCATAAGCAAAAAAATAAGAAAACAATAAAATGGAGTACATTATTTTGGAACATGTTTAGCGTTTAATCTAAACTCCAAAAAAATACAACATTAATTTCTCATTGGGGCAAAAAATTACTTCAAAAGGAAGTTCAAACAACATCTATATTTTAAAGTATGCATTCAATCTGTAATCTAGCCTGCACATACAAATAAAGAAATACTCCAAGTAACCCATTCAACTCCACTCAAATATCAGAGAAAATAATCTTGCAATCATTCTACCAAATCAAATATCAGAGAAAAGAGAAACATTTCGCACTCACACTACCATAACAAATAAAAGAAATTGATTAGGAGATCATACTACCAATACCATCATACTTATTTGAGCATCTTCAGTCATTGAATCTGCCTCATTATCAATTAAAATAATCTGAACATTAAAAGAGAAATGTAAATAGCAAATTGTAAATCGTTTGAAACCTTAACTCAAAGGCATAATTGAAATGTAAAAATAAAAAACACAACACCACTCAAAGGAGAACACAAATGTGATGGTGAATGAGTCTTGCAGCTATAAGCTCAGTAGGTGTGGTTAGAGAGATACATACGTGTAAGTGGAAATCACCCTAAAACGGGGCCAAATAAATTGTTTATGTCTAAACCACAAAGTCTGGCTCAAAGAAGAGCAGTTAGATGTTTCAATAGCAAGACCTTGAATATTGACAATGTCACTTGAATTGGTTATATGTACAAATGACAATAAGTTCATAATTCATATGAATCACCACATGTAGCTAGCTAGGTATAAAGTTAGAATGAGTTTAAGCTCAACCCATATTCATAATCATTTTGATATCAAATCAATCGAACCTACATGAATGATAAACCAAATAGTTTTCACACCACACCATACACATAATTATAATATCTCTCATATAAGCTAGTTTCCATGCATTAGCTATGTACGCAGATTGCATGAAGTTCACAAGTCACAACACATCAAACACAAAATTATATTGTTCATATGCGAGTAAACTAGTTCCCAGTAGTTGTTTACACATCAACCTCCAAAATATGAATCTAATTTGGTTAAATTTTTTGCAACAAATGTGAATGTTGGTCCAATCAAAAGTCCAAATTAGCCCAAATGCATCTGAAATGTGAAAAAAGGCTTAGGCTAGACTCAAAACCAAATTAGTTGGTGCACAGAAAATATGTATGATTATTGGTGTCATAAACAAGTATTGTCGGTGTTAATGAAAAAACGGAAGACAAAGAAAAAAAAAATCCTACGAATGGTCGACCTTCAATTCTTTATCGGTTTCATCAATCCATGAATCTAGGGCTTTCTTAAATAAGAAACGATCACGCATTCACGCCCACATTCAAACACTGTCAAACTCTATTTCGCAGATCCCCAATTACGTGCTTGCCCTAAATTATGGTAAAATGAGAGAAAATAATTCTTAATGCGAGGTAGAATTGAATGAACAGATTGAAAAAAAATATTAATTCATCTATATGTAATCACCTTGTGTCCATAATTTTGCAGAACGATCAATATGATTCTTCAGATTTCTCGTATATACGTCGAAGAGGGGATTTTTTTATTGCATAATGCCAGTGTAATTCAACTGGGGTATAAGGACATCTTGGTCTTTCAATTAAAAAAGTAAGGACATAATTGAAATTTCGCCTCACTCTCTGATTTTCTGAAATAGTCAGGACAAATAAACTCACCCTCTAAACCTTGACTAATAAACACAAAAGAGTGGGATAGTTGTCAAAAGTAGCCCGGACCCAATGCAATACTCGGGCTTTAATCTGTTAAACCAAACAACTGATTAGGCTTGAAAAAATTGTCTATCACATCTAATCAAGTAAAGCAAACACACCCTTAGGGCATGTTTGGTTTACAGGTTGGAATAGATAAGGTAGGGTGGGATTGGATGGGATTGCATTATTTTTTGAATTGAGATTTGTGTTTGGATTAATGGATTAAGTTATCCCACCTTCTCTTTGGGACTAATAAACACTCAAATAAATTATTAGGAAGGATAATAATTCCGGGCCTATTTTAATCACGGGTTTAATTCCTGTAAACCAAACATAGGAATAATTGGGATAAAACAATCTATCCTGTTTAATCAATTAAACCAAACATGCCCTTAAGGTTTATGGTTAAAGGTATAGGATTGAGATTTTAGGGTTTAGGGTATATGCACTACAAGAAATGGGGGGAATAGTGACAAAAATTTTGTGGCAAATCTAAATTTCATCGCTAAAATCAATTTTTAGCAACGAAATATAAATTTTCGTTGCTAAATTGTTAGATTTAATATTTGCAACAAAATATATATATTTCATCGCTATATTAGCAACAAATTATTTCATTCTGTTGTTAATAATCAAAACAACAATGAAAATTATATTTCGTCGCTAATATTTTGCGATGAAATAGAAATTTTCGTGGCTAATTTCTTGAAATTATTTTTTACAACAAAATTTGTATATTTCATCGCTATATTAGCAACAATTTGCTTCATTTTGTTGTTAATAATCAGAAAAACTATGAAAATTATATTTCGTTGCTAATATTTTGCGATGAAATAGAAATTTTCGTGGTTAATTTCTTGAAATTAATTTTTGCAACAAAATTTATATATTTCATCACTTTATTAGCAACAAACTACATCATTTTGTTGTTAATAATCAGAGCAACAATGACAATTATATTTTCTTTCTAATATTTTGCAATGAAATTGAAAATTTTGAGGCTAATTTCTTGAAATTAATTTTTGCAACAAAATTTATATATTTCATTGCTATATTAGCAACAAATTGCTTCATTCTGTTGTTAATAATTAGAACAACAACGAAAATTATATTTCGTCACTACTATTTTACAATGAAATAGAAATTTTTGTGGCTAATTTATTGAAATTAATTTTTTACTAGCAACGTATTGCTTCATTTTGTTGTTAATAATCAGAACAAAAATGAAAATTATATTTTATCGCTAATATTTTGCGATGAAATATAATTTTTTGTAGCTAATTTATTGAAATTACTTTTTGCGATGAAATAAAAATATTTCATAGCTAAACTAGCAACAGATTCTTTTATTTTTGTTGTTAATAATTAGGACAACAATGAAAATTATATTTAGTCGCTATTATTTTGCGATGAAATATATTTTTTGTGGCTAATTTCTTGGAATTAATATTTGCAACAAAATTAAAATATTTTATCGCTACACTTTTAACAAATTATTTTATTTTGTTGTTAATAATAAGAACAACAATGAAAATTATATTTCGTGGCTAATATTAAATCAATTGTGCTTATTAAATCAAGAAAATCGATTTATATAAATAAATGTTTAATAATTCTTCAAATTTTATGTCTTATAAATCAGTATGAATGTTTATAAAAATATTTATAAATATGATGATGCAAATGAAGATGGACATAAAGATGAGAGAATGAAAATTGGTTGTAATATTTATTATTATTTTTTAATTGTTAAAATAACATTGATTTTTTACAATTGGAATTGTTTTAAAAATTACAATATATATACATATATAGTTGTTACAAGTTAAAAATTAATCAATTAATAAATGTGAAATAAATTATTAAATGAGTAAAAATAACTAAATTAGTAACAATTGAATACACATATAATTAATATTAAAAACTGAACCAAAGAGTTGTTTGTCCAAGTGGTAGGCGCCCAGCTATGGGCGCCCATCCACCCGGGATCAATTCCCACTCAGAGCAAATAAAATATTTATTTAAATAAAATGGGGGAGGGGGTATGTG
The DNA here is from genome assembly GCA_963675135.1 of Galeopsis tetrahit. Taxonomy (NCBI): domain Eukaryota; kingdom Viridiplantae; phylum Streptophyta; class Magnoliopsida; order Lamiales; family Lamiaceae; genus Galeopsis; species Galeopsis tetrahit. Next base: position 17,543,137 of record OY776127.1, on the reverse strand, counting down.
GGTGCGGGTTGGGTTGGGGTCGGTTGGGGCGGGGCGGGTGTGGGTTGGGTACGGGTTGGGGCGGGTCGAGTGCAGAAGTGTGTTTAGAGAACAATTGAGTTGGTTCGGTTGGGGCGGGTCGGGTGTGGGTGCGGGTTGGGTTGGTCGAGTACGAAAGTGGGTTTAGAGAATGATTCGTAAATCGGATATTCATAGTCAAATATTAGCGACAAAAATTATAATAATTTTGTCGCGGGATTTGTTGCTATACACCCGTCGCTAACGTGTTTGCAACAAATGTTTGATTTTCCTCGCAAACATTTTGTGATGAAACTCATATTTTCGTCGCTAACATTTTGCGATGAAACTTATATTTTCGTCGCTAATATTTTGCGATGAAACTCAAATTTTCGTTGCTAATATTTTGCGATGAAACTCAAATTTTCATCGCAAACATTTGCGACAAAATTGATTTTTTTTGTCGCAAACACGTTAGCGACGAGCGTATAGCAACAAATCCTGCGATACAATTATTTCATCGCTAACTCACGTTAGCGACGAAAATATTAGAATTAGCGACAAATTTTTTGTCGGCTAAATTGCAGTTTTCTTGTAGTGATGGTTCAGGGTTAAGAGTTCCTTATTATATATTCAAATCAGTGAACCTATTCATCTTCACTATTCATCAAGCAGTGGTCATGACACTAATAGTCTCAATAAAAAAAACTTCATTTCATCCATGCATGCATGTTGTCACGGTTAGAGTTTCTTACTCGAATCAGTGAACTTATTCATCAAGCAGTGATAACATCGAGAATTTAAAATTTCACTTCATTAAAAGTTTTCTCTACATTTTATTTAATTTTTTATTACATTTAAGTGTTTACTACTACTATTAAAGAAGATTATTTAAATTTATTTTTATTAATAAAGTTATAATAGTTTATGGTATGTCATTTCTTTCTGAATTTTCATAACTTAAGTTTTGATGAGTATTATTTTTACAAATTAAATATATTTTCTAAATTTATGGCATACACAATATATAATATAAAATACAATTTCATTTTAATTTTGAGTGATACCATATAGTTTGTAGGTTATGATTTAGGGTTGGATGGTTCAATTAGCACATTGAGACTCACATGATAGTGACACACTTTTTTTTTTTTTTTTGTATATTTATTTATAATTTAAACAAAAGTTAGATAATTTAAATAATAGTTCGATGGCCCAACTAGAAAAATGAGACCTAAAAAATATTGATACTACATTTTTTTTTTCTTTTTCAAATCTAGTTATAACATAAATAATTTTTAGATAAACATTTTTTTTAAAGCAATACGACAAGTTTGTGGTTTATGATTTAGAGTTTAATTGTTCGATTAGCATACAAGTCTCGAAAGGTAATAACACCATTTTTTTGCATATCTAAATATTAAAAAAAAATGCATATTAATTTAGAGAAATTTCAATTTAATTAGAATGGTACATAGTGTTTGTGGTAAATTTTAATATAATTATTAAATAAAATTATAATAAAAAAATTAAACCAAGAAGAAGTGAAAGAGTAGGAGAGAATGGATAAGAAAGAAAAAGATAATTAAAAAATGACCATTGAAAAAAAGAGAAAAAAAGAGAAAAGAGAAAATTAATTAAAAAAAATTAAAATTACAGACAAGAGTTTTAAAAAATGAGAATGAGAGTGAAGTCACCCAAAAGAGTTCAAAATTAGTATATAAGGAAGATAATATTTTATGTAAAGTTCTTTTTAAATTTCTTTAATATTTTATGAAATTATTACAATGCACATTTTTTTAGTTTTCTTATACGTTATTGTAAAAAAATAAATCATAAATTTAGGGTGATAACTTGATACTATAAGGAAGATAAGAATTGATATCTCAATCACCTTACAAATTTAATATGACAATTATATATTTTCTTCTCGTTGTTGATAACTTGATACCCTTAACTTTATGATTAAAATTTTCCCTCTCTTATATTTTAGATCTTTGCAATAAAACATTCTATGATCAGAATTTATATCACAATTTATTTATTTTTTGTTAGAAGAGATTTCAAAATAATACAATACACCGACAAACAACATTGAAAGAAACAACCAATAGTTATGAAATGTGAAAGTTACAATTTGAAACTAAACTGAAAAAATAAAAAAAGTCAAAATTTTGGGTTGTAATCTAAACGTGTATAAAAAAGAATAAACAATCCAAGCATATCTAGAAACAAATGATTCTCATTGGTAAAAATAAAAAATAAAAAACATCTGGATATTAGCTTGAGAGAATATGAGTTATCAGTAGGCCACAACAATTGATAGAATTTTAAAAGATTATTAAATTTCAATATGTTAGAACAAAATTAAGAGAATATAAAAAAAAACATATAAAAATATACCAATTTGAAAAAAAAAAGAATAATGTACTATCTTTCAAATTTGAAAATACGTGAGAATAAGAATGGGAAAATGAAACATAAAAAGGAGAGATTAATAACGGTAAGTATTACGAATCAAACTTACTATTTCTCATGCTTCTTTCATATTTTTTGCAAATAAAATAAATAACAGTTTTTCTTAAAATTCAGTAAAACCATTACAATCATCAATCCATGATTCCCACATAGAATTACAAAACTCTTTTATTCAACACAAAATATAAATTGAAATTAAAGTCTACTGTTTTGTTTAGTTATGGGTGTCACCTTCTATTAATTTGTCTTTGAACTTTTTGATTTGAGAGGGAAAATAAAATCTTCCAGAAATCTTCTGGTTTAACTCAACACGTCTTCAATTAGAGATTGATGAACATTGGACTTCAGACTATTATTTCCTGCACAAAAATAAAAAGACCACACAAAATAAATATAAATCAATATGATATAGTTGAAATATGATTTACAAACCGAAATAAATCCATGAAAAAAAAGTGGGTTATCCGAAGAAGAATAGTGTATTGTGAAATGGAGATTGAGATTGAAAAAATAGAGAAATAATAAGAAAAAAAAAGGAAAAGGATTCAGGAGATAAAAAGAAGAGAATAAACGGTAAAAGAAAACTGAAGAAAACTGTAAAGAATTGAAAAGAGAGAAAGAGACGAGCCAGAAATCTTCTAGTTTAGCTCAACACATCTTCAATTAGAGATTGATGAGCATTGGACTTGAGACTTTATTATTTACTGCACAAAAAAAAAAAAAACGTCACATCAAATGGAGAATGAAAAAAATGAAATGGAAATTAAGAGTAAACGAAGAAATTTAGAGTAGAAATGCTCACCTTTTCATCAATGACTACCAATTCAAAGTAATTCTTCTGTTTACCGTCATTGAAATATCTTCTATGAGGGAGAATATATTGTGATAACATTAATACAGTAGAACTGTAAATAAAAATAACGGTTGAAAACCGAAAAAAAGGGAGAAGAGGGAGACAAAAAAAAAAAAAAAGGAAAGATGAAGAGGAGGGAAGTGAAATAATTATTTAAAAAAATTTATAAAAGAAAACTGTAAAAAGAAAACCGTAAGAGAGAGAGGAGAAAGTTTTTTTTTTTTAAGAAAATTGTGGAGATTGGAGAACAAAAGAGGAAAGATGGAGAGGAGGGAATTGAAATAATTATTTAAAAAATATATTTAAAAAATATATATAAAAGAAAACTGTATAAATAAAACAATTATTTAATTTTTTTTAAGAAAACTGTCAGAAAAAGAGGGAGAGAGTGTATAAAACTGTATAAAGAAAACAATTATTTTAAAAAATATTTTAAGAAAACTGCCGAGAAAAAGAGGAAGATAGAGTAGAGAATTGAAAAATTATTTAAGAAAAAAAAAATTTGTATAAAGAAAACAATTGTTTAAGAAAACTGAATAAAGAAAACTAACCGAAAAAAAGAGGGAAGAAAGAGGAGAGAGAAGGAAAAAATAAATGAAAATTCTAAGAAAATGCGAAAAATAGAAAGAGAGAAATGTGAGATGCCACGTCAGAAAGAATTCAGAAATAGTAATTAAGGGTAGATATATCGAACTTGTGATGAAAAGATAATTGTAAATTTTTCTGTATATAATCTATGAAATTATACTATACCTTTTTAATTTTTATACACATTTATAAGGGTGGGAAAATATACCGAAATTTCGATATATCGAGCTTTTCGTAGCGAAAAAATATTGAAAGTATCGAAATTTTCGGTACGGTACGGTACGATATTCTATCGAAATTTTCGGTACGATAACGGTATGGAAAGTGATCATACCACAGTATTTCGGTATACCGATTTTTTTTGCTATTCGGTATGAAACGGTTGACCGATATACCGAAACATTAATAAAATAATAATTTTTTATTATTTTTTAAATTAAAATAACTTAAAACTTGGATAAAATAACTTTCAATTATTAATTTCGGTGTAAAACAATGCTTCAATATTTTCGATATGAAGTGGTATGCCGATATTTCATGGTTAAATATTTTCGGTATACCAGTATACCAAATTTTCAGTACGGTGTCGGTATGAATTTTGTCAAACCGAAATTTTCGATACAGTATCGGTATGGAGTTTTTCAATATTTTCATGGATTGGGTCGGGTCGGGACCAACCATGAACTAGTCGAACCATTAAAATGAGAGCCCAACCTAGTTCATTTCATCATAGTCTAGCAGGCGCAAACGATATGTATAAACCTTATTATGTACTCCCTCCGTTCCATACTTGAAGGCCTATTTTACCATTTTGGGCGTCCCGTACTTGAAGGCACATTACTTAAAATAGCAAAAACACTTTTAAACACTCCTCTTAAAACATCACAATATTACTTACAACAAATGCCACTACTTTATTACACTAAAAAGTAACTTTATTACTATTTATAAAGTTGAAAAGTCTTTACTACCCCCACTTTATCATTAAAACTCGTGCCCAATTGGTTTGAGCCTTCAAGTATGGGACGGAGGGAGTATTGGTTATATAGTCACATATAATTTTTATTTATACAAATAATTAAAGTTTTACATTACTAATATACTGTATTAGCTATACATAATTCATAAACGATCATAGCCAGTATAACATTACATACACTATATAGCAACTTTAATGGTTTATGTGCCTAAAGAAAATAAAATTGATCGGGCCAAACGTGCCGCCTAGCCCATTAGGGACGTCAGGCCCATTAGATTGGGCTAAATAGACCCAATTCTATGTGGACCTATAACTTTAGAGCTCAATCCAAAATGGGCTTCGAGGACTGGACTCAAATTGTCGACTCTAAAAAAATATTCATTTAAAGTTAATAAGAATTTTTAAAAATATACTAACAAAAAAAATTGAACGGGCCAAAACGTGCCGCCTAGCCCATTAGGGACGTCAGGCCCATTAGATTGGGCCAAATAGACCTAATTCTATATGGACCTATAACTTTAGAGCTCAATCCATAATGAGCTTCGATGGACTGGACTCAAATTGTCGGCTCTAAAAAAATATTAATTTAAAGTTGTTTAATAAGAATTTTTTAAAATATACTAACAAACTCAAATTTCAATGGCTCTAAAAAATATTCATTTAAAGTTGTTTAATAAGAATTTTTAAAAATATACTCTAACAAACTCAAATTTCAATAACAATAACATCCATTTTCTTAGCTTACGCCATTTAAAAATAAAAGAACAATAATATAGGGTAAGGGCCCAAAGGAATGAAAAGTCTTCCAAACATAAATAATGAAGAATAAAAAAAAAATAAAAAAAAATAAAAAATAAAAAAATAAAAAAATAAAAAAAAAAAAATAAAAAAATAAAAAAATAAAAAAATAAAAAAATAAAAAAATAAAAAAATAAAAAAATAAAAAAATAAAAAAATAAAAAAATAAAAAAATAAAAAAATAAAAAAATAAAAAAATATTAAACTAAGGGCCCAACCGGGTTCGAACCGGTGACCTATTGATCTGCAGTCAATTGCTCTACCACTGAGCTATGGACCCTTACATGTTAAACATTTTATATTTTCGTAAGATATACTTCGTTAACCATGCTAATAGATGCTGCAAGGCTTGATATTAACTACTTTAACATATAGTATTATATTTTTTAAAAATATAAATCACCTTTTATTACTCGATCGAAATACGTGAAGTTATTAATTTACTGTTTGCACCAATTTTAAGAAATATACTTTTTCCGTTCAATTTTATTATTTTTACTTTTCTTATTTACTGTTTTGCACAAAGTTTAAGAAATATACCTCTTCGTTTAAATTTAGAATTCTCATTTTTATTTTTTAGTTGTCAAATTTTGTTATGTCCATCCTCTTACTTATTTGAGACATATAAATATATATGTATATGTACGTATGTCCAAATATAAAATAGTACTATATGAATATATGAGTTAAAAATTAGATTTTCAAAAACTTTTAAAAAACACACAAATATAATACTCCCTCTTTCCATACTAAGTATAATAATTAATAGAGTTTTGAGGGGTAATTTTTTAAATTTTTATGTATTAAGTAAAGAAAAATGAGTTGACTTGTGTGTATGTGTGAAGAAAAAGTAATGATATTTGTATAAAATTGAAAATATTGTGTGGGTGGCGTTTATAATATATATATATATATTTTATTTTTATTTCAAGTGTAAAAATTATTGTGAACATCTATATAATTTAAATAGACTTTGAAGAATTCAGGAGTTAATTATATAAATATGAGTTAAATAGACTTTCAAGAATTCAAAATTTTAGAAATTAATATAAATGTACGAGTTTATTTGGGGTTTTAATAAATTATTAGGGTTTAAAAAATGAATTATTAATGCAATACCAATATGGGTGTTTTGTGGTTGTTTAATCTATACTAATATAATACACCTACAATTTTTTTTTTTTTTATAGTTTCACCGGGAAACCATTTGGTTCGTTGATCATTTTCTTCATTTTGATCTTGACCGTTCATTTGATCTTCTGTATAAATATGGTAACCCTCATTTATTATTTTTAATTAGTTGCTTTCATTTATTACTCTTCATCTTAATCGTTTATTTTTTGTTGATGAAATCTCGACCTTTAGATCAAATGCTTGATTATCTATTTATACTCATCATTTCATTGTAATTTTCACCTCACTTCTCCATTTTCTATGCAATTCTTATGGAGTACAAATTAGTTTTTTGTAAATTTAAGATCTATTATTCTGAAAAGATGTAGATATGAATAATAGTCAAATATGTATTCAAAGTTTTTTGTATATGTTTGAAGGTCAAATCTAAATTTTCGTTTATATTCATCAAGATTTAAAGAATTATTGAAGATTTTTTTGTATTTGATATTGATAACGAATGTTTCGTCGTGTCATTGTTTGTTCTCAGAATATATAATTTTGTATTTAATATTGACAATGATCACCATGCTTTGTATATATATGCTCTGGTAGTCGAATCACATAAATTCATTAACCTCTTCTTTTATGAATGAATTTACAATTTTTCTTTCTACTTTTTTAAGTAATAAGAATCATGGAATTTTGGATAAGGATAGAATGTAAATATAATTAATTGTCTTATCACTTTTTATTTATTGTACAAATGATGTTTGCATATCCAAAATAAACACCTATATTCACTATTAGATACAAGTAGTTTTTTTGTACAGAAGTACGTAGCAACAAGTTGCAAGAAAAATATTACTACAAAAAATCACAATTCGTCACAACTAGTTACTTAAAAGGTGACGAATTTTATTTTTCGTCATCAAAATACTAGAAATTGTGACAAAATTTAGTTTTGTCACCACTTATAATTTTTTCGTCATTAAAATACTAGAATTCATGACAAAATTTACTTTCGTCACCACTTATAATTTTTTCGTCACAAAATTTGTAACTTTGATCATGATGATGTTATTAAATATGTCACAATTATACTATGTGACGATTTTAATAATAATTGGTGACGAAATTTGACGTCATGGAAAATATATTTTCTTGACGATGCCACCCTTTCGTCATTAATTATAAAAAATAATTTGCGATAAAAAAATTTCATCACGATAATAATTATTGACGATTTAAATAATAATTGATGACAATATTTGGCGTCATAAAAAAAAAATTTCATGACGATACAATTTTTCGTCATTAATTATTTGAAATATTTAGTGACAAAATGTTTGCATCACAATAATAATTGGTGATGATTTTAATAATAATTGATAACGATATTTTACATCATAAAACATATTTTTTCATGACGATACTACGTTTTGTCATTAATTGTTCGAAATATTTAATGACAAATTTTTTTGTTACAATAATAACTGATGACAATTTTAATGATAATTGATGACGATATTATACTACGTTTTGTCATTAATTGTTCGGAATATTCACTAATACATATCTCGCCATGCACGGCCTTTAAAACGAGCCTTAGACAGCGGTTATAACAGCTGTCTAAACATAGACAACTGTTAAAAAACCGTTGTCTAAGAAAAGCACTTGGACAGCGGTTATGAACCGCATTGCAAGTGGTGCAATTGGACAGCGGTTATCAACCGCATTCCAAGTGTTTCACTTCGACAGCGGTTTATAACCGCTGTCTAAGTAAATTTTTTTTAATCCGTTGCACTTGGACAGCGGTTCATAACCGCTGTCTAAGTAATATATTTTTTTTTATATTTTTAAAAATCCTGTTCATACAAAACTAAAACTTATACCACTACAATATATATACGTCAAATACCAAAATATCAAATAAATAAACATACACACATACATACGTCCAATATACACCAAAAATATGAAATATCATCACAAATATATAAGTTAATTACATGCTACCAAAAGTTATACCACTTTAATTATAAATATACAAAAATCGATTGTAAAGGTACCCCGTCCAATCTCTCCATTTATCCATTCTTTTGTGGCTGTAAGTCTTAAGCGAATGTTCATAGACAAACTACAAACAACGATCAATCAATATAGTTAGATATATAGTATATGGATTTTTATTCAATCAATAATAATTTAAATAAATCGATAAATTGACTTAAATTGTTAGGAATCGTCGTTTGAGAAGTGAGGACTATATCTTCAATATAGCAACACATAAAATGTCCACAATGGTTACCATCTCGTTGCCTCGGAACCTGTTATGATTAGCAATTATAAGCACGCATTACAATTATGATTATTTTCTATTAATTTGATAACTTACTAAATTAAATTTACCTTAATATTTGTCCAGTTCACTATATTGAAATTAGATCTTGAGCCTTGATTTTGAAGGCAACTCCGATACATTATCATCACACTATTATTATTATAATTAGAAAAAAAAAGATTAAATATGCATAATTTTAAAAGTAAAACAAATCATTATATTATAATATTAAAAATGAACTTACGCTTCCATGTATGACATGAGATCGATCAGGGCGATTTGCAACCACCCCATCCACAGCTGGGACATAAAAAAACACTTAATGTATTCATATTTATGGCGATCAACACCGAGTGGACCCTATATTATATTAAGAATTAAAATTAACTGCAAATTTAGCAAATGTGCAAATATCATATTATGAATACAAATTTTAACAAAATGTTTATTGTACTCACCCCCAAAAAAATGGAGATGTTCTCTCCCAGTATGACTCAGCATATGTTCGACTATCCACTCCATGCCCTGTGCCCTATCACCCATTGAGCAAGACACTTGGGGGAGACGAAGGAATACATTCCACATGCTCGGGCATCTCTAGAGAGATATACCTCACCCAAATATCTTTAACCAACATATATCTAAAGCATAGGGCATGCATTAGGAATTGAGGAAAATGACATTGATCAATTTTACCTGAAAATCATCATCCATAGCTCTATACACAAAATCCTCCCAGTACGGGGCCACCGTAGGGCTATTCTGATACGCTGGAGGCGGACTAGCCGAGTAAAGTCCAGTGTCCGGATCTCGTGTGTTACTTCTCAGCCAAGCCCAAAAATTCTTGGCCATTACTCTAGCTTGCGACAGTATTTGCTTCTTCTTAGAATGGTCAAGGCCGATGAATGTAGTCTATACGCATATAACATAACAATTTAGTAAATTTAGTAATTATACAACAACTTTCAATAAGCATATAATTAACATACCGAAAGTTCGTCCCATAATCTTTCCTTCAAAGGAGTCAGTAGGTCGCTACGCCAGTCCTTGGGTGGCAGCAGGATTGGGATTACGCTCCTGACTGCAGCTCCAAGGTAGAAGGACAACTTCTCACTCTCTTTTCCTATTGCTTGTCCATACTCATTGAACGATAATTGCAATAACATAGTATTTAATTAGGTTCAACGATCAATCAATATAATTACAATTTCAATTGTTCAATTGTAATAAAATTACCTTAAGTATTTTCCCTTTTCTACGAGCTCTCTTAATAGAAGACATCGTGACTAGCTATACCCCTCGCACGCTTCTCCCCAGAGCTGCTACTGGTGGGAGCATCAGTGTCACCCTGTCTCAAGTCATCAGTATGCTGTCGATCATATGCGCCCTGATCTCCATCATAATCTCCATCAGAATCTCCGTCATCTTCGGGATGTTGCAAATAAGACATGATCCTGTAAAGTAGAAGAAACAACATTTAATAAAAAAAAATTAAAAATTAAAAAAAAAAATGCCATGTCTCAAAATTTGTTGATGATTAAAAGACTCCAAAGGAATATTAAATGTTAACAAAGCACAAAACTCATTTAAAAAATGAAATGTCCTGAAACTAAAATTAGAAAAAGAACAAGACTACTCGTACTTGCAAGCATCAATTGTTCATGATCTCTAACATTAACAACATTAATCCTAACAAATTAACACTAATTTATGCTTAAATCCCCACACAAGCATATTATCGAACACCTTGAGTGCTTCAAACAACTTTAAAAGCTCATCAAATTAACACTCTAATTATATTCACACAGTACTCCATTAAAAACTTATTTTCCCATGTTTTGAAATTACTCCACTAAAACTTACGTATAAATTACGAAAATGTGACAACTATATATCCATCAATAATTGGTGTTTACGCTTAAAAGTCACTAAAACACAAATCATAAAAGACGAGAAAAATAGTATGTAATTGCACAATCAAACAATCAATCAATGTATCTCCTGCAACATCAAATATATACAATAATATTATACATACGTACGTGTTATATATATATATATACACACACATATACAGTAATTAATATATATATACGTACTTACAATGGGAGTGAGAGGGAGCTGGGCGACAACAATGGCGCGCGGGAGAGGGAGGACACGGCGATGGCGCGAGGAGGGAGGCGACGGGGTGGATTTATGTGAGACAACGTTTTTTGAATTTGGGGGAGAAAGCTTCGATCTGGAATTAATATCGCGTATTTAATATATGTTGACCTAAAACCATCTCTTGGACAACGGTTTGTAACCACTCTCCAAGTGTTTCACTTGGACAGAGGTTATGAACCGCTGTCTATTTTTTTTTTAATAAAACCGCTCTCCAAGCTATATCTTGGAGAGCTGTTTGAAAAAAGGGTTGTCCAAGTGCAGCTCTCCAAGCTTAAATGTGTAGTAGTGATTTATTGACAAAATATTTCCGTTACAATAATAATTGGTGACGATTTTACTGATAATTGATGACGATATTCGACGTCATAAAAATATTTTTTCATGACGATAATATGTTTCATCATTAATTATTCAAAATTTTTAGTGACAACGTTTTCGTCACAATAATATTTGGTGGCAATTTTAATGATAAATGATGACAATATTCAACATCATAGAAAATATGTTTTCATGATGATGTTATTTTTTGTCATTAATTATTCAAAATAACTGGCGATAAAATTCTTTCGTCACAATAATAAATAATGACAATTTAAATAATAACTAGTGACTATATTCAACGTCATAAAATACATTTTCATGATAATGCTATATTTTTTTCGTTAATTATATAAAATATTATTGCCAAAAAGTTATATACAAATAGCAAGTAAAAGAAAACAAAAGTGTAATAGGAAGTACAACTTACTTTGTCTCTGTACATCAGAGTCGCCAGAGCATTTTAATTTCCAGTATACATTGCAACCACGCCCCACAAAGACAAGGTCAATTCTTACAGCATCACAATCTACAAATTAAGCACTAAGTGATGGAAAATAAAGCAACATACTAGACAAATGTTATGAAAAAGCTGATAGAGAGTTACAAGACATTTGAGTAGTGAGATTTTCTTAAATGATGTGACAACTTTATTATAATATAAGAAGTTCAATGAACATTGCAGGCTAAATTCATTTCAAGTTGACTCAATATGAAACTTGATTTTTTTAGACAACCTTAGGAAAAATGGAACTTCTAAGCATGCCCTGTGACTCGAGCACCTTGGCTTAAGCTTCCTCTGTCTAGCATGTAATTTGAGAGACAATGACTTTGTGCTCGGAAATTGAAAGAGGTGCACCTTGCTTAGCAATAATTGCATCTTTTAGTTTTTGTTTCAAACTCTTCTCCTGCAAAAGTTTCACAAACTAACTCTTCTCCTGCAAAAGTTTCACATGAATAAACTTATGCGAACATTAGTTCCATAACAGGAAACTTTTCAAAAATGTTAATTACCGTGTGCTTTGCAGCAGTATCTTTACGTTTAGCTTTCTTAACTTTTTCGGCAAGTTTGGTGTTTTGGTCATCCATCCAAGTCCTCTCCTTTCCATTCGTGGAAAAACCCAGTAATAAGTGAACTTCAAAAGTATTGCACGAAAAAACTTAAAAATGAGTATTTACTTACTCTGTTGCATCAACTTCATCACATAATGTTTAAAAGACTAAGATTTTCAGAAGCTTTTAAAGTCTCATAATCTGATGCCTTCTCTAAAGAATCCAGACACTGAGCTTTAAGAACACTTGGAGATTCAAAGAAGTATTTCTTAAGTGCATGGAACCATGAGTTTTTTTCCATTTGATGGACTTAGTTCTTCACATCTACAAAGAGAACACAACACAATTTATCAACTTATTATGTTAGAAGAAAAGTTCATTTGTCAATTTACTGCAAATTAGTTCATACTCTGCCCATTGTTTCTTCTATAAAATAGATAGCAGGATGATATGAAACTAGGCGGTTGCAAAACATTTTCCTCTGCCTCCGGTTCGCCCTTGCAATAATTCTTGAAAAATGTATTATGCTTGTCCCTTTCTTACATTTAGAATCTGTTAATAAAGGCATATATAAGGAAATTTAAACAGATGTAGTTCCAACAAAGTAGAAAGACACACTACTACAAAAACGGGCTTTGGAGATGCTCAAAAGTGTCACTAAAAGTAGTGTTTAGTGACGCTATGGTCAAACGTCACCTGATTTGGCGTTTCTTTAAACAATTAAAATGACGCTTGAAAAGCGTCACTGTAGATGGTCATAGTGACGCTATTATGAGTCATGTAAACACTATTTGGTGACGGTAATCAGCGTCATGACGGTGTACTTTAGTGATGTTTTCTCACGTTACGAAAAAGTTCTAACTAACTTAACGACATCCTTTAATGATGCTTTTATGTGTCATAGTAACACCGTTTGGTGACGCTAACAGGCGTCACAACAATGAACTTTGAGTGATGCTTTCTCGCATCACAATTTTTTTTTAACTAACTTAACCACCTCGTATGATGACGTTTTTATGCGTCATAGTTACACTATGTGGTGACGCTAATCGGCGTCGCGATGATGTGCTTTAGAGACGTTTTCTCGTGTCACAAAAACAATTATAACTATAGTAACCACCTCGTTATTGACGCTTTCTCGCATCATTAAATTTTTTATAACCAATTTAACTACAAAATTTAGTGACGTTTTTTAACGTCGCATATGCTCCTAAATTGCTCAAAAGCATAGACAATAATTTTATATTTCCATTCATATCATAACAACAAAATATCATCACACTTTTAAAATACAAAAAACCAAAAATATAACAATAAAATAACATCACACTTATAAAATAGAAAAATCCATAGATATAACAATAAAACATAAAAAACCAAAGTTTAAAATATCTCAACTAGGACCTAGTATCAACCATATAAGGGTAAATTTCTAATAGAGTCATTTCACTCTTAGTTTTATCTAATAGAACCTAGAACTTTTTTTTTTGTCTAATTGATTCAAATTGAAATTTCTAAGACACTTATACCCTTTTATTAATTTGAATAAATTCGTAACAATTAATTCAAATAATTAAGTCAACTAAATCTTCTAATCAGCTATTAACAGAGCATCTCGAAAACAGCAAGATTTAAGCAACTTCCAAAATTTAAAAATTTTCCTAAAAAGTAGATATCCCCATTATTTCATTTCATTTGGTTCAGCTTTGAGATTTTGGCATATTAAAGATTAACACAACATAAATGAAAAAAACATACGGTTATGCAACAATAAGTGAATATGATAATGCGTATTATATTGCATATTACAGAATCTATGGTATTATAGTGCATATAGACAATGTTCCATGCATTTGTGTATGAATATGTATATGCATATTGAAGTGCAATCTGGTAATATGTATATTGAAGTGCATATGAATGGAGAAAATTCTCTTAACTTTTCCAAAACAAGCAATGACGTTCCATCTTTTCCAACGGCAGCAGCGGCGGCGTATTTCATTTCTGCCACCCGCCGCCTAATCTCTTTCCCTGTCTTCGACTCCATCAACTCTCATCGCGAGCAACTACTATAGTGGATCACCAAAATAGAGCATCACCTAACAAATCCACAAACCCGCCTCAACGACCTGGAACATCGAAAATCAAATCGCCAAAGTAGAGAATCGATCGACGAAACAAGCAATCCAACGCAATTTCTTATTCTGGTTTCAATGCATAGTCGAGTATGAAAAATTGAAATCGAAATTGAAAATCCAATTTGGGAAATTTCTTATTCTGATTTCATTGCATATCCAAAACTCAGAAATTGAATTTGAAGATGGAATTTGGGAAATTTTATTATTTTGATTTCAGTGCATAACAAAGAATCTGAGATTTTAATTTTCGAATTTGGAAAGTGAGTGACTTTCTGGTAACATAATCTAGGAATTGACTAGCTGCACATTTTATGGAATTTAAAAAATTCGAGTTAGTTTTAAATCACGAAATTAATTTAAATAATTAGAATAAGGGTAGTATGGGTTTTTTGACTTTCATTTGACTCTATTAGAAAATTATTAAAGTTGGTGTTTCTATTTGCTTAAGGGGTGGTAATAGTGCCTCTATTAGGGAATAATCTCACCATATAACTATATATCAGATTCAAATTTCAAAATTTTAAAAATAACTCAAGTTTTTCAATTCGAAGATAAATTGCACCTAAACTATGTGTGGCAAAATCCATTTTGTCATCTTTATCTTGCATCTTCCATTTGAACCTATACTAATAAACAAGAGGGAAAATTATTAATACTTGAAATTGAAAAAAGCTAGCTAAAATAAATATCATAATATCAAAAGAAACTTACCAGATACTTTGGTCAAGCAATGCTACGTCCTATAGCTTGCCTAACAACTTTAACACCTCTAAATTTTAGGATTAAACGTTACTCTTATTCAATGGCCACAATAACTTTCACTTCATGTCCTAATAATTCTCCACTTCCCAACAACTTAACAGGATTTGAGCTTTAAACAATACATTGTGCAACATTGTTTGGAACGTGCATGCCTTTTAAAAGAACTTTTTCTCCAACCTGTTAAACAAATATTAAATCCATTAAGACATCTACCAGAATAATTTGACCCTTCTTTCTTCACACGAACAATTGTATGTAATGTTGTTAATTGATGCGGAAACCAAATAAATTTACACAGCTAATTGTACCTGTAAGGAGAGAGAATTGATATTTGAGGGTCCAACTATTTGGGCAAGTGTAGAATTGCGGGAGGTTGACGGGGCATTTATGATGTTTGAATGTCCTCTCAATTCCTCATTTCTCAACAACCTTTCAATGAGCTTGTTCTTCTCTTCAAGTTCTTTTTCCAATCTTTCCTTTTCCATGTCAATGCGATGGATATCATTAAAAGTAAACTCCTTATCATGATCATAAATGAAAATTTTAGACATTAATAACGTATGTTTATATGCTCTAGCCTACTACCTTGGTGGTCATCATGTTGTTCAATAGCTGACTCAATAGTATTTCCATCCACCCGTTGGTCATCATCAAAGATGGATTTCTCTCTTCGATTATTATTCGCAATCCTTTTACTCCTTGTTTCCAGTGTAAATCTACAAGATTCTCTAAAATATTGTATTAACATATTAAGTAGTTCATAAAAAATAGATTTTGTTAAAAAAAACACCTAAAACATAAAGATGTAGGTTTGGTGAGTTAACTTTAAGTCATGTAAAGTGATGTATATAGTAAATAGTTAAATACACATGTCAATAATTAAATAGTTAATTAATAGTCAATTACCCGAACCCTAAGCCTAGATTAGATTTAAAGTCAAGAATGTTTAGTGTTATTTTAATGTGTTTGATAGGGAAGTTCATTTGATTAAAATAAGGTTAATAGAAAGTCATTGAGAAAAGAGTGGGGGTCAATCAAGGAGACAAATATAATTATAATTATAATTATATTGTGCAACATAATTATAATAATAAGACATTAGTTGGGGAAACATGCACATGTCATGATATTTTTGAATTATAGTAATTAACCTCAAATCTAGCTAATTCTACCGTTTAGGAATATTCTGAAAACAAATTATAGAAGACTATGAGAGTTCAACAAATTTTAATTTTTTTTTTATCAAAACCTAAAGTGTATTTCATACTTTGAGGATCAACATGTTGGTCACGGACTTCGTCATCAATATTTTGACACTTTTGTTGGCCAGGAACTAAAGAGCATTGTTCGTTTTTCATTTGCACCTGATTTGCACTTCTTTGGTCTTTAGACATTGTTACAATGATACAATATGATAAATGTCAGTCAATATGCTATGTAATACCTTGAGGATCAATACCATAATAGAAAAAACATGGAAACACAAAGTATACAATAATATACCTAGAGGGTCGACATGGTGCTCATTGACAACCGTATCAATACTTCTTTGGGGATTGCTAGGATCAGCAATAATTCTTTGTCCCCGTGTTATTGATATAACATTTTCTTTAAAATATTGTGAAGATTAACAAAAGAGTTCTAGTTAAGCTTATGGTAACTAAGAAAAGGACAAATGAGTAGAGTATAAAAAGTGATGTTATGGTACCTCGATGACGATCATGTTTCTCAATAACAACCTCATCTAAAGACAGTGGCAGCATCCTTTGGCCACTATTCACACGGGCACTTTTTCGTTCTCTAGCCCTTTCTTGAAGATCATTTATAGTACCCGTCAAAAAAAAAAAAAAGATCATTTATAGTAATATCTTTCCCCTTTACCATTTTTCTGCAATCAAAATTTTGTTAACCGTGGAAAAGAATCAACTACTGGCACACTATTTGAAAGCGATTCACCGTGGAACACCCATTTAGTTTATCCTTTCACAAAGCCTTGAGTTATTAGGTGTGCTTCAACAATTTTTTGTTCTCTACATATGCCATTCTTACACACTTTACAAGGACACAAGATCAACCCATCATTAGAATTAGAAACTATAAAATTAAAAAATAATTGCACTTCATCCTTGTAGGCATCCATTAACCTTGGCAAATCCATCCAACGTCTATCCGCATTCATAACTTCGTATACACAAACCACTTTTATTACAGAGAAATTCAGAAAGTAAAAATACAAGAGTGTTGGGATATGAATCCTATAAACAATATTCTAATTGATGAAAGTATGTTTTGATGGCCAAAAGCAACTTAAAGTTAGTGATATATGTGGTTCTAAGTCATCTGAATATAAGCTTACTAATCTGATGAGAAACTTAAGATTGAGTTTACTGATCTTAATGTTAACTGAAGTAAGTTTACTGATCTTATTGAGTAATATCAAAGTTAAAATTACTGATCTTAACTGAGTTATGTGAAATAAGATTACTGATCTTAGTGTGGAAACTGAGAATATTTTTAGTGATCTTATATGAAATATTTGAAACTGAGTTACTGATCTGAGTTACTAATCTGAGTTACTGATCTGATGTACTTACTGATCTGATATGCTTACTGATCTTATATGTAAGTTACTGATCTTGGTTGTTTACTGATCTTAGATGTTTACTGATCTTAATGTTTACTGATCTTATGAGTTACTGATCTTATTATTTACTGATCTGATATATGAACTGTTAGGAACTAAGCTGATGTTTTGTATTGTATAGACAGCTTATAGTGTAGGACTTAGAAATACTCATCTGTATATAGTTCAGTTGATGTATAGATAGGTTTTATATTTGTAAAGTTGTATTTTGTTGTATTCAGCATTGTAAAGTTCAGAACAGTAAAATCAGAACACTAGATTAGGAATAGATTAGGAGAAGATCAGAAGACTAAAGAAGACTCAGAGGACTACTTCAGACTAAGAAGACTTCAAAGAAGAATTGAAGAAGAGATTAGAAGAAATCTGGAAAAGTTTTGGAAAGTTTTTAGTTACTGTGCTGATTGAGTCAGAAGAGTAAAAATCAGCAGAGTAAAATCCGAAGAGTAAAAATCAGAGCAGTAAGTTACTGTGCTGATTTATTAAAATTGAAGAATAAGTTTGGAAAGCCTATTTAAGGTGTAACTGGAGATTTATTGAAGATATGCTGACTTGGAAGTTGAAGGAAGTTACAAAGTCGGTTACAAGAAGAAGTTACAAAAACAGTTTTAGAGTTAGTTGAAAGTTAGTTCACAAACTGCTAACTGTCATACTAAGTTCTATAAATACTGTATGATCTCCTACTTGAAGAGACTACTGAAAGACTGCTACTACTGAGAAATTACTGATCTTAGAGAATTCAAGAGCAAGTCTACAAGCAAGAACTCACAGAGTTGAAGGAAATCAAAGCAAGAAGAGCTACTGAATTGAAGAGAAGAATCAAAGGCTATTCAAAGAGAAGTTTTACTTTTCAAGTTTAAGTTTGTATTTTGTAAAACAAGTGTGCTAGTTACTTGTAGAATTACTAGTAGATCGAAGATATACCTGGTGGTATAATCGATAAGATCAAAGTCTTAATCTTGGGACTTTAAGCCACAAGAAGCTCAAGAAGAGTAATAAAACTTCACAACTGGAGTTGTGAGAGTGGATGTAGACATTTGTCGAACCACTATAAAATTCTGTGTTCTTTACTTTACTGTTTGATATTTGTTTGAATTGTTTAATCAAGAACAGTAGAATTAACAAAGATAAAGATCTAGATAAAAGTTGAGTATAAACTTGATTGGGCTCATTAGTAATCTGATTATTCCGCATTGTGTATTCTGATATATTGAAAGATTTTTGAAAAGTCTATTCACCCCTCCCCTCTAGACATTTTCACTAGCTTACTCAATATTATTAACTCAACTTTGGGACCAACAAGTGGTATCAGAGCAGTAGTTCATTGGACTGCTGTTTCTTGATAACCTTACAGATCTTGAGGGATATTTTACTGATCTTACTGTTATTTCTTGATACTTGTTACTATCTGAATACCTGAAATCTATCTGCTATACTACTGATCCTATTTGTCTAATCAAACATGGATGACACTAATGTGAACAAGCTGCCTAAGTTCAAGATTGCAGATTATGACTACTGGAAGCTTAGGATGGAGGCCATCTTTAGCTCAACCCATGATCTGATGGTGTCTGTGGTGACTGAAGGACCAATTGTCATCATGGTGGAAAACACTGCTGTTCTGGATCCATCTAAACCAGTTGGAGCACTGGTCCCCAAACCCAGGTCAGAACTGACTTCAGAAGAAATGAAACAAAACAATTTGGATAGTCTTGCCAAGAACTATATTTTACATACCTTACCAAATGAGTATCTTGGTAAAGTATTAAAATGTAAGACTGCAAAACAGATGTGGGACAAACTGGCTATTCTTTGTGAAGGTACTACTCTGATCAAAGAAAGCAAGTTATCCACTGCTGTCCAAAAGTTTGAATCATTTAAAATGAAGCCAGGAGAATCAATTGATGAGCTAGATACTCGATTTACCAAAATTATGAATGATCTTGATGTATTAGGAAATACTTATACTGACAGAGAAGTTAACTTGAGAATCTTGAAAGCCTTGGATGAAAGGTGGAAAATGGTCAAGATGATCATTAAAACCACACAAGACATTGATTCTTGGCCAGCAGAAACTATGTTCCAAACACTTAAGGCACATGAGTTTGAGTTAGATGAAGAAGATCCTATTTCTGTGATCCATAAGGATAAGGATGTCTCTAAGGACATAGCTTTCAAAGCCTCTACGTCAAAGGGGTCTAGATCATCTAAAACAAAGGCTTCAAGCATAAAAGATGAACTAGATGGTTCTGATCTAAGTCTGAAAGATCAGATGAGCCTTATGATCAAAAGATTTGATAAACTGAACAAGAGATATGGCAGGTACAAGAGGTTCTATAAGGAATCTAAGGGTTCTAATAACAGGGATTCTTCTGTGAACAGAAGGGATCAAAACTCTTCTGAAAGAAGGGATGAGATCTCTAATGAAAACAGGAGAGACAGGAACTCATCTGAAAAGAGAGACAGAAAGTATTCTGATAAGAAAGACAGGAACTCAATTGACAAGCATGACAGGAACAGAAAGCATTCTCCTCCTAAAAGAACTTCTAACAATCCTGTTTGCTATAATTGTGATAAGCCAGGTCATTATATATATGAATGTCCTGATCTAAGTTCTGAAGATCGAGAAGAAAGGAAAGCCAGAAGAGATTGAAAATATGCAAAGGGTAAGAAGGCAATGGTGGCTTACAATGACTCTGATTCGGAATCAGAAGAGTTACCATCGACTTCATCTGACTACCCCTCTAGCAATGAAGATGAAGCTTTCATAGCAGATGATGGACTGGCAATGATGGCCAAAATAAATGATGAGGTATCATCTGTTAACTCATTTCAATCATGTGACAATTCTGACACTGATGAAAGTGATGCTGCTGTTAGCAGTGTAGGAAGTAGTCTTCATCATTCCCAAGGAGTGACTGAAGAGGACCTTCTACAAGCTAACAAAGCATTCATTGAAATTAGTGATGAGAATATATCTTTAAAGCAAGAAATCATTAAGCTAAAAGAAGCTCAGTCAAAAGTAGATCCTAATATAGCTGTCATAAATGCAAGGCTATCAGAAGAGTTGTCCCAACTCCAAGAAAAGTATGCATCCATTGACAAACTATATCAGGGTATGCTTAAAACTCAAGCCAAAGAGACTAATGAATTCAATGATTTAAAGATCAAATGTGAAAAACTTGAAGAGCGCAATAGATTCTTAGAATCTGAAGTAGTGAGCCTAGATCGAAAGCTATCTGGGATGATTAACTCTACTAAGATTAATCAAACAATCTCAGACAGATATAGAGCTCCAAATGATAAAAGAGGAATAGGTACTGATCTGCCTAGTCCATCCACTTCAGAATTTAAGAACACTAATGGAGCTAGTACAAGTTCTTTGCAACTAGATAAAGGAAAAGAACCTATGACTTATGATGATGATCCAAAACTCAAAGTACAGTCTAAATACATCCCTCCTACTACCAAGAATGGTAAAATGAAGAATGTATTAAGACCAGTACAGTCAAGACCATACCAGAAGAGCTATACTCCTCTGACCAGATCAGATCAGTCCTGGTATCAGAAGAGACAAACTCAGAACAGTAGGTCAAGACAAGCACAGGCTAGTTGGGAATAGCCTAGACCTCCTTTTATAAGGCAGTCTCAGCTGTATTCAACTAAACCTAGGAGATTTGTGCCTCATTATCATAACAAACCTGTTCTTTATCCTCCTCCTTTATCTTATGATTTCTATGGAGAGAAAAGACCAAAGAAAATTTATAAACCTTATGGTCCATATGCTTTTAGACCTTATTCAAACTATTACAGACATACTGATCTTACTGAAAAAGGGATAGAACCAAGGAAAGGCTATCTCAGAAAAATAGATCCTAAGTCTGCTGATAATTCTGAACTGGTTAATAAAGTATTGTTCTGTGATAAATTTGGAAGGAAACTGAAGAGGTCCCACTTATTCAAATCCTCAATGTTCATTTGGGTACCTCTTGCTACTAACCCCCAAGGACCCCAATAAACTAGGGTACCTAAATTATTAAGATCACTACTTTGCAGGATCGACTGGACTTATACAAGAAAGGTGGTTCAGTTGGTGAGACCTGGTACATAGACAGTGGGTGCTCACACCACATGACTGGTACCAAGGCCTTACTTACTGACTATCAAGAGAAGGAAGGACCAAAAGTCATCTTTGGTGATAGCTCAGTGGCAATCACAAAAGGATTTGGATTCATCAAGAATGGAGATGTTGAAATCCAAGATGTATCCTATGTTGAAGGTTTGAAGTATAATTTGTTATCTGTATCTCAATTTTGTGACAGGGGATACAAGGTTCAGTTCAAGACCAGAAAATGTGAAATAATTGATAAAAGGACTCACAATGTTCTACTTGTTGGCACAAGACAAGGAAGTATATACATTGTGAACTGGAATAGTTGTCCTAAGAATGCCTGTCTTATTACTAAGAGTCCTAAAGAAAATAGTTGGCTCTGGCATAAACGCCTCTGCCATCTAAACTTTAAGATAATTAACAAGATTGCTAGAGAACATCTTGTTGAGGGCATTCCTAATGAAATCTATTCCAAGTCACAAGTATGTGATTCCTGTCAAAAAGGTAAACAGGTAAAGGTTTCATTTAAGTCCATTCCTACTCTTTCAACAAGCAGAGTTTTAGAACTCTTGCATATGGATCTTCATGGTCCTATCACACCTCCTACATTAAATGGAAGAAGGTATACTCTAGTTGTTGTAGATGATTATTCTAAGTTCACTTGGGTAGTCTTTCTACACAAAAAGAGTGATACACAAACACTACTTCCAGATCTATTGAAGAAATTGCAGGTTGAAAAAGGTCATCCCATTGTCAAGATTAGGAGTGACAAGGGGACTGAATTTATTAATTGTTACATTTCTGACTATTGTTCTAAGTCTGGCATACAGCATTTGACAAGTGCAGCCAGAACCCCTCAACAAAATGGTGTTGCAGAAAGGAGAAACAGAACACTAAAAGAAGCTTGCAGAGCCATGATTGCAGAATTCAACACACCTCAGAAATTTTGGGCAGAAGCTATTAACACAGCTTGCCACTCTCAAAATCGAAGTGCTCTTAATAAGGTGCATGGTAAAACACCTTATGAGGTATGGAAAGGTAGAAAACCAAGAGTTTCTTATTTTCATATTTTTGGTTGTAAGTGTTTCATACATAACAATGGCAAAAGTAAATTAAATACTTTTGATGCAAAAGCTGATGAAGGGATATTCTTAGGATACTCTTCTGTAAGCAAAGCATTTAGAGTGTTTAATTACTCTACCCTATGTGTGGAAGAAACACCCCTTGTTGTCTTTGATGAGAATGTACAGGACTCTGCTGATCATCAGCTCAGTAAGAAAGTTGACAAACTACAGCTTCAGATCAACAATGAAGATGATGATGGAGGAATATATGAATCTGTACAAGCTTATAATCCTTTCCTGAATGTTCTAGATCAAGATTCTGACAAAGAAAAGGTAAAAGACAAAGGTGAGTCATCTAATACTTCTGAAATAAAAGAATTGAATGACTGCTCTCCTATGAACAAAACTGCTAATATAAATGATACTGATATGCATGATGATTTGCATGATGTAAATGATGATACTGTTAAGAATAGAAGGACATGGAAGTCTGCTCATTCTACTGATCTGATTCTAGGTGATTCTAGTATAGGTGTTAAAACTAGAAAACAATTGTTTGATTCAAAGGAAGAACCTAGTAAGTCTTTATTTTGCTGGTGTTGTTTTCTATCATCTATTGAGCCTAAAACTGTGATTGAAGCTTTAAGTGATAGTAACTGGATTATAGCCATGCAGGAAGAACTCAATCAGTTCACTAGAAATGAAGTCTGGGAACTTGTTGATAGACCTAGTAATCATAATGTTGTAGGTACTAAGTGGATTTTCAAGAACAAAAGGGATGAAAATGATCTTGTAGTTAGAAACAAAGCTAGATTAGTTGCTCAGGGCTACTCTCAAGCTGAGGGTATTGACTATGATGAAACTTTTGCTCCTGTAGCTAGACTAGAAGCTATAAGATTGTTCCTTGCTTATGCTGCACATATGAAATTTACTGTATATCAAATGGATGTGAAAAGTGCATTTTTGAATGGTATACTTGCTGAAGAAGTTTATGTAGAACAACCACCTGGTTTTGAAGTGAATAGTCACCAAGTATACAGGTTAAAGAAAGCACTCTATGGATTGAAACAAGCTCCAAGAGCATGGTATGATACTCTTTCTCTATTCTTACTTGAAAATGGTTTTACAAAAGGCAAGGTTGATAGAACTTTGTTTAGAAGACAAAAAGGTAATGATATATTACTTGTTCAAATTTATGTGGATGATATTATTTTTGGATCACCCAACAAAACCTTGAGTGAAAGCTTTTCCACACTCATGCAAAGTAAATTTGAAATGTCTATGATGGGAGAAATGACATATTTTCTTGGTCTTCAAGTAA
The DNA here is from genome assembly GCA_963675135.1 of Galeopsis tetrahit. Lineage (NCBI taxonomy): Eukaryota > Viridiplantae > Streptophyta > Magnoliopsida > Lamiales > Lamiaceae > Galeopsis > Galeopsis tetrahit. Next base: position 17,518,413 of record OY776127.1, on the reverse strand, counting down.
AACAAACCTCAGAAGGTATCTTTATAAATCAAGCAAAGTACACTAAGAATTTGCTAGATAAATTTGGTATTAAAATCTGTAAAACAGTTGGTGTGCCCATGCAACCTACATACAGAATGGATCCTGATGAAGGAGGTAAGTCTTCTGACCAACCTCACTATCGTGCTTTAATTGGCTCTCTACTCTATCTAACTGCCAGCAGACCTGATATTGCTTTTTCTGTTGGAGTATGTGCAAGATTTCAAGCAAACCCCAAGGAAAGTCATCTGGAAGCTGCTAAAAGGATATTGAAATATCTAAAGGGGACCATTAATCGAGGATTATGGTATCCTGCAGATGATGATATATATTTAAGTGGTTATTCAGACTCGGACTTTGGAGGTTGCAAAATAGATAGAAAATCTACTTCAGGTTCATGTCAATTCTTAGGAACTAAGCTCATTTCATGGTTTTCAAAGAAACAAACAAGTGTGGCAACTTCTACTACTGAAGCAGAATATATGGCTGCAGGTAGTTGTTGTAGTCAGCTTCTTTGGCTAATACAACAACTCAGAGACTACAATGTTGTAGAATCTAATGTACCTATATATTGTGACAGTAATAGTGCCATTGCCATCACTCAAAATCCTGTTCTTCATACTAGATGCAAACATGTTGATATTAGGCATCATTTTATTAGAGATCATGTTGAAAAGAAGAATATTAGAATGGAAAAGATTCATACTGATATTCAAAGAGCTGACATTTTTACAAAACCATTGGCTGAAGTGAGATTCAGAGAATTGTGCATTAGTTTAGGATTGATAGATATGGATTCTGTTTGTATATAGAACTGTGCTAACATTTCAGGTACTGATCTTATACCAAGAGAAAGATAAAGCAGAAAGTAAGAGCAGTACATCAAAACTCAAGTGGTATCTAGACAATCCTATGTCAGATCACTAAAACAGGTAACAAGGTTACTAAAGTGACCTTAATCCCAATGAGGAAGCTGGTAAAGCTGAGGGACACTGAGAATACACATTAAGGGGGAATCTGTGATTTCTTAAAGATCCTTTTGTTGACTCAGATCACTAAGACACTTTAGCATAAACCTTGATGTGATCATTAAATTAAACATATTGTTACTAATCTGTACTGTTTTTCACTTATATTTCATGAACTAACACTTCTACCAAGGTGAAACAGGCACAGAAGAGGAATTCTCCATTGAAGGGGGAACTGATCTGATTACAAAATTGAAGAAGTCTACTAATCTGATCTGATTACAGACTATAACAGTCTACAGATATATTCTGATTAATAAATTGACTTGTCTACAGAACTGTGCTGATTACAAAGTTTCTTTGTCTACAGTACTGATCTGATTACAATTCAGTTATTCTACAGAACTAATCTGATTACTGACTAATCTGTCTACAGAAAGACTTGTTTACTACTAATCTGTCTACAAGAAATCTACTAATCTGACACAGTACTGATCTGAGGATTACTGTGCTGATATCAAAAAGATGAAATCAGGGAATTTGGGTACTGATCTGAGGATTACTGTGCTGACCCATCTACTGATCTGAAATCTACTGTGCTGATTCATCTACTGATCTGATTTCTAAAAAGGTTACTCAGCTGATCACAGTACTCAGCTGATCCAGATAAGTGAAATTTTCTTTATATACTTGTAAGAAAATGAAGTGAAATTGTTTTGGAAACTACTGTGCTGATTTGCATCAGAACAGTCTTTTGGTTTAGATTACTCTAAGTCAAAAATTGTTCAAATTTTAGATTACTAATAGAGAAGATTAATACACTCTTCTATTTCTAACCTAAAAATTGTGGTGTATTTATCAAACACTAGTTGGCTCCAAAAATTGAGAATGTTACTAGAATGTGAACAGTTATTGTTTAACTCGAATTTCGAGATTTAATCCCAACCATTCTTTGTAATAATCTAATTCAATCCTAGCCCTAGATTGGTTTTGAATTATAACAAAAACAATCACACTTCATCTTCTTCGTTCTTACGAGTTCATTTCTGGAAATATCTTAAATTCATAATTTCTGCAAAATTTGATTCCTACAAAATTCTCAAATGGCAACTGTCAATATTATCAATGAAGCTAACCAAGTCGCAGGAACTTTTGATTCGAATTTATGGATGCGAAAGAAGGGAATTTTCGTGGAGAACGCTGTCTACTTCAATGGCAGACACAGTGCAGAAAATCAAGCTATCTTAAACATGTGTGAAGAATGCGGCCTACGGAAGTTTCTGGAGTCATTTCCCGCGAATGTCTACGAACCGGAAGCGGTGGAATTCTATCTACAACTCCAAGGAGACAAAAATGGTGTTCACTCCATGCTTGCTGGACACAAAGTCACCATTACGAGAGACATTCTCGAAGTAATGTTGGACTTACCACAAGGTCCAGTAGATATCATGACCTACAAAGCTGGAGAAGAAAAGGAGTGCGTAGGAAGATGGACAGGTGTTGAGACAGAGACCTTGACGAATTTAAAGAAGGATGTACTTCCTACTGGGTTGCAGTTCTTAATGGATATTGCAGGAAAATGCTTGTTAGGGCAACATCATAGCCAGGATGCCTTATCGAGTTTTAAAATTAGAATTATGGCTGCGATCATCGACAGAGTGGAAGGTGATTGGCAAGGATTCTTCCTGGAGAGGTTATTGACTGAAAAGGAAAAGGTTATATTTGATGAGGACACTTTGGAATTCTCACTGAAATCAAAGTTAGGGTTTGGAAACAAGCTGAGTTTCTTGCTGCCTCAGCTGGTGAAGAAACCTTATTGGAGTAATCCCAAGAAATTCCATCATGGGAAATTCTTGATGAAGAAGGAGTCTGTTCAGTTTGAACAAGAAAACCCCTTGGAACACTCTCAAGAAATTGAAGCAGAGGAGTCTGGAGCTTCAATGTACCAATCGGAGGAAGATCAAACTGAGGTTAGATCAAAATCTAGGCATGATCCGAGCAGTACTACTCTACGGAGAGGAAGGTCTGCAACTGCTGCCTCGGAACCAACAGTTCGTTTTGTGGAAACTGTGGTGCAATCAAGCTCAGATGAGCCAGAGGTTAGTGTTCCTAGTCCAATTGCTATTCATAAGAGGACTAAGTCAAGGAGTGTTAGGAGGAAGTTGGTTGTTATCTCCCCTACCCCTTCTGATTCTGAACCAAGCCAACCTGAACCCCAAAATCCTCAACCTTCATGTTCTGGAGGATCAGATCACTACTTTTCTGAGACTCAGAACACTCCCCATTCATCACCTCAGCTCACTACCTTTGAGCCTATTTCTATTCCTACCCCTCAACAACAAACTTCACATCAATCTTCACCACATCAATCCCCATTACAGGTTCATGCTCACTCTACTGAACATGAATTTGAACCTTCTTCTGAACCCATTGATATTTCATCTTCTCCTGAACCTGAATTTATTACTCCCAAACCTGCTGATTTGATGGAGTACACTATTTGTGATAAGGAAGATAGAATCAGAATTGATTTAAGGATAGCACTGTTGAAACAATTTCCTGGTTTGGATGAGAGCTCTGTTGAGTTTGAAAAACTTCTTAGGATAGGCACTTGGGTGTATCTTAAGAGGAGTACTTTGAAGGAATGTTTAGCTATCATGGAAGGAATGGGAGGTGCTTCAATCTTTGATGATTGGGAAGCAGAACAAATGCAAGCAGCTGGTGTTAACTCTTTTCTTGAGTTAGTCACTCCAGAAGCTGTTGTACTTCTTGTTGAGAGATTAACAGGGATCAAGTACACTGTTGAAAAGATTGCAACTCCTGTCTCTGATGAAGATTTATTTAGTGAAGAGAAGGATGTTGAAGAAACTGCTGCTGAAGAAGATTTTATGGATATTGATGAAGACATTATCAATGCAACAGAGGTGTTTGAGAACACTGTTGAACTTGAGGAAACTGTTGTGATTGAGGAAACTGATGCTGTTGACACTCAGGATGTAAATGCTGAAGAATTGGAAAGCATTCCTATTCAATCTACTGATCCTATTGAGGATGTGCAAGAAGAGATCAGAACAGAAACTGTTGAAAAGGAATCTGTTCTTTCTGAATTTGAGCAATTGAAAAAGCAGAATGCTGAACTTCAAGCAAAGATGGAAGCTGCTGTTCAAATGTTTCAGGAAGCTACTGAAAGGATGAACAAGATGCATTCTGAACACTCTTATGAGAAGGTAATGGAGTATACAATGTCCAAAATATTTGACCTTCATAGAGTACAAGAGAATAATTTGTCTCAGGTGTTGCATAAGAAGCTGGAGCAACACATATCTTCCCTGAAGGAGTGGCATGATGAAGCCAAAAAGGGGGAAGACAGGACAAGACAAGTGATGGAACAAACACAGTTACAACAAGCTCAGCTGGTTGTAAGTCAAGATGAATTAAAAGCTGAAATTCACATGTTAAATGAAAAGCTGAAGCAAAGAAAGCAACAAAAACAGCTAGGTCAAGAGATTGTTGAGAAAAGACCTGAAATTCCTGGAAGTTCAAGTCAGAGGAAAAGGAAGCTAGTTCTATCTGATGAAGAACAACAAGAGGAAGAAGCTGAAAGAATGACTAGATCAAAGAGCAAAATGAAAGCTGTTTTGACAAGTGAAGAAGAAAACTTGAAAAAGAAGAAAGAAAAGGATGTCAAGTTCTTGAAGACAAGATTTGATAATCGAGTCACAGCTTTGAAGAAAAAGATGAATGCTAAAAAGAAAGCTGAAGGACTGTTTGACAAAGATTTTCAAGATGAAAACTTTGTGGATTTCATCGTGTTGACTGAACATATGGAATACTGGAAAAATTTGAAGAAGAAATGGCAGATTGCAAACTTCATTGTGAAGAAGTTTGGTGATCATTCTAGCAAAGAAGCAGAATTTGTTGACTTTGAAGAATTCATGTTGAATATTGATCAAGAATTCTGGGAAGACATAGCACAGGTTGCTAATCGTGCTGGAACAAAGATTTTATGCCCTGAAGAACCTAATTGGGAACCTCCAAGACTGGAAAGTGGAGAACCTGATTACAAGGAAATTAACAACATTATTGCTGAGATTATCAAGGAAGAAGGAATCACTGATCATCAACACATGATGGATATCAAGGCAAGAATGTATGTGGCATTCAGAATCTGAAGATACAGAATGAAGATGAAGGACAAGCTCAGAAGATAACATTTCTATCCTTAATCTTTATTTCTATATTTTTGTGTTTTTCATATTCTGTGATTATTTGTAATATTTGATCTTATTTGAATATGAATCTGGAATTTTGAATTGATGAACTGTTATGATTAACTACACACTTAACTACTGATTTATTAACATTTAAGTAGTTTTGGCTTCATCAAAAAGGGGGAAATTGTTGGGATATGAATCCTATAAACAATATTCTAATTGATGAAAGTATGTTTTGATGGCCAAAAGCAACTTAAAGTTAGTGATATATGTGGTTCTAAGTCATCTTAACTAAGTCATCTGAATATAAGCTTACTAATCTGATGAGAAACTTAAGATTGAGTTTACTGATCTTAATGTTAACTGAAGTAAGTTTACTGATCTTATTGAGTAATATCAAAGTTAAAATTACTGATCTTAACTGAGTTATGTGAAATAAGATTACTGATCTTAGTGTGGAAACTGAGAATATTTTTAGTGATCTTATATGAAATATTTGAAACTGAGTTACTGATCTGAGTTACTAATCTGAGTTACTGATCTGATGTACTTACTGATCTGATATGCTTACTGATCTTATATGTAAGTTACTGATCTTGGTTGTTTACTGATCTTAGATGTTTACTGATCTTATGAGTTACTGATCTTATTATTTACTGATCTGATATATGAACTGTTAGGAACTAAGCTGATGTTTTGTATTGTATAGACAGCTTATAGTGTAGGACTTAGAAATACTCATCTGTATATAGTTCAGTTGATGTATAGATAGGTTTTATATTTGTAAAGTTGTATTTTGTTGTATTCAGCATTGTAAAGTTCAGAACAGTAAAATCAGAACACTAGATTAGGAATAGATTAGGAGAAGATCAGAAGACTAAAGAAGACTCAGAGGACTACTTCAGACTAAGAAGACTTCAAAGAAGAATTGAAGAAGAGATTAGAAGAAATCTGGAAAAGTTTTGGAAAGTTTTTAGTTACTGTGCTGATTGAGTCAGAAGAGTAAAAATCAGCAGAGTAAAATCCGAAGAGTAAAAATCAGAGCAGTAAGTTACTGTGCTGATTTATTAAAATTGAAGAATAAGTTTGGAAAGCCTATTTAAGGTGTAACTGGAGATTTATTGAAGATATGCTGACTTGGAAGTTGAAGGAAGTTACAAAGTCGGTTACAAGAAGAAGTTACAAAAACAGTTTTAGAGTTAGTTGAAAGTTAGTTCACAAACTGCTAACTGTCATACTAAGTTCTATAAATACTGTATGATCTCCTACTTGAAGAGACTACTGAAAGACTGCTACTACTGAGAAATTACTGATCTTAGAGAATTCAAGAGCAAGTCTACAAGCAAGAACTCACAGAGTTGAAGGAAATCAAAGCAAGAAGAGCTACTGAATTGAAGAGAAGAATCAAAGGCTATTCAAAGAGAAGTTTTACTTTTCAAGTTTAAGTTTGTATTTTGTAAAACAAGTGTGCTAGTTACTTGTAGAATTACTAGTAGATCGAAGATATACCTGGTGGTATAATCGATAAGATCAAAGTCTTAATTTTGGGACTTTAAGCCACAAGAAGCTCAAGAAGAGTAATAAAACTTCACAACTGGAGTTGTGAGAGTGGATGTAGACATTTGTCGAACCACTATAAAATTCTGTGTTCTTTACTTTACTGTTTGATATTTGTTTGAATTGTTTAATCAAGAACAGTAGAATTAACAAAGATAAAGATCTAGATAAAAGTTGAGTATAAACTTGATTGGGCTCATTAGTAATCTGATTATTCCGCATTGTGTATTCTGATATATTGAAAGATTTTTGAAAAGTCTATTCACCCCTCCCCTCTAGACATTTTCACTAGCTTACTCAATATTATTAACTCAACTTTGGGACCAACAAAGAGTAATACTAATGTGAAATTTAGAAATTCAATCAAAGCTGAAACTAATCAAACAAGCCGCTAAAATGTAAATAATGAATTCACTTAAAGCATATAAGTAAACAAAAATAACGGATTCAATACTTAAATTGCTGAATAGATATAGCATAGTAATTTCAAGTTGATTAATGAATCAAAAGTCTGAGAATATCCAATCTACTGAAAAAGTTTACACATCTACTAGTGTAATATAGTTACGTTTATAAATAAATAAACTAGTTGAGCATACAACTTTGCAATGAACACATAAATTTATAAGAATAATACACTAACAAAATATCATTCTAATTAGAAGCAATCCACATTATTTTTCAAAACATATATTGGATAATATTTCTAAAAACTGATACATGTATATGTATATAACTCCAATCCAGAGGCAAATTAAAGACTGTAAATCAATATTGGAACTAGTATAAGGAGACAAACTTTTGTAAGTGATTTCATAAATATTCATCTACATATCCACATATGCATGTCACACATCCTCTATGATGAAAACTCCCTCAAGGTTATTCTAGAATTCTCAAATGAGACACACTAGTAATCAGCAATGGTGTTGCATGTGATTTCTCTATTCAAATTCAACGTGTCTACAAAGGTTTATTCTACTGCTATAAATACTAATTCTCACCTCTAGTAAAACAATAACTAACTAATAAATGTAAAATCAATTTGTAGTCCTAAATCAAGCAATTACTCAATCATTCCCTAGTCTCGGGGTTCAATCCCCTTTGTTATGCCTTTCTTTCTTCTCTGATATGTTATTCCATATTTCGTCTCCTCTATCTTTGACAATGATCCATCATCACCTTCCCCATCAAAAGGAACCTTGTCCTCAAGGTTCAGGTTTGGAAAACGCAGGCGCAGCTCGTCCACTGATTCCCAGGTGGCGTCTTCAATCTACTCGATCCCCTCCCTTCTCTCCCTTTCTTTGATCAATCTTTCCATACTTTTCTTCATTAGATAGACATGGTAAGTTTCCATCATCACCGCCCCCTTGAAATGAACCTTGTCCTCAAGGTTAAGCTCCGGAAAACGATCACGTAATTCCCCCACTGACTCCCAATGAGCATCCTTCAAATTTCTCTCCAGGAATATCACTAACTGCTCTATCTTCTCCAAGTATTGCACATTCTCATGCATTAAGTACAGCTGCACAGTGAATTCACCCTTAGAAAGTTTGGCATCCTCGGGATATACATCACCCATTACATATACAAGCTTGTTCGTATCCTCTTCAAATTTGGGGGTAACTTGGGGATCCTCAATAAGAAGTTGCTCGTCTATAGCCTTCTGGTCAATCTCAGTCGTCGAATCATATTGAACTAATTCATCTTCTTTTTCTCCATCGGGAACGTGAACTTCTGTCTCATGGACCCCTGTCTCATTTCCATAATTCAAATCGTCATTCTCGACTTCTTCATCGTACTTAGGCAGGCTGTTGTATTCACCTTCCACCCAAATTAGTGGATCGTCTCCATTAAACTTAGGGAATTCAGGTCGAACTCCCTTCGGTCGATGATCCAGGAGTCTTTCTGATCGTTTGCTAAAAACTGACGCCCTAAACTCAGGTACTGAATTGTCCGATTCACCACTCTCCTTGTCATGTTTGGACCCATCTCTATGAAAAAGGTCAGGATAAATTATAAACGGGGTATCCCGTTCCTGCGAACTGTCTCGCGGTTCATATTCATTACTGTCACGCTTTCCCTTCCTTCGTGACTCACCTTCTCCATCCAACATTGGTCCTTTTGGCTTGTAAGTGTTGTGGCCGGTGCAATCACCGCCACCCCGATGATTCCGTCGTTGACCATCCCTGAATCGCGTGTTTCGATCATTGCATTGCTGGTTCTAGTGAGTCCCACGGATGCGACCCTCATCCCGGCGTTGTTGCCGCCCATTGGTTCGAGGGTACGCCTGTTCGCGGTGGTGAGGTCGTCTTTGTTCCTCGCCACACTGTTCGTTGTCCTCCTCGCGTCGTCTGAGACGACGCAGTCCTTGTCCCCGATCAATTATCCCAGGTGCACGGTCCCTTTTTCCCCGTCTCCTGCTGTTTTCATCGGCCTCCTCGTCTGAACGCTTCCCCATCTGCAGTGCTAATGTCTACACGACATTGGTTAGTCGATTGATTGATGGACTTCTCCATGTCTTCAAATCATTTCTTGTCAGAAACCATGGTGATGATGATTGTGTGTGCGGAAGTGTGAGTACTGGATCGTAACGACTTTGAGGCCAATTGATGAAACCTCCCTCGAGGTTATTCTAGAATTCTCAAATGAGATACACTAGTAATCAGCAATGGTGCTATGATTTCTCTATTCAAATTCAACGTGTTTGCAAAGGTTTATTCTACTGCTATAAATACTAATTCTGACCTTTAGTAAAACAATAACTGACTAATAAATGTAAAGTCAATTTGTAGTCCTAAATCAAACAATTACTCAATCATTCCCTAGTCTCGGGGTTCAATCCCCTTTGTTATGCCTTTCTTTCTTCTCTGATATGTTATTCCATATTTCGTCACCTCTATCTTTGGCAATGATCCATCACTCTATATATGTGTGGTTACCATACACGTCACCTATCTATTAATTATAACTTCCAAGTTCCAAATACCATGATATTTGATCAAAAGTGGCCCGTACTGCAACTGCAATCAGATCAACTAATAATTTCCTCCGAACAATTACTACTACTTAAACGAACACTTAATACACTTCCATCTTAAAACTAAAAGAAATGGACACTTAATAAACTTTCTTCTTAAAACAAAAGGCAAGTCATGTGCAAGTACTCGCTCAATTGTTGGCTCATAGTTCATTCTATTAACTCCTTATCACTAAAAAAAAGCTTTGTGAAATTTCTATAAACTAAATCAGTATATATAAACAACTAAAGAGTGAACTTAAAAACATGTTTTGGTTTGGAAAAACACCAGCCATACATATAGAACAGTTTGCAAATTATACTATTAAATTACTGGTATACCCACAAGAGATTCTCTTTTTATTAAAATCAAGAACCTAACAGATTCAGGAAACTAACAGGTTGGAGAATACCCAACAGATTCAAGAAACTTACTTATTAAGTAAACCACCTTTCTTTGTATTTGCAATTAGGATGAACTCATTATGGAGAATTAGGGCGAATGATTTTGATTTTGGTAGTATTGATGAATTAGTGTTCCAACACTCGTTTATGGATAATATTAAAAACCTGGCCAAAAAATAAAATAAAATTTGTGCACCTTATATGTACATGATTTTTTACGTCCAACTACAGATATCGTATAAGAAGAAACGTTTTCTCTGCGCTGTGGGTCTACGCTAACTTGACATAACAGATTGAAGAATACCAACAATAACCCATTTGAGATCGAAAAATCTAGAAACTAAAAGATTGAAAATCAATAACCATTTTAGACAAATAGGAATTTTGCACAAAACATGAACAATAAAAGACGAACCTGTTTGTTGAAAATTAGCGCTACTAACAATCAGGACGCACTATCTCCTACTAACAATCGGGACGCAATATCTCCTACTAACAATTGAGACGCAATATCTCGAACAAGAATTCATCGCGGTGGACGGCAGTCTAAGAAAATATTGACAAGGAGCAAATACAGGATTTAAGGCTAACTCCATCCAAGGATTAAGAAAACAAATTGTGAGCGGGATAAAATCACAAAATAGGCGGGATGAGAGAATATATAGTGTGAGAATTTGAGGAAATATTTATTAAGAATTTGACGAAAGATTAATTAGAATGAGTTGGGTGATTGAATAGTGTGAATCGCCTAAAGAAAGAAACCAACCATTCTAATTAAAGAAAAAATTAATTAGGAAAAGGGAATTATGAAAAAAAATTAATGGGGTGTAAGAATAATAATATTGCTCATTCTGAAAAATAGGAGAAAGAGCAACTCATTATAATTTCTAATTAGAGCAAAAAAGAATTATGGAAAAAAGAACAAAAAATTATGGGGTGAAAGAATAATAATATTGTCCATTCTAAAAAAAAAATATATAGGAGAGAGAAACTCATTCTAATTAAAAGAAAAGAAATCGCCTAGGACTTGAACACAAGACCTGTTAGTCGAAATAGAGTAATCAAACCACTGCACCGTCACTACATCCAGTTTGAAAAGGAGAGCGTCTTTATATATATATTATTATGACGCTTTCTTACAAAGGTCACTAAAATAGCGTCACTACAGAGGGTATTTTGTAGTAGTGACATCAGCCTTAGCAGTTGCATGATAAATGAAACACTTGCCTTACAAAAAAACAGCAAAAAATTCTAAGACCTGCAAGGCGCTGCCAACATCATCAGTGTGTACGTATATTTTAACACACTATTCAACTACGTTCCCATATGCAGTGGAATCTCAACATATAAATCATCATTTTGCTAACTATCTTATTATTTGCAGCAGCATTAGCTTCATCTTCTTTTATCATATGTGCCTCTTCATTGCTTATTTTATGGCACACTGACAATTTTCTAGGACATGTCCTTATTAAAGTGGCATTAGTCCTTTTGCTATCATCATTCTCTAGCTCATTCTTGTTTTTTTTTTTTTTTTCAGTATCTTCTCATCATCTTGTGAGCTAGTCTCTTCCAATCGAGGACTCTTTGTTTCCTTATCCACTCATTGGCTTTAATACAGATCCATCAATGCCATCGCATGGTTCCTTAAATTTATCATTGCATGGCCCAGTCTAGTTTGAACCTTTATCTTTATTCCATTAACATAAAATAATTTCCCCAGTTTCAAGATAGATGCACTGTTTGGCATCAAGTAATTCTGGTCCAGATTTAGAATAAAGATTAGTATACTATTTCTCACTCATAAAAATATTATAATTATTTTGAGAAGAAAATCTATAAAGGTGCAGTTATTCATAGCCGACTTTTTACTGAATACATTCACATGTACAACATTTTTTTAGTATGTAATGATACATGGAAGAAGTAAACTCACCATTTTTACAACCAAGCTCTTTCTATCATATAAACCAGAGATCAATCAAGGACAATGGATTTTCCCAACAGGCCGCTACAGAATTTGCTAAGGCCAAGTGTTTATGTTTATTACAATCTCTCCAGCCATCTGTTTAAGTTTATTACAATCTCTCCAGCCATCCTCTACAATTGAAAACCTTCGTTAAAAAATCACTTTCAAGTGAAAATCAAAGGCAATAGCCCTGGAAAATGAAAAAGAAAATTTAGGGGAATTAAGATCCAATGGTACAGTGTTACATATGGCTGAATATCTGAAGTCACACTTAACAACAATTAATTGAATTCTACAAGAAAATGATATTGTTGGGAATAAAATGATTTTGATCTAAGATACCAAAACCCCTGATTAATGATGTACAAGTTAGTTGAGATATGCTCAAGTTATTGTTCAGGCAAGTTGTCCCAGAACACTTAATGTGTAGTATGCTTAAGTTAAAATCTCAGAAATGTTATGAGATATTAGTAATCAGGATAGTTGTCCAAAGCTGAAATGTTAGGCAGCTTAATAGGTCTATAGGACAAAGTTGCTGATCTTTTCAAGACAAACTGATCATATGGACAACCTGGCTGAAGAGTTCAAGAATACTGAAGCTGTGCTCATAAATGCAAAAGATCAAGACAGTTGAAGTACAAATGATCAAGTGGATTAAGTGTCAAAAGCTTACAGAAGACATATTCAATGAAGCATTTATTGCCAATCATGCCTGAACCAAGCATTAAAGACTTAGAGCATTAAAGAGTGAAGCATTGAATGAGTGTTGGAACATTCTAAACTGCAGCAGGAATGTTCAGGGAGCTTGTCCCATCTGACCGTTGGTTGTGTGTAAAGTGTGCCACAAATCAACCTAGGACAATGTGCAAAATTGGAAACTGTCACAAGTCTTCCCAGCCGCCTTTGTCAGAAGTCAACACATTCATTCAAGCAACCATTGAAGACCTCTTTTACACAGTGGATAAAAGGGTGTCAAGCTTCATAGCCGTTTCAATGTTGCTGCAAATAGACATATTTGAATTGCTAATCCCTCCAACGGTTAGTTGTTCAAATTGCCTATAAATACGGAAGTGATCAAAGGAATTCAGCATCCAACTACAAGCTATCAAACTATCATCAAGCTTTCAAAAGGAAACCAAGCTGTTCACTAGAATTCCAAGTTTCCTGAATCACTTCAAGTCAGCTAAGTCAATCCTTGTAAACATCCTAGCTTAGCATTGAGATATCCTAAGCCTTTACACTGTTCTTACTGTAAAGGATATCTCTATTAGTTGGAACCAAACCTCAAACCTTATCTCATTTAGTGAAGAGAGTGTTTGTTGTAGAAGTGAGGAGTTAAGGACTGTTAGTGTGAAACACGGCCTTAACTCAGAGAGATTGAGCACTAGGACTCAAGTTATCCTAGGGATCAAGACACTAAGAGAGTGTTATTGATCAGTGCACCTTGGCACTATAAAACAAGCTAATTCCATTGAGAAGGAATTATCCTGTTCAATCAGGGAAAGTGGATGTAGGAGCTTGAGTCTCTGAACCACTATAAATTTGTGTCTCATTTACTTACTGCACACTTAACTTCACTCCATTCAATCATATTTCAAAGAGTCATAACTCTGTAAGTAAGAAAATCTGTTTTGGACAAAGTCCCTGATAACTGTGTTTTTCAGAAATCAACTTGGAGTATTTCTTTGAAGTAAAGGCCAACCACATTCCGCACTTAGCAACTCTTTTAGATATTTAGCCAACTGATCACTTAATAGTAATCAGTAGGACAAGTATCTATCAAAGTTCACACTCAGGCCAGTTGTGAGACAACTTGCCTGATAGACCAGTTTGTCAAAAAGAAAAAGAATTTGCATACACAAGTGCATTCCCCCCCCCCATACACTTGTGTTATACTCCACCAAGGACCAACAAGTGGTATCAGAGCAGGGGTTCAAAGACCACTGCTTCTGAAAATCCAACTTGATTTTCAAAATCACATTTTCTGTGGTCACTGAACTGATCCAAATTTCTGAAAAACTTTTCTGTGTTCATCTTATATTACATTTGTTGAAATGGCTAACAATGCAGTTCCAGGAGATGCTGTCAACACCATCAACAATATGGGTCCAAACCAAGTCAATCATATTTCTCATCACAAACTGCCAATGTTCTCAATTGAGAACTATGATTTCTGGAAGATCAGGATGAGAGCACATCTTGCTTGCCAGCATGATGAGATGCTTAAAGTCATCACTAGAGGACCATTCACATTCACTAAAGCAAATCCCAAGCTCACTGATGCTCAAAAAGCTGATCCAAGGGAATTGCTGCCAAAAGATGAAGATGACCTTACAGCTGAAGAGAGAAAAAGGCACAACCTGAACTACATTGCAATGAACACATTGTACCAGACAATTCCAGATGCAGTAATGGGGAGAGTATACCACTGCACATCTGCTAAAGAGATTTGGGATACCTTAGCACTAATGTGTGAAGGTACTCAAAAGATCAAGGAGAACAAGCTTCAAGTGGCTATCCAAAAATATGAACAATTCTCCATGGAAGCCAATGAAACTATTGATCATCTTGATGGCAGGTTCACTGACATCATGAATGAAATAAATTCTCTTGGCAAGTTCTATGCCAAAAGAGAAGTTGCTTTGAAGATCTTGAGAAGTCTCACATCTAAGTGGGACATATATTCTGTCATGATGCAAAATACCAGCAATCTTGACAACATGCCAATGCAGCAAGTATTCTCTGAACTCAAAGCATATGAGTTTGATCTCAACAGAAAGAAGGTGCATGAAGAGCCATCCTCCTCAACCAAAGGTGTTGCCTTCAAAGCTGCTGAAACAGAAAAGAAGATCACTCAAAGATCCTCTCAATCTGTTTCAAAATCTGAAATAAAGGAGGAGCTGGCACTCATGGCTAGAAGATTTGAGAAGCTCAACTCCAGATTTGGTAGATACAAGAAGTTCTACCAAGATAACAGAACCAGAAGGAGATTCAGTTCTCCTGAACATAAATCAGAGGACAAAGTCTCTGATGAAAAGAAAGAAGACAGATATGCTGATAGGAAGAAATTCAGCAAAGGTGAGCCATCATCATCAAGAAGGAAGGAGTCCTCAAGCAAGAAGAATGATGATGAAGATGTGTGTTACAATTGCCAGAAGAAGGGTCATTTTCAGTATGACTGTCCTGACCTCAGTGCAAAAGAAAGGAAGGAAAGGCAAAACAAAAGAGATAAAAGACTGAACAACAGGAAGGCTATGGTAGCTGGAGATTCAGCAAGTGAGGAGAGTGTCTACTCTTCTGATGATGGACTGTTCTCCAACAGTGACAGTGATGAGGACTGTCAAATGGCACTTGAAGATGAAGAGGTATGTTCAACTTCCAATTTGTCAATTAACACACATGAATCTAGTGAAATCCATCTTGACTTTGAAAAGTTGTTGGAAGATTTCACCAGAATGCAAGAAGTATGCAATATGGCTCTGAGAGAAAATGAAAAGTTGAGGTCTAAAGTCAAAATGTCCAATCCTCCTGAATCTGAAGTTGACATTGAATCAACTGAGTTGTATCAACAGATTGTGAGAGAACATGAGGAAATGTCTCTCAAAGTCTCTGAACAACAAAAGCTGATTGATGAACAAAATCAGGCCCTAAAGAAAAAGGATTTTGACTCTAGAACTCTTCAAGCTAAATTTGACAATCTCTCAAGAGAATTTGATACTCTAAAATTAAGTGAGGGGAGCTTGAAAATGAAAATGTCTGCCTTGAACAAATCTGCTAAGGCAATAGAGGAAATTCAAGGGTTTCAAAGACCATTTGCTCAAAGGGATGGATTAGGCTATAATCCATTTGAACCCTCACCTGGTCTTAGTATTGCTTCATCAAGCAATTCTAAGATGACTTTTGTAAGATCAGTGGCACAACAAAATGAAATTGAAGTAAATCAACCACTGATCAAGGATAAGGGAAAAAGAATTTTTATACCAACTCAGGTAAACAATGTACCTAAACCCACACCTTTGGAAAGGGTTAAAGGCATTGCTTACAGGAGAAATGAGGTTCAGAAAGGTAGAACCAATGGAAGGCCAATCTATCTGAATCATCATCAGAAGAGTTGTCCAAAACCTGTTCAGAAGAGGCCAACTCAAATGAGGCAACCTCAACTGAATGGATTAAGGCCAATCCCCTCTGATAGGTATAAAACATTCAGGAAGCCTGGACCTTACTTGCCAAATGGAAAAGGCCATCCAAAAGCATATCCTCAAAAGTCTTACCCAGCTGCACCTAAGCTTAGTAACTTCAGGAGAAATGTCCCAAAGAAATTTACCAACTCTCCTGAACTCTACAAAGCTAACACTTATACACAAAAATCACCCAAGGCATTTAAGGGTCAAACTGTGTATGTAGATGTAAATGGAAACCAAGTCAGTCACTTTGAATCAATCAGAGTTATCAGGCAGATTTGGGTTCCAAAAGGTACAGCTAACCCTCTAGGACCCAACACTCAAAGGGTACCTAAATTTTGACTTTGCAGGACTGCAAGGACCCCAAAAAGAAGAGAAGCATCAACAAGAAAACAGCATGGTACCTGGACAGTGGATGTTCAAGGCACATGACTGGAAACAAGGAGCTTCTCTCAGATTTCATAGAAAAAGATGGTCCTTCAGTAACTTTTGGAGACAACTCTCAAGGCATCACAAGAGGCTATGGTACATTAAACATTGGTAGTGTTAAAATTACTGATGTCTCATATGTTCTAGGCCTAAAATATAACTTGTTGTCTATAAGTCAAATTTGTGACAAAGGATATTGTGTTGAATTTTCACCAAATGAATGTACTATCAAAAACAAATCAACACAACAGGTGCTACTAACAGGGGTGAGAAAGGGAAATGTTTATTTTGCAGATTGGAGCAAAACCCCTGAAGCAGTCTGTCTTGTTGCCAAAAGCACAAATGAACAAAGCTGGCTATGGCACAAGAGACTGAATCACCTGAACTTCAAAACCATCAACAAGATTGCAAGAAACTCTCTAGTTAAAGGGCTGCCAAATCAAGTGTTCACCAAAGAACATATATGCCAGCCATGTCAGGAAGGAAAGCAGATCAAAGCCTCATTCAAAGGAAAACCTGTCATCTCAACTGAGAGAGTCCTTCAACTACTGCATATGGATTTATTTGGGCCAATAATCCCAGTAAGTTTAAATGGAAGAAAATATGCTTTAGTTGTTGTTGATGATTTTTCCAGGTACACTTGGGTAGTATTCTTGCTGAACAAAAAGGAGACCCAAGTCAAACTACCTGAATTGATGATGAGATTGAGCAATGAAAAGGGCCTAAGTATTGTCAAAATCAGATCTGACAAAGGCACTGAGTTCATAAACTCATACATCAATGAGTATTGCAGCAAGAATGGCATCACACATGAAACTTCAGCAGCAAGAACACCTCAACAAAATGGGGTTGCTGAAAGAAGGAACAGGACCTTGAAAGAGGCAGCTAGAACCTTGATTGCTGAATCCAAACTGCCTAAAAGGTTCTGGGCTGAAGCCATTAGCACTGCATGTCACACTCAAAACAGGTCCTTAATCACCAAAGGACAAGGTAAGACTCCATATCAAATATGGAAAGGTAGATTGCCCACTGTTGCTTATTTTCACATATTTGGTTGTAAGTGTTTCATCCATAATAATGGGAAAGAGCAATTGAAAGCTTTTGATAGCAAAGCTGATGAAGGAATATTTGTTGGATATTCACAAATCAGCAAGGCTTACAGAGTTTACAATTGCAAAACTCTTATTGTGGAAGAAACACCTCATGTTGTGTTTGATGAATCTATTAATGAGTTCAGGGATAGAAACTTGAATATTGATGAGATAACACAAAGAACAACCAGATTAAGGCTTCAAAGCAAGGAAACAGTGTTTGTGGAGGTTGCCCAGCCTGAACTTCATGAAAATCAAAAACTGGACAACCTACCTGATAGCAATCAACCAGTAGACAACCAACCTGAAGGAGAAATTGAACTGAATGACCCCATCCCAGTTCAAAACCAGGTAACAACTACCAATGAAGAAGCAGGCAATGCTGAGGTAGTTAATGGATCCACTATTCAAGGGGGAACCAATGAATATGTCAACTTATCTGACAATGAGGACAACACCCCTGAATATGATCCTGAACTTGATCCTTCAATTAACTTTCCTGAATTTAATGAATCTAGTGATCCAACTTCAGATGAGGACAATCCTCCTGAAAGGATCAGGTCTAGAAGGACTTGGTTGCATGACCACCCATCTAGCCTGATACTTGGTAATCCAAGTGAAGGGATCAAAACTAGAAGATTTCATGGAGAAAGTGCTCTGTTTTGTTGTTTTCTTTCAGAACAGGAACCCAAAGACATTGAGGAAGCACTACAAGACACCAACTGGATCATAGCCATGCAAGAAGAGCTGAATCAATTTACCAGAAATGAAGTTTGGGAGCTAGTAGACAGGCCAACCCATCAAGATGTCATTGGAACTAAATGGGTGTTCAAAAACAAGAAAAATGAAAATGACATCATTGTGAGAAACAAAGCAAGACTGGTGGCCAAAGGATATTGTCAATCTGAAGGGATTGATTATGATGAGACCTTTGCTCCAGTGGCCAGACTTGAGGCAATCAGACTCTTCCTAGCATATGCAGCTCACATGAGATTCAAGGTGTATCAAATGGATGTGAAGAGTGCATTTCTCAATGGGGTGCTCAAAGAAGAAGTATATGTGGAACAGCCCCCAGGCTTTGAAGAAGGAGACAAGGTGTACAGACTAAAGAAAGCCCTCTATGGCTTAAAGCAAGCTCCAAGAGCTTGGTATGACACCTTATCACAGTTTCTTCTAGATCATGGTTTTGTCAAAGGCACTGTTGACAGAACCTTGTTCAGAATCTGTGAAGGAGATGATATTTTGTTAGTCCAAATCTATGTGGATGACATTATATTTGGATCTCCAAATGAGAAATTATGTGAGAAGTTCTCTAAACTCATGCAAAGCAAATTTGAGATGTCCATGATGGGATTGATGAATTTCTTCTTAGGACTTCAAGTCACTCAATCAAAGAAGGGAATATTCATCAATCAGGCCAAGTATACAAGGGACATGATCAAGAAATTTGGATGTGCTACAAGCAAACCAGTCAGAATTCCTATGAATACTAACTGGAAGATGGATCCTGATGAAGGTGGAGAGTCAACAAACTCCACTAACTACAGAGGAATCATAGGATCACTGCTATATCTCACTGCAAGCAGGCCTGATATCACATTTGCAGTTGGAGTGTGTGCAAGATTTCAAGCCAATCCAAAGAAGAGCCATCTTGATGCTACCAAGAGGATTCTAAGATATCTCAAGGGATCTGAGAATCTTGGATTATGGTATCCAGCTGATGATAACATTGAGCTAACTGGATATTCAGATGCAGACTATGGAGGATGTAGAATTGACAGAAAATCCACCTCAGGAACTTGTCAATTCTTGGGCAGCAAGCTTATCTCATGGTTCTCCAAGAAGCAAAATACAGTTGCAACTTTAACAACTGAAGCTGAGTATGTAGCTGCTGGAAGTTGTTGTGCTCAGATACTATGGCTCAGGCAACAATTGAGAGATTACAAAGTCATCTCTAATGAAGTGCCAATATTCTGTGACAACAATAGTGCAATTGCCATCTCACAAAATCCAGTGCTCCACACCAGATGCAAGCATGTGGACATCAAGCATCATTTCATTAGGGATCATGTGGAGAAGAAAGATATCAAGCTTGTCAAAATCCACACTGATAAGCAAAAAGCTGATATTTTGACCAAGCCTCTAGCTGAAGCAAGGTTCTTGGAGTTGTCAGCAGAATTGGGGTTACTTGATCCAGGCAAGATGGAAAAATGAGGAAAGCTCATATGAAGAAGGAAGTTCATCTCAGTTGAACTTCAGCAAAGTTGACCAACCTCACTGAAGTTGTCAGCAAAAGAGGGAAACTCAGCAAGGTTGTCCCCATATTGCTCAGCAATGTTGGTCAGGGAATTTGTCCAAGTGGGACCCAGTCAGCAACCTTGGGACCCACTCAGGCAAAGCAATCAGGCAATTTGGTCCACACAGAAACCAAAGCACATCTCAGGATGTTTGTCCAAATTAATTGGATAATTATTGCTATTATTAGCATTGATTAGACATTTAAGAGGTTTCTTGGTCTAAGAGTAGGCCATTTTAGGATGGAGTGTGCTATAAAGATTTTTAACCCCCAAAAGGCAAATCAGCATTTAATGCAGAAATCTTAATAAGATTGCATGAATTCTTGAGCCTTCATCCAAACCATTAAACTGCATTCAAAACTCCATCGAGCCATTGAAAGTCCACTACCCCACTATATTCAAACGGTTTTTCAAATTACCCACTGTTACATTCCATTATCCAACAGTTAATAAATTCCTTCCATATATAAACCTCTCAATTTTCACCACCATCCTTACGCACTCATAATTTCCAAACCCTTTGGCGTCTCAAAACCTCTAAACCTGCAACTTTTCTCCAAAACCTTCCTTCTCTCAAAACTATCCATGGCACCAAAACTCAAAAGAGAAGAACTCGTAGATTTCAATGACTCCTCCTTGGACATTGATTTCTCTTATCTCAGTAACCCAAACTCCTTATGGTTTGAAAAGCTGGTTGCATTTGACAGCCTAGACAAAGAGGTTGAGCCAGTACTCCATTGGCTTAGGGAAGCAGGGCTAGAAAAATTTCTTGGCACCAAGCCTGACTCATGCCTGAATCCATTTATGGCAGAATTCTTTGCCCATCTAAGATGGAAGGGCAAGAAGGGGGATGTGTGCACAAAGCTCACATATGCAGAAGAAGATGAAGAAGAAGAAAGCCAACACACAGTCATCTTCACTGCAGAGGACTTAGAAGCCAGCTTTGGGCTACCTTCTGAAGGTATGAACCCTGAATTGTACAAGGAAGAAGATGACCAGGAGTTCTATTTTTCTTGGATGATAGAACCAAAAAGGGTTGTGAGTGCTCAAAACAAAAACACTTTAAAGCCAGTGTTTAGGCATTTGTTTGACTGTGTTGTAAAGAGCCTGTTGAGCCACTCAGGGAGTGTTGAACAAATCAGCATGCCTAAATTGAGGGTGATGGCTGCAGTGATTGACTCTGCTGAAAAGAGAGTCAAGTTCAACTGGAAGAAATTCATTCTTGACAAAATGATGAATGAAAAATTCAAGTTTAAGGAGGTGAAACATCACAAGGTGGTGGTTGAAGGAAAACTTCAGTTCTGCACAAGAGCAAGCCTACTCTTGGAAAGATTTGCACATTACACCCACCTCCAAGCAAAGCCAAAGCCTTTTCCAGCTCAAAAGGTGATGTTTAGGAAGTTGTCTTCTAAGACAGAGAAGAGGAAGCAGGATGCAGCTTCAAAGAAGGCCATCACAATTGTACCAGCAACAAGAGCCTCTCCAAGGAAGAGGAAAGCCCAATCACCAAAAGCTCAACCAAAAATGAAGAAGATGAAGAAGATTTTGCATGAATCTTCCCAAGAAAGTCAGCCAAGAAGTGGAGGAGCCACTTCTGAGGAAATAGAGAAGGTTGCTGAGGAAGGAGTCAACCCTCCTGAAGAGGGTGAAGTACTCAGAGAAATTGTCCCCCTACAGCCTGAGAGTATAACTGAATTCAGAGACCTTGACCAGCCAACAAGGTATGAAAGAAAGAGAAGGATCATCAAGACCTCTGAGAAGCAAAGGTTGATGGAGGAAGAAAAGCAAAAGAAAGAGTTCTTCAAGGAGATTAGACAGGCCAGCAAGTCTAAGTCTAAATCCAAGTCCAAACCCAACAGCCCTGAAGCCAACTCTCCTGATATTCAATCTCAAAGAATATCTCCAAGGCAAGAAGAAGAGGAGTGCAAGACTCCTGAAGATGCACCAATCATTGCCAAAAAGGTGTACTCCCCTGAAGGTGCACCTGATAGATCAGGTATTGATGTACTGGCTGATTTGGTCAATCTTGAAGATAGACCCTTTTCCCCACTTGATCCTAGACTCCTCTCTTACACCAAACTTCTTGAAACTGCCCTTCAAGAAGGTGATCAAGTTGGTTTCCCACCCATTCCAGCCATTCCAATTACCTCTTCAGGCACAATGCTCTCAAAAGCACCTGAATCCCAACTTGCTTTGACTTCTCCTGACCCCAACACTTCTGAACCCAACTTACCTGAATCCCATTCCAACCCTCCTGATTCCAACTCTTCTGAAGATGAAAGTGGTGAAGAATACACTTATGAGGGGATGCTAAGGCAGATTGCCAAGGCTAATGTGGATGCACTTTACCCAGGGTTGAAGGACTATCCTAGACTACAGCAACAGTTTTATGATCTTAGAGCTCTTGTTGAGATCAAGGATAGAACTATGGTGGAAATAGCTCAAGCTATTCAGGACAAAGGAGCAAGCTGGTGGCAAGTTGAAGAGAACAGGCTCTTAAACTTTGCAAATGTGAAGAAATCCAGTGTGTTAACCACTGAGGCCCTGTTTTGCACAATTGTCTCAGAAAAGGTGCAAGCTGAGAAAGAAAGAATTGCACTAGGACTCAGGCACCCTGACAGCCCATCTGATGATGATGATGATGATGATCACACCAATCCCAATCCCCCTGGTATCAATTCAGCTCAGGTACATTACTTGACTTTTCATTCTGTAAAGGACTCTGATCATTCAGAGGAGTTGACCAAAGATGGTGACTCAGTCCAAGATGCATTGGCCAAGGATGGTTCCTTTGAACCTGAGGCACAGCTTGACAATGCTGAGACTTCCATAGGAGAAGCTGGTTTGACTAAAGCCTCATCAATGTCAGGCAAGTTGGACATTGACCAGCCTTTAGTCATTCAGGATGACTCAGTGGACTTGGGATGCCCAAGCACTGTGATCTCCCAACAACTGCCCTCTGTGGATCCTGTTGAGGATGTAGAGGTGTCAGGTTTTGAAGGAGTTGAAAAGGCTGTAAGTGCTGAAAAATCAGAGGGAGGTGATGGTGAGGAGTGTGTGATCACTGGTTCCTTGAGTGCACCACAAATAGAGGGTGAGGAAGTAGAAATATTGGGTGCAGCCCAATATGAGAGTCAGGCTATTCTTCAAGTCAAGTCTGAACTTGATGAATCCCTTGGTGAAAGGAGGCCTGATTCTCCAGTGCATGTGAGTCTATCTTTTGAACATGGAGAAGAAAAGAATAAAGTTGAAAATGAGAGAAAAGGTGCTGATGTATCAGACCTTATGGGAGAAAAAGAAATAGAGGGTGTTGAGGGAGTTTTTACTAACACTGTTAGTTTTGCAGATTCAGTTGCTGTTACTCTTGAACAGATTTTTGCAGATGCCTCCCTGACAGATATACCAGTTGAAGCTGACACTGATCTTCAAGCAGTATCAGCAAATGTGTCCACACTTAACCAGATCTACTTTGAACAAGCCAACACCTCTGAGGCTCACTTTCAGATGGCTACTCAGACTGCATCCATCATTGAAGAGCAGTCAGGGAAGTTGGACACACTGGTCAGGGAAGTTGAGAAGGCTCATGCAACCACTGCTGATACCCTAGATGGCCAAGGGAAGACTCTAGCCTCTGTGGAGATGAGGCTCACAGGGTCTGAAGAAGTGATCTTACCTACTATTGATGCAAGACTTTGTGGAGTTGAAACTGGACTGCAAACAGTTTCAACTGAAGTGACAAAAGCCAAAGATGCTATGGGTATATTCACTAGATCTGTGAAGAAAGAGCAGCAGGGTCTCAAAACTTTGTACAAGCACAATGTAAAAGCATTGAGAAAGACTATCAAGGATGCTTTAAGGCAGAGGACAGCAGCCCAGAGAAAGAAGGCAGAAGAGTTGAAAGCTGCTATGGTGAAGGAAGCTGCTGAAAAGTTCACTGTTGAACTCATGGCCAAAGTATCTGATCAAGTTGTGGCCAATCTCACTGAACAACTTCAGGACAAACTTGATCAATCACTGAAAGCCACATTGGATGCCATAGTTTCCCAGAAGATGAAGCCTGTTCACACCTTTTTTAGCATGGCAGATGATAAAATGCAAAACATTCATGATGAGAATGTTTATCTACTGCAGGAATTGAAGTCCCTCACCCATTCCCACTCACATCTCTCTGTCACTATGAGTGAATTGAAGCCCCAGTGTTTTGATAATGCCAAAAAGGGGGAAAGACATAGAGCAAGGGCAAAGGGGACCTTGGTAATTGGAGAATCCAAGGGAAAGGAGAAGGCCCCTGAAGTTGAGGAGGAAGCAGTAGAAGACATTGGGAAAGGCAAAGGCCCAATGAATGTTGAAGATTTAACTGAGGAAGAGCAGATTCAAATAGCTGTCAAGGAATCCATGGTATCAGCTATGGAAAGTCAGGCAAGAAAGCTTCAAAGGCCAGGTGGTGAGTCTACAGGACTTGAACCTCAAGAGAAGGTTGCTGAAGTGAGGGGGAAGGTGACAAGGTCATCTGAAAGAAAGAGGAAGGAACTGGAAACCTTCAATGAATTCCCAAGCAGCCTGACTTTGCCTTCAGAATTTCAATCTGAAGAATCTACTCCAGCAAGGAAATCAAAGAGAATGAAGAAAGCAGCCCTAGTGCCTGCTATTGAAGAAGTTGAAGAGGAAGTACAGGACAGAGAGCCTGAAGAAGTAGTGCCCAAACTTGCTGATGATCCTTCCAAATTGTTTGAAGAAGGATTTGGGAAAGATCCAGAAACTCAGGAAAATCTAGCTCTCCTAAGAGCTAAAGAAAAAATGGATCAGTTGGTTGAGGCCAACAAAGCAAGAGATGGGAGAAGGGCAAACTTCAAAGCTCCAAGAAGGAGGGCCTCTTACAGAAGGCTCAAACCTCAAATGCTGCAAAGATGGGACACTCAGTACCCTCACCATGATAAGTGGGTTCCAATCTCACTGAATGATGCATGGGAGGAGGCCAAGAGAAGTTTTGTTTATGACTTCTATGTCATTGGAAAGTGGCTTGGTGAGAGTGTGGATGAAGTCTTTGTTCAGTTCATGTTTGAGAACCACAGGGATCTCTACCAAAAGCTGTTTGCAGCAGCTGAGATGGCAAGAGTGGAGTTCAAGGCCCCTGGTCCTATTCAGTACATGCCTCCCAAGTTCAATGGGAACTTGATTGATGAAGGGAAGATTCTGGAGGAGTTCATCAACATCATGAAGATGGAGAAGATGAAGATAGGCCCTAGAGGCTCCAACAAGGATGTTTGGGAGCTGAAGAAGAGGGTCTGGGCTCAGTATGGCATTGCTCCTCAAGATGATGGAACTCTGTGAAGGATAAGCTCACTCTTTTCCCTATTTTGCTGTTATAATGTCTGTTGTTATTTCTGCTATTCTAGATTAGTGAGTCCTTTGATTTTCAGTCCTGTAATGGTTTATCACATCTATAAAAGGATCACTATGTTTCTATCAAAGAGATAACAACTCATTATCTCAACTAACCTATCCTGACATATATTACTTGATTTATTGTGCTAACAGTTTCTTTCAGGCAAGTTGACCGGTTCACTCTCCCTGAAGGTAATATTTAGGCTAAGTCAAGGTCCCTTTATAATAGGTTTTGGCATCATCAAAAAGGGGGAAATTGTTGGGAATAAAATGATTTTGATCTAAGATACCAAAACCCCTGATTAATGATGTACAAGTTAGTTGAGATATGCTCAAGTTATTGTTCAGGCAAGTTGTCCCAGAACACTTAATGTGTAGTATGCTTAAGTTAAAATCTCAGAAATGTTATGAGATATTAGTAATCAGGATAGTTGTCCAAAGCTGAAATGTTAGGCAGCTTAATAGGTCTATAGGACAAAGTTGCTGATCTTTTCAAGACAAACTGATCATATGGACAACCTGGCTGAAGAGTTCAAGAATACTGAAGCTGTGCTCATAAATGCAAAAGATCAAGACAGTTGAAGTACAAATGATCAAGTGGATTAAGTGTCAAAAGCTTACAGAAGACATATTCAATGAAGCATTTATTGTCAATCATGCCTGAACCAAGCATTAAAGACTTAGAGCATTAAAGAGTGAAGCATTGAATGAGTGTTGGAACATTCTAAACTGCAGCAGGAATGTTCAGGGAGCTTGTCCCATCTGACCGTTGGTTGTGTGTAAAGTGTGCCACAAATCAACCTAGGACAATGTGCAAAATTGGAAACTGTCACAAGTCTTCCCAGCCGCCTTTGTCAGAAGTCAACACATTCATTCAAGCAACCATTGAAGACCTCTTTTACACAGTGGATAAAAGGGTGTCAAGCTTCATAGCCGTTTCAATGTTGCTGCAAATAGACATATTTGAATTGCTAATCCCTCCAACGGTTAGTTGTTCAAATTGCCTATAAATACAGAAGTGATCAAAGGAATTCAGCATCCAACTACAAGCTATCAAACTATCATCAAGCTTTCAAAAGGAAACCAAGCTGTTCACTAGAATTCCAAGTTTCCTGAATCACTTCAAGTCAGCTAAGTCAATCCTTGTAAACATCCTAGCTTAGCATTGAGATATCCTAAGCCTTTACACTGTTCTTACTGTAAAGGATATCTCTATTAGTTGGAACCAAACCTCAAACCTTATCTCATTTAGTGAAGAGAGTGTTTGTTGTAGAAGTGAGGAGTTAAGGACTGTTAGTGTGAAACACGGCCTTAACTCAGAGAGATTGAGCACTAGGACTCAAGTTATCCTAGGGATCAAGACACTAAGAGAGTGTTATTGATCAGTGCACCTTGGCACTATAAAACAAGCTAATTCCATTGAGAAGGAATTATCCTGTTCAATCAGGGAAAGTGGATGTAGGAGCTTGAGTCTCTGAACCACTATAAATTTGTGTCTCATTTACTTACTGCACACTTAACTTCACTCCATTCAATCATATTTCAAAGAGTCATAACTCTGTAAGTAAGAAAATCTGTTTTGGACAAAGTCCCTGATAACTGTGTTTTTCAGAAATCAACTTGGAGTATTTCTTTGAAGTAAAGGCCAACCACATTCCGCACTTAGCAACTCTTTTAGATATTTAGCCAACTGATCACTTAATAGTAATCAGTAGGACAAGTATCTATCAAAGTTCACACTCAGGCCAGTTGTGAGACAACTTGCCTGATAGACCAGTTTGTCAAAAAGAAAAAGAATTTGCATACACAAGTGCATTCCCCCCCCCCCATACACTTGTGTTATACTCCACCAAGGACAAACAGATACATTAAAGAAAAGAGCATATAAGCGTACCTTTTTCAATAAGTGCATATATTGATAACATCATTGTAGTGTGATGAAACCTCCCTCGAGGTTATTCTAGAATTCTCAAATAAGACACACTAGTAATCAGCAATGGTGCTGTAAATCTTAATACTCAAATTCAACATGTCCACAATTGGTGTATTCTTCTGCTACTAATACTAACAACTAGTCACTAATTCTGCCTATAATCTAGTAATGCAACGGTTATACAGTAAATCACATTAATCAAGGAATTAAGATTAATTCTACCCAAGTCTTATTCACTGATTTCCTAAAATCCCTCTCTGCATTGATATTTCTTAAAATATCTTTTGTCAGCTATGTAAGGTAAGGATCCATCATCACCCCCGCCTTCGAAATGAACCTTGTCCTCATGGTTAAGGTCTGGAAAACGATCACGTAATTTCTCCATGGACTCCCACGTAGTATCCTCCAAGTCTGATGAATCCCACTTCACCTAGCATAACATACAATCTACATTAAGGCAATTCATGTTCACTCTTAAAGAATGTTCCATTGATAAGGACTTTTGTCTCCGAATTTGAGTAAGCCCAAGTAGGTGTAGAATCATTAATACTAAAAAGGTGATCCTGGGAAATAGAAAGAAGGAAAGGGTAGCTTTCTAATGAAACCCCATTTTGAACAGTTGTTGGGGCAAGATTCTCCAAAGAAATAAGTTCATCAACGTCGATACGTACACGTACTTCAATCACATCAAGTATGATTTCCCATTTGGATTCTAAGATAACCTGGGGAATCCTCAATAAGCAGCTCTCTGTCTCTAACCTTCTGCTCAGTCCCAGTCATCGGATCGCGTTGAACTAATTCTTCTCTTTCTCCATCTGCAATTTAGACCTCTGCCTCGTGGACCACCGTCTCCTGTCCACCATTCAAATCATCATTCTTGACCGTCTTCATCATACTTAGGAGGTTGGGTGATCGCTGGATGTCAGCACCCCACCTGTCAACCGACGGCTGCTCGTGACCAGACTGGTTTTTGTGCTCATGATGCCATCTCCTTTGCACATCACCATAGCGCGCATCGTCGTCATTGGGTGTCCCAAATCTGGCAAGGACCCCTTCCTTAAACTCGAGCCACGTAATATTGCTACCTCGATTCACTTGTTCGAACCATATCCACCACTACCTTGCCTCACCTTCTAGGTAGTATGAGGAAATGCGTACAAAATCCCGAGATCTGGTCTCCTGCCACTCAAAATACTGCTTGGCCTTGTCGACCCAGTTGAGGGCATCATCGCCACTGAACTCTGGGAAGTCGATGCGAGGTCCTCGTGGTCGATGCTCGCTGGATCTGTCTCGTCGTTTGCTTCGGATTGACCAATCGAATTCAGTTTCAGATTTCTGTTCATCCTCGCCACTTTCCGTGCTCATCTCTAACCCATCTCGGTGAAAAGGCCCCGGGTTGTTCGCGAATGGATTATCCTTTTGGCCCGACCCTTCGTTTGAGTCGTCTTGCCCTTATTTGTTATGGTAACGTTCACGATGTCGAGTTCGCCTCCCTTGTTCATCATCCGCTTCACGTCACCTGAGACGGCGTAAGCCCTGACCACGATCAATTATCCCCTGCACACGATTCCATCTTCCTCGTCTCCTGTTGCCTTCATCAGCCTCCTCGCCTGAACATTTCCCCATCTGCAGTGCCAATGTCTGCACGACGTTAGTCAGTAGATTGATGGAGTCCTCCATGTCTTCAAATCGTTTCTTATTTGAAACCATGGTGATGATGATTGCGCAGAAGTTTGATTACTGGATCGTAACGGCTCTGAGGCCAATTAATGAAACCTCCCTCGAGGTTATTCTAGAATTCTCAAATGAGACACACTATTAAATCAACAATAGTGTTGTAATCTTAATACTCAAATTCAACATGTCCACAATTGGTGTATTCTTCTACTACTAATACTAACAACTAGTCACTAATTCTGCCTATAATCTAGTAATGCAACGGTTATACAGTAAATTACATTAATAAAAAAATTAAGAATAATTCTACCCAAGTCTTATTTACTGATTTCCTGAAATCCCTCTCTGCATTGATATTTCTTAAAATATCTTTTGTCAGCTATGTAAGGTAAGGATCCATCATCACCCCTGCCTTCGAAATGAACCTTGTCCTCAAAATTAATTGAATTCTACAAGAAAATGATACATTAAAGAAAAGAGCATGTAAGCGTACCTTTTTCAATAAGTGCATATATTGATAACATCATTGTAGTGTGATGAAACCTCCCTCGAGGTTATTCTAGAATTCTCAAATAAGACACACTAGTAATCAGCAATGGTGCTGTAAATCTTAATACTCAAATTCAACATATCCACAATTGGTGTATTCTTCTGCTACTAATACTAACAACTAGTCACTAATTTTGCCTATAATCTAGTAATGCAACGGTTATACAGTAAATCACATTAATCAAGGAATTAAGAATAATTCTACCCAAGTCTTATTCACTGATTTCCTAAAATCCCTCTCTGCATTGATATTTCTTAAAATATCTTTTGTCAGCTATGTAAGGTAAGGATCCATCATCACCCCCGCCTTCGAAATGAACCTTGTCCTCAAAATTAAGGTCTGGAAAACGATCACGTAATTCCTCCATGGACTCCCACGTAGTATCCTCCAAGTCTGATGAATCCCACTTCACCTAGCATAACATACAATCTACATTAAGGCAATTCATGTTCACACTTCAAGAATGTTCCATTGATAAGAACTTTTGTCTCCGAATTTGAGTAAGCCCAAGTAGGTATAGAATCATTAATACTAAAAAGCTGATCCTGGGAAATAGAAGGAAGGAAAGGGTGGCTTTCTAATGAAACACCATTTTGAACAGTTGTTGGAGCAAGATTCTCCAAAGAAATAAGTTCATCAACGTCGATACGTACAGGTACTTCAATCCCATCAAGTATGATTTCCCATTTGGATTCTAAGATAACCTGAGAATCCTCAATAAGCACCTCTCTGTCTCTAACCTTCTGCTCAGTACCAGTCATCGGATCGTGTTGAACTAATTCTTCTTTTTCTCCATCTGCAATTTGGACCTCTGCCTCGTGGACCACCGTCTCCTGTCCACCATTCAAATCATCATTATTGACTTCTTCATCGTACTTAGGTGGGCTGTCGTATTCACCTTCCACCCCATATAGTAGATCGTCTCCATTAAAATTATGGAGTTTCTTGGTCCTTCTGCTCAAAACCAACCCCTCTGATTCAGTTTCAGAAATTTCAGATTCGTTGTCATCCTCGTCCTCTGATCTGGACTCGGATCAGGCACGGTAGAAAAGATCAGGATAAGTGGTGAAAGTATTGTCCCTTTTCCACAAGTTCTCATGTGTCGGCTCATGGTGCGCACGCTCGTGCTGTCGCCCACGGAGGTTGGGTGATCGCTGGATGTCAGCACCCCACCTGTCAACCGACGGCTGCTCGTGATCAGACTGGTTTTTGTGCTCATGATGCCACCTCCTTTGCACATCACCATAGCGCGCATCGTCGTCATTGGGTGTCCTAAATCTGGCGAGGACCCCTTCCTTAAACTCGAGCTACGTAATATTGCTACCTCTGTTCACTTGTTTGAACCATCTCCACCACTCCCTTGCCTCACCTTCTAGGTAGTATTAGGCAATGCGTACAAAATCCCGAGATCTGGTCTCCTACCACTCAAAATACTGTTTGGCCTTGTCGACCCAGTTGAGGGCATCATTGCCACTAAACTTAGGGAAGTCTATGCGAGGTTCTCGTGGTCGATGCTCGCTGGATCGGTCTCGTCGTTTGCTTCGGATTGACCAATCGGATTCAGTTTCAGATTTCTGCTCATCCTCGTCACTGTCCGTGCTCATCTCTGACCCATCTCGGTGAAAAGGCCCCGGGTTGTTCGCGAATGGATTATCCCTTTGGCCCGACCCTTCGTTTGAGTCGTCTTGCCCTTCTTTGTTATGGTGACGTTCATGATGTCGAGTTTGCCTCCCTTGTTCATCATCCGCTTCACGTCACCTGAGACGGCGTAAGCCCTGACCACGATCAATTATCCCCTGTACACGATTCCCTCTTCCTCCTCTCTTGTTGCCTTCATCAGCCTCCTCGCCTGAACATTTCCCCTTCTGCAGTGCCAATGTCTGCACGACGTTAGTCAGTAGATTGATGGAGTCCTCCATGTCTTCAAATCGTTTCTTATTTGAAACTATGGTGATGATGATTGCGCGGAAGTTTGAGTACTGGATCGTAACGGCTCTGAGGCCAATTGATGAAACCTCCCTCGAGGTTATTCTAGAATTCTCAAATGAGACACACTATTAAATCAACAATGGTGCTGTAAATCTTAATACTCAAATTCAACATGTCCACAATTGGTGTATTCTTCTGCTACTAATACTAACAACTAGTCACTAATTCTGCCTATAATCTAGTAATTAAATGGTTATACAGTAAATTACATTAATCAAGGAATTAAGAATAATTCTATCCAAGTCTTATTCACTGATTTTCTAAAATCCCTCTCTGCATTGATATTTCTTAAAATATCTTTTGTCAGCTATGTAAGGTAAGGATCCATCATAGTGCCTAAACCCTTCAAGATTGACTTTATTCCCCAAACCATCTGCAGACATGGTATGAGCTATTTACACATGATATTCCTTATTTATCACGTTTCATGATCATTAATAACTTCAGAGGTACCTATCAGTGGAAGTCGAAATTTGCTAACAATAATATATGGCTTTTGCGAATAGGCCAGTCGTTTTAATTCCCATAATTTCTAAGACCAAAGTTCAAGGAGTGGTGTAAATTATATTGCTTTTCAATATGCCGACATTTTTACACATTTAATTTATATATAACGATTTAATTCAAGCATATATAACAGGAAAGTTGGGTTAATCAACCAAGATCTATTATGTGCTTGTTGGCCTACTTGTGTGCATTGTTCCTAATAATAATTCCTAAACCTAAAACAAAGGGACTTTATTCCATGAATAGATGAAAATTTATAGAAGAAAAAAACATTTACCAGGAAAAATACGACTCCAGGATATGGAAAATGGGTAAGCTTTAAATCCCAACTTGCCTACAACTCAATGTCTTCCTGCAGCAAGAATAGCAATCCAGCATAATACAAAGGAATTGACTTATGATTTTTTTAGAATCAGGATTGCTTGCCTAAAACCCACACAACCAGACTAAAGTTAGTACTCTCTAAGTTTGTATCAAATTTGGAGCTAAAAAAAATCATATACAATTTTTTTTTCAGAATTAATCATAATAATTGACAAAATAGGTCAAGTAGATTGCTTTTATAGTAAACAAAAACAATCCAATCAAATGGAGGATTTGATATGTAATCTTCAATTCAAATGCATTATATGCATAATAATTAACTTAACTTAAACAGAGAAGAGAATAAGATATAGCAAGGCATCTTGTACCGATGGTACTGGTCCACGGAAACATCTGCATTGCTCCCATCATAAATATTTCCTACCAAATCCAAATTTAAGTTCACAAACAACCTCCAAAAATATTCATTTTTTTGTATGAAATTTACTTCCCCAACTACAAGATTAGAGAGTAAATACTAATATTATTTTTACCAAGAATACGGGAAAAGCATCCCAAATACTAGGACCCCTGCCATCCTCATTCCAGGCCCCTTCAACCTATAATAAATTCTTCTTGAGGCTTGAGTGCCATAAAACACTTAGCTACGAATCAAATATTTACTCATACATCAACGTTTACAATAATATAATGTCATCTTTTGACTTAGTTTCCAGCAATACCAAATAAAGTCCTTTTGCAAAAGAGCATCAAGATCAAGAGTAGTCTACTTTGACATAATGTCAAAAAAGATGATAATTTTTACTCTTTTAAAAGGCATACTTGAATTTACTTGATTATGTACCAATCGAGAGAGACTTCACATTAAGTAACTAGAAACCTTGTTCAACTCGTGAAAATACACAAATAGAAAAAGTAAAATATGTGCAAGCCTCTATTAAAGAATAGTCAGTTAGTTTGTTAATAGAGGTTATCTAATATTAGTTAAGCTTTTAAATTATGCATAAATAGTGTTACTCCCTCCGTCCCGCAATTACTTTCACACTTTTCTTTTCGGGACGTCCCACAATTACTTTCACACCCTTAAAATGGAAAACCCTTTATAAACTCCACCCTCACAATATCCTCAAATTCACACAAATGCCATTACTTTTTCTACACACATACCCAAAAGTCAACTCATTCATCTACTTTATACATAAAGATTTACAAAATTACCCCTTAAAATCCCCACTAAATTCACTTTTCTTATTCCGCGTGCCACTTCACATGTGAAGATAATCGCGGGACGGAGGGAGTATTTATTTACTATTTAATTAAGAAGAATACACTGCTGTACATGGTATAATACTGGTTCCCTTCTTTCAATGCAAGAGTTCTTCTTCATCTTCTACAAGATGAATTCCAACTTTTAGAATCATAATAATATGTAATATCTATGATATAATAAATAAAGTATTAAGAGAGTACTATCCATAGCATACTCATGTTGCTAAAAGAATTTCGGATAGCCAAACACAACCGACATTTGTAGAGAAAGCATATAGAAGGGAGAAATATTGAAAACCTTATCAGCAATTCGTGGTTCTGAAATTAACTTTAAAAAAACAATTAAAGTGCCTAAAGATTATGGGTTATTCGTTATTCTGAAAACAATAAAGCCATCAGAATACCCAAATTTCTTGTAGTGAACATGGGTTCACTTGTGTAAATAACTAATTGAGTGAAACTGATTCACGTATTATGCAACACCAAAATACACGACCGCAAGTATACGGCGTATATTGTAGCGTGATAAGTACAAGGTCGATCCCACGAGAAGGTGTAGTGTAAAAGTGAAGTTTGTCGATTGAATTCTAAATAGACGTGATCGATAAGTTTTAAAGTGTGGCAATTACCCCTAATTATCTACCCAAAGTTGTCACAAGTAAACAATTAAACGAGTAATATAGATATCGATCAACAATCATGCAAACCAAAGACACGAGAGAAATACGGTTAAAACTCAAAGAAAGAAAGAGAGGTTCCAAGGCATATGTCACACTAAGGGGTCAATTTATGATCAAAAGTCTATTTAAGTGATGTTGTGTTGATTACTACAAGGTTGATCACGAAATAATGAATTAAAAGTTCTCTCGATCCAATTAATTCAAGAGAAGTATCACACAAACTAGTATCTCTACCTAGCATGCATAATAAACCTCAAAAAGGGTCCTAAGATCATCTAATACCCTCCCAATAATTGATCCTCTCTCGAGCTCACAATAATATTGGGTCGAATGCTTAAATACGATTAATGAAAAAGATCTCTCAATCCAATTTCAATTAATAATAAATCAAACACATTAACATGGCCATTGACAACATGTCTTGCAATGAAAGTTAAGCATTCAAATAGAAATAGCAACACAACCACCAAATAAACAAGAAATTAATTCATAAACATCATCCAAAGTATAAACATAGCCCTAGAACCAAAAGTGTTCTAGTCAATCAACAACATAATCTAATTAACAAAATCAAAAGAAATAACTAAATAAAAAGAGAGAGAAATAGAAAGCTTAGTCTAAAATATGGTGGGGAATGAAAATTCCAAGCTATTGGTGCCTTCCTTGCTTGAATTGATGAAGAATTGAAGAAGTTGTGGCCAAATCACCTCAAAGTATGTGTTTC
Source organism: Galeopsis tetrahit (assembly GCA_963675135.1). Lineage (NCBI taxonomy): Eukaryota > Viridiplantae > Streptophyta > Magnoliopsida > Lamiales > Lamiaceae > Galeopsis > Galeopsis tetrahit. Next base: position 17,483,227 of record OY776127.1, on the reverse strand, counting down.
TATGTGTGGAATTTTAAGAATTGGGGGAAGGTCCATTTGGTTTTAAGAATGGGGGCTTATATAGTGTTGGGGTAGGGCTTGGGGTGAAATTTTGCACTTAAATCCTTAAAAATTGGACAAAATACACAAAAACCACCGAAAACAGGGTTCACTCGGCCGAGTTGAGGTGTTAAGCTTAGGGGGAATTTCTTCATGGCTCGGCCGAGTCAGGGCGCTTTCCAGTGTTCTGCCTCGCCCAGCAGCTCGGCCGAGTCAGGGAGCTCAGCCGAGTGACAAGTTATTCCAGTGTCCAAGTTTGCCCAGTAGCTCGGCCGAGTCAGGGAGCTCGGCCGAGTGGCAAATTATTCCAGATTCTGGTCCTCGGTCGAGTTGCACTCCGAACTTGTTTCGTGCATAACTTTTGCTTCCGACCTCCAATCGACTTGATTCTTTTGGCCATTCCACTCCGTTTTTCGAGACGGATCCACTGGTGCCCTCCTCTTCTTGATCCAGTGAAGTATGGTTGGTGTTTTGCTTCCAAAATCCATCGTATTTCTACAAAATCGACAAAACACAACCTTTCCCTCATTTTGGCTCAAATCATCATATTTAATCCATAAATCAATGAAATCAACATTAAAATGAGCTTCACATGTGCATCTAAAGTGTGTAAATTCCACCCGAATCATCAACACATATCTTGCATGAATTTTAGAGTATGCGCCATTTGTTGGCACATCTATTGTTTTCTCAAATTCATTATTCTTCCAAAGTCAATTTTAAACTACTCAGGCTTTGCAATACTCACAAAGGTTTCAACAACACCAATCATTACACCACCCCCAAAAACCTCATCTGCGGTGCTGAGAGCAACAAAAAAAGCAAGAAGAGTTAGTAAAAGTTGTTGCATTCACTTGTAAAATCAAAAGAATGAATGAAAAATTCACGCTAATCCACCATAGCATTGAAACGTTAATTAATCTAAAGAATTTGCAGAATCAACATAAACAGCTGGATAAATAGAAACTTATGCAATAATCTAAGAATTATCCGACTGAGTAGAATTAGCACCTATCCCAGAATTAGCAGAAACTTAATAGAATTACGACGGTAGACGGTTTCTTGACGAAGAATAACAAGCATCACCTGTGAGAATTAAGGGCGCGCGACCGGTAGAGGGATGGGTACGGATAGAGGGTGGGGTACGACGGCGCGGCCGCAAGGATGTCTGTGAAAAAAGGGCGGGCATCTGTGTGGAACCCCCAGGCAACATCCTTCAAGAACGCCAACTTCGATTCAGGTCTTACTATAAATTGAGACATGAACACAAATTGCAGAAAACGTTGGTGGTAGGCGAAAGATCGGCACAAGGCACATCATACAAAAAGGGTTCTACAATTTAAGTGTTGTGAATTAGGAATTAGGATCGATGATCGTTTTTGCAAACGATTTGACATTTAGGATTCGGAATTTCCCTTCAAAAAAAGGATTAGGAATTTAGGTTTCCTACACTTACCCGCCTTTTTCAATTTTTTTTATAGCCCGCGATTTTTTTTCCTACGAGTTTCCTGGCTATATATTCAGGGCCGGTCCTAGGAATATTTGGACCTGAATCGAACTTAAAAAAAAGACCCTGTCCCTCCATATTTTTTATTCTATACGAACTTATAAAACATAATGTAAAATAATTTTTAAAAGAATAACAATATAGATTTTTTTTTACACATTTTAGAATTTCTAATTTTTAATTAATAGATTTTAAATTATTTAATTTTATTTTAAGAGATTTTTTAGATTTTTAATGTAATTATTATAATTTTTAGAAAATTTAATGAGATTTTTAGAATTTTTTATTTAGATAATTTTAGATTTTTTTTATTTTTTTATTTTTTTATTTTTATACGAGTAATTTTTAATGAGATTTTTAGAAAATTTTAATATTAATTTTTTATTTTTAAATTTGAAGTATGTAAATTGAACATTAGTCCGAAATTTTAATTTTTCGACAAAAATGATGTAAATTAGATAAAAAATAATGTAAATTGGGCACTCAAAGATGTAAATTAAAAAAGTGAAAACTTAAAAAATATAAACTGAATTAGGCGTTTGTTGATACTTTTTTCTCCTAGTTTTTCCTTCCCTTCTTCACTAATTTTTTTTTACTTTTTTAACACTTCTCTTTATTCCTCTTATATAAAATATTAATATTTTATATTATAATATATATATATATAATATATCTTAAAAAATGGGCCCCTAAAAAAGTTAAATATTTACGGGCCTGAATCGATCGCCTCGTTGGCCTAACATTAGGACCGGGCCTGTATATATTTAGTGACCAGATACGTAGGAAGGAAAGGATGTCGTTGACAATTACGTTCTCTAATCTTCTTTACATCTACCCTTAATTACTTCTGTATTTGTGAATCCTATCTCTTCTACATGCATCTCACCTTTCTTTATTTCTAAATTTCTTAAAATTTACAATTATTTTTTTCATTTTTTTTTCAATCTTTATTTCAAATTTTCACCCTCTTCTCATTTTTTTTTTTTTACAATTTTGTTGATAATTTTATAATGTTATTAGCAATGTGGGAAGATGCACAATAGAAAAGGCGGGTTAACGCAGAGAAGAAAAGACCAGGTACACAGGAAAATGACATAATGTCTTCACTAATCTTCCTTATATAGTATTTATAAATCTCGTCTTTCTTATGTGACTTTTTCAATAGTCAGTATTCTTAAATTCATAATAAAATTATAAATCTAGTTTTACATTTAATTTAATATTATCCATTAATCTTTTGTCAAATCTTTTCCGTTTTCTCAAATCTTTCCATGGTCATTCATTTTTTCTCAAATATAGTTAATATTCACCATTGATTTTTTCTCAAATCCATAACAACCTTTTAAAATATTTTAGAAATATTTGATTTCTCATAGATTAAAAAATCTACTTTGTATATATAGACCTCAGCAATATGAAACATAAACCACGTAAAATAAAATATTAATAACAACACTCTTCTGAAAGTTCTTTTTCAAGATCTTTTTGAATGTCCATATACATTTTTTTTTTGGATGCGATCTTAGTAGATTAACATATTAATAATATTTATAATTTTGATAGAAATAAAATAAAATATTAATATTAAATTAAGTTTAAATTAAATATAAATAAAAATGTATTGATGTGACAATGTGGGCTTGGCTCTATATCATTTCTTTGAAAATGTTTATATACTCTCTTTCCAAAGAAACTTTATACATTGAAATGAGTAAACCGCTTTATATCTGAATTGTTCAATTTCACACAAACATTCCTTCACAAATTAAAATTATTTTAATTTCATTAATAAGTTATTGTAGAGTAATAAGTTATTGTAGAGTTAAATAGAGATCGAATTATAATAAAATAAATTTTACAATTTAGTGTAATACGCTGCACTAATTTTTTACTTGAAATGTAAGGTGAAAAGATAATTTAGACCTGATTTATGAAAGTCAAATAAAATCAATAAAAATTTTGATTTATAAATAGAGGGAATGTTAATTTGAGAAAATGATTGATGATTGAGATAATAAGTACGGAGTAATATTATTATTTTTAAAAAAAAGAAAAAAATTATAATAATAAAATTTGATAAGTTGAATAATGAAATTTGATGATGTTATATTAAAGAAATTATAGACGTAACTAAAACCGAATAATCTTGTCTGAAAAGTCACATTAGATTAGATTTGGTAATCCAAATTTTCTTGTAATTAAGAGCCAATCATAATTCAGGTCTATATTTTAGGGAATGAAAGTGATTTCTTTACAAATCCACATCTCCATTTCAACTAATTATGAATTTTTTAAACTCAAATTCTTCTATTTATACTTTTTCACTAGTACACGATCCGTGTACTACGCGAAAATTCAATACCAAAAAAAATTCATTTAAAATTAATAAAGAGTAAGGTTTTATTTTCACATATGAAAGTGTGTATTAAGTTTGGAAGTAAAAAAAAAAGAGTTATTAAATTTGGACGAAGGGAGTAGTATATATATACCAAGGTATACACTCTTTGCATATATGAAAGTATCCGAAATTTTTTGTGATATATCCTCGATATATATTCAATTTTCATAATCACCAATATCGATATTGGAAAAAACTATTTTTACTAAACTACAATTTTTTAAGAAAAAACATAAAAAATTTCAATAAAATGTTATTACACCTTATGAATGTTACAATTTTATACTGATTACTTTTTATTTACTCATATACTATGGTTTGCAAATTTTAATATTTTCAATATATAATTGTTTACACATTGCATTTTAGTATATAAAGATTATTATAATAAATGTATTTCACTCTTTAATTTAATACTTATATAATATTTCATAAACTTTAATACTTATCCTATATAATTTAATCACGTTAAATATACAATATAAATCATAAACACTTCTATCTATGTAAACAAAATGCCTTGATTGAAAAATAAAATAACCGGCTAAAAGATCAGGCTACTCAAATAGGGGCAATCATGATATAAGAGAGTTGTAAGAAGTAAAAAAAAAATTGACACTTCAAAATGTGTTCAAATTTCATTAGTTGAAAATAACAATTAATGATATGATTATTAAGTGTCGAATTAATTTGAAATATGATGTTTAGAAGTTACTATTGATTTTTTTTTTTTTTAAATTTTACAAAAGCATACATAAATCATGAGTAAACAAAATTAATTTGTAAGCACATCTAGTAGTAGAGTGAGTTACTTGCTTTTAAAAGAGGTTATCATTTCTCTTAAAAATATATAATTATAATAAAGTTTTTTTTTTTTTTAAGAGCCAACCGCATCCCAATAATAAAAATCAAATTGAACAAATATAAAATTCATTGAAAATGACTGTGTCTTCTCATTGGCTCACTTGGTATGCTATACTCAAATAAAATTGCAAAGCAAAACTAAAAAAGTAAAATGAGAAACTCATGCAAAAAAAACAAACAAACAAAAAAAACATACTTTCCATTTTTGAGATGTTCCAATTCAATGAGTATCCATTTTTTTTTTTTTTGAATGAGAGAGATTCGATGAAATAAAAAAGATGCTCGACGATCTATGTAATCCATCAGAAACGAAAATGGCAGATTTGTGGAGAAATAAAAATATCACTGGAGCGGGGAGGGAGAATATAACTATTTCAAAAAAAAAAATGTGAAAATTAAATAAATAATATAAATTAATTTTAACATAAAAAAATGCAAAATCACATAAATAATGCATGTTCTTTAAAATTCAAATTGAACTCAATTGAGAAATCATAATTCTATGGTCCACTGTTTGCAAAGAAAAAAAAAATTAATAGGAAAGAAATGGAATTAAACCAAAGAATGAAAAACTCTTATGGGATGAAATTGCAGAGAAGACACGCAACTGAAAAAAAAAAAATTATCCAATATTTAAGGGGAAATAACTATTAGAGTGATCTCATTTTCACTAATAGAACCTAACTTATTTTTTTATTTCTAATAGGATCAAATTGTATCTAAATAGACCAATTTGTCCTTTTAATTTAATTTTTTTTGAATTAATTAATATTAGTTAAACATTTAAAATTTCAAATCCTTCCTAAAAAAAAGGTCTTCACATTTAATTTAATTGGCTTTCAAATTTCAAATCATTCCTTCACATTTAATTTAATTGGCTTTCAAATTTCAAATCATTCCTAAAAAGAAGGTCTTCACTCTTCACATTTAATTTAATTGAGAGATTTCACCTTCCAAACTTAATCGGCAAAAAAGGTATACAGTTATACAACAATAAGTGAATACGATAATGCGTATTAAAATGCATATAGATAATTTTTCATAAAAGCATGCAAACTAAAGTGCATTTTAAACATATGTATATTGAAGTTCATGTGAATTGCGTCCAGTATTATGCAAACTAAAGTGCATTTCGACAATTTTGCATAAAAACATGCAAACTAAAGTGTAGTCTAATCATATGTATATTGAAGTTCATGTGAATTACGTTCAGGAGTATGCAAATTAAAGTGCATTTTAATAATATGCATATTGAAGTACATATGAATAACATAAAAAGTATAGTCATTTCAATGCATATTATTACAGATGTAGTGGATGGGTGAGAGCAATAATAAACAATAAATAAAATTTCTGGAAACACGCACCTCTGAACTCATCCATTTAAGCAACGCAACGACTGGTATCGACGGAGCATAGAAATTTAAAATGGATGAAATAAGCATTGGTAGAAGAGGGACTACAAAATCCAAAGCCGATGATATAAATTTAAAGGAAGTAGTTGTACAGAGTAAGTTAAAATACATTTTTTCAATCAACACTAATCATCAGGGCACCATCTGGGCTTTGGATATGTGTAGCCAGTCTTCTTGAGCATCTCAAAGAAGTCCTCCTCCTCATCATCATCATCATCCTTTTTACGGTCATCATCAAAAATAACCTTGAGTACATCCAAATAGTCCATCAAGCCCCTCTTTTTCTTTCTCTTTCTCTTTGAATGAGGCGGGCATTTAGGGTCATGTATAAGAAGCATCTGTGTACCTGAACCCATCAATATCCTCAATCCTCTTTTCCTTCCACAAATCCACAAGATCTCCAACAATCTCATCGACATTTTCGTCCATAACCCTAAATTTATTTGCTTCTGGTTCAACAGAGCTTCAAAAGCCCTAACTTTGTTTCTTCTATCAACAGCGTCATTTTGGTCCTGAGATGAACAAGGGTGGTGTTCAGGAGGTGTGTAGAACACTGAATGGGAAGAGAAACCATCACGATCTCGGTAGGTTCGGCCGGCGTCGGGTCGGGCAATGAAAATTGGTCCGAATTCGAATGGGCAAAATGCTCCACCATAACAAGGTCAATTATCCAACCAAATCTTCCATCTCTTTTGTTGCTTCCTTGCGTTCCCTCGTATATTAATGTTCTCTACTCAGCTTTTTGAATTTTGATCTAAGACGCAGAAAATTCAATTAAACCGATTTTGATTATGATTTTGATGATATGAATTTCCTATTTTGAACTATTCCCAAAAATGAATTTTAAGATTTCGAAATTGGGAAAGTCAAAATTTTCTATAATATGTTCGGGAATGGATGAGCTGCCCAAATTAAGGTTATATGAGAATGACTCTATTATGGAATAATCTATATTTTTAAAATATTCTAGTTACATTAAAATTAATACATGTAACAAATACACACAAAATAAATTCTCAAAAAGATTAAAATTGCAGGGAAGAAGAAAAAAAAACACTTACTCTCCATTTTTAGATATTCTAATTCCATGTATCCAATACTTTTGGATTGAAGAGATTCAAAAGTTGGATATAAGAAAGAAATAATTGTGGATAATATAAAATTAATACATGTAACAAATATCCTGTAAAAAATAACATTAGATTATGGTAAATGATTTGAGTAATCAAAAATGAAAATGGCAAGAGGAACCATTAGAATGATTGGAGAAATCATAAATGAAAATGACAGGTTTGTGTTGAAATGGGAGAGAAAGAAAAAGAGGGGGGAGAGAGATTGGGGAGAATATAGTAGAGAAAGAGATAATTGCTAAATAGATAAGAGAGAAAAGGAAGTTATGGAGAAAATTTGAAGATAAAAGGAAAAAGAGATTGCAAATTAAATCAAATTAAAATAAGTATAATTAAATCAAATTAATGAGATTGCAGTATTTCAAATTAAAAAGGTTTAGAAAAAGCCACGTAGGATAGAGAAAAAAATGTGAAATATACAATGTAAAAGATATAAATTGATAATTTAAGAGAATTGTTTACCATTAATCTTCGCCACAAATGTTAGTAGATGATCCTGCTCAAATAATTATAAATGGGTAGGTATGGAATTGAGTCATATAAGAAATTGAGTTTTTTGTTACACTTTTTAATGGTAGAAACTTACACTTTTTAAAATAATATTTTAAGTTATATTAACGTACATTTTTTAGTAATGTTATATTGCACATTTTAGTTATATAGACGTGCACTTTTCAGTAATATTGTGTTGTACTTTTAGTTATAATAACTTACATTTTTTATTAAAAATTGTGTTGCACTTTTCAATTAGAGGACTTACACTTTTTTAGTTATAATGACTTACACTCTTCATTATACATTTAAAAAAATTTGACTTTTGGTCAACTCGATTCCATATAAGGAATCGAGTCTATACAAGACCTTGACATTATAAATAGGAAAATGAATTTAAATAAATAACTACTTTCAAATAAATAAATTTATATCTCCCATCATTATACAAATTCAATGAAATTATAGAGAATTTTCATATCATAATTTTCATAAAAAAATCAGTGGTACATATATATATAATACTCAGGTCCAACCTTAATTGAAATAAAACATAATAACAATGCCCATCCACAAAGTATACTAAATAATAATAGCCCAATTATAAATAAAATGTCCACAAACACGTATCCATTGGAAGGAGATTTACATTTATAAAAAAAGAGATTTACATTTATAATGAAGGACAAACTTATCAATATAAGACCCAAAAAAAACTATAAGATCACCTGTCAAAAAAAAAAACTATAAGACCACTTGTGAATATATTTTTCGAGAAGCAAGTGATTATTTTTCGAGGAGCATGGTCTGAAGAACAAAAGATGATAATGTAGAATCAAACACAAAAAAAAATCATATTATCTACAAAATCACACACGAAAAAATTATTAATAAAATTAATTTATGTTAAAAATATACTAATTTTTTTTTTCTATCAATCAAATCACTTATCTATTATTTAATCACTTTTTTTAATCTATATGTCCTCACTCATTAGCTAGTCTCTTTCCAGAAGTTTTACTGTGCTAAGGAAGAATAAGTTTGGAAAACTTATTTTGAAGAAAGTAACCGAAATATATTGAAGATATGCTGACTTTAAATGATATGAAGTTAGTTACAAGAAAGCGGTTAAGAGTTAGTTTTGAAGTTAGTTTCACAAACTAAGTTCTATAAATACCGAGAGATCTTCTACCTGAAAAGACTACTACTCCTACTACAAATATTCTGAATTCAAGAGAGCAAAGCAAAGTCTTAGAATCATTCAAGAAACTCGCAGAGTTTAAAGAAGATCACAAAGAAGAAGCCACAGTTTTGAAGAGAAGATTCAGAAGGCTACAAACAGAGAAGCTTTACTATTTTTAGTTTGTGATTTGTTGTAAACAAGTGTGCTAGTTACTTGTGTGAATTACTAGTAGATCGAAGATACACTTGGAAGTGTAATCGATAAGATCACAGTCTTAGTCTTGGGACTTTAAGCCACAAGAAACCCAAGAAGGAGTTAATAAAACATCACGACTGGAGTTGTGAGAGACTGAGAGTGGATGTAGACAGTTGTCGAACCACTATAAATCTTGTGTTCATTTACTTACTGTTTGATATTTGTTGAATTACTTGATACTAAGAACAGTTCTATATACTAAGTAAAATTCATAATCAAAGTTGAGTATAAACTGTAAAGGCTCATATTAAAATCTGAAGAGTACTGAACTTATCTGATATATAAGAACAGTATTATTCAAGAACACTAAATTTCGTATATAACTCTGATATTTTAGGAAAAATTTTAAAAGTCTATTCATCCCCCCCCTTTAGACTTTTCTAGCTTATTCTAATCTTAAACTCAACTTGGGACCAACAAGTGGTATCAAAGCAGTAGTTCTTTTGGACTGTTGTTTCTAGATTACCAAGAAGACTTTGAGGGAAAGTCTTACTTGTCCTATTTGAACTGATCCGTGAATTTTACTTCTATTTCAGTATCAGAACACTAGTTCTTGATCTCTTTACTTTACTGATCTTATCTTCTTTCATGGAAACTAATGCTACGAAGTTACCTAAGTTTTCTGTTTCAGATTATGATTACTGGAAGCTTCGAATGGAGACAATCTTTAGCTCCACTCATGATCTCATGGTGTCTGTTGTGAAGGAAGGTCCAATTGTCACAATGACCACAAACACAACAACTTTGGAACCAGATAAAGCAATATGTGTTCTTGTTCCTAAACCCAGGTCAGAGCTTACTTCTGAAGAAATGAAACAAAACAATCTGGATAGCATAGCCAAGAATTATATTTTACATACCTTACCAAACGAGTATCTTGGTAAAGTATTAAAATGTAAAACGGCTAAGGAAATGTGGGATAGATTAGTTGTCCTTTGTGAAGGCACAAGCCTGATCAAGGAAAGCAAGCTATCTACTACAGTCCATAAGTTTGAGTCATTCAAAATGAAAACTTGTGAATTCATTGACCAGCTTGATACTCACTTTACAAGAATTATGAATGATCTTGAGGTTTTGGGTAAGAAGTATACACCCAGGGAGATTAACTTGAGAATCCTTAAGTCTTTAGATGAGAGGTGGAAGATGGTCAAGATGATCATCAAGACCACTCAAGATATTGACACTTGGTCTGCTGAAACTAATTTTCAAACACTCAAGGCACATGAATTCGAATTAGATGAAGAAGATCCAGTAGTTAGTAGTGACAAAGAGAAATCTACCCCTAATAATATTGTTTTTAAGGCCTCAACCTCTAGAAGCTCTAGAACATCTAAGAGTAAGTCCTCTAGTATCAAGGATGAACTAGACTAATCTGATCTTAGTCTAAAAGAGTAGATGAGTTTGATGATTAAGAGGTTTGATAAGCTGAATAAAAGGTATGGTAGATATAAGCGTTTCTATAAGGATTATACAGCCTCTGGTAGTAAGGAATCTTCTGCTAACAGAAGGGACAGAAACTCTTCTGAAAGAAGGGATGAAGTCTCCAATGAGAACAGAAGAGGCCGAAACTCATCAAATAGGAAGGATATGAACTCAGCTGATAGAAGGGATAAGAAACATAATCACTCTCCTATTAAGAAATCTTTTAACGATCCAGTTTGTTATAATTGTGAAAAGCCAGGACATTACATCTATGAATGTCTAGATCTGAGTTCAGAAGATAGAGAAGAAAGGAAAGCTCGAAGAGATCGCAGATATTCAAGAGGTAAGAAGGCTTTGTTGGTACACAATGATTCTGATACGAATTCAGATGAGTTACCATCGTCTTCATCTGAAAACCTCTCTGGCAATGAAGAAGAAGCAGCTCTCATTGATGATCTAGTCGTGATGGCAAAAATAGAACCTGAGGTATCTTCTGCTACTTTTTTCGTTCTTGTGATAGTTCTGATTCTGATTTAAGTGATACTGCTGATAGTGGAGTAGGAAGTAGTCTTCATCATTCTAATGGAGTAACTGAAGAAGACCTTCTACTTGCTAACAAAGCATTCATGGAAGTCAGTGATGAGAATATTGCTTTAAGACAAGAAATCATTAATCTACGTGAAGAATAGTTTAAAGTTGATCCTAGTATAACTACCTTGAATGGGCGCTTATCAGAAGAGTTATCTAAACTCAAAGAAAAGTACTCAGTCACTGATAAGTTATATCAGGATCTGCTCAAGACTCAATCCATTGAGACTAATGAGTTCAATGCCTTAAAGATTAAATGAGAAAAACTTAAAGAGAGAAATAGATTCTTAGAATCTGAAGTACTGAGCTTGGATCTAAAGCTAGCTGATATGATTAAATCTTCTCAGATTAATCAACAATTATCAGACAGATATAAAGCTCCTAATGATAAAAGTGGAATAGGTGCTGATGTGCCTAGTTCACTTACTTCAGACTTTAAGAATACTAATGGTGCTAGCTCAAGTTCTTTACCTTTAAATAAAGGAAAGAAACCTATGGAATATGATGAGGGTAATAAACCTATAGTACAGTCTAAATACATGGCTCCTACTACCAAGAATGGTAAAAAGAAAAATGTATCAAGACATGTACAGTCTAGACCATATCAGCAGAATTATACCCAGATGCCTAGATCAGAACAGTTCTGGCATCAGTAGAGGTATACTCGGCACAGTAGGTCCAAACAAGAATAGTATGGTTGGAATCAACCTAGACCTCCTTTTATAAGGCAGTCTCAGCTGTACTCAACCAAACCAAGGAAATATGTACCTCCTCATCGTAATCAATTTGTTCTTTATCCTCCACCTTTATCTTATGATATCATTAGTGAGGATAGACCTAAACACATCTATAAGTCGTATGGTCCTTAGGCCATATTCGAACTATTACAGACATACTGATCTTATTCAGAAAGAGGTTGAACCAAGAAAAGGTTACCTCAGAAGAGTAGATCCAAAATCTGTTAATAGCTCAAATAAGGCCAATAAAGTACTGTTCTGTGATAAAAAGTGTAAGAAACTGAAGAGGTCTCAATTATTAGAACTTCTATGTATATTTGGGTGCCTCTTACCACTAACCCCCAAGGACCCCAATGAACAAAAGGGTACCTAAATTATTAAATTCACCAATTGCAGGGTCGACTTGATTTGTACAAGAAAGGTGGTTCAGTTGGTGAGACTTGGTACATAGACAGTGGTTGTTCACACCACATGACTGGTACCAAGGCCTTACTTTCTAACTATCATGAGCAAGAAGGACCCAAAGTGATTTTTGGTGACAGTTCCATGGCAATCACTAAAGGATTTGGATACATTAGGAATGGTGATGTAGAGATTCAGGATGTCTCTTATGTTGAAGGTTTGAAATATAACTTACTTTCAGTTTCTCAACTCTGTGACAGGGGATACAAAGTCAAATTTAAGAGCAGAAAATGTGAGATTATTGATAAAAGAACACATACAGATCTACTTGTTGGTGTAAGAGAAGGCAGTGTCTACATTGTGAATTGGAATAGTTGTCCTAGGGATGCTTGCTTTCTTACTAAAAGTCCTAAAGAAGTTAGTTGGTTATGGCACAAACGCCTATGCCATATGAACTTTAAGATTATTAATAAGATAGCAAGAGAACACGTTGTAGAAGGTATTCCCAATGAAATATATTACAAATCACAAGTTTGTGATGCATGCCAAAAAGCTAAACAGGTAAAAGTTTCCTTTAAGTCAATTCCCACTCTCTCAACTGGCAGAGTCCTAGAACTCTTACACATGGATCTTCATGGTCCTATTAAACCTCCTACACTGAATGGTAGGAGATACAATCTAGTTATGGTAGATGATTATTCAAAATACACTTGGGTAGTCTTCTTACACAAAAAGAGTGATACTCAAACTCTTCTACCAGATCTGTTAAAGAGGTTGCAAGTTGAGAAAGGTCAGCCTATTGTCAAGATAAGAAGTAACAAAGGGACTGAATTTATAAACTCTTACATTAAAGAATATTGTTCTAAATCTGGTATTCAGCACTTGACTAGTGCAGCTAGAACCCCACAATAGAATGGTGTAGCTGAAAGAAGGAACATAACACTCAAAGAAGCTTGCAGAGCCATACGTTCAACACTCCACATAAATTTTGGGCTGAGGCAATCAACACTGCTTGCCACACTCAGAATAGAAGTGCTCTCCATAAGGTTCATGGTAACACACCTTATGAGGTATGGAAAGGAAGAAAATCCAGAATTTCATATTTTTATATCTTTGGATGTAAGTGTTTTATTCATAACAATGAGAAGAGTAAATTAAATGCTTTTGATGCTAAAGTATATGAGGGGATATTTTTAGGATACTCCTCAACTAGCAAAGCATTTAGAGTGTTTAACTATTCTACTCTTTGTATGGAAGAAACACCACATGTTGTCTTTGATGAATCTGTACAGGACTGTGCTGACCATCAGCTCAGTAAGAAATTAGATGAAATAAAGCTTCAAACCAATGATAAATCGGAGGTATATGAATCTGTACAAGCATACAACCTTTCCTAAATGTCCTAGATGATGATGATGAAAAGATAAAAGAGAAAGGTAGTCTTCTAAACCTACTGATATGCCTGAACTGGTTGACTATTCTAGTAAAGGTGTCAAGACCAGAAGACAATTATTTGAATCACAAGAGGGAACTAATCCATCACTATTCTGCTGGTGCTGTTTTCTATCCTCTATTGAGCCTAAGACTGTTAATGAAGCTTTGGCTGATAGTAACTGGATAATAGCCATACAAGAAGAGTTGAATCAGTTCACTCTAAATGATGTATGGGAACTTGTTGATAGACCTGCTGGACACAATGTGGTAGGCACTATGTGGATTTTCAAAAACAAAAGAGATGAAAATGATCTTGTTGTTAGAAATAAGGCTAGATTAGTTGCACATGGATATTCACAAGCAGAAGGTATTGATTATGATGAAACATTTGCTCCTGTTGCACGATTAGAAGCCATAAGATTATTTCTAGCCTATGTTGCTTACATGAAATTTACTGTCTATCAAATGAATGTCAAAAGTGATTTTCTTAATGGTATACTTGTTGAGGAAGTTTATGTAGAACAGCCTCCTGGATTTGAAGTAAAAGGAGACCAAGTATACAAGCTGAAGAAAGCTCTTTATGGATTAAAGCAAACCCCAAGAGCCTGGTATGGCACTCTTTCACTGTTCTTACTTGAAAATGGTTTTTGTTGGGATATGAATCCTAGAACAAGTCCTAAATGATGAATAAAAGATAAAAGATGAAGTTTTGATAAGCCAAAAGAGGACTTGAATATTTTCTAAGTATTGACTGATCTAGTCTAGTTGAGTTGAAGTCGTCTTGTACAGATCAGTAGAGTTTACAAGACAAGTACAATTTATAATACAAGTGTTATGAAAAGATAAGTACGATGTATAAGTACTTCATATTTGTTTGAATATGTTAGATTGTTATTGAGCTATAATTGTTGTATAGAGCTCATGGTTTTATATGTAATAGATAGATTCATTGTATAGTTATAAGTTGACTAAGCTTTGTTATAAAGGCTTAATGTAATGTAATAGTCTTGTTAGGTTAGATGATAGAGCTAGATTAGTTCTATTAGAAGTCTACTGCACAAGAAGAGAAGACCAGTCTACTACTACTGGACAAGACAGGTGCGCGACTCTACAAGACAAGGTAACATGAAGTTAGTTACAAATACGCGTGAAAGATAAGGATGGAGAAGTTAGTTATGGAATAACTAATTCGAAACAAGAAACGCGTGTATAGATAAGAAGATTCAGTTGAAATCAGTTATCAAGAAAGGTTGGTTACAACTACCTGAATTCTTGAAGTTCGAAATCTATAAATACTTGAAGAAGTGTATCAGTTGAAGACTACTGAAAACTAAGATACTGATACGACTACTGAAATATTGATACTGCAAGCGTTATTGAAGATTCAAGTGAAGAAATTACTCTCAGAGATTGAAGTTCAGAAAGTGAAGCTACACAAGACAAGTGAAGATCAGAAGGCTACTACTGAACGAAGAGAAGTTTTATTTTCGTTTTACTGTTTCAAGTTGCTAGATACTTGTAAATCGCTAGTAAGATCGAAGAGGCACTTGGAAGTGTTGTCGAGAAGATCTAAGTCTTATTTCTTGGGACTTAAAGCTACAAGAACATATTACTCGATTGGAAGAGTTAATAAGAATTTCACAACTGGGTTTGTGAGAGTGGATGTAGACAAGTTGTCGAACCACTATAAAATCGTTGTGTGTTGATTTACTTTACTGTTTGTTTAATTGCTTAATTGATTAAATTGCTTATCTAAACAAGACAAGTAGAGTATTCATACAGAAGTTCAAATTACGAATATAAGTTGAGTATAAACTTTAATTGGGCTCATTGATAATTTCGTATTCCGCACAGTGTAATTCTGATATATCGAAAGATTTTAGAAAAGTCTATTCACCCCCCTCTAGACATTTTCTTTAGCTTCCCTCGATATTAACTCAACTTAGGGACCTACAAGTGGTATCAGAGCAGTAGTTTACGAACTGCTGTTTCTTGATAACCAACACAAGATTTAGGGTGAAATCTTGATTGCTCTTTTATACGTGTTCTTGATCAAATATTCTTGTTATATTTGTTTCTTGTTCCCTGTTCTTGACATATCTGTTATTCTTGATCATAACTCTACTTAGCACTTATTTCTTGAAATCATGTCTCTTGAGATCAGCGCTAACAAGCTACCTAAGTTCCAGGTACAAGACTACGACTATTGGAAGCTAAGGATGGAAGCCATCTTCAGCTCCACTCACGACTTAATGATCTCCGTCGTCACTGAAGGTCCAATTGTGACCATGATCCCCAATACTGCTGCCCTTGACCCAAATCAACCAGTGGGTACTCTCGTCAAGAAACCAAGGTCAGAACTAACCTCTGAAGAAATGAGACAGAATAATTTGGATAGCTTGGCCAAGAATTACATCTTACACACTCTTCCTAACGAGTATCTGGGAAAAGTGTTAAAATGTAAAACTGCCAAAGAAATGTGGGATCGCTTAGCTATCATTTGTGAAGAGACATCCCTAATCAAAGAAAGCAAGCTTTCCACTGCAGTCCAAAGATTCGAATCATTTCATATGAAAGCTGGTGAAACAATAGACCAGTTGGATACTCGTTTTACTAAAATCATGAATGACTTGGAAGTCCTTGGTAAATCATATACTCCACGTGAAATCAATCTTAGGATTCTCAAAAGCATTGATAGTCGATGGAAAATGGTAAAAATGCTTGTTAAGAATACCCAAGATATAGACGTATGGACAGCAGAGACTATGTTTCAAACTTTAAAGGCTCATGAGTTTGATTTAGACGAAGATGAACCCATAGTAAGTAGTGACAGAGAACATGCTGTATCTAAGAACGTTGCTTTTAAGGCTAGTTCGTCTAAGATAGACAGGTCTAAGACTAAGACTAGGTCTACTTCTGTAAAAGACGAGTTAGATACTGATCTTAGTCTGAAGGATCAGGTAAGCCTCATGGTTAGAAAGTTTGATAGGCTGAATAAACGTTTCGGAAGATATAAGAAGTTCTATAGAGAGCATAGAGGGTCTGCTTCTAAGAACTCGTCTGAGACCAGACGAGACCGAAACTCGTCCGAAAGGAGAGACGAAGTCTCGAAAGGTAACAGACAAGATAGAGAGTCTGATGGTAGGAAGATTACTCGTTCTGATAGACGCGATAAACGAAGGAACAACTCTCCTATTAAAAAGGCTACTAATGATCTCGTGTGCTATAACTGTGAGAAACCAGGTCACTACATATATGAATGTCCAGACCTGAGTACTGATGATCGAGAAGAACGCAAAGCACGAAGGGAAAGAAGATACAACCGTGGTAAGAAGGCAATGATGGCCAATGAGGACTCTGACTCTGACTCAGACGAGTTGCCATCATCCTCATCTAGCTACCCGTCTAAACCAGATCACGATGAAGCTTTCATAGTAGATGATGGTCTATGCTTCATGGCTAAAATCGACCAAGAGGTATCATCTGCTACATCCTTTCAATCTTGTGATGAATCAGAAACTGATGAAAGTGATACTGCCAGTAGCCAAGTAGGGAGCAGTCTTCAGCACTCTACTAGTGCAGTTGAAGACGACCTCCTACTTGCCAACAAGGCATTCATTGAAGTCAGTGACGAAAACATCATTTTAAGACAAGAAATCATTGATCTTAAGGAAGCTCAGTCTAAAGTAGATCCTAATATAACAGTCCTAAATGAACGCTTGCAAGAAGAGTTGAGACAACTCAAAGACAAGTGTGCATTGACAGACAAGTTGTATCAAGACCTACTTAAGATACATGCTACTGAGAAACATGAATTCAATGTTTTACAAAGCAAGTTCAAAAAGCTTGAAGAACGTAATAAGTTCTTAGAAACCGAGGTTGTCACTCTAGACCTTAAACTTACTGACCTGGTTAACTCATCTAAGGTTAACCTTGAATTGTCAGATAGGTATAGGGCTCCTGCTGACAAGACAGGCATAGGTGCTGAGACACCCAGCTCGTCTACTCAAGTTCCTAAGAACCCTACTATTTTCATCTCAAGTTCTTTGACTAATGATAAAGGAAAAGAACCAATGATATACGATATTGACACTCCATCTAAAGGTACTGTACCAAAACAAGCTCGAGTTAACATTCCAATTACCAAAGGAGGTAAAAAGAAAGTTACCAATAAGCCTGTTTCGTCTAAAACAAGTCAACAAAGGACTAGGAATCGTGGACGACCAAATCAGGTCAGATACGAGGATTGGTATCCCGAGGAGACTAGTACTAGACAAGTACAGACTAGACGACAAGAGTCTAGACCTCCTTTTATAAGGCAGTCTCAACTCTACTCGTCTAGACCTAGACAGGAAGGTCCAAAATCTCGTACACAAGCTGTTCTATATCCTCCACCTTTATCATATGATATCGAAGGAGAAGAAAGACCTAAACATGTCTATAAACCGTATGGACCTAATGCATATAAACCTTACTCTGACTATCATAGACAAGTGCCTGCTCAAGTAGAGATTAAGTCGAAAGGCTATCTCCAAAGAGTAGACCCGAACTCGACTGATAGGCCAGATAAGGACAACAAGGTCTTATTCTGCAACAAATATGGTCGTAAGCTCAGAAGATCAAACTTGTTCAGGACTCCAATGTACATTTGGATTCCATTGAACTCGACTAACCCCCAAGGACCCCAATAAACAAGGAGGGTACCTAAATTATGAAATATCATCTATTGCAGGGTCGACTCGATCTATACAAGAAGGGTGGCTCAACAGGAGAAACTTGGTACATAGACAGTGGCTGTTCGCACCACATGACTGGTACCAAGACTCTCTTATCAAGCTACCATGAGCAAGAAGGACCAAAAGTGATTTTTGGTGATAGCTCCACTGCTGTTACTAAAGGATTTGGTTACATTCGGAATGGAGACATAGAGATTCAAGATGTTTCTTATGTTGAAGGCTTGAAATACAATTTACTCTCTGTTTCACAATTTTGTGATCGTGGATACAAGGTGCAGTTCAAGAGTCAGAAATGTGAAATCATTGACAAGAAAACACACACAGTCTTACTGGTCGGCATTAGACAAGGAAGTGTGTACATAGTGAACTGGAACAGTTGTCCGAGGGACACCTGTCTACTTACTAAGAATCCTAAAGAACTTGGCTGGCTCTGGCATAGACGCCTCTGTCATCTAAACTTTAAGGTTCTTAATAAGATAGCCAGAGACTACCTTGTGGAAGGTATTCCCAATGAAGTCTACTATAAGTCACATGTATGCACATCATGTCAAAAAGGTAAACAGGTAAAGGGTTCTTTTAAATCTATTCCATCCCTCTCAACAAGTAGAGTTCTTGAACTTCTACATATGGACTTACATGGCCCAATAACTCCTCCAACTTTGAACGGTAGAAGGTACACACTTGTTGTGGTAGATGACTATTCTAAGTTCACTTGGGTAGTCTTCTTACACAAGAAGAGTGATACACAAACACTTTTGCCTGATCTGTTGAAGAAGTTACAGGTTGAGAAGAATCAGTCAATTGTCAAGATCCGTAGTGACAAGGGTACTGAATTCATTAACTGCTATATTAAAGAATTTTGTTCTAAGCGTGGCATCCAGCACCTTACTAGTGCAGCAAGGACACCACAACAAAATGGAGTAGCAGAGCGAAGGAACAGAACTCTTAAGGAGGCCTGCAGGACCATGCTGACAGAGTATAATACGCCTCAGAAATTTTGGGCAGAAGCTATCAATACTGCATGCCACTCACAAAATAGAAGTGCTATCAATAAAGCACTAGGTAAGACGCCCTATGAGGTATGGAAAGGTAGAAAACCCAGAGTTTCATATTTTCATATATTTGGATGTAAGTGTTTCATCCATAACAATGGGAAAAGCAAGTTGAATGCATTCGATGCTAAAGCAGACGAGGGGATATTCTTAGGATACTCCTCGACTAGCAAAGCATTTAGAGTATTCAACTACTCAACCCTTTGTGTGGAAGAAACACCACATGTGGTTTTTGAAGAATCTCAACAAGACTCGTCTACCAACAAGATCAGTGAGAAAGTTACTGATCTAACTATCGAATCTGACAAAGACTCAGAGGTATATGAATCCGTTCAAGCATACAATCCATTCATGAAAGCTCTCGAGTCAGATGACCAGAAGAAGGTGAGTGCTCAAGGTAACTCTACTAGACCAGTTGACATGCCTAAACTAGTCGACTCGTCTACTCCCATTAAATCTTCTGATGATAATGATGTTGACATGCATGATGCTGTACATGATATAGATGATAGTACTATTGTTAAGAATAGAAATACATGGAAATCAGCGCATAATACTGAAAATATTATTGGTGACTCTACTGTTGGTGTGAAGACTAGACGACAACTCTTTGAGTCGCAAGAACAATCTAGTCCATCTCTGTTTTGCTGGTGTTGTTTCCTCTCATCTATCGAGCCTAAAACCATTAATGAGGCATTGGCTGATAGTAATTGGATCATTGCTATGCAAGACGAGTTGAATCAGTTTGTTCGAAACGACGTCTGGGAACTTGTCGATAGACCGAAACATCATAATGTAGTTGGCACTCGATGGATTTTCAAGAATAAGAAAGATGAGAATGATGTAGTTGTTCGTAACAAGGCTAGACTAGTCGCCCAAGGCTATTCACAAGCTGAAGGCATAGATTATGATGAAACATTTGCTCCTGTTGCTAGACTAGAAGCCATTAGATTGTTTCTTGCATATGCTGCTTACATGAAATTTACTGTATATCAAATGGATGTTAAAAGTGCATTTCTTAACGGTATTCTTGCGGAAGAAGTGTATGTTGAACAACCCCCAGGTTTCGAAGTCAAAGGTAATCAGGTATACAAATTAAAGAAGGCCTTATATGGATTAAAGCAAGCTCCAAGAGCCTGGTATGATACTCTTTCTCAATTTCTATTAGAAAATGGTTTTACTAAGGGCAAGGTAGACAGAACCTTGTTCAGAAGACAAGAAGGGAAAGACATTTTACTCGTTCAAATTTACGTAGATGACATCATTTTTGGTTCACCTAACAAAGAGCTGAGTGAAAGTTTCTCAACACTCATGCAAAGTAAATTTGAGATGTCCATGATGGGTGAAATGAATTACTTTCTTGGTCTTCAAGTAAAACAGACTCCTGAAGGGATTTTCATAAATCAAGCAAAGTATACTAGAAATCTTCTAGATAAGTATGGTATTAAGACATGCAAGTCTGCTGGCGTACCTATGCTACCTACATACAGAATGGACCCGGACGAACAAGGTAAGTGTACTGATCAAACATATTATCGTGGTCTAATTGGTTCATTACTGTACTTGACTGCTAGTAGACCTGATATTGCATTCTCTGTTGGTGTATGTGCTCGTTTTCAAGCTAATCCAAAAGAGAGTCATATGGAAACCACTAAAAGGATTCTGAAATATTTGAAAGGAACCATCAATCGTGGTATATGGTATCCTTCAAATGATGATTTGTCTCTAAGTGGCTACTCTGATTCTGATTTTGGTGGCTGTAGAATAGATAGGAAATCTACATCTGGTTCTTATCAATTCTTAGGCACAAAACTCATTTCATGGTTTTCGAAAAAGCAGACAAGTGTTGCTACCTCTACTACTGAAGCCGAGTACATGGCTGCTGGTAGTTGTTGTAGTCAATTATTATGGCTTATTCAACAGCTTAGAGATTATAATATTTGTGAATCAAATGTTCCTATATTCTGTGATAGTAACAGTGCTATTGCCATTACACAAAATCCTGTTCTGCACACACGTTGTAAGCATGTTGATGTGAAACACCATTTCATACGAGATCATGTAGAAAAGAAGGATATTCGCATGGAAAAGATTCATACTGATTTTCAAAGAGCTGATATTTTCACAAAACCATTAGCTGAGGCACGATTTCGTGAGTTATGCATTAGTTTAGGGCTAATCGACTTAGACCCTACTTGCCTATAGCTGTGTACTAACCAGACAGGTACATCAAACGAAGTATGGAGACAAGATCACTAGACTGGAGCACTCGTCTACTCACTAAACAGACAGGTAAACAAGGTCAGACAAGTTGACCATCCAACCCGATGAGGAAGCTGGTAAAGCTGAGGGTAATACTAAGGGAATAAACATTTAAGGGGGAATCCTTGATTTCTTAAAGATCCTTATGTTGACTCTTTAGTTTGGTAACAGTCATCCTGTTTGAATCTTGATCATTGACTTAGATTAATATTCATTATTAATTATCCTACTCGACTACCTGTATTACATCCAATCTGTAGTGCAAGAAAAGACATGTACATATAATCGTTTGATGATTCAAAGTAGACAAGCACATTCGAAGGGGGAACTCGTCTTGTGCATGTCAGTCTACTCGTCTGTTCTGGATAGACACGAACAGACAAGATAAGTGTTCCTTTGATGTAAATATTCTAAGTGTTTAAACAAAACAAATTAAGGATATATATGTCATTTGAGTATTGAAAGTTTGAAAAACCTAGAATTGGATGTATACACTCCATTTAATGAGGTGTATATAACCAGTTCGCGCCAAAAACTCTACTTTGCTAGGTCAGAGGAATACACTCCTCTATTCTACCAATAGATGAGGCGGATTTCAAATTTCACAATACTAAATCACGTAATATTCTCGATTCCGCCAAACTGAATTTCAAAGGACTTTCATACTTAACCATTGGATTAAATCTCTCA
The DNA here is from genome assembly GCA_963675135.1 of Galeopsis tetrahit. Taxonomy (NCBI): domain Eukaryota; kingdom Viridiplantae; phylum Streptophyta; class Magnoliopsida; order Lamiales; family Lamiaceae; genus Galeopsis; species Galeopsis tetrahit. Next base: position 17,460,621 of record OY776127.1, on the reverse strand, counting down.
ATCTCAACCATTGATTCCAAACTCAAGGTTTAAACAAAACCCACACTACTCATTTGTAACTGCTCACAAGTGTTTATCTCTTGATTCTCATAACTTCTCAAGAACTCAAGATCTTTCGAAAGCTCTTATTTTTCTTAATCATTCTACTATGTCGATTGTTTCGATATTTGATGCCCGTACTAACATGCAAGCAAGGTTCGATCTAGGCAAGTACATTACCGAAGGAAGAGTGCATGTGGAGGGTTCGGTGTTTTTCAAAGGAAATCACACTGAAGACAACAAAGAAATTCTGATTAAGTGCTTCAGATGCGGTTTGAGACCCTATTTGGAGGCTTTTCCGGAAGTTGTGCTAGAGGAAGAAGTGTTAGAATTCTATTCTACTGCAACTCGACAAGGCGACTCGATTGAAGCCTTTGTTGGAAAAAGGCGAGTGGAGATTACTCGTGAATTCTTGACTGAATCATTGAAATTGCCGTCCGGTTCGATAGATATCGAAAGATATGCTGAAGGCAGAGAATTGAGGTATTTGAGTATTTTCTGTGGAAGGAAGCTGAAATTGAAAAGTGATGGTAAAGTTCCTGTAGTCAAGAAGAAGGAGCTACTTGACAAGTACAAGACTCTTCTTGATATCGCATCAAAAATGTTGCTAGGAGTCACTGGGAGTTTTGACTCTGTGATGCCCCAGAAAGCAAGAATAATGGCTGTGATTTACGATGGAATCACTGAAGGAAACTAGACTAAACTCTTCTTGGATAGATTGATGTATTACAAGAAGTTTGTGCAAGTTGACACCAGTACAGTCAACTGGGTTGTTACTGCGAATGTTAGCTTTGGAAACAAGCTAAGTATCATTCTACCCATCTTATTGCCCAACAAGACGAGTTGGAGTAAAGGCAAGCCATTCCACCCTCTAAAGCATTATTTGAAGAAGGAGGCCCTGGCAAAGCAAGCTGCTGCTAGATCGGCTGCCACCAGACAAGTCCAAATCAATCCTGATGACGCCATGATTGAAGCTGCCTCGTCTAGTGCTGGAGAAGACGAGTTGGGCAGTGAAGGTTCTGCTGAGGCTGAGGCTGGAACTAGTGGAAGACTAGTTCAGTATGTGGAAGAGGAGGCTATGATTGAGGCTGAAGGAGATTCGGAAGAAACTCACTCAGACAAGGAGCCTGAGACGAAAGAGGACGAATTGCAAGTATATCGACTGGTAAGAGTCGAGTCGAGTCCTTCACCAGACAAGTCGACTAAAGAGAAGGTTGGTACTTCTTCTAGAACTTTGTAAATTCCTCTCTCTCTCCCTGTTAAAACCAAGGCCAGATCACTCCGATCTCGTGCTAAACCTGTACCCAAAACCTCGTCAGTGTTGGCAGTGCATCCACTTCGAGCCAACATAACCCCACACACTACTATATTCGATACAGTTGATACTTCTACAACTGTCGAACCAAACCAAGCCACATTAAAGCCCCAAGAAACCACCACCCAAATTCCTTTCACCTCAACAGAATATGTTGAACCTCTTAACCCATCTACTTCAGACAAGATACCAGTTGCCACTGCAACAACTGAGACAGGGACCCCACCTGCTCAGACCCAGTCTGATGTTAGATTTGAATCCCTTGTTTATTATCCGATGTGCTTAAGGGAGAAGAGGGTTCGTGCTAAAGTTAGCAATAATCTGAAGAAGAGGCTCTCGTCTATTGAGATAGATACCTCGTCCGAACAGTATGAGAAACTCATTCGGATATGCACATGGGTTGCATTGAAGAAATCTTCTACTGATGATCTGTTTGAAGTCATCCAAGGCATGGGAGGTATTTCCAATTTTATGGATTGGGAGATGGAGCAAAGGGAGAATAGTGGAGTTCAAGATTATTCAGAACTTCTCCCACCTCATGTTATTACAGCCCTGGTGAAAAGAATGCTGAATGTACCAGATGATGTGTTGCCTGCATCATACATAGGGCTGTTATTCGAGCCGAGTCGAGCCGAGTATTTGAGGTTCGAGCTCGACTCGAGCTCTTATCGAGTCGAGCCGAGCTCGGCTCGATAACATTACCGAGTTAAAAATTAAGCTCGGCTCGACTCGTTAACGAGTCTAACGAGCTTAACGAGCCTATCGAGTCGAGCCGAGCCTAATGGAATTTTTTACAAAAATTTAGTTATCGAGCCTAACAAGTCGAGCTCGAGCCGGCTCGTTAATAAATCGAGTATTTAACGAGCTCGAGCTCGGCTCGTTAAGCTAAACGAGTCGAGCCTTATCGAGCCTTAACGAGTCGAGCCGAGCCGAGTCTCGTTAAGGCTCGGTTCGAATAACAGCACTAATCACACATATTTGATGTTGGTATTCAAACTGACTTTGTGGAAGAACAGTTGCCCGCTGAGTTAGTTGATGTTGCTGTTCAGACTGATCCGTCTGAGGAAGATGCTGTATATGTTGAAGAAGAAGACAACAACTCATTCGATTTTGGTGAAGAAGATGATGAGTTTGTTGAAGTCATCTTGTTTAATGAAGATGAGTTAACTGAAACTCAGTCTACTGCTCATGAGTTTCCAGAAGGACTTATAGATGAGTTGAAGACAGAATTAAAGGAAGTAGTAAAGTCGTCTATTGAAGTGTTCTTAGAACCAAAGTTGAAGACAGTTCTTGTTGAACAAAATCAGTCACTAGTTGACAGCTCCAGGGAATTGATAGTTGGAGAAGTAAATAAGATGGATTCTACTTTTCGACAAGAGATGTATACGCAAATTGAAGACTTCTTGAAAAGACAAGTTGACTACTTGGAGAACAGGTCTGTTAATTTTGCTAGGTCATTGGCTGAAGAGTCTAGTAAGATGGAAAGACTATACAGAGTGAAGATTGAGATAGCTGATGAGCAAAGACGAGAAGCACAAGATCAGTTGGTTCGTTCTCAAGCTATTCTCACTGAGCTGACTAAGCAAAACACTCTACTACGTCAGACAGCTGTTCATTTCAAGGATGAATTGGCTATTAACTCGAAGAAGTTGGAGTCTACTGCTGATCGACTAGACAAGATGAGTCGTGATCAGACCCAACAAAAGCAGATAGAGCTCGCGGCTGAAGCAATGAAGGAAGCACTGAAAGAAGAAATGACTCGATTCACTAGTCTATTCACTCTTAAGGCAAGTGATGAAGCCAAAAAGGGGGAAGAGACAAGTAGAGTTGAAGAGAAGTCAAGTGCAGAACCGGAAATTAAAGTTGCTGCGACTGCGATAGAAGAGTTGAGGTATCCCAAGAGAGGAAGGCTGGTCAAGAAAGCTGATCTTGATGAAGCTGAAGAACAGAAAAAGAAAAGATTGCTAAAAGGAAAGAGTGTTGCGTCTCCTGAAGGTGAAGTTCAGACTAGACAAGTCAAGAGGAAACTTGTTCTAGAGAAGAAGAAAGAAGAACTAGGAGATATTCTAGCTGATATTGGTGATGAAGAGGTTGAAGCTCTTCATAAGAAGCAGAAGCTGGAAGAAATTCATTATGCTAACAAGAAATTGCTGGGAAAGCATATCAAGAATTTGCTGAAGTTGAAGACTGATCCAGATCAAGTTGAAGATGCATACATTGATAATTTCATTGATGATGAACATAAAGATGCATGGTTCAAAGTCAAGCTGAATTGGGAGTTGGATCACTGGATTATTCGCAAGTTTGGAGATCCAGAGAGCAAAGAAGAGTTATATGCAATTTTTGACAAGTTCATGGAAAATCAAGACAGGAATCTATGGAACTTGATCATGAGGATTGCTACTGCTGTAAGTTTTAATATCCTTGTTCCTATCTTTCCTAAGTGGATTACTCCTATGTTAGGTTCTGGAAAAATGATCGATCACAATCATATTAAGAAGTTTGAAGAAGATCTACTGGAGAAGGAGAAGATCGAAACGGAAGAACACATGACTATCATTCACAAAAGGCTACTAGATGCTTTTGGTGTTCCAAGTTCTTAAATAAGGTAATATATCAGATTAATTGTTTTTTTTGCTCTGATTACTTAGTTTTATTTTGAGTTAGTATTTGTAATATCTACTGATCTATTTCTGAATGAATGAAAAGATAAGTAATATTTGATGTTAAAAGACAAGGTAACTACTTAACTAGTCTACTATTGTGAAAAGATTCAAGTAGTTTTGGCTTCATCAAAAAGGGGGAAATTGTTGGGATATGAATCCTAGAACAAGTCCTAAATGATGAATAAAAGATAAAAGATGAAGTTTTGATAAGCCAAAAGAGGACTTGAATATTTTCTAAGTATTGACTGATCTAGTCTAGTTGAGTTGAAGTCGTCTTGTACAGATCAGTAGAGTTTACAAGACAAGTACAATTTATAATACAAGTGTTATGAAAAGATAAGTACGATGTATAAGTACTTCATATTTGTTTGAATATGTTAGATTGTTATTGAGCTATAATTGTTGTATAGAGCTCATGGTTTTATATGTAATAGATAGATTCATTGTATAGTTATAAGTTGACTAAGCTTTGTTATAAAGGCTTAATGTAATGTAATAGTCTTGTTAGGTTAGATGATAGGGCTAGATTAGTTCTATTAGAAGTCTACTGCACAAGAAGAGAAGACCAGTCTACTACTACTGGACAAGACAGGTGCGCGACTCTACAAGACAAGGTAACATGAAGTTAGTTACAAATACGCGTGAAAGATAAGGATGGAGAAGTTAGTTATGGAATAACTAATTCGAAACAAGAAACGCGTGTATAGATAAGAAGATTCAGTTGAAATCAGTTATCAAGAAAGGTTGGTTACAACTACCTGAATTCTTGAAGTTCGAAATCTATAAATACTTGAAGAAGTGTATCAGTTGAAGACTACTGAAAACTAAGATACTGATACGACTACTGAAATATTGATACTGCAAGCGTTATTGAAGATTCAAGTGAAGAAATTACTCTCAGAGATTGAAGTTCAGAAAGTGAAGCTACACAAGACAAGTGAAGATCAGAAGGCTACTACTGAACGAAGAGAAGTTTTATTTTCGTTTTACTGTTTCAAGTTGCTAGATACTTGTAAATCGCTAGTAAGATCGAAGAGGCACTTGGAAGTGTTGTCGAGAAGATCTAAGTCTTATTTCTTGGGACTTAAAGCTACAAGAACATATTACTCGATTGGAAGAGTTAATAAGAATTTCACAACTGGGTTTGTGAGAGTGGATGTAGACAAGTTGTCGAACCACTATAAAATCGTTGTGTGTTGATTTACTTTACTGTTTGTTTAATTGCTTAATTGATTAAATTGCTTATCTAAACAAGACAAGTAGAGTATTCATACAGAAGTTCAAATTACGAATATAAGTTGAGTATAAACTTTAATTGGGCTCATTGATAATTTCGTATTCTGCACAGTGTAATTCGGATATATCGAAAGATTTTAGAAAAGTCTATTCACCCCCCTCTAGACATTTTCTTTAGCTTCCCTCGATATTAACTCAACTTAGGGACCTACAGTTTTACTAAGGGCAAAGTAGATCGTACTTTGTTCAGAAAATAAGAAGGGAAAGACATTTTACTTGTCCAAATTTATGTGGATGATATTATTTTTGGTTCACCTAACAAAAGCTTGAGTGAGAGTTTCTCAAAACTCATGCAAAGTAAATTTGAAATGTCTATGATGGGTGAGATGACTTACTTTCTTGGTCTTCAAGTAAAAAAAAACACCTGATGGTATCTTTATAAATCAAACAAAGTACACTAGAAATCTGTTAGATAATTTTGGTATTAAAACCTGTAAAACTGTTGGAGTTCCAATGCAACCAACATACAAAATGGATCCAGATGAAAGAGGTAAGTGTGCTGATCAATCCTATTATCGTGCTTTAATTGACTCTTTACTCTATCTTACCGCTAGTGGGCGAGATATTCCATTTTCAGTTGGTGTGTGTGCTAGATTTCAGGCCAACCCCAAGGAAAGTCATTTGAAAACTGCCAAAAGAATATTGAAATATCTAAAGGGAACTATTAATCAAGGATTATGGTATCCTTCAGATGATGATATATTTTTAAGTGGTTACTTAGATTCTGACTTTGGTGGTTGTAGGATAGATAGAAAATCAACTTCAGGATCTTGTCAATTCTTAGTTACTAAGCTCATATTATGGGTTTTCAAAGAAACAAACGAGTGTAGCAACATCTACTACTGAAGCAGAGTATATGGCTGTAGGTAGTTGTTGTAGTCAGCTTCTTTGCGGGTCATAAGCCCGGATCCGAATTGCCCAAAAAATCCACGGGTCGCAAACAAGTGGTTTACTACATGACCAAAATATTGTTACTACAAGGTCAAAAAATTATCACTACTAGGCCAAAAATTTAATACTACATGTCAAAACATTCTGCAAATTCACCCAAAAAATTAACTGTCCAGAATTTTTTTTGATATGTAGTAATACACTTTTGACCTTGTAGTGATAAAATTTTGGTCTTGTAGTAACATTGTTTTAGTCATGTAGTAGCCGAATAAGTCAGAATTATTTTAGTAATTTTGCTCAAAATAAATAAGTGTCCAAAATATTTTTGGACTTACAGTAATACACTTTTGGTCTTATAGTGACAAAATTTATGTCATGTATTAACATAGTTTTGATCATGTAGTAAGATAATATTTTATAGCGAAAATAAATATTATAATTAAGGTTGACCCGCTTTAACCCGCGTTGATCCACGAATTTTGACTTAATTGGTCAATATTGCATACCAAAAAAAAGAGATTTTTTACCAATAGAGTCATTATCACAGCCCATTCAACATATATGAACAGCCACTTCGAATTTTATCTAATCGCTTCATTTTGATCAAAAAAACCAAAATTACCCTTATTATACAAATTGTGTTAAAAATTTGAAATTGATATTAAATCATATATTTAATATCCATAATTTTCGCAAATTATGAAATTCCTGAATTTTAGGTCACAAAATTGGAAAGTCAGAGACTTTCCAAATTTCGAATTTCCAAAATTTGATTTCGAAAAGTTTATGCAGATTCGATCAAAACTGAAGTAAAAAATTGGAAATTCAATATTCATCTTCAATCCAATTCAACTGCATCGTACGATCAAAACAGATTCTTTGTTATGCGTTGAAATCAAAACAATGAAATTTCCCAAATTCCATCTTCAAATTCAATTTCTGAGTCATTGTTCCAGTACGAGGATGATGGAGGCCGCGAACCCACCGATCTATTTTTCGTGGCGGCCTATCTGTGCGGCGGCGGTCAATCTTTTTACAGTGACGAAGGGGAAACTCTTCTTCCAGCGGCGGCCATGACGAAGGAGCGGCGGCACGTGCACGGTGTTCGTTACAGACGGCGGTGGGAAGTGACCTGCTTCATCTTCTCCGTGGTGGTGGCCGATTCGACGCAGACGGTGTTCGCAGTGGTGGCCGGTTCGATGAAGACGAAGCCCCGAGTGTTTCCATTTATTTTTTAACATTTGAAGCATCAAAATCGACGCCATTGTAACCTACGAGTTCGAATTTGGGGAAGATTCTTCCAGATTTTTGTGGATTTTGTTTTTTAAATACATGATTTTTAAGGTCAGTTTTCAATTTTTTTGCAAAATAGTCATTCTATTTCAATCGAGTATGATATGCAACGTAATCATGATATTTTGAATTATGCATAAAGTTATATGCAAAATAATCATCATATTTTGAATTATGTATGCATATTTGTCGTCATGTTTATATGCAAAATAATTATCATATTTTGTAATATTACATTTTGTCATTCATACATTCTTTTCTATACGTATGCATATTTGTCATGTTTACATGCATTCTTTTATATGCATTTTGTCCTTCATATATTACCTGGTGTATATGCATTTTTTTCTTCATATATTACCTGGTGTATATGCATCTTGTCCTTTATAAATTTCTTCGTCACCGGAAAATGCACAGTATGTCTTCAGAATCGGTGTAATTAAATGCACAACGCTAGAATCTCAAAGCTGCACAAAATGAAACGAAATAATTGTGGTTATCTACGTTTTAGGAAAAAATTTAAATTTTGGAAGGTCCATAATTTTGGAATGCCTGATTCAGGATTTAGTTGACTTAATTATTTAAATTAATGATTTCGAATTTTTTCAAATTAATAAAAGGGCAAAAATGTATTAAAAATTTCAATTTGAATAAATTAGACAAAAAAAAAAAAGTTAGAAAACATAGAATGAAATGACTCTATTAGAAATTTACCAAAAAAAAAAAAGAGATTATTGACAAGTAGATCCTACTTTTTGAAATATAAAGCAAACCACTCCCTGCTAATTTCTCAAATTGAAATATAAAGCAACCCACTCCCAAGTGTGAATTGAAATTTCTATTTTGCCCTTCCACTTTCATTAATTTGGTATTTTCTACTTTTTGGAAGGGCATTTCGTTTGCAGCAAAAGAGGAGAAAAATGCGGCATCGTACAACCTTCTGTTCTGTCAGGAGCGAGAGCAGTAATTCCGGTGACGTCCAATCTGCGGGAAATTCAAGGTCCAGGCCGCCGATTGTTGCCGCCTCATCTCAGTTATTTGTATTTTGAATTCGTTTTCAACATTATTCTAATTCCCTATCTTCATATTCATTTCTAGGGTTCCTCGAAGAAAAAGCGAAATTTGGTGCAAAATAGACATTTGGTTCACTATTATCTCATCTGCATTATTATCTCTATTTGTTGCAAAAGCGACGGATCTAGGGTTTCGATTGGAGGTTTTCAGACACAGAATCAAGGAGTACTTCGAATGTAAGCATCGTTTTCTGCGTGTTTTAGACGATGGGAACTCCAGAGAAGAACATGCAGTTGAATGATGGGAATGATATTTCAATTCCTCAGGTAAAATAAAATGGTTGCTCCTTTTTTGCTTTCCCCAATTCCTTTTTATCAGCTCCTCCTTTTCTTTTCTAATGCCTTTTATGATCTTATCTTGTTTGAAAGATCACGGAAATTGGGGGAAAATATTATTTCTAATTCAACTTCTTTTTTTGATATCCTGTGGTGCACTGGTGCGTGCGTGCTTGCAGGAATTCATATATATATTTGTCTTGATTCAATAATACTAGTAGGTTTTAATATGTATCTCAGATTTTGGATTGTTGTGTTGTAATTTTTGTATTTTTATTCAGATTTCTGTGACCTGGAAAGGTTTTGTTGGATGGATTAATATGATTCCATTTGATGATGTTCAAGTGTTTATGCTTTGTAATTCTGGTTTAATGGAGCATATATTATTTACAAAATTATTTGGGATATGATCCAGCAGACCAGCAGACACCATGGCCGGAGGAAAAAAAATAAATAAACACCTGTTCTTGAGAAGTATAATTTTGGGGGGCAAGATTCTGGACATTGTTCTAGAAGGAATCAAGGCAGATTTTGGATTTGCAACTTTAAGTGTTAAACATGGGAATATTGTAGTTTTATTTAGAATTCAATCAGTTTGCTTATTATACACAGGGGTGAAGGTTACAAGATTAAGTTCTGATTCTAAAATGTGTGGCTTCATCTTCTTCACTTTTGATCTGTGTTTGGGTCTTTTGATATATAATTTTGGTCTCTTTTTTTTGTTGTTGATTGGTAATGGAAGACCCTGTTCTTGAGGTGTATAAATTTTGGGGGCAGAAATTTTGGGGGCAGAGGAAGATACATAACATGGTGGAAACCCCTGTTTTATTATATTGAAAGGTTTTGGTTTTGGGTTTTTGAAACAAAGCCCAATAGAAGATACATACCATGTGGATTGATGTATTCAATTTGGTCACGAGTTGGAGAAGCTGACAAGATTTTATAATGCCCTCATGAATTATTTATAAAATTTGATTTTATGAAATTAGTTACTCGTATTTGCTTAATTGCTCTTTGTTGTATTTTTTTTGTTTGTGCATCTCATCCGCGGCGGCTGCCCCTATTGTTTGATTTAGGATCTGATGTGATCTGTATGATAGATTGATAGTAGTTCAGGGTTCGAATTTAATTGTAATATTCTTCCGCCACAGAAATGGGTTAGTTGTTGTGCATTAGTTAAGGTCTCTAGCCTTATTTTGAATCCAATATCCTGAATGTAATTTTGTAATTGATTACTAAATTAATTTTTTGGCCCTAAATGTTATGAGTAGTATCTATTTTCTGTTAATTTCAGGGTTTGGTTGCCGCAATCTATTTTTTGTTAATTTTTATTTGTTTTGGATTATTTTTGTTTCTTTCATTATTTACTAATTCTCATTTTCAATCTCTATATTATATGGGGTATTTTTTTGTCATTGTGCTCTTGATATCAATTATCTCAGGGTTCAACTTTAATGTTTTATTTTGTAGTATAATTCAATAATTATCTCAGAGTTCAATCTTACCATACTTAGTGTTCAAATATTTTATCTTTGTGTTCATTTTTATAACTCTTAGTGTTCAAATATTTTAAAGGAAAATAATCAATTTCAGTCCATACTTTTCTTTTAAGCTAAATTATACTCGTACTTTTCATTTTGTTATCAAATTTAGCACAAACTTTTTCTTTCATATCCACAATTTTTATTTTTAATCAAATGTAGCACAAACAAATAAAGTTTTACCAATTTTAGCACATGTATGACATGTTCTTATCAATTAATTTAAAATACAAAAAAAAAAAAAATGTAAAACTTATCTAATAATTAAAAAGAAAAAAGAATATCTTAATTTTTTTTTTCTTTAACAGTTTACAAGATCAAATAGATTACGTAAAGATGAATTCTTAAGCACTAGATCTTCAAACTAATGAGACGGATCAATTTTGTGTTGTTAACCGCTCCAATCATGAGAAGTGGGGATACGAGTGTACACTTTACCCAAAAGCAGCGCACAGATCTCCATTCTTACAACCAGACAAACCCCACACTAAGGTAGTCTATTGTTGAGAAAAAAAAGGAGAAAAATAAGAAGGCAAATGCCACCAAACACCAACATCCAAAACATTCAGGCATCCACAACCTCCAAGAACCACACCAGAATAAAAAGCTCCACTAAGGAACACAAAAACTCCACAAAAGTTATTAAACGTATATGTTACACAAGGTATTAAAACTTAAATTGAATTTGAATAATATTACATAAGTTATTAAACGTATATGTTACACAAGGTACCAAATATAAACCTTAAACCTTAATTGAGTTTGAATATAACATAAGTTACTAAACTTAAATGGTATATAAGTACTAAACATAAACCTTAAACCTAAGATAAATATTTGAACACAGAGGGTGAATATGTGAACAAAGAGAGTATTTTTTTGAACTTTTTTTCTGATAATGAATTTAAGTATATAAGTCTCTAAACTAATTGTACATAAGATACTACACATCAACCTTAAACCTAAATTGAGTTTGAATATTATATAAGTTATTAAACTGAGTGGTAATACATATATGATACATAGGTTATTAAAACTTAAATTGAATTTGAATAATATTACATAAGTTATTAAACGTATATGTTACACAAGGTACCAAATATAAACCTTAAACCTTAATTGAGTTTGAATATAACATAAGTTTACTAAACCTTAATTGAGTTTAAGAAAATTAAACTTGCTGAGATGATTCAGAGATATTTTTTCTTATTTAAAATTTAAAATGGATAGTGATTTTATGTGACATGTTGAGAATATTCAATTATTCAATCTCAATTTCAATTTTAATAACTTATGTAACATTCAAACTCAATTTAGATTTTATGGTTTAGTATTTTATATACAATTTAAGTTTAGTAACTTATGTAATATTCAAATTAAACTTATATAGTAAATTGACTTGTTCCTATCTATAACGGGTATCTATTTATAATTCCTTTGTATCGTGTTGTATTTCTATTACACTGTGTTGTCGATATCAATTTTTGAGATTGAAATTGGAGTAAAGTTAATAGGAAATAATAAGAATCACATTTCTTCTGTTGATAGCTTTGAGTATTTCTTCAACTGTTAACTTTAACCCAATACACCTAAATATATTAGGAAAATAAAACAACTTAACTCTTTTTTCAATTCTTATATACTTAAATCCATTATCAGGAAAAAAAATTCAAAAAAATACTCTCTTTTGTTCAGATATTCACCTTCCGTGTTCAAATATTTGTCTTAGGTTTAAGGTTTATGTTTACTACCTTGTATACCATTTAAGTTTAGTAACTTATATTATATTCAAATTCAATTATGTAATATTCAAACTCAATTAAGGTTTAAGGTTTATATTTGGTACCTTGAGTAGCATATATGTTTAGTAACTTATGTAATATTGTTCAAATTCAATTTAAGTTTTAGTAATTTATATACTCCCTCCCTTAGTCTATCAAAAGTGTGCTCACTTATTTTTATACATGTTTTGAAAAAAAAATCATATTTTAATTATAAAGAAAAATATATTTAGGATAATGAGTAAAAAATATATTGGATAGATACTCAATCTTGTTAGTAAAGTAGAAAACATATTCAAAGGTGAACTATTTAAATAGGCAGTGTTCACATAATCGAACCGACGATCAAACCAGTCTGGTCACCGATTCACGGTCCAATCGATCGGACCGGTTGAACCGACGGTCCTACCGTTCAAACGATCCCTAATTAATTATTTATAATTTTATATTATTCTACCTTTTTTATTTACTTGAATATTTTAATTAATTGTGTTGTTAATAAAATAATTGGACTTATTAATTAATTATTTTACTAATATAATAATTGGGCCTTGATTTGTAAATAGTAATTGGGCCTTGATTTGTAGTATATAGTAATTGGGCCTGACTATATAACTTAGATTTAGGGTTTTATTTGTTAATTGCTAGCCACAGACGCAATCGACGGCAGTTTATCAATTCTCAAGCCTCAGCTGCAATCAACTCAATTCTCAGGCCTCAACCTCAATCAACGCAGCTGCAATCAGTTTTGACTGCCGTCAACGGAACTCTGAAAAAAAAAAAGTCGTCATTGACATAACTCAGAAATTAGAAGACGCGGTCGAGCTGTGGTCGAGTCGCTGCCGTGGTCGAGGTTGCGCCTTCGTCTTCAAGTAAGCTAATGGAAGAAGGTAGGTTCCTACTTCACACAGTGATGAGAAGAATTGGGGAAGAATGTTGCGTATATAGAGATGATTAAATATATATTTTTTTAAACCTAAACCGGAATTCTCGCGGTTCATCGGATTCCTTCGCCTGGATTGAAAATATTCCGGAATGAAGTGCTACAATCAAATAAATTTTCGAGTACACTGTCATCATCGGACTTAGCCCTCCGGTCATATGAATAACCTTTTCGAATATATGTTTCAAGATCTCGGATTTTCTTCACCTTCAATTTCTAGATCATGTCGCCGGCATAGGAAGAATTCAAGCATGAGAATTTAATGAATTTTTAACCGGAATTGTTGCCGGTCGTCGACGGGACTGGTTTTCGCGGCATAGGAAGAATTCAAGAATGAGAATTTAATGGACTTTTAACCGGAATTGTTGCCGGTCATGGTCGACGGCACTGGTTTCCGATATCAAGAGTAGGCGAAAATATGGAAACTTATTTGAGATATATGAAATGATGTGTGATAACCTAGGGAAGAGAAAAAGCAAAAAGAAAAAGGGGGTTAATAAAGGAAAAGGAAAAGGGCGAGAATATGGAAACTTGTTTTGTACGCGAGATTAATTTCAGGGGCAAATTGGTATATTTGCTCCCAAATTCAGGAGTGGGTTGCTATTGGGTTGCTATTAAATTTCGGAGGGAGTGGGTTGCTATAGCACCACCCCCAAAGGACCTTATGGTGAGGCGCCCAAAAAAAAATCTTGTTCACGTCTACATAACCAAAAGAGAAAATCTGCATCATTAAATGAAAAGAAAATAAAGTTTGGGGGCCAATTGGAAATACTAAAAATAAGTGGGGACTTCAGCAATTTTGACATAAGAATTCTGAGATAGATTAGAACGAAGATTTTTATCAGAAAAATTGAGCTTTCTAACCCTCAAAATCTCTTCCGATTTTATCGGAGAAACGTTGAATTCATTTGTGTAATAAACTAACACAGATATGGCGATGTCTCCCAGTGCATCTTTTGCTCCCTCTTCTTCTTCATTGTCTTCTTGTAACTTTCTCTTCCCCTTTATACGTTCTTAAGTGTATGGTTAGGATTTAGGAACGAGTGTATTCGGGAATTATGAGTTGCTTGCGTCTGCATTTGTTTTAATGTTATAGAATTCAGTTTTGTTGCAATTTATGTTATTGAATGGTTTTTCGTGAACGATGTTACACGAAACATTTTGCCTCAATTTGAAATGAATATAGAATTCAAGTCATATATATATGCTGAGTAATTTAGGACCTATGTTGATTTGCGGCAACTCTGATGGTGTAGAATGAAATTTGGGAATTAGCTGTTTTCTGCTTCTTATATCTCCCCTTATTCATCCTTGATTTTTCGGTTATGCTTCTATTCGAGTAATATAAGTGGAATCCTTAGTCAAATTATGATGAATTGCTTGATATACATAATCATAGCCAATTCATTTAAAGGGTACCCTATTTTCCTCCACTCTTCATGTTAATCTAAACTTTTTTATATGACAAGTTGGTTTCTATTTACTGCATTGGTTATTGTTAGGAAAAATAAGAGCATATCAATGATGTTCGAGTCATGTTGTGGGTGATGTGGATCATAATTATGGCTTAATCTGTTTTGTTCAGTTTTATTTGCATATGCAAATATGAGGGCTCTTTGGAAAAGGACGCCTCTACTTTGTGAAAATTGCAACTGATTTATACATTTTCTTTCTTTGCACAGTTTATGTATTATTTACATCTACATTTGTTTTTCATTTCTGATATGAGTATATTAATGAGTTTTCCACGACTATGATATTATGTTGCAATTTCTGTGTTCAACTACTCATAGTTTTTTGTTGCAATCCAGGTAAGATTCATCAGAACTCGAATCTTGTTGGTTTTCCAAATTATTCATTGAGACGAACTCAAATTGGAAGGGTTGGAAGATCTCTTAGTGTGCATGCTTTGTTTGGCGGGAAGAAGGAAAACAATGATAAGAGTGATGATGGTAATAAGGTATGTCATATTTTTTTGTTTGGGCTAACAGACATTTGGATAACTAAGTATTTTGGAAACTTGCCTTCTAACTTCATGTAATTAGGGTAAACCTTTTGCTTCTGACTTCTAGTCAATTCCAAAGCCCCTTTTTACAGTAATTCAGATCCAGTACTCTAAAATAAATGTTTTTGAGCATTTTCATGTTCGTATATGGGTGTTAGCATGATGGTTTTAGCTCGTAATTGTTTGATTCACTCCTTATAGGATCACTATTAAGTATTTGAAGCCTAGTTGAAGCAAAAGCTATGTACTGTGGTTGATTTCTTTAAAATTCGATGTGTCTAAATAATGAAACAACTTGTTACTTAAAACATGCAAGATTCCCTTTTGTTACAAACATATTGTTCGTTTGCATTTGACCTTTTTCTTTTTTGTCATTATTATTGTTATTGTGTATGCAGAGTTGATTTTATCGGTTCTCTTATCATTTCATTTTTATAGTGTTCTAAGTGAACTATTATGCTTGTTGATAGGCAGGAATGTTTGGAAACATGTAAAATTTGGTGATAATTTGCGGTTGATTTCTTTAAAATTCGATGAGTCTAAATAATGAAGCAATTTCTTACTTTGAAAAATGCAAGATTCCATTTTGTAATTAACATATTGTTCGTTTGCATTTGGTCTTTTTCAGTTTTGTCATTATTATTGTTATTGTGTTTTGTGTATGCAGACTTAATTTTACCGGTTCTCTTATCATTTCATTTCTACAGTGTTCTAATTGTACTATTATGCTTGGTGATAGGCAGGAATGTTCGGAAACATGCAAAATTTGTACGAGACTGTAAAGAAGGCACAGATGGTTGTCCAAGTTGAGGCCGTGAAAGTGCAAAAAGAGCTTGCTGTGTACATGCCAATACTTAAACTCATCTTCGTTTTTTTTATTCTTTTGTATTTTTTTATATATAAATATATGGGTTCCGAGATATTATTCATGACCGTTCTCTCAAACTTGCAGAGCTGAATTTGATGGTTATTGTAAAGGTGAGCTAATTAAGGTAATTATACTATTTTAAAGCTTTTTGAATCTGGATGATACTAGTATAAAATTGTCATTGTTCACGTGTTCCGGATAATTAAGTGATTCATCGCCTTTATGTACATAAATTTGCTGTAGTTTGACAATTCCCTTTCCTAGGCAACGCTTTCTGGGAATCAACAGCCCGTGCGCATTGAGATAACCGACGCTGCGATGGAGTTGGGATCTGAAGTAAGTTTGGTTTAAAGTGATTTGCATCTTGATGCATTTTTGTGTCTCTTTGTTATTGGTACTTTCGATTCTCAAGTGGGAGTTACTGTGTTTTCTTAGACACCTCTTGTAAAAGACTACAAGTGCTTCTTATACCATGTTATACACTCCTCAAATTAGTATTTGAAAATTATGCGTTAATATCATTTTTGGTCCCTAAAGTTTTATTTTCTCAGTTTTGGTCTCCTCTTTCACTCACTGTCATGCTTGGTCCTTGAAGTAAACTTTTACTCCCACATTTTGCCTCACTATTAGTTAAATGTCCGTTGACCGACGTAATCAACTAACGGTGTGACCAAATGTGGAAGTGAAACTGCGAAAGTGTACTTTTAGGACCAAGTATGATAGTGGGTGAAGGAGGGGTGCCAAAATGGAAAAAGGTAAACTCTATGGACAAAAAATGATATTATCCCGAGCAATTCAACATTTTCACTGTTAAATTTAAATGTCATATATAGTCAACAGAATCAGGTGACCAAATTTCTTTCTCGCCATTTTTAACGAGTAACTAAATCTTTTCCTTCAGCAACTCTCTCTACTGGTGACGGAGGCGTACAAGGATGCGCACCAGAAGAGCGTTTTGGTAAGCGAAGAATAAACATTCTCGCTGTAATTTCCATTCTTTTGTTTTAGGATTTGTTATTAATATGATTGCGTTGAGCGTGCAGGCGATGAAAGAAAGAATGAGCAATCTTGCTCAGAGCTTAGGAATGCCACCGGGTTTAAGCGAAGGACTCAAATGATTTGCTGATATTTCGCCTCCTTCAATTTTGTAAACGAGCTTTGCTGTGGTTGTTGTTAGTTTTTCATCTGTAACTTAAATACAAGAATTGTGTTTTCTTTTGCATCAGTACTGGTGATTGTCCTAAAGTTCCATTTAATCCACCATGATATATACGGAGTAATTTAGAATTAAGCTTCAATCTAACATATTTTTTAATCCCCCTCTTCAGTATCAATGATTGTTTTGAAGTCATTTTCTAATGACCATGATATATTGATATATACAGCTTTGAAGTGTGGGTTTATGGCTACTTAACTTAGTTTGTACTCATGGTCCTTTCACAAGAGTCGAAAAAAAAGCAGAAAATGATTAAAAATATTGTGTTTCGATAATGTATAAATAAATCTTTCAAAATTGAATTAATCTTACAAATATTATTTTCATTTTACTCCATTTTTTAAGGTTGAGAAACACCACTTATACTGAGTTTATGGATGTCTAAATAACTAAGGCTTATGTGTAATAGTTACATACATGTAACTTGATTCAATTTGCTATTTATCCTCCTTTTTTTAATAAGTCCACACTTCCTTTTTTAGACACTTATGTGTACAAGTTAAATAAATGTAACTAAATCCAATTTTTTACATGACCCTCTTTTTTATTAACTTCACTCCCCAATTTTTTAAAAAGAAAAATACATGTAAAAAACTATATTACCATTTTATCAATTAAATTAAAATACAACTCATTAAAATTATAATTATACACTGACTATCGAGTCACCAATGAATCACTACAAAGTCAAATACGGAGTATTATTCTATTTTTTTAACTTTCAAAAAATAAATATAAAAAAAAAAAATTGAAAAAAAATATTAAACTCAAAAATAAAATTATGTAATTTCAGTTTTTTTTTTTCAAAAAAAAAAAGACCAAAATTTAAGAAAAAAATCGAAAAAAAACCTAAACTAAAAAAATTCATTTTTTTTCTAATTTGGGTATAAATGTATGAATACCAAGTTTTTTAAAGTTGTAGATTATTTTTTAAGACTAATTAATAACATAATTCAATTGAAAAATAAAATTTATATTTAGAAACTTAAATGAGGGGAGAATTGGGGAAGAAACCATCATAATATTGCATCAGCTTTTTTTTTTTTTTTTGTGGTCATCGCTGTGTTGATGCATTCATATGTTTATTGAGTGTGATCGTATCTATTAATTGAATTGTGTGTTCAGTGTGTTCATTCTCACTTTTGTTCTTCTTACTAGTTAGTTAATATCAATCTTTTAATATTGATGTATTAATTTGCATGGTATGCCTGAAATTATGAATGTGTTAAGTTATGTATTTTTTGTTAAGTATAATATTAGTTTAAATACGATATAGTATTAGTACGCTTATGGTATAGTACTAGTTAATATATTGTATAGTACTAGAGATTAATGTGGGTATAAAAATATTATTTAATATATGAACTAATATTATACAATATGTGAATTAATACTATACTATATTTGAACTAGTACCATACAGTATGTGAACTAATATTATACAATATGTGAACTAATACTATACTATATTTGAACTAATACCATAAAATATGTGAACTCGAAAACATTTGAACTTGTACTAATATAAACTAATATTATACTGTATATGAACTAATACATACAGTACTGCATATTAACTAATAATATACCATAATAATTATCAACGATTATCATAACACTTATAAACTAAAAATTATATTCATAAAAAACTAAAATAAAGAGATTAAAAAATGAAAGTTCGAATTAAAAAAATAATTAAACAATGTAAAACGAAGTAAAATTTGTAAGGAATGAAGTAAATTTTTTAAAGAATAAGGTGAAAATTATACACCAATTAATTGAATAATTAAAGTAAAATAGTACCAATAGAATTGAACACTTGGAGATAAGAGAGATGAGAGTTTTTAGTTTTTAAAACAAATTATTATTATACTATTTAATATCTTAAAAAAATAATTAATATTATTTTTAAAATTTTCTTATTAGACTTTAAAATTTTAGAATAATGATTTACTGCAGAAAGTACTTGAAAAAAAATTATCATTTGAATCACAAATGATAAATAGGAAGAAAAATAAATTTAAAAAATAATATTAAAAAGAGAAATAAATATAAATATTTCTTTATATTGTGAAATTTACATTGGAAAATAGCTAAAAATAAATAAATTAAAAATACAATTCATTGCAAGTATTTGCGATCCAACTTTTCAAAATATAATTTGTGAAAGTCGATAGAACTCCCTACTCTATTTTATCAAGAGAAAATAACATTTTTCACGTGGAGTTGTAGTCTTGTTGATGAAATGACCAAAAGTAAAAAAAAAAAAAAAAAATAATGGAGTACTATTTTTTAATGAAAAAAAAAATTAATTGAAGTAAAATGAAGGTCCATGAAAAAATCTATGTGCTAAATGAATATAGTAAATGAGTTATGTGTTATTTGTAATGGATTATTGGAACAAGTTACATACATGTAACTGATACACAAGAGTGCAACTCAATAACTAATTAATATTTTTCAATAAAATAGTAACTATTCATTGAAAACAATTATACTTTCCAGTATAAAACAACTAATATTATGTGAAATTAGGAGTGACAATTTCAATCCGACCCGTGTTATTTGGTTTGTTCAAATTCAAACCCGTACTGAAATGGGGCGGGTTCGGATATCACCCTCGACCCATACCCTGGACTCGTGACCCATATTTATATTTATTTTTTATATATATTATACATATAAATATAATATATTTCTATATTTTACATTTAAAATGTTTATTAATACGAAGTATAATATATATATATAAAGTAGTGATATAGATTTTTTATGGAACTAGATTACTTAGTGTCACTCTGCGTCATCCACATAATTCTTATTAATATATTTTAAAAGATAATCTAAAACAAATCTTATCCATTAAAATATACTCCATTTTAATTTTGGGTTGGTCTGCTATGGACTCGAGTGCATGTTGTGCACCCTAGTCCATGTTGCACTTTTCAGTTTACTGACTTACACTTTTTGGTAAATGGTGTTGCACTTTTCAATTATTAAACTGTATAATAATATTTTTAGTAATAATTGAAAAGTGCAACACCATTTACCAAAAAGTGTAAGTCAGTAAAACTGAAAAGTGCACATGGACTAGGGTGCACAACATGCACTCGAGTGCATACTAGACTTTACCTTTAATTTTTTAATATCTAGTCTCTCACTTTAAAAGTCAGAAAACGTCTCCAAAAGCAAATCAAATCTTCCATCTGCCCACCCGATGAATTTTTCTTGAAAAAATCAGGGCTTTCCCACCACAAAACAAATCAAGTTTTCTGCAATTATTATTTATTTTCTCGGCAAAAAAACATCCAGTCGCTTACAGAATGAATATTATAATATGAAATAGTGCAAGCCCGTCCCACTATAAGTTTCTCACTTTCCTTTTATGATATCCCACAATAAGTTTCCCATTTCATTTTTTTCCATTTTTGACATATGATTTTCTCTCTCTCAATCTCATCACTTGTACTTTATCTATTATTTTATTCTACTTCATCTCATACTCATCTATTATTTTCTCTATCACCATCACATCACTTGTACTACATTTATTATTTTATCATATTCCTTAATCAAAACAACAAAAAGAAGTGGGAAACTTACTCAGGGACGGAGGGAGTATTATATTCATGCATAATATTATATTCAGAGACACCTCGTGAACTTGAACTTGAACACACCTCGAAGTAGTTGTAAAAACTAACTTGAACAGACCTCGTGAACTTAAGTAGTGGTAAAAACTAACTTGAACACACCTCGTGAACTTGAACGTAAAAACTATAAAGTTAGAAGATAATGAGTGGTTGCAATGATTTGCGTAGTCGATGGGCTCCGGGCATATGTGAAACACATTTTTAGTGGCATATGAAACACATTTTTAGTGCCGTAATATACAAAATGCAAGTAATATACCAAATGTAAGTCAATATTACCAAGAATATGGCCAATAAAAAAGACAAACGATCAATAGAATAAGTACATCTTGTGTGGACACATTTTTAGTGGCATATGTGAAACACATTTTTAGTGCCGTAATATACAAAATGTAAGTAAATATTACCAAGAATATGGCCAATAAAAAGACAAATGATCAATAGAATAATGGCCAATAAAAAGACAAATGATCAATAGAATAAGTACATATTCTCTTCTGTGTGGACAAAGATTGAAAAAAAAAATCATAGATAAGAACTTGTCCATTATATACAAGTGAATTTTTTATGATACATCAAATCTTTCTAAAATATTTTTTGAAATAATTTTTCTAGAAAAATAAATCGTAAATCAGAAAAAAAAAATCGGGTGGGCAGATGAAAGATTTGATTTGCTTGGGAGATGTTTTCTGATTTTTAAAGTGAGAGATTAGATATTAAAAAATTAAAATATATTTTTTAATGGATGAGATTTGTTTTAAATTATCTTTTAAAATATATTAATAAGAATTATGTGGATGACGCGAAGTGACACCTCAGTAATATGTTCCTTAAAAAACTGAAAGGTTGGTTCTATATTATATATATATATATATATAACAATAATTCAACTTCATATATAATATTTTTTAGGTTATGATAAAATATAATATCAAATACAATATGATATTTCATCTAAAAATTTATATCAATATTAACCTTCTTTATGTGAAATATTGCATATGCATTTCAGTCATTCACACTCACATTCTTTAATACACCCACTGACAGCTCAACCCACATTTTTATAAATACACACACATAGTTCAATTCACACCCATATTTTTTATAAATACACCCACTAGCAAAAATTGTACTTAGTCGTCTTCTCCGAGCAGTTTTCGGTCATCCTTGCAATTTACGACGGCCTTAATCTTTAAATATTTTCTATTTCTTTAAATATTCTTTAATAATTATTATGGATCAAGGTTATTTTATATTACTACATGCAATAATATATGTTACTCTATGTTATAATGTAAGTTACTTAATCAATAAAAATTCTAGAAAAAAATACAAAATAAAAGAATCGGTATTACTATATAAAAAATTATATGTTACTACATACTACAATTTGAATTAATACATTGAATATGCGTTTGTTACTATATGTAACTTTATCAAATGATTTGCATTACAACATGGTTATTGTATTTACTACATGCGATAATATATGTTACTACATATTATAATGTGAGTTACTACATTAACAAAAACACTAGAAAAAACTTGTTACTAAATAAAAGAATTTGTATTATTATATAAAATAGTTTGTGTTATTACTACATAAGATAATGTGTGTTACTACGTATTACAATTTGAATTACTACATTTAATATCCCGCGTTCGGCAATAAAATAAAAGATAAAAAGTTCACAAAAATTAGTAAAATAAACGGGTTAAAATTTTTGGTCAAAATTAGAACACAAATGGGGCAATTGATAAATAAATTAAGAATTAACACAAATGAATTAATGGTGGCCCAATAATATTTATTTTCATCCCATTGACTTAATGAGTCAATATTTTCAGTCCAATTGACTTAATTGGTCAATATTGCATGTATGCAATATTGCATATAAGTTTTTGTGTTAACCTTTTTATAATGTGAAAATAAATTTATAAACATGCTTCTAAGACTATTTTATTTATTTTTCAATACAAATCTAAATTGTATGTTATATATTTTAAATATATTGTATGTTTATTATTTAAAAAAAAATTAATTTATAACGGGTAGCCCTGCCCCGTCGCGCGACCCGAGCGGGTTGCCCCGCGACCCGTAGTGAAAATGTGGAGTCATCAAAGACGTTAATAGGCAGATCTTGAGATGAGGACGAGGAAGGATTGACGAATGGGAAAATGGATTCATCGAACACAGCATGACGAGTAATGTAGAGGCGGCCATGTTGTTCGTCCAAGAAACAATAGCCTTTGTGACAAGAGTTGTATCATAAAAATACACAAGGAATACTTTGAGGAGAGAGTTTGTTAGCAGCATAGTCACGTATACAAGGAAAAACACGTAGATGCGAGTAGGAAGGAGGTGTAGAGAACATAAGTTCATAAGGTGATTTATTTAAAATAATCGGAGTTGGGAGCTTATTAATGGGATAAGTAGTCGTAACAAAGGCTTCAACCCAATAGAAAGTTGGAACCAAGGAGTGAAACAATAAAGATAGACCCATTTCAGTTTTGTGACGATGCTTACGTTTTGCTCGACCATTTTGAGCAGGAGTATACGGACAAGACATGTGGTGAACAATACTATGAGAGTTTAATATATTTTGAAGACGATTATTAGTAAATTTTGTGTCACCATCAGTTTGTAATTGTTTAATTTTTCTAGATAATTGGTTTTCAACCAACATCTTAAAGTGCACAAATGTTGAGTAGAAGTCAGACTTTAATTTCAAAGGATTGAACCTAGAGAAACGAGAATGATCATCAACAAACACAACATATATAGTATAAGAAACCATCACCATTTTTAACAGGGGAGGGTCCCCAAAGATCACAATGAACAAGATCAAGTACGTTTGAGGCACGTTTTTCATTTGTTGTGAAAGGGAGATGTTTGCTTTTAACCTTTTGACATGATATACATATTGAAGGTTTTGGAAGTAAAGAAGTTACAGATAGGCGACCAAGATTTTTCAAGAGTGAGATAACTTATATACTAACATGTCCTAATCGATTATGCCATTGTTAAAAAGATTTCAAGAAGTAAAAGAAGCATCTAAAGTCGAGTGACATCTATCCAAGATATAAATGCCATGTTCAAGTTTTCCTCGTGTTAGAACAAGACTTGTTTTTCGATTCTGAAAACCAAAACCATTGTTAGTAAACAAAATCTGGACATTAAAATCATTAGTAATTGACTAACAGAGAGTAAGTTCTTGGTAAGATGAGTAGCAACAAGAACATTTGAAAGAGGAAGATAAAGAGAAATGAGACTAGAACCCATATGAGAGATTGAAAGGGAGTTACCATTACCAACGACGACATTGTC
The DNA here is from genome assembly GCA_963675135.1 of Galeopsis tetrahit. Taxonomy (NCBI): domain Eukaryota; kingdom Viridiplantae; phylum Streptophyta; class Magnoliopsida; order Lamiales; family Lamiaceae; genus Galeopsis; species Galeopsis tetrahit. The sequence continues at coordinate 17,436,434 of OY776127.1, read as the reverse complement.
TTTTCCAGAATAGGGGAGAGGAAATACAAGAGTCGGCGAGGAGGGAGCCATGTGCGAAGAAGTACATGTATCCACATACCAGTCTGAATAATGTGGTGAATATAACGAACAGAAAGGGCGAGGAGCCTCAACCAGGTTAGCCTGCCGAGCAAGAGGAGTAACAAAACGTTGAGGGCAAGAGTCATCGAAATGATCGTTATATCTGCAGATTTGATAACGGGGAGTGAAACGTCCTCGTCCTAAGAAACTACGACCACGTGAGTTAAACTGTCCCCGACCCCTTGAGCGACCAGGCGAGGAATGGCCACGACTAGAAGTGGGCGAAGAAGGTCGGAGACTGAGACAAGGCGACGGGGTTTCTAATGATTTGGTGAAAAGATCATGAGCTTCTGCCTTGACGAGCAAGTCGGAAAAGGTTGGAAGAGGATATATATAGATTTTGATCTGACAAGTCGAAAATCATGGAAATCAGAACCAAGGCCCCTAAGAAACCAATGAGACTTGCCAGTGTCGTCAATGAGACATCCCATAGAGGCGAGCTGGTCGCACAAGTTCTTGAATGAAGAACCATATTCTGTAATGGATCTTGAACATTTCTTGATTAGTTGGAGTTCATCTTTAAGACGTAACTCTCGGGCCTTTGATGGTTGATTGAAGGCGGTTGCAAGATTCTTCCAAATTTCAGTCGAGGATGTACATCCAACGATAACTCCCATAGCCCCTCCGTAAGAATAAAGGTCAAGAATAATCGAACAATTTGATCACGAGAATGCCAGGAAATGTAGGTGGAGTTGGGAGAAGAAACGACATTCGCAGTGATCATAAGAGAAGGGGCTTTCTCCGGACCATCAATATATGGGAGAAATTTTTTAGTAACTAAGAGAGGATAGATTTGACCATACAACATAAGATAATTGGTGTGTTTCAACTTGATTGTAACAAGATGAGTCATGGCATGAAGAGAAGGAGTGGCATCAAAAACATATGTGGTGGATTTTGGAGAGGTGAGATCGGCCATGATAGATGAACACAACGACAACGGGCAAAAAACGAGGTGGGGCGAGCATGAGAAGAGAAGAGAGAGAGAATATGATTTTCTCATAAAATGGCTGATACCATGTGATAATGAATAATATCTCTCAATCAAAAGAGTATGAAGTGTATTGATCATTATTTATAGAAATGGATTTATAAGATGTAACTATACTAACTTCTGTTAACAACCTAACTAACTAATTAACCAATATATTAGTTTAATATTTGCTTACCTTCTCATTTATTCCAGCTATATTTAATCTCAGAAATCATCTCACCAAACCTTGTCAAGTCATAGAGAGGTTTTGAAAGAGTCGACACGTACACCAAAGAGTCAGACTCAAGAATAAATGCTAGGGAGACAATGGGCCAGGTCGGGTTGGGCCGGGCCGGGTACATAGATACCCAAACCCGACCCTTTCACTACGGGTTCGGGGTGGACTGACCCACTTGGATTGCGGGGCAGGGCGACTCATTATAAATTTAAAAAAAAATACTCCCTCCATTCCATTATAAGTTTCTCAATTTCCTTTTTTGGATGTCTCATAATTAGTTTCTCATTCCATTTTTAGCAAATTATTTTCTGTCTCCCAATCATATCACTTATACTTTATATATTATTTTATCATACTCCATCTCATACTAATTTATTATTTTCTTTCTCACCATCACATCACTTGTACTACATCTTTTATTTTATCATATTCCTTAATCAAAACACCCAAAAGAAATGAGAAACTTATACCGGGACGGAGGGAGTAGCTTTTTTTTTTTAAATAATAAACACATTTTTTAAAATATATAACATACAATTTAGATTTGTATTGAAAAATAAATAAAATAGTCTTAGAAGCATGTTTATAAATTTATTTTCACATTATAAACAGGTTAATATTGATATAGATTTTTAGATGAAATAACATATCATATTGTATCTAATATTATATTTTATCAATTTATATTAACCTAAAAATATATATTTGAAGTTAAATTATTGTTATATATATATATATATATGTGTGTGTGTGTGTGTGTTATACGGAGTATATATTAATAAACATGTTAAATGCAAAATATAGAAATTCTACTATATACTAATAGGGAGTTGTTTTTTTGTTGAGATGTCGTCTCCTCTTTAATTTTGTTGATGTGTCGTTCTCTCCTTCATATTGTATGATGTGTCATATTTTTATATTCTATTATGTAATATATTATTTATGTGTCATCATAATTAATGTTGGGTTGATTTTAAATAATTCTGATGATATGTTAAATATATGGTGAATATTTACTATGTTTAACATTAATAATTTTAAAGAAAAAAGACTTGTTTGAGAAATTACTTAATTATTAAATTATACTAATAAATTAGTAAATATGTTATTAAATGTAATTCATTACTTTTAAAAGATAGAAATTATCCGTCTCATTCGATTCTGTTTCTAAATTTTTTTTATTTAGATTTTATTTTTTAAAATAATTTAAATATACAATATATTATAAATATTAATTATTATTAACATTTCGCGTCATACGCTGGTGCTCATCTAGTATATTATATTTATATGTATAATATATATAATAATATATATAAAAACGGGTCACGGGTCCAGGACACGCGTCTAGGGTGATACCCGGACCCACCCCATTTCAATACAGGTCCGGGTCGAGGTGACCCAAATAGCACGAGTCGGGGCGGGTTGAAATTGTCATCTCTAGTCTCCACCTTCTCCCTCCTCGTCATCCAGCCCTCCTTGTTCGTTGTGCATACCATCTACTCACACCATGAACCCACCTTCCACTCCTCCCTTCTACCCCCTATGTCCCGCCTATTGCTCGTCCGACTGTTCGACCACCACTCGCTCCTCACCAGCCACGTTCTCTTTCTCCGCCACCTACTTGCTCGACAGTTTGGCCCTCTGCCATTTCTTCCTCGTCTCCTACAGTTGCTCGTTAAACCCAAAATTCCTCTCATCATATGTGCACTCGTTCCAAAGATGACATCTTCAAACCAAAACACCCCACTTCCACTTCATTTCTTGTACATTACAATCTGCTCGCTGCTATCCATACCTCTCATGATCCCAAAGGCTTCAAATCCGCCGCAAAATCTCTTCATTGGCTAGCCGATATGGATTCCGAGCTACATGCTCTCTACAAAAATAAAATTTGGGACATGGTTCTTGCTCCACCAAGTACGAACATAGTCGGGTCAAAATGAGTTTTTCGCACAAAGTTCCTCGCCGATGGATCTGTTGATCGTCACAAAACACGCTTAGTCGCTCAGGATTTTCCTCAGATTCCTGGTTTCAATTACGATCATACCTTTAGTCCAATTGTCAAATTTGTTACTGTTCGTGTCGTCCTTTCTTTAGCCGCCATGCATAACTGGCACCTACATTAATTGGACGTCATGCACTTTATGGTCTAAAACAAGCTCATCGAGCTTGGTTTCAACGCTTTTGTAATTTTTTGCTCGCCCTCGGCTTCAAAGAGAGTCAATATGACACTTCTTTGTTCGTCCTCACCTCAGGTCGCATTCTTCTTTATCTTCTTGTCTGTGTTGATGATATCATAATTACGGGTAACAATCATAATCTTGTTGCTCGTCTTGTATCCAAGATCAGCTAAGAGTTCGCCATCAAAGACTTTGGTCGCCTAAATTTCTTCCTCAGCCTAGAAGTAACCTACAACAGTCAAGGTCTATTCCTTGGTCAATCCAAATATGCCAAAGACATCCTTGCTCGTGCAGATATGATTAAGTCCAAGCCAGTGATCTCTCTTCTTGATTGATCTCCTTCGAGCTGATGGCCAAGCCTTTTTTGATGCAACTCTCTTTTGTTCTCTTGTTGGTTCTCTCCAATATCTTACAATCACTCGTCCAGATCTTTCATTTGCGGTCAACACAGTTAGCCATTTTGAAGTTCGTCCGACCATTGATCATTTTCAGGCTGTCAAAAAGGATTCTTCGATATGTTAAAGGGACACTCGATATTGGTCTCCAATTCTCACCAGGCTCCTCCTCGCTGATCGGGTACTCTGCGGACTGGGCTTGTTGCCTTGACACTCGTCGTTCGACATATGAATATTCCATCTTTCTCGGTCCAAACTTGATCGCTTGGGGAGCTAAAAAAAGCAACCAATAGTCTCTCGTTCTAATTGTGAGTCCGAATACCAAACCATCGTAAACACAATATCTGAAATGGTCCGGTTATGCTCGCTTCTCCGAGAACTCTGTGCTCTTCCATCATCTGTTCCTATATTACTCTGCAACAACAAAAGTGCAATTTTCGTATCACAAAATTCGGTTGCTCAGAAACGAGCAAAATACATAGACATTGACTATCACTTTATTCGTGAACTGGTCTTATCTGGTCGTCTTCACACTCAATTTGTTCCTTCTACTTTACAACTCGCAGACATCTTTACAAAAAATCTGCCTCATCCATTGTTCGAGTTTTTTCGTCGCAAGCTCCGCATATGTTCTTGCTCCTCAATGCTCGTCCGAAATCTGTTAGCATAACTTCGCTTGAGGGGGATGCTAGACTAAGCAAATATTAAATTAATAAGTTGGTTAATTAGTTAGGTTGTTAATAGAAGTTAGCATACTTACATGTGAATGAACAGTAATATGTGTGTTTATTTTAGATATTTTTAGTAAAAAAATATTTAACATTATATCAAATTAATGTATAAATATTTCTTAAATCTTCCCTCTCCCATGTGTCACTCCTGTTTTCTCCATTTCATTTTTTTTTTTTTTTTTTTTGAGAAAGTCTTAAATGTACACTGTGCACCAAACTAGAATTGGTGCACAAGTTTTTTTTTTTGTAACCTCTTTCTTCTCCTCTTCTTTTCTTCTTTTTCTTTCTCTCTCTCCTTGTATGTAACCTTTTTTTTTACCGATTTCTTCTCTCTCTTTTCTTCTTCTTTCTCTCTCTCTCTCTCTCTCTCTCTCTCTCTCTCTAATAGCTTTCTTTTCTCTCTCTTCTTATTCTCCTTTCTCTCTCCCACGTCCTGTAAAAAAAACCCTTCTTTTTCTTTGAATTAATTTCTAGTTCATATGTAATTCTCATTATTGAAAAATGGTGGATATTTTAATTGAAAACTGGTAGATATTGTAGATATTTTAATTGAAAAATGTAATTCTTATTATTGAAAAGTGGTGGATATTTTAACTGAAAAAAATGTAATTTTTATTATTGAAAAGTGGTAGATTTTGTTATTGAAAAGTGTAATTCTTATTATTGAAAAGTGGTAGATGTTTTAATTGAAAAATGTAATTTTTATTATTGTAAAGTGGTAACTCAAAAGTGGCAGATACTGAAAAATGTAATTCTTATTATTGAAAAGTGGTAGACTGAAAAATATAATTTTTATTATTGAAAAGTGGTAAATATTTTAACTGAAAAGTGTAATTCTTATTATTGAAAAGTGGTAGATTTCGTTACTGAAAAATGTAATTCTTATTATTGAAAAGTTATTGAAAAGTGGTAGATATTTTTAACTGAAAAGTGTAATTCTCATTATTGAAAAGTGAGTTTAACTAGGAATAGAGACAATCCTATAGACACAACTAGGAATAGTGACAAAAAATTATAGTATTAGGATTAAGGTCAAATTGATGTGGTAATATACAATTATGCCCATTGGTCTTAAAACAATATTAATTCATTAATATAATAAATTTCGAATTTGAAATACTATTTTTCACGCATTTGTTATTCAAATTGAAATTTAAAATCCATTTGTCCTTCAATTTCGAAACTTCCTTAAAATGCAGAAATTGATTTAACCTAATTCACTTTCCTTTTCAAATTTTATTTAATTGATTCACACATTTAATCGCTCCATTACTTTCATCCGGCGATTTGAGGGATATTGGTTCTCTAATCTTGGTTCTCGTTGCCGAATCTCTGGCGCCATGTCAACGCCGCATCAGAATGCCTTCGCTCCGGCACTGGAGGCGGCGCTGCTGCACGCGCCGTTGTTGCCACAGTATCATCAGCACCCGCTGCGCCTCCGCCGCACCTCCTCCAATACGACGTCTCAGGTCGCCATTGTCGGTTCCAATGTCTGCCCCATCGAAAGCCTTGATTATGAGTGAGTCTGATTGAGGTTTTATCATGTATTACTCTGTTGTGTTGCTTTTTGGTATGAATTGCGTTTGTTTTTGTGGATCACAGTTGATGGAGTGTATTTTGATTTATACTAGCTTTCTTAATCTTGAATTGAATTTGTTGCTATATACTCTGTTTGGTTTGTTTTGTCCTCAAATTTCACTTCTATTCAGTTGGAAATATCAAATTTCTTTCCAACTGAAAAATTGGACAGCCGTAATTCAATGGACAGGTTTTGTGTAAAATTTTAACCTTGATCCCCTCTGACTTGTGGCAATTCAGTAACTACTCGAAATCTGAATGATGTGAAGCTTTTATTTGCAGGATAGTAGAGAATGATTTTCTCAAGCCTGACTGGAGAAGTAGGGGAATGACTTAGATATGCTAGTATACAATAATGAAATGGACATTGTGCTTTCTTATTGGACTGAGTGTTGGTCTCCTTGGGTTCTTCATCAACCTTGCTGTTGAAAATATTGTTGGTATTAAGTTTGTAATCACCTCCAACATGATGTTGTCTAGAAAGTAAGAGAGTTTTAATCTTTCTTATTCACTTGCCTGCCTTTAGAGTTGTTGATTTTGGGATAACCATCTAGTTTTGTGGATGTATATGAATATGTACTCTTTCCAACTATAATGACTTCCCCTGTTGGGTTCACTTAAAATAGACAAGGTTTATTGCATTGTTTCGATTTTGCGATGGATGCAGATTTAGTTTCTCGGGGACCGGGGAACTGAACTTTTGTCAAACACCGTCTTCTTCCTCAGACTGCCGGTCGTTGACCTTCCGGCGTACCACTTCCGATTGTCGCCCCTCCCCGTTCGAGGGGCACCGTCGATCTTCTTCCTCACGCACCAACCATGGTCTCGCCGATCTCTGTTCACCTCCGGCGTGCGCCCTCTCCGCGGCTGACATGGAGGAAATCCTCCACTTCTCCCCCGTATCATTTCTCATTTCAAAACATTCAAATCCCATATGCAACAAAATATTTGCATATATTATTGACCATATGCAACAGTTTTTTTACATATATGCTTGTATAATTTGCATATTTTATATAGATGACATCATATTATTAATTTTATTTATAATATAATATTATATTGATCAGTTCAAACTCAAATAATTATTTTTAAAATATAAATAAACTGTGAAATAATTTTATATTATAGTAAATGATTATGTATAATGATTTGGCATAACAAATTTGAATTTTAATTAGTAGGATAAGATTGTTTTTCAAATTTCCTATTTTAATGGTTGATTTATTAATTAGTTTTCAAATTTGGAAATATCCACATAATCAATTAGTATAATCTAATTAATGAAAATGGTTGATTTGACATAATCAATTTTTGCATACGAGATAAGTAATGAGTACAACCTAGTCGATCCGGAACTGTATCAAGCCGCCGATAATGATAATCTGGAGGCTTTGCTTGAGGGTGTCGCCATCGCTGGATTAGTCGGTGTTCTTCGCCAACTTGGCGATCTTGTCAAGTGAGTTTTTGTTGCACATTTTATTTATGTTTCCATTTTCTCGATTTCCTTACTTTTTATTGGAATTTTTGTGCTTTGACGTTTGAAATTTTATTTATGTTTGAAATTTGTCCTTGGTAATGTTAGTACGAAATTTTCTGGTTCAGCACACTCGAAGATGATGAATTTCTCGATATGAATTTTGAATTCAAAATTCAATTCAGAACCACCGTGATTAATGTGATTCTCATTTTAGGAAGGTTTAAATTTCGAACGCATTAATGATCGAGATTTCCTATAATTTCTTAATTTACTAGCTCCTAATTTGAATTTAATATTATATATTAATTGAATATGCACCTTTCGTTTTTAAATATAAAGGAAGGGTATAATTGGACATTTGTAAACCAAATTGTCATTTTTCCTAACTTTTAAAATTTTTGTCTTTATTTTGAGTTTCTATAGGTGAAATGTCCTATATACTAACTACCCCTTGAAAAGTGGATATTTTGTAGGGTTAAAATATACTCCCTCCGTTTTTTTTTATAAGATGTTTTAGACTTTTTTTCTTGTTCATAAATATAAGATGTTTTAGATTTTTTACAATGATTATTCCAATTATGCCCTCCCTTAACTTTGAAAAGAATTGAAATTTAATGTGTATTATGAAATGAAATTAATGTAATTAAAAACCTTCTTTATTATTTAAAGGGTATATTTGTCAAAACATACCCTTCCTTAATTTTAAGAAATTTATCTAAAAAATCTTATAAAAAAAAACGGAGGGAGTAATTATTATTGAAAGATGGTCAGGTTTTTGTAGAATTAAAATATTAAAAAAAATTAATTACAAGAAATTTAAAGAAAGATGGTCAATGTCACATGATTTGAACTTCTGAGTTGTGACCTTGTAGATAGTTTAAGATGTTGTAACCACTTGGACAACAATTACTTTAATTCATATTTTCGGTTTAAACAATATATATTGGTTTGACATGTGCATTAAATGTGCACGTGCAGGCACACGAGACCAACTCTTTTTTTTTCTTTAGAATAACACTTTTTTCTTAATATACTATTCAACTGTTTTTTCATTTATTCTTCTTATCTACTATCAATTTCTTTTATTTTTCTTTGGTTCATGAAAGAAAAAATAATTACAATTTTTCTTTGCTAAAAAATTAATTGAGATATTAAGTTGTTTATTTAAAAAAAAAAAAATGTAATCAATACATTTTTTTTAATTGCATATTGAAAATAGATTTTTAAATTGTAAAGTAAAAATCAATATAAGACCAAGAAGAAAATAGCGCTTAATTTTGACGCACGCAGGGTTGAACGGAAACTTTTCTCCTCTCTGTAAATCCAGCGCCGCCCCTCCACCAGTCGACGGCCGCCGTCGTTCCCGGCGCTGCTCCTGCTCTCCAGGTACCTCTCTTTTTTGTGAATGCTTCCTCTGAATTTTGATTTCCCAGCGTATTCCGGCCTCCGCCGCGTTCCACCATTCGATTCCGATGGCCGCCGACTTATCAGGCACTGCCCCTGCTTCCGCTGTACTCTTGGTTCTGTTTTTTTTTTTGTGTGGAACCATTCTCTCGCTCTGCGCCCATAATGCCTCTGTGTATCTCTAACAACTATGTTATGAACAAAAAATTAGGGCAATATTAGGTATTAATAGAAGACAAGAAATCAGGTTTGTCGTCCTTAACAGTGCTAGCAAAGAATACAGAAAACAGGATTGCTAAAACTTCATTGTTTTCCATAATTTGTGCAACTATATTTTGTTATTGGTTCTTAGGATATGAGCTTATGCAACTTCGTCTCGTTTGTTTCTGTATTAATGTTGTTATTTGTGTGTAGGATATGATATTACAACCTTTATATATTTTAATTGTATGAGCATGATATACATATTGTGTTCTAGAATGGTGTTAAGTGTGCATTTTTTTTCTGCGCTCTGCCCTTAAAGGCGTAGAGCGCAAGAGTATATTTGTGCTTTTAGCTTCTTTGGTGTAACAACATTTTCTAAATGAGTTAACTGCAATGAAAACAAGTAAGTTGATGTCATAGCAAATTACCATGATTTCAAGAATTTATATATCATGAGTTTTATGGAATAGAGACGAGGAAGACTAAAATCATGTATGTTTTATCCTTGTTATCTATGTAACAAGAATTGAATTCTGTGTCATCACTTTAAAATGGCTTGCTGAATGATCTTTTTGGTGAGACTAGGTGGCTGCACAAAAATGAGAACCTAGAGCAGTGTAATTTCCCGGATCAAAGGAAGGAGCAATGTTGGAGAGAAAAATGTAAGTTAACTTTTCCTTTTTCCATTTAAAATAGTGGACTGTGCTTCAGTTTTTGAATCACTTTCACTTTTTCTGCATTCAAATGTATTGTGAATCTTGTGATTTACATTTTATTTTATTTTGGGAAATCAAGAGAAAAGTAATAATTTTTTTGCTGTTAAAATCAGGGGAGCCATTGAATTAGGGCTCCGCTGTCCAGAAAATGTTAATGGCATTTCAGTTGATCCGCAACCTGACTGGAGTTTTGACAACTTACTCTCGGAGCTGGATTCAATAGACAAAAAGCTGAATTCAAGTTTAGATTTTCCGTCATCATTTACTAAAACTCAAACTAGGTATTTCCTCACCATTTCTTCATAGTTTGTGTTTATTGTGTGATATTTTACTATCTACATAAATCTTACAGAGATGTAAGAGCTTCAAGGGACAACAAGTTGAGTGCACGGGGCTTTGTGATGCGAGTATCAGATGATGAGAGCAGCGATGTAGATTTTGATAGTGATGAGGAGGCTGACAATAAACCCATGGTGTCTGGCAGAAGATTTGCATGTGATGATCTCTATATGAGGTTTATTAAGCTCGGCTACAATAATGTTGTTAGGCTCTAGCTTAAGTAAATGGTTGGAAATGACAAGATAAATAAAATTTAAAGTATTTGTTATAATCTGCTTCATGATCATATCCTGTGTGTAACCTCATGTTGTAAATGAGTTTACTTTTTCCTGCAAATATAAAAAAATTACTAATATGACTGGATAGTGAAGTACCATGATTTCAAGAATTTCCATATTCTTAGTTTTTCAGAGTGAAAGTGTGGATGACTAAAATCGTATATATGTTTTATCATTGTTATCTATGTAACAAGAATTGAATTCTGTGTCATTACTTTAAATGACTTGACTGATGATCGGTTTGGTAATTTCGGTAAATGCTTTTATCAAATTAGCACTGATTGTTACTTGCTTAAGCTCATGAAGCAAGCATATACTGTGAATGGAAACCTAAAAGTGGCAGGCTTAAGCATTGTGGATCTTTTTGACATTATTTGTGCCCCATAACATTGTTCAATAAAAGTTATGGGAAATAATTTTACAAAAACAAGAAATTTACCCTACAATACAAGACTAGGGGACACGTGCAAGGAGTACTAACCATATTTTTCTATGCTTGTGTTCTAGAATTGCTGAGGATTTAGCTTTTGTATATCTGTATAATTTTCACTTATTTTTAAAATATTATTTATCATCCTCCCAAGTTGATTTAAAATCTCGACCTTAATAATGGTGTTTCTTACTCCACATCTGGTTCCTTACATCTCTTTTCTTTTTATCAGTAGCGATGATTCTGAAGATGACATAGATCTTGGGACACAATGCCATCTGATGGATAAAGTGGGATTAGCTGAAGTTGCACTAACTGAGTTAACACATGAACTTCAGCTTAGTGTTTCGGTGAGTAGAAATTCTTATAGAATCACCCATTTGTGAAGGCAATGGTGCTTAACAACTATGAACTCTATTATAACTTCAACAGCTTATTGGTTTCTCACTTCTTAATTGTACTCATTCTTAATCAATATGATCTAAAGTTAATCAAGTACTTGAAGCATAAACCTTCTTGTAACTACTTACTATCAATTGACATAGTTTTTGTTTTAGTAGCTTCATGTTGTTACCTTATATTAGTATGTGGTGTTTCCTTGAGAACAGGAGGAAGTGAGATCCAAAATATCATCTTTGGAGACCGAGCTGGTCAATGAAAATGAGAGATTTGCATCTTTGACAACTAAAATTGACAAATATAGAGAATTACGACAGGAGAGGGAGAGAAAATTTGACTTGCAGTACAGACGCACAATGTAAGATTTCAATTCTTGGTATATATATCATAATTATTTTTGTCTCACAAATGCTGATAAAATAAGTTCATATGATTATTGTTCTTTTCCAATTGTTGCACTTTATTTTTTCTGCTTATAGACTAGTTGTAATTCCAGCATTTAGCAAGTGTGGGTGTTGGAGGGGGGCGTGTGTCCTGTTTGATTTGATGGAGAATATTACTGATATCTCTCCTTCGCTATTTCAGTGCGGAAGCACTGGATAATCACCTGACAGCTGTGCAGAGGGATCACGAGCACATATCCCAAATAGAAGAAAGAAGAATAAGAGATGACATGGCTCGTGAGGAGGCTAAAAGAAAGGAAAAGGCAATCCATGAAGAAAAGTTGCGGCAAGAAAGGATTAAAGTAGAAGAAGAGGTTCTCTCCTCATGCATCTCAATTGCCATGTTTTTTTTTCTTTTTACCACATGATATGGGCTTAAGCGTGCTTCTGACTATTTGATTACAGATTACATTAATATCCTATATTCCATCCATTTCATTTCATTTACCATAATATATATTTTTTGGCTTAATGCAGGCTAGACTAAAAGCTGAAATGACTGAGAGAGCTAAAGCTGCAGCAATAGAAGCTGAGAAGCAAGCTGCTGAAGAAGCCGCTGCCAAACGTGCTTCTGAAACCTCAAATACTGCTCATAATGCAGTGGAAGGTTCCAAAGGAACTCTTGTGTCATCCTCTACAACTGATGTTAAGAAAGGTGTCCAATCATCAAATTTCTGAATACTTATTTGCAAATACGAGCACATCACTATCTGAATTGATTTTCATGTTATACTGGCAGCAGGAAACTTGATAAAAGCTTCAGAAAATGCTCTTGAATTGGAAAAACGACGAAAACAACTTTATGAAGAATTGTCTACCAAAAACAAGGCTTTGAAGAGTGCTAATCAGGTAAATGATTATAAAAACTTGCTTTAAACATACAATACACATGGCTAATGTCACAATATGCATTTTTCATTGGGTTAAAAAAAGTAAAGCATGGAGGGTTGTAAATACTTTAACAATTATTATTATTTAACCTATTTCTTAGAATCCATTATTGTGGTTAATTTTCATTGTTCATGGGTTGAATATTCTTTCCCATTTCGAAACATCATTGTCTCTGTTCTTTGCAGGATTATAACAGACATGGAATGAATATTGGTAGACAAATTAGAACAATCTCAGGTTCTTTTGATAATGTTAAGTAAGTTGGGTTTTCCATCCTCATCATATACAAATATGCCCTACCATTATTTTTCTTAACCAAGGCTTATATATTTGCTTTTCTTTTGATATAGAATAAGGAGAGACGAATTAGTGAAGCTCATTAATAGTCCAGGATGTCCACAGTCTATCAGTATCCAATTTTTTGCAGAAAAGGTTTTGTTATTTAGTACTATGGGAATCTATCATGTATTTTTTTCCGCTTTATTTGCTCAAAAACTATTATTTGTATCTAATATTTTATAGGTGCGTGAACGTTATCATGCTCAGAAGAAGTTGCCACTTAATGTCCTTACTTGATGTGTACATTATGATTGTAGATTGTCTCCAACTGCACAAATCAAAAGAGCTCCAATGCCATCTTCGCTACTTGTTATGTCATTGTACTTGTGACATCTGAGGTAACACAAAATATGAGTTAGTATAGGATCAAAAAGCGAATGAAATTTCTTTTTACAATGTGATATTTTTTATGTTTTGAGAAAAAAACAATTTATATTTTAGAGTTGGGTGTGTAGGGTGTTTTATAGCAGTTCACATTCATCACTGAGTGTTGTTTTCTGTAACTTATTGGGGGATCACTTAGATGGATTCAATAATGGAATATAGTCCAGATTGGTGACTGATCTAAAACCTTGATGAAACGCAAGATAATTGCATAAGTTTGCCGTGGATGACTCAACCTCTTTAAAACATGTTTACCATGCCACGTCATAACAATTTAGTTCCAACATTGGTTTCAGCATGTTATAATTATTGCAAAAATATTTTAACTTGAGTATCACTCTACCTCCTTACACTCTTCAAAGATGACTGCATTATCCCTTACAATTTATTGGTAATACTTCTCTTTTACTAAGTTTTCATTAAATCCTAGGTCAAAATTAAGGGATTCAAAAGGCGTGCCTCAGGCTTGTAGAGGAGGTGGCAGTGTGTGCCCCTTTAACTGCGCTCGCCTCAAAGGGTCAATACTTTTTGTATCATAGTTTAATTGAAATTACTTAAAATGGCAAATAGGATACACTTGTTCAGATATTTATGGTATTGGAATATTCTATCTGTGTGAATACTTTGAAAAAAATATGCATTTATTTAAGATTTCAGTTTGCACATGTTTAATAGTGAGTAATGTAATATCTGTAGTTAGCAGAGCTATTTTATGTTTGACTATTTCATCAATTCAAGGATTGATATTTGCTTAGTAGCAAAAGTTTTCATGTTCTAATATGTACTTGGATCTTTATTATTCACTAGCCTAGGCGAAACCATCTCCAATGATCCCCTTAGCATCCAAATTAAGATATGGGTCATTATGATATGGAGAGTTTACAAGTAGTATGTATATGTAGTTAAGAACATAAATTTTGCAGTGAAATTGCAGATCTTTATAACTATGTTTGTTGTTCTGCTCTTGAATTTACTGTTTTGTATCTTTTGTTTCGTTGATGACAGGTCCCAATGGCCATGGATATTCTCATTGCAGAGTTGAACAGAGTGTGTATATACACAGTTCCAAAGCACATAAATTACTCACAGGTGATTTCTATGACTTAGGAAGCACACAATTCTTCACTTGAAATGGATTTGATCGACGGACCCTTAATTTCCACATGACTTTTTATGTCTTGTAGAAACTTGATGATTTAAAACTGCATTCTCTTTTGTTTCTTCATATTACCATATTCTCCACAATTGTGAAATTGCATAAATGGCCTTTTTTACTCGTCTATCATTAATCTTTGTGATATTGGTGTTTTTGAAATATGTCACATTGATATCAAAAGCGACTTCTCTTATCCAGGAAATGTTCAGTACAAGAGGTGCTTACCATAAAGCTATTGGATATAATGAAGAAGATGGAAAGATTGAGAGCCTCGATGACTTCGTAGAAAGATTGAGTTGTTATATGAAATTATACGGAGCTCTAGTGCAGGTTCGATGCCCCCACTTAACAATTTCAACACTCTGGCTTCTGCAATTTGCATGACATATATTGAGCAAATAAATTGCAAAATTGGTCCTGTATTTATTGGGTGTTGGCGATTTTAGTCCCATACTAATCACTTTTTTCAATTAAATCCCATAACTTCTAGAATGATGCAATTTTAGTTTTAAATTGACAATGTTGCAGGATTTGTGCATGTCTAATCACGTGAGCTGTGAGTTGGCGTTGCTTACGTAGAATAATGTCACCCCAATAAGTAGTTTAAATTTTAAAAAAAATTGCAAATTAATCATCTTAAAACAATAATTGTTCATATAAGACTAAAATTGCAGCATCTTAATTGAGGAAATTAATTTGTATGGGACTAAAATTGCCAACACCCAATAAATATGAGGTCAACTTTACAATTTACTCTATCGGCTATCAGGGCATAAACTTGTTTAACGTACTGTTTTGTTAAATCAGACCGAAGTTGAAGGCTTTAAGAACCTGCATGGACTTGCACAAGGTTGGGCATGGCTTGCAAGGTTCTTGAATCGTCTCCCTGCAAATCTGTTCACTGCTGTTGCACTGGATTCGTTTCTTGAAGTAAGTTCAGACATGCCTATCTTCATACAGCTTGAAAGCCATTTATGTCTTAAACAATTGATTTTGTTGTCCAGATGGCTGGATATAGGCTATATCGCGCTTATAGAAATCAGTTTGAGAAGTTGATTCACATCATTGCCAATGATTTCTTCAATGCATTGAAAGATATTGGTGGATCACAGAGCCCCAAGCTGAGCAAGGTAAAGTCATCGCTTCGAAATTACATAGAGTCGAAGCAGTACATGAAAGAACCTGAAGGATTGCATCTAAGAGACCATCTTCAGTCTAACGATTATAACTGATAATGGAATTATTATTTGTGTGTTTAATATAATAATGGAACTGCGGTTGTTATATGAAGATGCATGCTGGATGAATTTCGTCCATGTGCAATAGTTCTTGAACTACACGAGAGTAGTAGATTATTTTTAGGCGAGTCTTGTTGTACCTTGATTGAGAAAACCTACAAATTTTCACGTTTGCTGTTGTTGTAACCTGATTATGGCTATGGGATGTCTTTGTAAGACATTAAACATACTCTCTCGTGATGATTTGCATATGTTGATCGGTACATTTTTTAAGAATGGTGAATTTAGTGGGGTTTGGGGTCAAATAAAAGAGGGGTATGAATATGCATGTATGTTGATATATGATTTGTGTACCATATGAACATGTATGCATGTTACTATATGATAATTCATATGAAAATTGGGTTATTATATGAATATAAAGGTATTACTCTAGAAAGAAAAAATATGTTATTACATGAATAAAAAAAACTTTTAAATTTAAAAAGATGAGGAATATAATTAATTAATTATATATATAATATATCTAATTAATTAAGATAGTTTAAAAAAAAATATCATATGCATTTTTTTCTCAATTTACTTGTGAAATATTTCATATGAAAGGGAGATTTTTCTAAAGCTCTAAATTCTCAGAGTTATTAATTTATAGTTATAGTTATTAAGTGGAGTTCGCATCCGTTTATACTGATTCACTTGATTATGTTGATTCATGCTTTTTAGAAATAGAATTCATAGTAAATGAGATACCCCAGCTGTCTTATAGAGCTGCATCTATTTATGATGACTCACATGCGTTCGAGCTTTAAGGTGTTGTAGTTGTTGATTCATATGATTCGTATGTATTTGAAATTTAAAGTCCATATAGTGGATTAGGGGGAGAGCGACGACATGTATATGTTCTTTTTGAAAATCCTATGGACATGCTTTTCTCTTGTGCTAAGTTTGGAGGTGAATATTGTCAAAGTGGAGCTTTGATATTGTTGTACAACTTAATTTATGAATTCTCTTGTGCGGCATGGCACCCCCGATCCGGGAATGTGGAAAGTAAACACAGATGCTGCCTTTTTTTAAGGGGAACAACAGACGGGTTTAGGAATAGTACTCACGAACGATCAAGGGACCTTCTGCCTGGCAAGAACACGGGTCATATGTGGTCTTCTTCCAGTGGATGTAGGGGAGATTATGGGATTCTACGAAGCTCTATCGTGGCTCAAAGATCAGGGTCTAGACAATTGCATAATAGAGGGTGACGCGAAAAGAGTTGTCGACACTATTAATGGGGTAGAAACAAATATATATATATATTCGGAGACTAAGCCCAGGCGTGCAAAAGCCTCTTAGAAGGCTTCTCCAATGTTACAATTAGTTATATCAAAAGGGCAGCAAACGAGTGGACACACACTTTTGCTAGAAAGTCCCGTTTTTTTACAAATCCTTGTACTTGGTTAGACCGGCCGGACATTGTAGCTGCACTACCAAATTCTATTTGTCTCTTCAATAATGAAAGCTAATTCTTCTTTCCTTAATAAAAAAAAAAAAATTGAGTTGAGTAAGTTATTATTTTTTTTTTTTTTACTTGTTACTTTTTTCTTTTACAAATACTAAACCTTCACTCAAAAATCCACACACAGCTACACAAGTTCTAATTTCTCTTTTTCAATTCACTTCTAAGTTCTAACATCTAAGTTTTTGAATGACTTATTCTTTAGGGAAAACCTCATCTGACTATACCCAAGGAAGAAGGTCCTATCGTGCCCCCTCCTAATGATCATGGTCTTCTCTTCTTCAACTTTTTTCAAGTCATGTTCTCGAACCAAACAATTTTACTGTTTACTTTAGAATTGATCCTTAAAAAAAAAAAAAAAAGTGATATGATGTTAAATATTATATATATATATATGCATTTCAGTCAAATTCACACCCAAGATTTTTATAAATTCATCCATTGACAATTCAATTCACATTCACGTTTTTTATAAATACACCCACTGACAGAAATTGTACCTGGTCATCTTCTCCGAGAAGTTTCCGGCCACATGCAATATTCTTTAAATATTTTCTATTTTTTAAAATATTCTTTAATAATTATTATGGGTCAATGTTATTTTGTATTAGTACATTCAATAATTTATCTTACTACATGCAATATTATATGTTACTATATATTATAATGTGAGTTATTTAATCAACAGAAATACTAGAATTTTTTTTTTACTACATAAAAGAATCTGTATTACTGTATAAAATAGTTTGTGTTATTACTACATGTAATAATGTGTTTAACTACATGACAAATTATATGTTACTACATACTACAGTTTGAATTACTACATTGAATAGACGTTTGTTACTATATGTAACCTTATTAAATGATCTAATATTTTTTGCATCATCCTACAATAAAACAATTTGTATTACAACATATAAGTTAATTTAATTGATTAATATTGTATGTATAAAAATATTGCATATAAGTTTTTGTGAAAAAAAAAAAAAATCATGTTGATCATTGTCCACTGTTTATCCTCTAAGTTAGGAGGTGGATGTAGAGCTTTGGTGTCGCATGTACAAAATAAACATTTCGACCATGTTAATGGAAATGAATAAAATGGCTATTTTTAATTTGCATAATATATTAATTTAATTTTTTATGTTTATTTTAATTAGAATTATGTAATTGTATCATTATTAATAAAGTAATATTCAATTTAAATTCCAATTTAAAAAAAAGAAAACACATGACATTATTATTAAAAAAAAAAAAAGGGAAAATCGACCGAATAAGTGGTTCATAAACCGTAATCAAAACTGATTTTAGGGGATTGAAATCCCCTGTTCCACTTTTCATGTTCTATATTCTGTTCCACTATATGGATGATTGATATGTGTTATATTAAAAAGTAAAATATTCTATAATATTGGAACGACACGTTTAAAGATCCAGCAGGGTGGAACACAAAAAGTGGCACAGAAGAATGCAAGCAAATTTTAGATTGCACAAAAAGTGGCACAGAAGAATCCAAGCGAATTTTAGATAATTCAATTTCGCTTATTAAAAAAAAAAAAAATTGATTTTCAATCATTTTAGGACGTTTACTCTTTGTATACCACTTGATGTTTTATCTTTACGGAATTATTAACTCTTGTTATTATGGATTATTCTTTTAATTGGCTTGTGTTAATAATTTAAATGACTTATGTTAATAATTTATGAGGTAAAATACAATTGATAACACTAAAATGAGAACAAATAATTTCGTGGGGATCTCTGTATTTTATAAAATTTTGGTGTTAAGATTAAAGAATTAAGAAAGAGATTGATGATTATCCAAAGTAAGAGATGGGTGAGAGACTTGACACGTGTGAGACAATACTGAACGTGGCAAACTCCAACACCCCCTTCCTTTTAAATTTCTTTCATTCATCCACATCCAACGACAACAAAAATGACAGAGACGCAAAAGACAATGGGCGGGCCACGGCGGAGTATGCCGTACAACCCCTACGCCATGGCGGCGGCCGGAATCGCCGTCGTGGGTGGGGTGTGGTACATGTTCAAGTACAACAAGACCCAAGCTAGTGATGACACGCGCCGCCCCAAATAAGAATCAAACATTTCATTTCATGTTAATGTTAATCGTTACTTGTACTTGTCTCGTTTTTCATTACTTTGTTTATATACTCCTATATAATATATAAACCCCTTTTCTTTTCTCTCTTCAGTTCAGTAGGAATTTGAATCTGCTTGTTGGATTTTCTCTCTACATGTGATTTGTCGTATAAAATGAAACATAAAATACGTGTTTTGAGCAATTTACAACATCTCTCTCCAAGACTAATAAAAAGAATGAATTGATTCACAATATATATTCAAAATTTTGGTGTATAGTAAGAAATGAGAGGTCGTCTTGTTTTGTAATTTGTACTCCTATACTAGTAATATATATGAATCAATCAATCTTGACAGAGGAATAAATGAGCCTGGTAAACCAGAAGGAAGCATAGAAGCCGATAGTGCCCGTAATCACAAAGAAGCCATACGAAGCAATAAACATGTAACCAAAGTAGAACGCACCCGAAACAGGCTTCGTGATATCAAGCTTCGTGAAGAAGTAGAACGCCGTGTACAGAAACAGGTACAATGCCGACGATCCTGACGTTAGATACGACCTCCACCACCACAGATAATCCTCACTGCAAAGCTGGAAGTAGCAAAGCACCACCGTGATCTCCGCACACGTCACCAGCAGGATCGCAAACACGATGAACAGAAACCCGAATATGTAATAGAACTGGTTCAGCCATATCGACGTTAGAATGAAGAAAAGCTCGATGAAAACCGCCCCGAATGGGAGAATCCCCCCTATCAGGATTGAGAAGATGGGATTCATGTACCAAGCCTGTTCCGGGATTTGCCTTGGGATTTTGTTCGTCTTTACAGGGTCCTCGATTGCTGGCTTCTTGAATCCGATCGAGCTGCCTACGAAAACCAGCGGGACCGAAATTCCGAACCAGAGGAACACCAGAGCAAACATCGTCCCAAACGGGACTGCCCCCGACGATTTCTCGCCCCAGATCAGGGCGTTGAGCACGAAGAAGATGCTGAAAACTGCACCTGGGAAGAGGAAGGACGTTTGGAGGGCGATTTTCTTCCACTCTGTTCCTTTGAACATCTTGAAGAGACGAGCAGCTGCATAACCGGCGAAAATCCCCATGAATGCCCAAAGTAATAGCATGGCTGTCATGAGTCCACCCCGGTTTGAAGGAGAGAGAAACCCGAAAACAGCGAAGATCATAGTGACGACCACCATTCCCAGAAACTGTACGCCAGTTCCAACGTAGACGCAGAGAAGATCGGAGTTGTTCGGGGGCCTGAAAACGTCGGCGTGGACCAATTTCCATCCGGTCTCTTCCTGGGCTTCTTCCTGGGACTCGAGTTCGTTGTATCTGGCAATGTCTCGATAAAGTGTTCGAAGCATTATCATAGCAACCATGCCCGAGAGGAAAAGAACAATCATCAGAGAGTTTACTATGGAGAACCAATGGATTTGATCATCAGTCATGAGAAGATAAGTGTCCCATCTTGATGCCCATTTCACCTCGCTCTCCTGCAGCACAGATGTTGAATTATATATAGTAGACGAGATAAGAAATGTGGGAAAAACACTTCATTAGACTGATTACCTGGAATTCAACATCATAAGTGAATATGATTTCTTGTTTATCTTCAACCTCTAGGGGTGAATTTGAAGATGTTACCAGTTTCTTGGCATGTGGATCACAAGTACTTAGTCGTGTATTTTCACTCCATTTTCCTTCATATCCATGCTTGACACTAAAGAATGAATATAAAACGAAAAAAAAAGGTTAAGCAAAACATCTCCTCTTGCAGGATTTTCTTATACACTATCTTAAAAGCCCACCTAAATGGTGTGACTTCAAAGCCTACAATCCTTGCTGAATTGGTTTCCTCATCCTTATGAAACTTGACCGTGAAGCTCAAGTGGTTGTGGATAAAATATTTCTGTACAACGCTCTGTATAGTGTATATAGATGAGAGTAAAAGAGAGATCTTATGAAGATTTTTTTAAAATAATTAGTTCACTTACACCAGTATATTGCCCTTTCAATCCAACATGAAATCCCAGCTGGTAGATTTGATGACCTTCGCCTTCTGCTCTTGGAATGGGGACAACTAAAGGAAGGTTATCTAAGATCCTGGAAATACAGATAGTCAGAATTATTGCATTAGAGATTACTTCAAATTATCTCTAACATTATTCGAGATATTTTCGTTTTTGTCCGTTGCATTGCAGCACATATACATACATGTTCACACGGTATTCATCTTCAATTTTTTCCTTAAACTCATTTGCAGTTTTGGAATCAAGTGTAAGTCGACAGACAACATTGCACATCTGTGGTTCCCTCATTTTAAACTGCAAAAAAAGAACATACAACAAGAGAAAGTCAATGACTGATAGAAGGCCAAATAGGGAATAGATCGTAAATTCAAATGACACCAACCACGTAAGGGGAGTTCTCAATGCGATCCCCACGAAGTACTTCTCCAAGATTTTCTCTACTGTCAATTATAGAGCTTGGGCGACAAAAAGGGATTGAATAGTATGAGTATGGAAGCTGAGTCTTTATAGAAGTCAATTTATTCACTTTCACATTCAGAGGATCTCCCTGCAAGAAAATTAAGAACAAAACAAAAATGTAACACATCCAAAGCTGAGTGTCATATGTAAATGTTTAAGAACGAAAATGGAAATTCAAGATTACTTTCAAGAAAAAAGGCACTTACTAGTTTAATATATATTAGAATATATTGTATACAATATGTGCAAAAGCACGTATAAAACCTAGATAAATGAGTTCAGGCAATGATATACAGAAAAGCTTCTAATGGAGCTTAGTCTTCATTCTCGACTGGAACATATCAATCTCGTATCATGTGGCATGTTCGTAAATTCGCCATGCCAATACTCCACTGCCAAGTCAGCTATCCTCCACATTCAAAGAAGCTATGTTTCTCAATGGGATATGCTTTTTCCATAAATCTAATCTAGCTCATCATACCATCTTTTCCATCACGTGAGAACAAATAAAAAGAGAATGCAGGGGAGGAAAATATCTGATTATATTATTATAATGAATAGTAAGCATGAAAACTTTTTCCTAGCTGCCCATAACCTCGTTGAAATTCAAGCTATTATGAATCTTTAACCATGTATAAATCAGATAGTTCAACTCAAAAATCCCCTCCTCTAGGTTTTGCATTCTTATATTAATAAGACTTCACAGCAAACCACAATATTTGATTCCATTCATAATGCTTTTGCAAAAACTCATTTCCATAATCATAAAAGCTACTACTATTCAAACCTTAGTGATATCAAAGATTTAAACAATAGATAATTTATTTTCTCTATCAGTATATTTGTGTGATTAAATTCAGAGATTAATAACAGCATTTAAGACATGCCCGTGTTTCCAATTCAGAGATAGGATCAGATCTTTCAATAAGGAACAAATCACGAAACTCAATAAAAGACGAGTATTTTACACAGCATTGCAAATTTATACCAACCAACCAAAAATAATGAAAATGGATTTGCAGAAAATGATAGGGGGACCTTTTCGAAATCTTCGGGAGCAACGCCAGGGAGATAGAAGCATGTGGCGTTTTGGGAGAAAAGCAAAATGCAGAAGATGAAAAGGGTAGGAATTGCATGGAATCCATTAGCAGCTTCTCCCATTGATGAATCAAGCAAACAAGCGGTGGTTTCAGATCAAGAGAGAAAGAGAGAGAGAGAGAAAGAGAGAAAGAGTGGGGGAGAGAAGGAAGGAAGGATCGTTTGTATATTGTGTAATTTAAGCTTAGTTCTCACTTCTCGGCCTATAATTGGTTGGATTCGAACTAACATTTTACTTAATCTACAATTTCTTTTATTTTTTGTTTTTATACCCATTAGGTTTCATACCTATTTTTTTATGTCTCACATAATTTTCGAGCTTTAAAAATAAAAATAAAAATCTCACAACTATTACCTTCAAAATTATCCCCTACTATGTATTTACTATCCCAATAAAAATATACTTTCATCCGTTCGTCTATAAGTTTCACATTTTATTATTTTGGTATGTCCACTTATAAGTTTCTCATGCATTTTTTTGACAAATACTCCGTATCTTTTTATTTTTACACTCTACTTTATATTTTACTTTTTCTCTCTATATCTATCTCTTTTTTTCAATCACAATATCATTTGTACTATATGTATTATTTAATTCATTTATTTAAAAGTAATATGCAGTAGGAAGTACTACTTTGGGACAAGGGGAATAAGTATATCATAACACTATGATGGTTGCGCTACTACGTTAAGTCGCATGCAATTTGAAATTGAGTGAATGGCCCCTTATGTGATCGTGTACACTCCTTATAATAATGATATTGTCTTTTGCCCATGCAGTTCCTGTGGTGTGGTGGGTCTCTTTCATTCGTGTATTTTTTTTACTTTTTTTTTTTAAAAATACCACTTGGTCACTAAGGTTGAGCTCTTTTTAGATTTGGTCATACTATCAAAATTGGTCACTCACTTATTATTTTTAATCAAAATTGGTGTTGTTCTTATTAGTCAATCTATCATTGACTAACAAAAAATATAAATCGGGATGTCAATGTGAACAAATGATGAACTCGTTTTTCTTCTTTTCACGATTGGAGGAAATAACGATACCGTATTGATTTAAAAATCACGAGTTTGACTTTGTACTTTATTTTGTGTTGATCTTGTAAACTCCTAAAAATAATAATATTGTATTTACTATAATAAATAAATAAATATATATATATACTCCGTTTTGAATAATAAAAATAGGTTTAAAGAAAAAGGGACTTGATCTTTATTCAAAATTTAGGAAAAAGGGACTTGATTTGTTAATGTTGGTTGGGATGGAGTTTTCGGTTTCCACAACTCAAATGTTGCTTGCGACAATAATAAATCATTACTGCATCATGTTAATTCAATTTAAAATTGCTTAATATTGAAGTAAAATTAACAAAATTTTAAGTTGCACTCCTATGTACCAGTTACATATACGTAACTAGATCCAATAACTCATTACAAATAATATATGACTCATTTACTATATTCAATCTAATAATCTATTACAAATAACACATGCTTTATTAACCCATTACAAATAACACATGACCCATTTACTATATCAATTTAGCTCATAAATTTTTTCATGGACCTTTATTTTACTTCAATTAATTTTTTTTTTAATTTTATCATTAAAAAATAATACTCCATTAATTTTTTAAAATTTTATTTTTTTATTTTACTCCAATTGATATTTATATTTCTCTTTTTAATATTATTTTTTAAATTTATTTTTCTTCCTATTTATCATTTGTGTTTTAAATGATAATTTTTTTCACGTACTTTCTTTTTATGCCACAAATAATTATTCTAAAATTTTAATGTCTAATAAAAAAATTTTAAAAATAATAGTATTAATTGTTTTTTTAAGTATTAAATAGTATAATAATAATTTGTTTTAAAAAATAAAACTCTAATCTCTCTTAGCACCAAGTGTTCAATTCAATTGATATTATTTTACTTTAATTAATTGTTGTATAATTTTCACCTTATCCTTTCAAAATTTTACTTCATTCCTTACAAATTTCACTTCGTTTTACATTGTTTAATTATTTTTTTCATTCGAACTTTCATTTTTTAATCACTTTATTTTAAATTTTTATGAATATTATTTTTAGTTTATAAGTGTTATGATAACAGTTGATAAGTATTATGGTATATTATTAGTTAATATGCAGTACTGTACGTATTAGTTCATATACAATATAATATTAGTTTATATTGGTACAAGTTCTAATATTTTCGAGTTTCGAGTTCACATACTTTATGGTATTAGTTCAAATATAATATAGTATCAGTTCATATATTGTATAGTACGGAGTATTAGTTAACATACTCTATGGTATTAGTTCAAATATAGTATAATATTAATTTACATATTATATAGTATTAGTTAACATACTCTATGGTATTAGTTCAAATATAGTATAATATTAATTCACATATTGTATAATATTAATTCACATATTGTATAATATTAGTTCATATATTAAATAATATTTTTATACCCACATTAATCTCTAGTACTATACAATATATTAACTAGTACTATACCATAGGCGTACTAATATTATATCGTATTTAAACTAATATTACATTTAACAAAAAATAAATAACTTAACGCATTCATAATTCCAGGCATACCTGTAAATTAATACATCAATATTAAAAGATTGATATTAACTAACTAGTAAGAAGAACAAAAGTGAAAATGAATCACATTGAACACACAATTCAATTAATAGATACAATCACACTCAATAAACATATGAATGCATCAACTCGGCGATGACCACAAAAAAAATAATAAAGCTGATGCAATATTATGCTGGTTTCTTCCCCAATTCTCCACTCATTTAAGTTTCTAAATATAAATTTTATTTTTCAATTAGATTATGTTATTAATTAGTCTTAAAAAATAATTTATAACTTTAAAAAACTTGTAACAAACCAGATATCATTGTAGAAATAATGAAGACATAACAAAATAGTTTTAGTTATTATAAATCAG
Organism: Galeopsis tetrahit; assembly: GCA_963675135.1. Lineage (NCBI taxonomy): Eukaryota > Viridiplantae > Streptophyta > Magnoliopsida > Lamiales > Lamiaceae > Galeopsis > Galeopsis tetrahit. Next base: position 17,410,345 of record OY776127.1, on the reverse strand, counting down.
AATAAAGCTAGAAAGTGAGCATGTCATATTCATACATTTATACCCAAATTAGAAAAGAAATTGAATTTTTTTAGTTTAGTTTTTGTATTTTTTCCTAAATTTTGGTCATTTTAAAAAAAAAAAAGCTGAAATTTTTATTTAATAATTTTATTTTTGAGTTTTATATTTTTTTTCAATATTTTTTTATATTCTTTATGTTTTTATATTTATTTTTTGAAAGTTAAAAAAATAGAATAATATTTGACTGATTCATTGGTGATTCGATAGTGGTGTATAATTATAATTTTAATGAGTTGTATTTTAATTTAATTGATAAAATGGTAATATAGTATTTTACATGTATTTTTCTTTTAAAAAAATTGGGGGTGAAATTAATAAAAAAGAAGGTAAATAACTAATAGCCCATGTAAAAAATTGGCTTTAGTTACATGTATTTAACTTGTACACATATCATACATGTAACTCGTACACATAAGTAATTGTCAAATTTTAAACAATGATCTATTCTGAGATTTAATTATCTCATTATCATCTTATTTAGGAAAATTACATGAGCATTACCAACTTTTAATAGATATTTCTAAAACACCTGACATGTTGTTATGATTATTAATTAAAAATTGACTAATTGAGATAATTCAACTAATTAGAGCTCCATTATCTCATTATCATTTTACTAGTAGGACACCCGTGCTAGCGCACGGCCTGATATGTTGAAAAAATGTCACGATATTTTAAAATTTAAATATTATTTATAATGTGTATTAATTTTATAGTAATACCACTAACTTATATTAATATATATATATTAATTATCATAAGTAAAAAAATAATTATTGCTTACTAATATTTATAATACTAAATCGAATTTATAAAAATAATAAAATAAACCTTGATAAGTTGTACATACGTTGTTAAATTATTAATCTTAAAATTTTGTTACATTGATGTCTTATACTATATAAATTTAAACTTAGCATACAAATAAATAAAATTAATTAATAATTAAATATATGTATATTTATGATACAACAAAATTGTTAAATCACTATAAAGATATTACACAATTAAATAATGAAATAATCTAAAATTAATACTCCATAATAATGACTATAATAAATAAGTAACTTAAAACTTATCAAACTTAAATATTAAATTATTATAAAATTATACATTCCTAAAAACTTCATGAAACACTACGTTCTTTGTGATATTACAATCATGATTGATGTCATGACATAATAGGGTATTCAAACCACGACGATTTTTTATTCTAGATATAACTACATATAATTGACCATGACTAAATACAATTTAAAAAAAAAAAAAAAAAACAAACACCTACGTTAGAAAATTATTGCCCCTGACTTTTATTAATAGTCATAGCATATGACACAATCAACGGAAATTGTCTACGTTGAAACTTGAAAGACAATATATGGTCAGAAGGTGTCAATGTAAGTCGCGGTATCAATACCATTTGTCCTCAACTATTTCTAGTTAGAATCTTAGCTTCAAGAACTTTATCATCCAACCTAGTTATAACCAACTTAACAATAGAAAAAAAATATTATAGATAAAAAAATTGCAAAGTTTTAAACGATAGAAAATAAAAAAATAAATAGAGAAAAAGTTACTAAAAAAATGACACAAACCTGGTTCCATTGCATAGCCATTCAAGTGATCTATATTTCTTAATAACATTACCGGCGTTCCAACTTTCAAATTCAATTCATGATCCGTACACGAGAACACTTCAAACTATTAAAAAATTCAGGAGTATGGACATTAGCCAAATTATCAACATTCAAATCAGACCTGCAAGGACTGTCAGAGCTCAAATAAGTACACGATTCCTTTTCATTTAACCGAATAATGTGCTCATTTATTGACCTAACAACATCCAACGTGGGCGCAAGAATAACTCTACTTTGTCAATAGTATTGACCATCCATCATATTCTTAAAATCAGGATAAATGCTATCAACAATAGTAGAAATCGAATCATCACCACACTTTACAAAATTTGTACATCACATCCGTACTCAACTTCTTTTCCTATAGTACCATCTCCAATAGGTGTTATCCATTCAGAAAAAGAATGTAATTCATGTAGAAGTTCATCAAATCTCAAGTTTTGAAGCCTCATGTTCTTAGTGAGTTTCAGAAGAGTACAATCATTCCACAAATTAGATGAATTGATAGTAGCATGAACGATATCCTGCCTAGATCCTTTCGAAATAACGGGTAATATCTAACGAAAATCACCTCCAAGTACAACAGTCTTATCGCAAAAGGCAGTTCAGATGGCAAAGGATTTGTGAGCTGCAAAATATCCTTCAAAGTGGTATCATCAAGAGCCTCAATACAATATCTTTTAACCATTGACGCTTCATCCCATATTATAAGATCACATTTAATCAAGAGCTCATCAAGAGGACTTCCTTGAAGAATATTGCATGTAGAATCTTCAGTAACATCAATTGGAATAAAAATTTGGAATGAGCAGTATGCCCACCTTGAAGAAGGAGTGAAGCTATACCACTCGAGGCTACATGAATTACAATCTTGCCTTTAGACCTCAAACATGCTAACAAAGTCTTCCTTATGAAAGTTTTGCCTATTCCATCATATCCATAAAAAAAACACTTGTACACACCACGTTGTTTATCACTAAGTTTGCTAATTAAATCCTCATACTCTAACTTCAGAGCAGACTTGTTGTATGTAAAATCATTCAAAATCAATCTATTTCTAGACGAAAAGTTCAGATAATGTTTAACCACCGGCATTCCTTCAAAATCTTGCAAAGACTTACCAAGATTTCGCAACATATTATCAATTTTTATTAAACAACAACTCTTGATTTCATCATCTGTCATCCTAAATTCTATAAGAAATTACAGTTAAAAATATATCAGTTAATTATGATCAAATAGATTAATATATATTTATTTCATAAGTCAAAGTGTGATAAATTTATGCAAAGTAATTGAAATTTAGAGTTGCATATTAATTTAAAGTAAATTTAACTGAAATTTAGAGCTGCATCTCTTAGAATTTTGATAAATTTATAGAAAGTAAATCACATGAAACAATATAATCAATCATAGTTTTCAGTAAATCCAAAATAATTTAAAGTAATTAATTGATCAACTAACTTAAAATGACTTGCACATTAGTAAGATGAATAATTATAATGCAATTAAATTAAGAAATGAAATAATTAAACATACTTGAAAAATGCATAATTATCCGCCTATTATAAAGAAATATCATTAGAGAGATGTCTCCAACACTTTTTCAAAACATCATAAGGTCGACCCAACAAACCAGATGTTAGTAGTGTAACAAATAAAGATCCCAACGAACCTAACGCACAGTCAAATATGTTGAAAAATGTCATAACATTTTAAATTTTAATTATTTTTTATAATGTATTTATTTTATAATATCACTAACTTATTTTTTTTAATCTATATTAATATTTATTATCATAACTATACCATTAATTATTTTTTACTATACTACATCAAATTTTAAGAAATACGGAGTAATAATATTTAAAGTTTTAAGATTTTGCAAATATATTTTTTAGATTAAATTATTATGGCTTAAAAAGTTAGTTAAATTGATATATTATACTCTCATCATCCCGTAATTCCTTGCACATTTTTTTTTATTGGAACATTTCAAGATTATTTGCATACTTTTAATATGGAAATAATCCACAAAATTAATACCTTCACAACATCATTTAATTTTAAAATATCACTCATTTTATACCCACGAATTTCCATGCATGCACCCCACTAAATCATATTTACACCTTAGTAAATCACCAAAAATATCATTTTTCATAATTATTTGCACACTTTTTTTATTGGGACGTCTCAAGATTATTTCCATACTTTCAATATTAAAATAACCTACAAAATTAATACCCTTACTAACATAATTTTATTTTTAAAATTGTCACCCATTTTGAACCCACATATCCCCATACACCTCACTAAATTACATTTACACCTAAGTAAATCACTCAAAAAATTCTTCATTTATTTGATCCCACAACATGTTAAATTTAATTTTATTAAAAAGTAAGTCAGTATGCAAGTCATCACGGTACGGAGGAAGTATATAAAATCAATGTCTAATATATTGACATGAAAGTATATTTATTATATGACAAAATTATTAAATCATTATAAAATATTAAACAGTAACATAATAATTCAATAAGAAATAAATTACATTGGTATTTAAATAATGCAATAATTTAATATCAACAATAGTATAATGAAAAATAAAATCATGAAAAATATTGTGAAACTTAAATATTACTACTAAATTATTATAAAATCACACATACCTAAAAACTTAACGAAACACTATATTTTATGTTATATTACAATCACGATTGTTGTCACGACATAATAAGATTTCTAAATCATGATCTTTTTTTTTATCGGACCGGGATATAGTTACATAAAATTGACTATGATTAAATACAAGCTTCTAAAAAATTCACCTACATAAGATAATCATTGTCCCTGATTTTTATTAATAGACATATCATATGAGTCATATGACACAATCAATGAAAATAGTATGCGTTGAAACTTGAAAGACGATATAAAATTAGAAGGAGTTGATGTAAGTCTCGATATCAATGTTAATTGTCCAACACTACTTATAGTTATAACCTTAACTTCAAGAACCTTGTTACTCAACCCGATTATAACCAACCTACACATAGAACAAAATATTATATTATGAATTTAATTTATAAATAAAATAAATGCAAAATTTGAAACGCTAGGAAAAAAATTAAAAAAAAATATGACACAAACTTGTTTTCATTGCACAAGCCCCTTGAATGATATATATTTCTCAATAATATCACAAGTGTTCCAACTTTCAAATTCAGTTCATGATCAAGTACACACGAATACTTCAAACTATTCAAAATTCAGGAGTATAGACATTAGACAAAATATCAACATTCGAATCAGATTTGCAAGGACTGTTAGAGCTCAAATAAGTATGTGACTCGTTTTCATTTAAATGAATCATGTTCAAATTTATTGACCATACAATATGTAATATAGGTGCAAGAATAGCTCTACTTTGTAAATAATCATGATCATCCACCATATTCAAAAAATTAGGATAAATGTTATTAACATAGTAGCAATCAGATCATAACCACCTTTCAACAAAATATTCTCAGGAATTTTTACATCACGCTCATACTCAATTTATTATCATATACTACCATCTTCAATAGATCATGTTTTCCATTCAAAATAATTTTTAAGTTCATGTAAAATTTCATCAACTCCAAAGTTGTACAACCTCACGTTCCTTGTAAGTTTCAAGAGAGTATAATCATTCCACAAATTATGGCGTGAACGGTATTCTTCTTAATTCCTTTTGGAATAAAGGGTAATATCTGACGAAAATCACCTCCAAACATAATATTCTTACCACCAAAAGGCAATTCAGATGACAATGAATTTGTGAGCTGCATAATATCATTCAAAGTGGTATTGTAAAGCCTCAATACAATATATGTTCACCATTGGAGCTTACTCTTATATTATAAGATTATATTTTATTAAGAGCTCGGCAAGAGCACTTCCCTAATGAATATTGCATTTAAAATCTTTAGAAGTATTAATTGGAATGTCAAATCTGTAATGAGCACTATGTACACCGAAGAGGAGTGAAGATATACCACATGTTGTTACATTAATTATAATCTTATTTTGACCTCAAACATGCAACCAAAGTCTTCCATATAAAAGTTTTTCTTGTTACACCATATTCATAAATAAAAAACACATCACTCTCATCAGACTGAATGGACCTAATAACTATTATATTATGCACACCATGTTGTTCGTCACTAAGTTTGCTAATTAAATGTTCACACTCTAATTAACTTTAACTTTGATCTATTCGAAGCAAACTCATTCATAATTCATCTATTTCTAAAAAAAATGTTTGGATTGTAGTTTTCCATATATAAGCATATGCCTTCAAAATCTTGCAAAAACTTACCAAGATCCCGGAACATACTATTAATTTCTATCAAACAACAACTCTTGATTTCATCATTAGTCATCCCTAATTCTACATGAATTAAAAAAAAAACATATGTCCCTTATTAGACTGTCCCTTTGAGTTTGGCTCAAAAAAGTTATTTATTAGTATTATAAGAGGAAAAATAACTTTTTGTTGAGAATGTATTAGTCAATTAAGGAGAGTATATTTGTAAAAAAAAAGGGATGATTTTAAGTAAAAAAAGTAATGACATTTGATGTAATTTTGAGATATCTGAAGAAGATAATTGAAAATAATAAAATAATTTTATTATTATTTTAGGAAGGGACAATCTAATAAAGGAAAAATCGAAATGAAAAAAGAGCAATCTAATTAGGGTGGAATGAAGTATTAGTTAATTATGTTAAAATAAATTAATATAAAATATGATTTTTCATAAGTAAATGAGTGATAAATTTATACAAAACAGTTGATATTAATTTTAAACTGACATCTACACTTAATATGATATACAAGCATATAATAAATCATATATTAAAGTTTATGTAGTCCAATAAGTTGGACTCTTTTTAGTTTTGGTCCAGACGTTTTACACATTTTGAATTCCCATTAAATAACTTTAAAAAAAAAATTAATTGGTCCATCAACCTGCTATTGTAGGTCACCTATCAGATCAATATACATGTGACATTCTGTTGGTCCCAAAGTTGAGTTAATAATATTGAGTAAGCTAGTGAAAATGTCTAGAGGGGAGGGGTGAATAGACTTTTCAAAAATCTTTCAATATATCAGAATACACAATGCGGAATAATCAGATTACTAATGAGCCCAAACAGATTTATACTCAACTTTTATCTTGATCTTTATCTTTGTTAATTCTTAATGTTCTTGATTAAACAATTCAAACAAATAACAAACAGAAAATGTAAAGAACACTGAATTTTATAGTGGTTCGACAAATGTCTACATCCACTCTCACAATCCCAGTTGTGATGTTTTATTACTCTTCTTGAGCTTCTTGTGGCTTAAAGTCCCAAGATTAAGACTTTGATCTTTTCGATTATACCTCCAGGTATATCTTCGATCTACTAGTAATTCTACAAGTAACTAGCACACTTGTTTTACAAAATACAAACTTAAACTTGAAAAGTAAAACTTCTCTTTGAATAGCCTTTGATTCTTCTCTTCAATTCAGTGGCTCTTCTTCTTCTTCAATCTCCTTCAACTCTGCGAGTTTTTCCTTGTAGACTTGCTCTTTGAATTCTCTAAGATCAGTAATTGCTCAGTAGTCTTCAGCAGTAGGAGATCATACAGTATTTATAGAATTTAGTATGACAGTTAGCAGTTTGTGAACTAACTCTCAACTAACTCTAAAACTGTTTTTGTAACTTCTTCTTGTAACCGACTTTGTAACTTCCTTCTTATTCCAAGTCAGCATATCTTCAATAAATCTTCAGTTACACCCTAAATAAGCTTTCCAAACTTATTCTTCAATTTCAACAAATCAGCACAGTAACTTACTGTTCTGATTTTTACTGTTCTTAGTCAGTCAGCACAGTAACTTAAAACTGTTCTGTACTTCTCCATAATTCTTCTAAGCTTCTCTTCAACTCTTCTTTGAAGTCTTCTGAGTCTTCATTAGTCTTCTGATCTTCTTCTAATCTAGTGTTCTAAATTACTGTTCTAAACTTTTACAATGTTGAATACAAATAGAATACAACTTTACATATATAAAACCTATCTATACATCAACTGAACTATATACAGATGAGTATATCTAAGTCCTATACTATAAGCTGTCTATACAATACAAAACATCAGCTTAGTTCCTAACAGTTCATATATCAGATCAGTAACCAATAAGATCAGTAACTCATGTAAGTTCAATCACTTCCATATAAGATCAGTAAACACTAAGATCAATAATCATTTTAAGATCAGTAACTTACATATAAGATCAGTAAGCACATAAGATCAGTAAGTATATAAGATCAATAAGTATATCAGATCAGTAACTCAGATTTCAAATATCTCATATAAGATCACTAAAATTATTCTCAGTTTCCATACTCAGATCAGTAATCTTATTCCATATGACTCAGTTAAGATCAGTAACTTATTTCACTTAGTATTAAGATCAGTAATCTCAATTTAAGTTTCTCATCAGATTAGTAAGCTTATATTCAGATGACTTAGTTAAGATGACTTAGAACCACATATATTACTAACTTTAAGTTGTTTTTTGCCATCAAAACATACTTTCATCAACTAGAACATTGTTTCAAGGATTCATATCCCAACACATTCTATTTGACTATCCTTGTACATTGTATATTTTTTTCTAATTGGAGAGCTAATTGTTTTTTCAAATAATTAATTAGTTAAGTTAAAAAGTATTTTAAATATAATTTACTATTTATTTTATATTATCTACTATTTTAATTAATATTCATATTTTTCTGAATTAATAAATATAAATAAGTCTTTAACTAATATGAAAAAAACACAATTAGAAAAGAAAATGTCACAAGTTACAAAAAAATGAAAGAAAAAAAATTCACATATATTGACTTGATAGGTGACTTGAGATAGCAGGATGGTGGACCAATTTCAAAATTTAGACAAAGTCGTTATTGGATGGATTTAAAAAAACTATTGCAAATTACATTGAAAAATTTAAACAAAGTTATTGGATCGAATTTAAAAACTATAATGCATCTGAAATAATATAAAAAGAGTGCAACTTATGGGATTGAAAAAACTTCAGTCCCTATTATTTATCATATATTTCATTTATTGGTTTTCATACATTATGATAACATAATTCAATGCAGATCATAAAAAGATGTCATACTCTGTTTGAAGCCACTACGATTTCCGTATTTCAGATTATTTGATTGACGGGGTCTGACATCTACATGAAGCGTTTATGCAAGCTTTTCAATTTATGATGGATGACATTTTGGGATATACGTGTGGATTGGGTAGGGATCTGCGAGTTTTTTCGAAAGCATTGCATGAAAACGTCACGACGAAATTATCATATGACAAAATTCGTCTACATTATCTAGTGGTTAATCGGGGTGTCTGGTTATGGGCATGTTACATTCCTCTGCGGCGATCGATGGTCCTTTAGAGAGCAATTCATGGAAAGCTCCTAACCTGGGATAAAGTATTGCAAGCATGTTTTGCTGGTCCTAATATATGTGTGTTTTGTAGGGCACATGAGACTATGGATCATTTATTTGGTGCTTGTCCTGATTTCTTGTTTACTGTCTCTAAAATCCGGGATTTATATATAAAGGGATTTTTTTAGTTCTTTAACTTTACCACATTTTGATTTTAGTCCTATTAACTTCTAAATTTTGATTTATGTCAAGAAATTAAACTTTTTCAACTTTTTTGTCTTGTGACCTGTTATAGTAGGTAAAAGTAATTTAATATAAATAAATATATACTTAATGAATTTGAAAAATATATAAAATTTGTTTTTAAATAAAGCAATTATTAGCATGTATCAATACTCATTATAAGATTGGCCATTTAATTAAATAATTAATTATTATAAAATAAAAATTAATATACAATTTTTTTTTATTTGACCATTTTATACAAAATATAATTTTTTTTATATAAAATTGTCAAATAAAATAAAAATGTGTGTTAATAAATAATAATAAAAATTATAAACCAATAATTAATTAATAGGACATTGTGGTTAATTTATGATGAAACTACACTCATGAATTCAATGTACTGGTGGAGGAAAACGATAAATTAACATGAAAATAAACTATTATAAACTATCATAAATTGCGCTCTCAATGTATATTTTGTAACTATTGTAAAATGATATTAATATACAATGGAGGAAAACGACTATATAACAATCAATTAACAGGAAAACATGATTGCTTAATATGAGGCATTGAACATGTGAATAAAATTGAAAACTCACACTGCAATTCAATTCAACCACACAAATTTTAGCAGATGGCCAAATTTTCAATGCTATAAATTGACTGCATTGGAAAAAAACTAATATTGACTAAAAATTTAAATTGTACTAAGATGGTTAAAAATAACAATAATTAACTAAAATATTGACAAAGAAAAAACATTGACTAAAATTTTAAATTATTAATAAAATGGTTTAAATAGTTTAACTATATAAGATGATAAAAATTACTTGATTACTTTTTTAAAATGAAATAAATTCACATATCTTAAAATTAATAAAAATGATTAAAAATTATAATTCAACAAACTTGAATTCCGCAATAACCATAAACATACAATAAGAACTTTAAAAATATTATATTGAATAATTAAATCTCATCAATAATTGCGGATATCATTAATAAATGCGAGAATATTTGGGAGTACAATTAGCAATATTTAAGGATTGGTTACAAAATAATTTAATTGAGAAGAATTAAGATTGACTACAATTTTAAATTATTACTAAGATGGTTGAAATAGTTTAACTAATATGATAAACATTAATTGACTATTTTTTTAAAAATAAAATAATTTCACATATCTTCAAATTAATAAAAAAAAATTAAAATCTAACAAACTTAGATAACAATAAGAAACCATAAAAAATAAATTATACTATAAAAAATAATTAAGAATTTAAATAAAAATAGAATTAATTGATAAATATAAATATTGGCTTTTTTTAGGGTAATATAAATATTGATTTAAATTTGAAATTATATTTAAAATTTTATTAAATTGATCTTATAAACAATTAATTAAAACTCATCAACAATTGTGGATATAATTAATAAATTAAATCCGAAAGTATTTGATGGTAAAATTAGAAATATTTAAGGAATCAATTACAAATTAACTGAATTGGAAAAAAACTAACATTGACTAAAGTTTTAAATTATATATTTTTAAAATAATAAATTTATTATATAATTATTTTAAATTTCAAATTAAATTATGATATTAATTTAATTTTAAATTGAGTTTAGTTATGAAAATTATATAAATATAGTATCTTGAAATTATTAATTGTAGTCTTGATATAAAAATGAAGGTTAGTAACAATGACATCATAAAAAATGAATTGATATAAAATAAGTCAATTAATAAGTAAAATTAATTTGTATAATCATAATAAATTAATTAATCACTTTGGTCTTTATGCCTAATCTATAAGTAAAATGAATTGATATAATTATAATAAATTAATTAAGTCACGGATTTTAGAACAAAATTACATTAAAAAAAAGGGTCAACTAAATGTTACTTCAACTTTGACTATTCATAATCAATAAGTAAATTTGAGGTGTGAAACTTTAGGCAAAAATATTTAATAAAAATAGGATAATTACATACTATTAGTTAAAGACATGCCTAAATTTCATACACAAATTAAATGTTAATTAAACACGCCACTTCCACTATCTATCTCACACTACGTACATTTTTAACTTTTTATATTAATATTAATTGTAAATTACACTTTAATTTTTTCATATGATATCTATAATGTACACTATGGTAAAATATAATAAAATACTTGTTTTAAAAGAAATTCTTAAAATACAAATTCATTAATTTTATCATAAAAAAGAATTTAAAAAATTAACGTATACTGGAATGCAAAAATTATTTTAAAACACAAATTAAATAGGATAACAATCATATAATGCATATTATAATATTGCAAAAAATATTTATTGTGTATTAAAACAATCGATGCATTATATGAACTAAAAAAAATATATAAACAGTAAATACATAAAATTTAATGAGCAATGAGATATTTTGATTGAATATCTTCGAATGAATAATGTACAAAAACTATAATAGAGAATACATAAGAATCGTAAAAATTAGAGAAAAATATCATAAATTAAATAAAACTCGCAACTAAAATATAGACTAATCAAATTAGATGAAATATTGAAAAATAACAACATACATATAGAGGTTGCATCGCAAATTGATAAATAAAAATGAACATATATATAGTGGAATCAACAATATTCAAAATATAATTACTCGAAAGAAATTGAATTAAAATACATTTTAAACATCAATGTTAAGATAAAAAAATAAATTCGCTATCTATTACAATTGGAGAGATCAAACATCAATGTTAAGATAAAAAAGTGAAGAACGATAAATCTCTTCAACAAAGATATGTTCAAAAGTACTAACTAATCTAAATGAATGATACACCTCTTCAACAAAGATATATATATGGAGAATTTATAAACAAAGATAGATATCTTGATGACATTGACGAAACAAAAATCTTCAACAATTATTTAGATCTTGATGAATACAAATGAAAATATACAACAAACCTTCAAATCTATACAAAAATCTTCAAATACAATTTTGACTATTATGCATATCTACATCTTTCAGAATAATAAATTTAAAATTTACAAAAAAGTAATTCGAACTTAATAAGAACCGAATAGAAAATAGAGAAGTGCGGTGATGAAAATGAACAATGCAATGATGGGTATAAATAGCCTAAAAAAAAAAAACTGTTCCTATAATTATGCTTTTGATCCTAAGGTCTAGATTTCATCAAAAAAAATAAACGGTCAATATGAAGTAGGATAAAATGATAATTTAATGACAATTAGAGTTGTCAAACCTACCATTATTAGCAAAAACAAAATTGAACGGTTAAGATGAAGTAGATAAGATTAGATCAACGGTTCACAAACTTTCCCGCCAAAATTAAAAATGGAAATCGTAGGTGTATTATATTAGTATAGATTTAGAAAAATTACATGAGCATTACTAACTTTTAATAGATATTTCTAAAACACATAACATGTTATGATCCCCTAAAAAAAATGTTGTTATAATTATTAATTAAAAATTAACGAATTGAGATAACTCAACTAGTTAGAGCTCGGTATCTAATCTTGATACTGTAGTTTGAATTTGAGTTTTGGGGAATAATTAAAATATATTACTCCCCAGATATAAGGGACGAATTAGTAGAGGGCCACGGTTATACGCACACACGGCCTTATTGATGACAAACATCGTGATTTATTTTGTAAATTAGTTACATATAAAATGTCAGTTCTACTTGCCCCCACCATCACCACCATTTCTCCTAGCCCATTTCAGCTCTCAATCATATAATCCAAAATGAAATTTTTCAAAAAAGAACAAATATAAAAAAAATGCCCAATCAAAATATATCATCCAAGACATTAAGGCTTAAACTCGTTCAACCAGGGTAAAAAAAAACACTTTTGAAAGAAAAAAAAAAACGAAAACTGTACCAACTCTCGAAAAATAAATTTGAAAAAAATAACAAAATTTTAAAATGACACAAATTTTGAAAAAAGACCAATATATTATAGAGAAACAATGAATTACGAAATTATATTTTCATTGAGTGAATGTAAAGAATTACATGAGGGAGTATTTATAGATACAAAACATATCTAATATATATCTCAAATCTAGGTTAATAAGGAAAGTTAACATAAACACAATATATAATATATATGAAATATATTATATATCCAATACGCCCCCTCAAGATGGAGCACCGTAGGAGAGTCCAATCTTGATCATAAGCAATTGAAGACGAGAGGGGAAGCAAAGCAGACCGGGCTGCGAGGGATTGAGATGCGTGTGCCAAAGAAGATGGCGTCGCGAGCGGTTGTTCAGGCCGAGGAGGGATTGTATACCGGCGGTTGCTTGGAGTTCAACCAAAATTGATTACCGTGAGAGGGTTGTAACCGGGAGTTTTGATCGGTGTTGGGTGCCGAGCAACGGTTAAGGGTGGTAGTCAGGAGTTTGGACGACGCCGGGCGTCAAGCAACGACTATAGGGGAGGGTTGGATCGAGGTGGCACCCATCAATTTTCTTCGCCGGATCTGCCATGGGAGGATGAGAGTTTGCAGCGGTGAAGGAAGTTGGGTGGGTTGATCGTAGAAGGCACGCTACAGAGTGGGTTACAATGATGGTAAGTGAATTCAAGAAGAAGGGAAAATGATAACCACCTGGGAGTTTGTTGCAACCGCTGAAGGTGATCGGCGGTTGGGAGGGATAAGGGGGTAGTTGAAGGGGGAAGAAGAAACTTGTCTTCTTGAGGTTGGGGTAATTGTGGATTTTGTACGACAAGAACATCGAACAACAATTACGAGGAAGAAGAGACGTGTCTTCTTGAGGTTGGGGTAATCGTGAGTTTTGTACGACAAGAACGTCGAACAACGATTATGGGGAAGAGGAAACTTGTCTTCTTGAGGTTGGGGTAATCGTGAGTTTTGTACGACAAGAACATCGAACAACAATTACGAGGAAGAAGAGACGTGTCTTCTTAAGGTTGGGGTAATCGTGAGTTTTGTACGACAAGAACGTCGAACAACGATTATGGGGAAGAGGAAACTTGTCTTCTTGAGGTTAGGGTAATCGTGAGTTTTGTACGACAAGAACATCAAACAACGATTACTAGGAAGAAGAAACTTGTCTTCTTGAGGTTGGGGTAATCGTGAGTTTTGTACGACGAAAAACATCGAACAACGATTACAAGGGTTTATGTGGAATCGAACCCAGGATATTTGGGCGTGAGCCTTTAGGCTCTGATACCATATAGAGAAACAATGAATTACTAAATTATATTTTCATTGAGTGAATGTAAAGAATTACATGAGGGAGTATTATATCTCAAATCTAGGTTAATAAGGAAAGGCAACATAAACACAATATATAATATATATGAAATATATTATATATCCAATATATATCGGCACAAAATTTCGAATGAAAGAAAAAATATCGGCAAAAAGTTGGGACATGGATAAAATATCGAAAAAGTAACAGATGAGCAAAAAAAAAAATTGAAAACAACTCTTAGAGATCCAGATTGGAAAAAGAAAACGAAAAAAATAGAATGGGACGACAATACCTTTTTGCGAGGCGAATGAAACGGCAGGGATATAGACGAGACAGTGCAAGGAGATGGACGCCGACGGAGGAGATCGACGGCAGGGGTGGTGAAGGTGGAGGAAATGTATTTTTCTGTGGTTATCGACGACAGGGGAGGACTGAGGAGTGGTGCGTGGCAATGGCGAAACGCGGAGGAGCGACGGTGAGGCTTGGGGTGGAGGGGTGCGAATGATCGTCGACAAAATGCGACCTGGAACGGACAACAAAGTTGTGGGCGACGTCGCAAGGGAGGAGACAAGGCGGCATTGCAAGAGCACGACCGATATTGATAAAATTAGGGTTTAGAGGTAAAATAGTACCCCCTCGGTCCAATTTAATTATTCTCATTTTACTTTTTTGGTTGTACAATTCTATTATGCTCATACCCTTTTTTGAAACAATACTATTCATACTATTTTATTTCCACCCTCTTACCATCACTTATTTATCCACTTTATCATTCACTTTATTCATAAACAATCATTTATTTATAAATGGACCCCACAATACTGCATCATACCCTCAACTTATCTACTTTATGAATAAACTAATCAATATTCATTAAAACTCGTGCCCGGAGAAGTGGGCATAATAAAATTGGACAGAGGGAGTATGTAGGATCTTTCACGGTGTGTATTCATTCTAGGATGGGTGTAGTAAACGAGTGGGTGTCCTCAATAACTCTGTGTGTGTATAGTCGTGGCCTTAGTAAAGAATTCAATTAGGGCAAGGTTATACGCACACACGCGATGGTTGAGCTGGACACCCACCTAAAAAAAATCAAATTGAATTATACGTGAGATGTTCAATATTCCATTTGCTGATTTTTTTTAAAAATGTCCGATGAGTACACCCACTTACATATCTATGGCGAGAAGTGGAAGAGGCGATCAAAAAACGAAAAAAATAACTTACCAAAAAATGAAATACTCACTAATGGGTTCAAGCATGATCGAAAATGGTTGATATTGAGGAAATGACTACTTGTGGGGTGCTAAACACGCATTTGTAAGTTTTTTTACTTGTTTTGAAACTATTGTTTTGTGAAAGTTCATGAGTTTTTTTATTTAGGGTTTAATACTTTTAGAACAGTGTTGACGCCATTTACATTGGCGTCCTAAGATCAGATCTGATTTGAGTGACAACGTGTAGGAAAGGATGTCGTTTTCGTTGGCGTCCCTACGGGGGAAACAACCTTTGTGTCCGGATCAGTGGGGCAGGTCTTCTGTCAGGGGGAGACGGGCGTCCATTGTCCAGGTCTAGTACTCCTCAATAGTGGGTGAGTTTTGTTTATATAATTTAGAAAGAGTTATTTTTATTGTAAGAGTTTGGAGGCGTGGTTCTTCAAGAATTTGATGATACACAAATAAGGGAAATTCTTATATGCACACTGTGCACCAAACAGGGTTTGGTGCACACGTCTTCCCCTTTCTTTTCTCTCTCACGCCTATTTTCGGCGAGTCTGTTCACTCTAACTTGTCTCATAGTCCGCAATCCCAGCTTCTTCTTTGAATTAATTATTCATTTGCCCAGAATTTTAATGATGTTATCGCAAATCAGATCGAAAGGGAAGCGTCAATAAATTTGGGGCTTTTGTTACTGTTGTTGAGACTAGTCTGCAGTGGGTAGCTTCGTCGGGATTGGTGAACGGAAAAGGTAGAACAGAGAAACGGGAAGATGAATGAGGATTTCGATTTAATTATTTTTCGCACAATTCATTTTGAGGAACATCTTAGGTGTTGTCGTGGTGAAGAAATTCAGCAACGGTGGAGGATGAAGATATGATCAACACCATTAAGTGTGTAAACTTCCCTTTCAATCAATTTTTTTGATTAACTTCACAAATGTATCAATTCATAAGTATGTTTCTAATATTTTTTTTAATTGCGGTTTTAAGGAAGGTGATTTGGGTACTATATCGCTGGGGATTTTGTATGTATTGTTTGCGGTTTTCTCTATGGTTGCTAAGTTGTTGGTGAAGAAGATTGGAGAGAAGAATGCTTTGGTGCTTTGGTGCAATTTTTATTATTGAAAAGTGGTTATTTTTTTACTGAAAAGTGTAATTTTTATTATTGAAAAGTGGTAACTAAAAAGTGTTATTCGTATTATTGAAAAGTGGTGGATTTTGATATAGAAAAGTGGTAATTTTTGTTACTAAAAAGTGGTAACTATAAATATTGAAAAGTGTAAATTTTGTTACTGAAAAGTAGTAACTATTATTAATGAAAAGTGGAAATTTTGTTACTGAAAAGTGGTAACTATTATTAGTGAAAGTGGAAATTTTATTATTGAAAAGTGGTAACTATTATTATTGAAAAGTGAAAATTTTGTTACTGAAAAGTGAAAATTTTGTTAGTGAAAAGTGGTAACTATTATTATTGTAAAGTGAAAATTTTGTTATTGAAAAATGTTAACTATTATTACTGATTTTTTTTTAATAAAAATGGTATTATTATTGTAAAGTGGTAATAATTTTTTTTTAATAAAAATAGTATTTAAAAAATTAATTACTGTAAAGTGGTACTAAATTTTTGGTAATTAAAAAATAGAGTTCACAAAGTTTTGAACTCCTAACCTCATACATAACTTGGATTTCAGTAACCATTACCCTAACAATTTATTTGTTTTATCCTCAAAAAAAAAAAAAAACAATTTATTTGTTTTTAATTTTTATTTTTCCTAATTTATAAGAATTGACATGTGCACAACTCTTTTGATATTAGTGTTCTAACAACGGAGTTCATGTTATCCCATCTGGTTGCATAATACAACACTTGATTGTTATTGCATATTTTTATTATATATTGTATTTTTGCAACCTATTAAATGATAAAGAAAAGAATGTAAAAACAAGGATCATGATTATTTGCACCCTCGAAAATAATTTGTTCACCGCTCCCTTCAGTTTACCACCCTCTACATAAGTTCAATCCTCCGCTTACCCAAACTGCGACTTAAATGCTCGTCTCTCGTTATCCCACGCCAGTTACGGAGTCAAAAAATTTGGTTGGGGGACCAGAATAAAATTACTTTATTAAAAACGTAATAGACACCAGGACGGACTTATGTATATGCCAAGGGGGGCCATGGCCCCCTAACCTCACACCACTTATATATATATTTGTTATATGTTAAAATTAAATTTTAATATCTTTTAATTAAATACAATTAATGCTAAATTAATTTAATATATAGTAAATCATTTTAGTAGTGTCTTTATTGCAAAAGTCATCTAAAAAAAATATTTTTACACTTTTAGTATTTATATATAAAAGTGATTATTTTATAGGTGATGCGGCCTAAAAATGTCATCCGATAAGAAGTCGACACGTGTATGGAGGATAGGATAAAAGTGGAAGTATTGGATTATGGAATACTCTCTGGATAAAGAA
The DNA here is from genome assembly GCA_963675135.1 of Galeopsis tetrahit. NCBI lineage: Eukaryota > Viridiplantae > Streptophyta > Magnoliopsida > Lamiales > Lamiaceae > Galeopsis > Galeopsis tetrahit. Next base: position 17,391,950 of record OY776127.1, on the reverse strand, counting down.
TCTCTCCTGAAAGTCCCTCTGGAGGGAGCTCCACTCGGAGAGAAACATCAGGAAGACTTAGTCTTGATATGAATTGGTAGACCGAGAATATAGGAGAACTCCGCAAGAATCGAACTAAGATTGACCAAAGAAAGATTCTTCTCTCCTTCATTGTAGTGGAAAGAGTCCACTAGGGAGAGTGGCCCCGGTCTTTCCGGAAGTGGAGGAATGGAAGACCTTGTCAACCTACCCAGGCTGGGTCCAGGAGGTGGCTCCGAAACAGAAGGAAGCCTTGACTTCCTCTCGGGAGGGAATCTCTATAAATAGGTAAATCCAAAGATGTTTTCAAGTTAGACATTCTGACTTTACAAAAACTGAATATACTGAGATAAAACACCTTTTGAATATTCTTTGAGAACTTGTTTGATAAATCAAGGATCTCGAGATCCTTGTGAGATATTGATAAGCCCTATACTGACTTAGGCATCGGAGTGTCCACGCCGGACTCCCCTCCGGCGTGTTCTTTGCAGGTTCTTGAAGATTTCGAGTGAAGGCAGCTTATTTGGAGTGATTGTACGTGTTCGAAGAGTAGGATATCCAATTCAGAGGACACTCAATCCTCTCGTGCAAATTTTGGCACATCAATAGGTATTTTAGTTGTAAAACTAATCTCAAAATGATTATATTTTAAATGTTTGAGACTATTATTGATAAAGAGATGATCAAATAATGTATAGATGTACAGTATTTGAGAAACCTGATTTTAACATTCCTTTCATCCATGTATAATGTGTTTGTTTCTTTTTGCACCACCGATTTTAATTAATATTGTTTGTTTACGAATAAAATAGGGAATAAAATAGACATGGGTTGGATTGAGTATATTTAAAAAATAAAATAAAAAATATAGGCACAATTTATTGCATAAATATTATTAGTAACTATATATATTACTCCAGTGTTTGGATCCTTAAAAAAATTGGCCCCCCCTAACAACGAGTTCTAGGTCCGTCCCTGATAGACACAAGTGTTACTCAACATAATAATATTATACTTATTAAATAATTCCATTGTAAAGTTGTCAATAATCTCATTCTATATTTCAGAGGAACATTTAGTTGTTTCGATTTAGTACAAACTAATGAGTGTCAAAATTGCTAAAATATTACTAACGTAAAAAACTAAAAAAATTAATTAATAATAACTATTTTTCCTATAAGAACAACATTCAATATTCATGTTTTGATTGAAAATGGTAATAAAACTAATCAGGTAATAATATATATATAATAAACAAAAATAAAAGTTGCAAGGGGGAATATTTTATGTAATGCAATATGTATAGTTAGAAATTTGATAAAGTGGGTGGGCATCTAGTGACCCCTGGGCCCAACGTCCCTTTGTCTATGTCCCACACACCCTCAATTCAAGATTTATTTCATAAAGTTTAGAAATAATTAGGACAAGTTGATTTATTTCAAAAACTGTTAAAAAAAAATCATAATTTATACCGAAAATTCAAAAAATAACCAGTGTACCATAGTCAAAAAAAAAAAAGGAAGCATTTTGAGTAAACATATATTTGTTTCCATGCAAATTTAACTGACTTTTTTAATTATATATTAATGTTTGAAAATTGATTTAACACAATATATGTGTTTGGAACATATTTAATAAAATAAAGTGGAACGTTGTTCGTAATGGTGTCCCTACTTTTAGAACAGTGTTGACGCCATTTACATTGGCGTTCTAAAAGCATATCTGATTTGAGTGTCAACGTGGAGGAAAGAACGCCGTTTTTGTTGGCGTCCCTATGGGGAAACAGTCTTTGTGTCAGGGATCAGTACTGGGGCAGGTCTTCTGTCAGGGTGAGACGCCTTTGGAGAAAGCGTCAATTGTCCAGGTCCACTCATCCAACGTTGAAGATATAGCTTCACTTTGCAGATTTGACTGCCCTCTCTCATTAGCATCCATTATTCAAGCTGGCACGTAAACTCACATCCCTCCTCTTCATTTATATGTAAGCACCCTCACTTCTTTCTTCATATTTCAAATTTCAGTAGCCAAAAAAACTTCTTTTTTTTTTTTTTCCATTGTTCTCAATTTAGAGAAACTCCATTATCCTTAACAGCTTTTTTTTCCATTGTTCGAGATTTCTTGTATTTTCAGGTATTTTAATATTTAATTTATATAATAATTTAACTTATTATCTAATATTGTCTTGATTTTATTTTAAGCTTTGAAGTTGTAATTTTTTCTCTTGCTTTCTTTAATTTATGTTTTAATTTTGCTAATGTGTCTTTTTTTTTTTTTTTTTGAATATACCAGGGTATAAAGATTAAACATTATACAGTACCCTAATACATTGTGGAATGTCATTTTCAACCCAATCGTAAGGTGTTGAAATATTCCAAGCCAATTGAGCAACCGAATGAGCTATCCTATTTTGCTCTCTTGGGATATAATCACAGCTCCATGCCAATTCAGGACGCAACATTGCCCTTATTTTCATAACTATACCATTCTCAATATCTTCAAGGGCATTTGATTGTATTAAAGCTGCAATAGCAGTACTTGAATCCATGTTGAGATTAGTTACCCGCTTCCCAATTCTATAACATTTTCTGAGGCCTAATTCTACAGCATAAAGTTCAGCAGCCACCACAGAACCTGGATTTTTAATCCGCTCTCCCCCTACATACACCAGCCTTTTGTCAACATCAAATAGAGCAAAACCAGTAGCATAGAAATTCAGCTTCGGGTTATAGGCCGCATCAACACAAAGACTAAGCTTCATCCTGTCATTTCCAAATCCACCCATTTTATACCCTATGCCCAAATTATGTTGATCTGAAATGGAATTAATATTAAGAAAATCATGCTAGTAGTCAATAGCCCATTTAACCTCAAATGCACAAATACCCTGACTTTTATCCATTGCCTGCTCCTCCAAATGTGTCCATTTACAACGCTCTTTCCAAATAGCCCATGCAATCACAATCACTGTTAGAAACAAATGCTTGGTATAAATTGATCCAGATAAAGCCTCCAATAATTGAAACAAAGATCCTTTGGCAAACACCTTCAAGGTTCCCCACAAACCTTGCCTTTTCCATACTTTTCGAGCAAAATCATATTGAAACAAGGCATGAATTGTATCCGCAAAAGAGGCACCACAACAAAAACAATGAGGAAGAATAGGTACATGATGCAAATTAAGATTACCTTCTGTGGCCAAAAAACCATGAACCAATCTCCATCCAAAAATTCTGATTTTCGGTGGTACCCTTAACTTCCATATTTTCTGAAATAATTGTTTCATCCTAGTTCTCGTAGAAGAGCTAGTCTGGGTGCCTTTTTGGAGATTATTGTTAACTTCCACAGCTAGTTCATATCCAGATGCAACCGAATAACCCCCCGAGGCTGATTTGGGCCAATATCTTTGATCACCATGTTGTCTCCCCAAAAGCGGAACACGAACGATAGCCTCAACTTCAATCGGTAGAAAGGCTCTGCCTAACAAATCCTCATTCCAGCCATAACTTGGTGTCAAGAAACGAGAAACTAAGGACGCACTCGCAATTCGGGAAAAAATTCTTCCCTCAGCTCCCCCTTGAATCAATCTATCCTTAAAAATATGCACCGTCATTCCATCCCCAATCCGCCACCGAGTTTCATATTCAATAATATTCCTACTCCAAAGCATCGAACTCCAGATGAATGATGGATTCGACCCCAAATTAGCATTCAAAACATCTGTCTCTTTAAAGTAACGAGCTTTGAACAACTTACTAACCAATGAGTCGGGCCGCTGCAAAATCCTCCACACCTTCTTCGCTAAAAGTGCTTTGTTAAAAACAACCATGCTACGGAAATTTAAACCTCCTTCTTCACGGGATTTGCACAATACCTGCCATCTTGTCCAATGAACTTTGTTGCACTCTTGCGAAGAACCCCACCAAAATTTAGCAATCAATTTCTCAATGTTCGTGCACACCGAAACGGGAATACGGAAACAAGACATAGCGTAAGATGGTAAAGCTTGAAGAATTGACTTTATTAGAACCTCCTTTCCCCATCAGAAAAATTCTTGTGATTCTAAGAATTTTTCCTTTGCCTTACCCGATCAACAAGATAGCCAAATTGGAATCTTTTGGCCTTAATGGAGATTGTAGGTAATCCTAAATAAATATCATAACCCGTTGCTGCTCTTACTTGTAATATGTTCTTGATCTCCTCTCTATTCATTGGTTCAGTCATAGGGCTGAAAGAGATGACTGATTTTTCAAAATTAATGATCTGACCAGATGCTGCCTCATAAACTGCAAAAAATTCCTCAAGGCCTGACATTCCTCCTTCTTAGCTTTCATAAAAATCAGACTGTCATCAGCAAAAAAGAGATGGGAAATGATTGACGCTTCTCTTGCAATCCTAATGCCAGAAAACTGCTTATCCTCAACCGCCTTTAATAATAATGAAGATAAGCTTTGAGCACAAATAACAAACAAAAAGGGAGACAACGGATCACCTTGACGAAGGCCCCTAGATGGTCTGAAGGAATCCGAAAGAGAGCCATTAATACATACTCCCTCCGTCCCAGGATTGTTTGCACCAAAAATGGGGCACGCAAACTAAGAAAAAGGTGTAATGAGTGGAGAGTTGAGGGGTAATTTTGTAAACTTTTATGAATAAAGTAAAGTGAATGATTGGATTGAGGGTAAAAGTAATGGCATTTTGTGTAAATATGTGAATATTGTGAGGGTGGGCTTTATGAAAAAGTTTCCTTTTTGGGTAGTGCAAACAATTGTGGGACGGACGAATAAGGAAAGAGTGCAAACAATTGTGGGACAGAGGGAGTATAGAATAAGAAACCGATGAGATACACTCATGAATAAGAGATATCCATTTCTGCGAAAATCCCACCTGTCTCATTACACTCAGCAAAAATGGCCATTCAACCCTGTCGTAGGCCTTACTCATGTCAAGTTTGAGAGCCACATATCCTTCTTTACTTTTGGACATTCGAAGCCAGTGCATACTTTCAAAGACAATCAGAATGTTATCCGAAATAAGACAGCCTGGAATGAAAGCACTTTGATGTGGATCAATTATGTTGTCCATACAAACCTTCAACCTATTAGTAATTACTCTCGAGAGCAAACGATAACAAACATTACAAAGACTAATAGGCCGAAAGTGGATAACTTGTGTAGGCTTCTTAATTTTGGGAATCATTACAATCGTAGTAGTATTCCATGTATCCAATGGCTTTCCATCATTCAAGACCCCCAAAATATGGTTTGAAATCTCCTCCCCAACAGTCTCCCAACTAGTCTGATAGAAAGAGGCTGGAAAGCCATCTGGACCAGATGCTTTCCAAGGGTTAAGATCCTTCAAAGCTCAATCAACTTCTGCCCGTGAAAAGGGGACATCTAGCACCTCAACCTGATCCGCAGACAAATGCAAATTAATGTCCCTTGTAGTCCTACTAATCATGTTTGAAATAGGGTTTTTTGATTTGAGAATATCCTGAAAATACTCAACAAACACCTTAGGTATATCTTTAGCATTCGAAATTCACTCCCCATCATTTGTTTGCACTTTTTCTACTTTATTGATCCCTTTTCTTTGGTTAGCTCTCATATGGAAAAACTTGGTGTTTCTATCGCCTTCCTTTAGCCAAGTAATTCGAGATCGTTGCTTCCAATATCACTCTTCTTGGGAAAAAAGTTTTTCAAGCTCCTTCTCTTGCTTATGAACCTGCTCAAAATTGGGTGGAGACTCTTCTTTATTTAGTTCGGCATTGAGCAATGCTTCTGTAGTAATTATTCTTTCTTTCAATGTACCCCCTTTCTTAACCGCCCATTGATTAATATTTCTACCACACTGAGAGAGCGCATTATTCAAAGTCGAATTCCGATCCTTACGAACCCAGAATTTTTTAATCATCAACTTAAAGTCCGGCTCTTTAACCCAATGATTCTCAAAGCAGAAGGTTATTTGAGATCTTCTTCCTGGGGAACGAACACTTGGGATACATGAAATCATAATAGGCCTATGATCCAATCCTATGAAATCAAGATTTGTGCATTCATAAGCCTGATACAAATTAACCCTTTCTGGTGAAACTACAAACCGATCAAGCCTTTCAGCTATAAACTCATTTCCTTTCCTCTTATTAGTCCATGTATATTTTGGTCCATAAGTTTTCAAGCTTGACAATTCATTATGAGTTAAAGCATCCTAAAACTGCATGATTCGAGACAAAGGCTTCTTAACACCCACCTTCTTCTCAGAATGAAAAAGTATTTCATTAAAATCTCCCCCCCCCCCAACAAGCCAAACTTTAGTCCCAAACGCAATATAATTTTTAAGTCGTCTGAGAAGCTTCCAAGCTGCTCGACGGCCATCCATATATGGACAACCATGAAAACCAGTAAATCTCCATTTAATCTCATTATTCAGAATCATACAATCAATATGGACTTTAGAATAAGAGAGAATATGAAGATCAACATTTCTCCACAACACCATCAAACCACCAGAAGTACCATTCCCATTCACATGAAAACAAGAATTATATCCAAGGGAGTTTTTCAAAACGTCGGCTCGAGCCGATGAACGTCTAGTTTCTAAAAGAAATAAAACAGTCGGACGGAAATTAAAGCTAATCTACTAAGATAGGTGAATGCTTGAGTCCCACTAACCCCCCGAGCATTCCAGCACAAAACGATCATTCCCCACGGCGGGGATGAGTTACCTCAGCCTCCGCCGGACCCTGAATGTCAATCCTCGCTCCATAAGCTTCGACCATGCTTCTTGCCTTCTTGAACATCCCCTCCACCTCTCTAGCAATCTCACCTTCCGACCATCCCCTACCACCTCCCCAGAATTCCATCACCTCTCCCGGTTCATCACGCCAGGCCCACTTCTTGCAAGGCATCACACAACTCTGCACCGACAACAAATCTTCTGCCATCTCCTTATCTTGGAACTCTCCCTCATCTGCAGGTATTGCATGTCGAATTTGACCATTCATTTCATAGGCTGGGACATAGGGAGATTCGTCTTCATGTATAATTTCAACATACGAAGTATAGCCACGGGTGCTGAGGTCTTTGCCAACAAAATGCACAATACGGTAATCCTTGCCATTCTCTACCCCAGTTAAAGGCTCACTCATGTAATAATGTTGAAATCCATCAGGAACCGAAAAAGAAAGAGGGGTCAAGATTTTACCTGTACGAGGATCCTCCCTTCCTCTGATGGCTTCTACCGCACCTCTTTCTTCCCCACGGACATACCCCAATCTGGCCATTAATTCATCAAACCTGTGAACCACTTTTCACTTCAACACACCCACAGTAGCCTGATCTTCAGAGTTATCCTCAATCACAATACCCTTTCCTTTCTCCAGCCTTCTAGTTTGATCCCTCGCTCGATCCTGCAACTTGGCCTGCTCCCCAGCCCCAAGCTTCAGTAGCTCGAAAAAACTCTCCAGATCCCCCGCCGAAGGGCTCTTCCTTTTGCCAGCCTGAAGCCATGCAGGGAAGAACCTATGCTTTTTGCACCACTCTTCATCTTTTCCAAAACCAAGAGAACATTCATTCTCTGAGTGTTGAAGGAGCCCACAAAAGGAGCAGAAGCCAGACAGTCGTTCATACCTAAACACCGCAGTAACCGGTTCCTCCTCCACAATGATATAGAAGAATCGGCACAACGGATGAGTGATATCCATCAAGACTCGGATCCTAAGACATTCCCCCCATGCCACCTCATCATCCTTCGCATCCACTTCCAGAACTTCTCCAACAATGCTCCCGATTTTCATGCCCAAGGTCTTACTCATAGCATAGAGTTGAAGACCATGGACCTGAATCCAGAAGGGAACAAACCTGAGTTGCAGCTGGGCCAACCTTTCACCGCCATGCAAAAGCTTCATAGCAAGGAACGACTTTCGAAGATTCCAAGGTTGTCCAGAAAGGACCGTCTTAACTTCAGATTCCTCCCCAAAAGGTAAGGAGAAAAAGCCCATCCCCCACACTAGAAACTTGTAGGGGAGTTCTTAACCGCCAAATACGACCCAGGACCTCTTTCAGTTCCAGGACACTGAAAGTTCTTCTAGCCACGAACCTCATAGCAATCGTATTCTTGGGAATGGCAAGCTCATTTCTTTAAGCAACAATATGCATAGTCTCCCTACTCGAGATGCGAAAGCTCTCCATCATTTCATTGAGTTCTTCTGCCATAGAAAATTTCAGAGGAAAAGTGGAGAAAAACAAGAAAGAGTGTGAGTAAGATGAAAAGTCGGAGAGGAAAATGGGAGTATAAATAGAGGGAGAAGCGCCCCCAATATCAAACGGATTGTGTAAAACCACTGTCCCCAACCCACTAAAAACCGGCTGCAAAATCAGAAAAAAAAACCTCCAAAAATACTTCGCCCAATCAAAATGAAGCCCTTCATCATTTGTATCCAAAAACCCTTCTGAGCAAAAATCTTCCCACAATCTAATGATTGAGAATAAACAAAATCCAAGAAAGGAAGAGTGTGGAGAAAAGCAACACCACAACCAATGTACAATGAGAGGCGGAAAGGAAAAAAGGGTAGGAGGGGATCCGAAACGTCGCCGGCGGAGTAAAGTTTCCAAGAAACTTAAGAGAGAAAAACTTTTAGAGAGAGAAGTTCTGAGGATTTTTTCCCAAAATTTTGCTAATATGTCTTAGTCTTACACTCTATATTAATCCTAGAGTTGATATTAATTTTAATTATGCTATTGATTTAGACTGTAGATTAATTTATGCTTTAATTTTGTTAATGCAATTTTAGACTCTATATTAATATCATAGAGTTGATATTAGTTCATTTCTAATTTATGCTAATAATTTAAACCACAAACTAATTTATGTTTTGATTTAATTTTCTAATGTGATCTTTGAGGTGATCGCAACGGATGCATCATTTCGGCCTCAACAAATAGCTCAATTGTTCCGAAACCAGTATTCGGATAAAAAAAGAAATAAAGGTCGTGATTGCACGTGATAGGAAAAATTTGAGACATGTTATTATATGTGTAGTTTGTAGACACTTTCAATGAATAGATCTTCAAGTCAAACCTAGTCATGCATCTCAGACAATAAACATAGAAGATCATTATAATCAATTCTACGATCAACCCTTTATAATCCAACACATACTTCAGCACATTGAACAATTATTGCAATATCACTTGATTTTGCCATTAATTATTTCTGCGGTTAAATACAAAATGATTAGATTTATCAGTTTAAGAATTTATTTTCAATACTTTCATAATAATAGTGATTCATATATTGATAATCTCAAATAAGAGAGTAATATAATCAATAGTATTCAAAATAGTACTACATAGGAAAGCCCAGGACAAAGACAAAGGAAAAGCCGTAATGACGGCCGAGCAGCAGGCACTCTCGGAGCAAGGTAAGAAGCTGAGTTTGTACAAGGCATACCCCAAGGGAACTAGCAAAAGAGGAAGACATACAACAGGAGCTTTGAAGATTATAACGGACATGGAGGTGGTTGAGGAATTGGATGAAGGGAAGGGCACTGCGAGACAGAAGCGCCACAAGAGTGAAGAAGAGGGATCAGCCTCGAACATGGCGGCGGAGGATGGCACCCCTCCCCGCCCCCATCCTTGATTACTACCTGTTGGAACGCGAGGGGTTTGAAGGGTCCCAACGTGTTCCAGAAAGTTAGGCAAATGATAGCCCTAAATAAACCCTCTATTTTGTTTATTATGGAGTCCCGTCTCCCCCATAGAATAGCACATAATTGGAAACATATGCTTAATTTTTATTTCTGTTTTGTGGTAGAACCAATTGGAAATAGGGGGGGACTCATTTTGTATGCATCTAATGAAGTAACAATTTTAGTTGGCTCCTACTCTAGCTGTCATATTGATGCTCTTATTTCCTTCAATGATCAAAAGTGGTGGTTTACGGGTTTCCATGGCCCTCCGAATCAAAACCTAAGACATTCGACTATGGATTTATTTACCCGGATCAAGTCTACACATTCCACTCCCCAAGCTTGGATAGTTGGGGGAGACTTTAATGAGATTCTTAATTTCAAGGAGAAAAAAGGGGGTAACAAAGATGGTAGAACACAACACAGTATTAACAGATTTCGGAATATTCTTAATGAACATGAACTCACTGATCTTGGCTTTAAAGGCCCCTCATTCACGTGGAACAACAAGAGAAAAGGGGCTGTAAGAATTCTTGAAAGGTTAGACAGATTCGTGGCAAATCGGGAATGGAGGAATTTGTGGACATCTTATCGGGTTCATCACTCGCTGTGGTTTGACTCGGATCATAGACCTATCTCCCTTAACTCGCAGGTCCGATCGGGATTCTGGGGAAGTGATCGTTTCCAACATTTTCGCTTTGAAAACGCGTGGATATTGGAACCCTCTTTGAATGAGGAGATCAAGGAAATCTGGAGTAAGCTAGACAAAACCATGACACTGCCTATGAAATTAAAGGAATGCGCCGGAGATTTGCAAGATTGGGCAGAGAAACATGTTGGAAACCTAGACAAAAGGATCAGAGATCTCTCAAGCCAGGTCCTTCTAAGAGATATGGGAGAAGAGGACGAAGAATCTGACGATGAAGATCAGAATTTAGATAAGGAGCTAGAAAAATTGCTGTTGCAACAAGAGGAATTTTGGAAGCAAAGGGCACGCACGACGTGGATGGTTAATGGAGAGAGAAACACTACCTACTTTCATCGAAGGGCAACGGAGAGGAGAAGTCGAAATATAATCGAGAAACTCCAGAAGGAGGATGGATCGTGGGTAGAATCGAAGGAAGACATTACAATACTTATTTCGGACTACTACAAAAGTTTGTTTTCGACAACCGAGCCATCCAATGAACATCTGGAGAAGATTTTATCACATACAGAGCCAATAATATCGGACGGGATGGCGCGATTTCTCAATGGAAAATTTTCCAGGGAAGAAGTCAAAAAGGTCGTGTTCGACCTGAACCCGGGAAAGGCACCGGGCCCGGATGGATTCAATGCAAGATTTTTTCAAGAGCAGTGGCAGGTAATAGGGGAAGATATTACGACAGGAGTATTGGAGATTCTCAATTGCGGAAATGAAGTTCAAAGTTGGAATGAAACTTGGATCACCCTTATCCCAAAGGTCAAAAACCCAACATGCTTGAAGGAATTTCGTCCAATCAGCTTATGCAATGTAAGTTACCGAATCGTAGCAAAAGCAATAGCCAATAGATTGCAAAGGATCATGCCTAACATCATTGATGAGCATCAGAGTGCCTTTGTTAAGGACCGACAGATCGCGGATAATATTCTTATTGGTTTTGAATGTATGCATTGGTTGAGGAATAATAAAAGCAAGATGGGATATGCAGCAATGAAACTTGACATGAGCAAGGTATATGATAGGATATAATGGAAATTTCTAGAAATACAAATGAAGAAAATGGGATTTCCGAGCAACCTGGTGGATATGCTTATGAGATGTGTGAAATCGGTGGAGTGCTCTTTCAAAATCAATAACACAGTGGTAGGTAAGGTTAAACCAGAGAGGGGACTTAGACAAGGGGACCCCTTATCTCCGTTTTTATTTGTTATCTGTGCCCAGGGTCTATCCTCATATGTGAAAGATAGAGTCGCGAGGGGCAAGCTGGAGGGTATTAAAGTTGCTAGGGAAGCCCCAACGATTTCGCATTTTTTATTCGCGGATGATAGTGTTATCTTCTTCAAAAACAAGGATCAAAGCGGGAAAGAGGTACGCGAAATATTGGAAGATTATGAAAAAGCGTCGGGGCAAATGATTAACTTTGATAAATCTACGATTCTCTTTAGTCCGCTCACTGAGGTGGGACGTAAGCACAGAACCCAGCAAGAGCTGGGCGTTCGAATTTCCCAAGGGCATCAGATATACCTCGGGCTCCCGACTTTCTCACTTAGGGCGAAGAAGATCCAGTTCTCGTATTTAGTTGACAGGCTCAAAAATAGGATTGACAATTGGAAACACAAGGAATTCTCAGAAGGAGGAAAGGAGGTTCTTATTAAATCTGTGTTGCAGGCAATTCCAACATATGCAATGATGTGCTTTAAAATTCCGATTCAAGTGTGTACTCAAATGGAGAATGTGATGGCAGATTTATGGTGGGGAAAAAGGGAAGGAGGTAAGCGGATGCACTGGCAAAAATGGGAGGATTTGTGTAAATCGAAAGAAGAAGGGGGAATGGGATTTAGACGGATGCATGTCTTTAACAATGCACTCTTGGCAAAACAAATTTGGCGATGTATCCGCTTTCCGGACTCGCTCCTGAATAAGGTTCTCAAAGCACGTTATTTCAAACACGGGGATATTATGGAAACTGATCCTGGGTACTGCCCGTCTTTCACATGGAGGTCGCTTTGTAAAAGCAGGTATATTGTAGAAAGCGGTACCAGATGGACCATTGGGAATGGGGAAAAAGTTAAAATTCACAAGCACGCCTGGTTCCAGGGTTTGAACAAAGGGAGAATAACATCTAGAATTGCAGCTACCTCAAATATCAATTTTTTTATCGATGATAGAAGAGAGTGGAGAGAAGATTTGGTCAGATTGGCTTTTTTCCCGTTCGAGGCTGAGTGTATCCTTGGTACGCAGGTGGGGAATAAGGAGGACGAGTATAGGAGATTTTGGATAGACGACACTATGGGAGAATACTCGGTGAGTTCGGGATATAGGAAAGGGATCGAAGAGCTTAGAAACAATGAAGAGAGGGCGGAACCTTCGTCTAAAGAGAGGGGGGAAAGATGGTGGAACATGATATGGAATATGAAAGTGCCTCCAAAAGTTAGGATTTTTTGCTGGAAGTTATGCAAGGACTTCGTTCCAACGGAGGGGAACCTTGCTAGAAGGCACATCCCTATCGATCCCTGGTGTGGATTGTGTGGAGGGATGCTGTCCTCTACTACTCATGCTATCTTCCATTGTGGAGAGGTAAGGAAAATTTGGGTGCAAGCCGGCCTTAAATTTGTGTGTAAAAGAGGTAGAGGGTCGCAAGCATGTGACCTCCTGGAAGGAATTTTCTTGGAAATGGGTAAATGAATTCTTGAAAGGACCGTCATGACAGCATGGGGAGTATGGAAGGAGAGGTGTAGAATGTTACATGAAGTTGGAGGGAGGAAGAGAAAAATGGATATGAAAGTCGGGGAAAGAGTACTTAACTATCTTGAAGCATTCCAGTATCAGAACAAAAAGGAGTTGAGATGCAGCCATTTGACCAAGGCAAATCCAGATAGAGAAGATAGAGAAGATGGGGAGAGATTTATTCTCGAAGTCGATGGGGCATATGAGAAGGAGGACAGAAGATTTGGAGTGGGAGGACTACTTTTCCGAGAAGATGGGACTACGATGTTTAGTTTTGCGGAAAAGATCCGTCCCCAGAGAGGGGCCTTGGGAGCCGAGCTTATGGCAATCTGGATTGGTTTATTAAAAGCCAAGCAATGGAGTCCAGGCCGCATCGAGATTCATACGGACTCCCAACTTGCGGTTGCATTATGCCAGGGAAGCAAGAAGACGGTGGGCCCAGAGGACTGCATTGTTAGGGACATCAAAAGAACCTCTGGAGAATTTGTAGTGTGCAAATTCAAATACACCCCGAGAGCGAAACTGAAACAAGCGCATTCTCTGGCTCAAAGAGGAGCGGACTCTACCAGTTCACATGATTGAAGTGGAGAAGTCGTTGTCGATCTAGGATCGTATTTGATGGATATATTACCCCTCCTTCCTAGATCTTTGGACAACACCACCCCCCCCCCCCCAAAAAAAAATAGTACTACATAGAATACAAATGAACAACTTATATGTTTATATGTTTCATAAATGCACATTTTAAAATTTATATGTAGGGTAAAATTTATATGTAGGGTTCCTATTTTCTTTCTTCATCAACTAGATAAAATAAAATAAAAATAAGGCTGACATAATTAATTTATTCATGTAGCTCATCTATTTATAATAATAAAATTATGAAAGTCCATAGGTTTCATTGCTGCATTGGTGTAATTTTTTGAAAGGGAAAAAAATAAATATATACTATACTCATCTTCAGTATAATTAATTTGATCATATAATTTAGTTGACAAACTGTTTAATACAAATATAAATAATAGTACTAACATAATTATATAATATGAGAACAACACATAAACAAACAAAATATTATGAATAAACATAATTAGTACATAAAATAAAATTTTAATTTACAATATATGTAAAATACCTCCAAATTTTGATAACGTAGACTCTCTCGAATTATCATATACAAGCCTCCCTAAACTGAATTTGTGGACTCCTTTATTTGTGGAGTTGGTCTCTTGTGCATAGTGTGCACGTGCACACTAATGCACATGTCAATTCTTATAAATTAGAAAAAACAAAAATTAAAAATAAATTAATTGTTAGTGTAGCGGTTACTGCAATCCAAGTTATGTATGAGGTTAGGAGTTCGAAACTTTGTGAACTCTATTTTTTAATTACCAAAAATTTAGTACCACTTTACAATAATTAATTTTTTAAATACTATTTTTATTAAAAAAAATTATTACCACTTTACCATTTCACAGTTTTTAAATACCATTTTTATTAAAAAAAATTCAATAATAGTTAACATTTTTAAATAACAAAATTTCCACTTTACAATAATAATAGTTACCACTTTTCAATAAAAAAATTTCCACTTTTCATTAACTTTTCACTAACAAAATTTCCACTTTTCATTAACAAAATTTTCACTTTTCAATAATAATAGTTACCACTTTTCAATAATAAAATTTCCATTTTTCACTAATAATAGTTACCACTTTCCAGTAACAAAATTTCCACTTTTCATTAATAATAGTTACTACTTTTCAGTAACAAAATTTACACTTTTCAATATTTATAGTTACCACTTTTTAGTAACAAAAATTACCACTTTTCTATATCAAAATCCACCACTTTTCAATAATACGAATAACACTTTTTAGTTACCACTTTTCAATAATAAAAATTACACTTTTCAGTAAAAAAAATAACCACTTTTCAATAATAAAAATTGCACCAAGACAGGCTTCAAATTAACTGCTGTAATTAGCCAATATCCAGTTGTACCAAGCACCAAAGCATTCTTCTCTCCAATCTTCTTCACCAACAACTTAGCAACCATAGAGAAAATCGCAAACAATACATACAAAATCCCCAGCGATATAGTACCCAAATCACCTTCCTAAAACCGCAATTAAAAAAAAAATAGAAGCATACCTATGAATTGATACATTTGTGAAGTTAATCAAAACAATTGATTGAAACGGGAAGTTTACACACTTATGGTGTTGATCATATCTTCATCCTCCACCGTTGCTGAATTTCTTCACCACGACACACCACAAAAAACAGCCCATTTAAACAGGGCAAAGGCGAGGGAATTGCCCTCTTTAAGAGTTTTGGCGACAGCATAGGCGAGGGGCAGTCGCCGTCGCCAAAGTGCTCCTCGCTAATTTATTGGCGAGGGCACCCTCGCCAATTAAAGAGGGGGCCTTTACCCTCGCCAATTTAATTAATTTAAAAAATTGTGGAATCTGGGTTTGAAACCCCCCCCACACCCCACTGCCTCTTCTATTTAACCCCCCTCCCTCCGCGAGAATCGAACCTGGGACCTCCGGAACAAGAAGTGTTTATGCGCTCCTTGTGTGCCGTTTGGGCTAGAAGCTTTAGTCGTTATACTTTGATGCAATTAATATATATATACATATATTATAATTTTAGTTTTTTCTTTCTTTCCTTTAAAGTAACTTGTTTATTTTTAGATTGTCAAAACACATTTAATATATTTATTTTTAAGTGTGAAATTATAATATTATGTGTTACAAATAATTAATTATGTTTATTTTATTTTTCAATTATAAAATTAAAGTTACTTGTTTATTTTTAAATTGTCAAAACATATTTAATATATTTATTTTTAAATGAAAAATTATAAAATTATGTGTTACAAATAATTAGTTGTGTTTAATTTTGTTCTCTAATTACATTTTTTTAATTCATGATTATTCAATAATTATGTTTAATTAATTTTCTTCATAAATATATATATATATTTCAAATTTGTAATTAAATCATTGTTGTTAGTAAAAATTATTTGAATATATATACCTTCAATATAATTAAAATTAAAAATTTAACATTAAAAATAAAAATTAAGTATCATTAATAATCAAAACTTAAAAACAAATACACCATTAAAATTGAAAGTAAAAGATAAATATTTAATCAATCAAATAATGATAATTAACTATTAACCTAATTAATTAATCATATCTAACAATTACAGAAATATATATTAATTACAGTAATTAATATATATATGACCATTAGTATATATATATACTCCCTGGCATTAATTCGATCCGCCCTCGCCAACTTCCAGAAAACCAATTCCTCGCCACCTGGGTTTCTTCATTTCGCGAGGGGTATTAATTTCCCTCGCCAATTTGCGAGGGATTTTGGTACCCTCGCCAACGCGCTCGTAAATTGGGAGGGCACTTTTTTCCACTCGTTAATTAGCGAGTGTGATTCCGCCCCTCGCCAATTCCCTCTTTATTTGTGCCCCTCTTTAAATCCCTCGCCAAATAGCAAGGGTTAAATCCCCCTCTTTAACTCCCCTCGTTATTTGAGCAATTTTTTGTAGTGACAACACCTCAGATGTTCCTCAAAATGAATTGTGCGAAAAATAATTAAATCGAAATCCTCATTCATCTTCCCGTTTCTCTGTTCTACCTTTTCCGTTCACCAATCCCGACGAAACTACCCACTGCAGACTAGTCTCAACAACAGTAACAAAAGCCCTAAATTTATTGACGCTTCCCTTTCGATCTGATTTGCGATAACATCATTAAAATTGTGGACAAATGAATAATTAATTCAGAGAAGAAGCTGGGATTGTGGACTATGAGACAAGTTAGAGTGAACAGACTGGTCGAAAATAGACGTGAGAGAGAAAAGAAAGGGAAAGACGTGTGCTGTTTGATGTACAGTGTGCATATAAGAATTTCTCATATCAAAATTAATTACAGTTTATTTACACGGTCCGTTATTTTTAATATGTGTGCTCTATTTTATTCTTTTAATCTCATTTTTTGTTTCATGTCTTTATCTCTTGTATTTCACGGTCTACCCCATCTCTATTGTGTCTCTATTTTGAAATTTGAACTACTACCTCCATTCAATTTTATTATGTCCACTTATTTGGGCACGAGTTTTAATGAATAATAATTAGTTTATTCATAAAGTAGATAAATTAAGGGTATGGTGGGGTATTGTGAGATCCATTTGTAAATAAATGATTGTTTATGAATAAAGTGAATGACAAAGTGGGTAAATAAGTGATGGTAGGAGGGTGGAGATAAAGTAGTATGAATAGTATTGTTTCCAAAAAGGTATGTGCATAATAAAATTGGATAATAAAAAAAGAAAGTGGAAATAATGAAATTGGACGAGGGAGTATTTGATTTTCATTTATTATTATAGTTTTTTTTTCCACAAATCAGTTACGCCTTAATGATTGGGATTATTAAGTCATTTCATTGTCTTTATTTTATACTAGAAAATAAAAATCGACGAAGTTGAATAGCTTAAGTGGTTAGAGCACCACTACGGCACTACCTAAACTTTAGATCCTGGGTTCGACTTTAGATCTTGGGTTCGAATCATGGGGAGGGAAAAAGGGATGGGTATTTAATGCAATTAAAAAAAACGTGAAATGGTAAAAAAGATTATATAGTTTAATTTATATTATATTCATATTTTAATATAAAAATATTTTATAAGTTAAATATACAATTTAAAAAATCATTATCTACATTATATTTTAAAATAAATAATTCAATTTCTAATTTAATTTTTCAAAGCAAATAAAAAATACATATAATTTTTCTTTCATAAGCCAAACATAAAAATAAAAAGAATGGATGGGAGACCAGAAAGAGCGAGGAAAGAGAAATAAAATAAAAAAACACTTAGTAGTTATATTAAAAAAAGTGTAATTTTAAGAAAAAATAGAAAATGAAATGGAGAAAAATTGAAATGTCACAAGAAGAGGAGAAATTTATAAATAGATGTAAGAAGATATTTGTGTATCTTCCTCAACTCTCATTTATTTAAAATCATGCATTTTGGTGAGTTTGTTTTTTTATGACATTAAATTTATTTATTAAGATTTAATCTATATAGTTTTCTTACCGTAGTTTTATAACAAAACCGCCGTAAATTTAAAAACCTTGAGTGGGTGTTTGCAAACACTATAGTGCTTAAAAACATTTTTTTTTTCAAATATACATTTTTACATATTTGCAAATACAATCAAGTGATTAAATTAATTTGATAAAAGTGATTTTGATGAAGCACCCCTCCACCTACTTCTAATAGCTTCTATGTGCTTCTCCTAATTATAATAATCAATTTTACAATTTTGCTCTCACAATTTAAATAATATTTTATCTTTACACATTGTCTATCCAAATATAATAAGAGTGTTTTTTCTAAATTTATAAAAAAAGTTGTTTGTTTTGTAAACACCACAACATATACACAATTGATTTAAAGTGCTTAATTTTAAAACACTATTAAGTTTCAATTTTATTGCAAAGATCAATTTTAAACACTTTGAATCAATCACCATGGTTCACAAACACACCCTGAATTGAATTAATTAAACTAGATAAATATTTAATGTTTTTAAACATAAAATAATGATACTACATACTTTTAAATCCAGTGTATTCTTTACGAGTTAAGTATATTAAGTATATGTTGGCCCCTATAGTAGAATCAGTCGGGGCATGAAAAACGGTGATTTATCCTGCGGTGCACGTTAGCGGTTCGAGTCTGCTTATCTTCAATTCATGAATTTAGTCGACACAAAGCTATATGATAGCATTCAATTTTTTTAATTTGACGGCTCGGTCTATGATTTACTCCCTCCGTTCAATTTTAAAATGATCACTTTTCGGGGCACAAATTTTAATAAATATTGATTAGTTTGTTCATAAAGTAAATAAGTTGAGGGTATGATAGAGTATTGCGGAAGTCTATTTGTAAATAAAATGATTGTTTATGAATAAAATGAATGACAAAGTGGGTAAATAAATGATGGTAGAAGGGTGGAGATAAAATAGTATGAATAATATTGTTTCCAAAAAAAGTTATGAGCATAATAAAATTAGACAATCAAAAAAGTAATGTGAGAATAATGGAGGAGTATCATTTATGTCTGTTGATGAGATCCATCCATTTAGCAGCACCTTATGATGGCACAACCTTATTTATAATTGATTTTAGAATTTCTAAGATTTTTATAAGAACAATAAGAGCGAGGTTCAAAACGAGAAAATGCTTAGACCATCTCCAACGCAACGCCAATTTAGAGTTAAACTCTAAAAATGGAGTTTCGTCTTCCTTCAACCACACTCTATTTTGAAGATTTGAAATAGAGTTTTGAATAGTAAACTTTATATATGAAGTTCACTATTCAAAACTCTATATTTTATATATATTATTTTATTAATATTTACAACTATGTATTACAATTTTATATTAATAATTAGAGTTCTTTTATTAAATATAATTACAATTCTATTGTTATACTAATTTATAATATAATATAATATTAGTTGTGTAATTTTTTTTTGTGTGTATTATTATTACCAACAAAAAAATAACGTAAAATACAATAAAACACACATTATATATTAAATATGAAATACATTACATATTAAAATGGACATGCATGCATTATCTAACTATATATAACACCGACATATTAAAATAAGTGAACACAAACTGAAAAAAATACTCAGTCTATATTACTTAGTCTATTTTAAATGTAATGAGTGTAATTGTGTTGTATTAGAATATACTCACATGTATCGTTTTACGTCATTATGAGTTTCGTAATTTTATAGTATTTAAATAAAAATAATATTTGAAAATTACAAATTTATTTACATATTATAATTTTGATAAAACTAATAATATTTAATTTATGAATTGAATATTTAATTGTATAAATTAATTTAAATATGAAGATAAATATATTATATTATTTAATGATAGTAATATATTGAAAATGAATAAAATAATAAATAAAGTGAGATATAAAGTTTCATGGTTGAAGAAGTTTTTAAAATAGAGTATGGAAAAGTGTATTTTGAAGTTTAGAGATCTTCATTTTAGAGTTTGTAGCTGGAAATGGCCTTATGGTGGATAATCAGTTCTCGTATGCAAGAATCCTGAGTTAGAATAAGATTCCAACTCAACACCTTTTAAGTGAGATTTTGAGAAGAATTGCTCTTTAGAGATCACTCTAGGATGGAAGTTATAAGTTGTGTTTAGAGGGAGCTAAGGTTATATCATATTTAATTGTACCGATAAAAAAATTCTCATATTTAATTGAATGGAAGGTTTAGTTTTATCAAGTGTTACTAAAATGTTAACATAAGACTAGGTGGTTTGGTATAATATACCGGACATATCGAATTATACGAAAATTTTGATATTGCAAAACTTAATATCATACTAAAAATTTTGGTATGAAAAATTCATGTCGATACTATACTATACCAAAATATCGGTATATGGATTTATATCGAAAAATATTGAACTACATTTTCATACCGAAATACGGTATATCGATTCATATTGAAAATGTTGAATCACATTTTTATATCGAAATACGGGATTCATACCGAAAATCATATTATACGGAAATTAATTATTTAAAATTTATTTTATTTAAATTTTAAAGTTTTAAGTTATTTTACTTTTTAAAAGAATATAAAATTCATCATTCATCATCAAGAAAGTCATCACTCCAAAAGTAGAATAAATAAAAAATGAGGGGTTTAAAATGAATTAGTCAACAGTTTTCCTTCTCTGGTGAACCCCATTCGAAAACCCAGTAGCCGCAACAAAAACCTCTGAAACGATACGAACAGCAGCTAAAACTAGAATTAATCCTCCTTTGCAAAAATGCAGAAACTGAAATACCTGTTGCCATTGAGCCGTTGTTTACACAGAAATTGCAGTACGTATCGCCATGGAAGAAGCTTTTCTGCACTCCCTAGTTATGCCCAACACGATTATCTCCAAGAAGAAGAGGCCAGTTTCCGAATCTTGAATTGCATTTATATCATTTGTTTATCTCGTATGTTTGATTTACATGCGAAGATGTTGGAGGCGCATGGTATTACACTCTCACTTAGAGATGAAGAAATTCGTGTTAATAATGTGTATATATCTGTTTGTGAACGTTTGAAAGGAATCGTGATAGATTTTACGAAAATTAACTTCTCATTTATCGAAAGAGTAAATCTCGAAGGATCTCTTTTTAAATGTTTTTTTTGCAATTGCAGGTTTTAGTTGAAGGCAGGGCGAATTCGAGGGCCGCCGTTTTAAATAGACCATCTGCCCTTAATGCTCTCACGGCTCCCATGGTAAAAATTCTTGCTCATCTCTTTCTCTCAAACTTAATAACATTGATTTGTTGCTCTGATTGATTTTGTTTCTCAGTTTTGTCTTTTTCTACCGAGTATTATTGAGTTGGTGCTCTGTTTAATTCATGTCCAAATGCATTGTTGTTTCATGATGTAAGAGGAAGCTCATTTTGATGATTATATGTGGTTCTTGTAGCCTATTCAATAGAATCATTCTTCAAGATTTTTGTTATAGGCTCTTGAGTTTATTTACTATTATCTTGGTTGATTTATACTGACTGCAAAACTTCTTGAATGTAATGCTAGGCATCTAGGTTAAACAGACTATACGAGTCTTGGGAGGAGAACTCAAATATCGGTTTTGTCATGATGAAGGTAACTGATTATGTTATTACTCTACCTAAATCATGGGATAACTCTTTTCTCTTGTCTGAAGGTTTTCTTTTTTCTTGAAGGGTGGTAATTGCAGAGCATTCTGCTCTGGCACAGATGTAGTTGCTTTGTACAACCTGCTAAATGAAGGTTGGTGCCTGTACAAATGATTTTTTTCCCTATTTCTGTTAGGGCATCTTTAGCTTTCAGAACCTTGTAAAACAATGGTAAATTTAATTTGGTAGTATCCATTCGTTCTTTCAACTGGTAAAAGTATTTTGCTAGCAAGTTTCTACGAGCCTTTAGTATTGTAGATAGTGAAATTTATCCCTTATGTATGTCTTGCAACTTCAGTCCACACATTGCTTTGCAGGGAAGACTGATGAATGCAAAGCGTTGTTTCAGAGTGTATATAAGTTTGTCTACATTTTGGGAACATATTTCAAGCCTAATGTGAGTTTGTTATCTCTATTCTATTTTTCGTTGGTATTTCTTCTTTAATTCCCGTTTACTACTGTTAAAGCAATATTATGACTAGTTAATGCTAATTGTGTGTGAGATGTATTCATTTCTTGTTGATGAGGTCAGCATCACATGTGTAAGTCTAAGCAACAATTAACTCTTAACCTATGCTGGAGTTGAACCAAGTGGTGCTGCTTATGTTTCTCGAGTTGAGAATGTTGAATCAGCCTGTTTAACTGTTATCTAATTGAATGAACCTATCTTGTTTAAGTAGGGATATAAAATTTATCAACCGGGTTAATATGCCACTTTATTCATATTGTGTGCTATTTTTGGTCATTGAGCAGTTTTTCAGAATTAATGTTGAGTAAAGAGGCAGAAGCTTTTTACATCAGTCTCAGCAAGCTAAGCTGTCTCTTAATAATAACTTGTCTCCGATCTATAGTCACCAAAAAGGAGTTCAGGAAATGATGTTAATACGCCAAAAATGTCATGTAATCAATGTTTTATTTGTTTTTGGATGGTTCAAAGTTTTCATTTGCAGTTTGGGTGTTGCTTATAGTATGTACCTATGCTACACATTAGAAATTTGCTACTCGTCTCAAATTGTTCTTTGGAACCCGAGTTTGATAATATATAGGTTAATTTATTTTAAAAATTCTATCTCTTGTATCCATGATTGAATGAAGTAAATTTTTTGTTATAAGGATCAACAAGATGGAAGCACTAATTTCCCCCAGTTTATCTTAATTGTTTTACTTTACATTCATTAATAGTTTTATTTATTTATTTATTTGAGTTTTTTACTTGAAATTTGTGCTAAATTGTCACTTGATCTCAATCATTTGTCAATAATTTAATGTTCAGGTGGCTATAATGGATGGTGTTGTGATGGGAGGTGGGGCAGGCATTTCACTTCCGGGGATGTTTCGCGTTGTAACTGATAAAACCGTACGATACTGCTCCATTAATTATATCTCCTGACCAAATTGCTTTGTGCTTCTATAATAGTTGTGAGGTTCTGCTTGAATCAGGTCAAGGCATGATAAAAGTATTACAATTCATTTAAATTTCTTTTTTGGATTGGATTTACTACTTTATCTAGCCCAGCCCCAGTCCAACAGATATTATCTATGATGGTGGCCCGCATCCAATTTTAAAAAAATTGGGACAAATCAGACTGATATATATCCCACCTCTTATGGACACAACCCTCTTCTTTTCTTTTTCATTTTTGATCTTTGAACAGCATACTTCCATTTTTTTATTCACTCATTGAGATCTTATTTTATCTCTTTATCTTATATTGATATAACATTAATTTGGAGCTCTATTGACTCTTAAATTGATGTTCACCCTCCATCCAGTAGTATGCAAATGTCACCTGCATAAGCTTCAAACCTGTGACTTGATTATTTGTTGGTTTTATTCACGTGTCAAAGTTTCTCGTTGGGTTATGTTTGATGGTTTAATTTCAGGTTTTATCATATCCGGAGGTTCAAATAGGTTATCATCCAGATGGAGGGGCTTCATATTATCTTTCTCGTCTCCCTGGTTATTTAGGTACCGTATGAAATAATTTGAGGTTTGAGTATCTCTTTAACATCTTGAAGTGATATTGTTTGTTCAAGCAGTTGGCAAGTACTGTTCCCTAAATATATATGTGTACATACAAATATAAACGCACACATATACATCTCGTTATGATGCATTTGGAATCTTTCAAATTTATGATTAAAGACGATTTCTCTATACAGGAGAATATTTAGCTCTCACGGGAGAAAAGCTAAGTGGTGCTGACATGGTGGCCTGTGGTCTTGCTACACACTATTCGATAAAGGAAGTGAGTCATCTATATTCAGCTTATGCCTCGTTTCTTTGTTTTATTTTTCTATGGGAAAATACTTTTTTAGTCCTGTAAGTTACTCTTATTTTGATTTTAGTCCAGTTAACTTTCATGAATTGAAAATAGTCTTGTAAGTTTCAATTTTTCTTCATTTTGGTCTGGTGACTGGCTGTAAGAGGTGAAACATCCGGTTGACCAATCAAACTTTGCCACGTGTCAACGGAGATAACGTGCATTCGAAGAAAAAAAACTATTTTCCCTTTAACTTTCTATGTGTTTTCACTGATTCAATTTCTGTAACAGAAGCTTCCTTGGATTGAAGAACGTCTCGGTGGTTTAATAACCGATGATCGTTCAGTCATTGAAACTTCCCTTGATCAGTATGGCAGCTTAGTTTACCCGGATGAAAGGAGTGTACTTCACGAGTAATTTTTAGTTCTTAACTTCAATTTCTTTACTACTTCCACTCTGTTCCCTCTTATGTTCTGTTTCATTTTTAAGTATGGGTTCTGTCTTTGGCTCAAGTTTTATTTATGGTGATTCAGGATTGAAACAATCGACTCACTTTTCAGCCACGACACGGTGGAGGAAATCATTGAAGCTTTAGTAAGTTATTCATTCGTATGCAATGACAGTCTTTATGGATTTTATTTGGGTAAATTATATGGAAATTCTCCATTGAGGTTTGTCTATATACCCCTTAAAAATTTTCAAAAAAATTGTTTGATTGACGAATATTGCAAAATTGCGAAACAATGTATCGATGCTAATGTGAAAAAATCACAATAAGCGAAATGATCTATCTTTTCTCGTTCAATCAAACACAAATTTGGTTTTTAGGGAGCATTTGGTAATTATTCAAAACCACATGATTCTTTTGGTAATTTTGACAAACCTCCAGGGGAGTTTTCGTAATTTACCCATTTTGTTTTGGTCTTATTTTCTCGTTGAGAACACTGGAATAAGCATCGAATTGATGGAAACTTGAGAGGATTAGGAACACATATCCAGATGTGGCTTTCAGATGCTATAAAATGGATATGCCATCTCAGTTTACATATGATGAGCTTTATTGTTCTAATGTAATAAAATGTGAAAACAAAAAATTAACGGTGTCTGCCTCTGTAGGAAACTAAAGCAGCTGAATCTGGTAATAAACGGTATGCTAATCTGCTCGAGAAGATTTATAAGGCTTCTCCATTAAGCTTAAAGGTCACTTTGCAATCAGTAAGTCTACTAATTGCTTCTGCTAGTGATTCTATTTCATTTGCTTCCATGCTCTAACCTTTTAAGTCCATGCCAAATTTGAAGATTCGAGAAGGTAGATTTCAGACACTCGATCAGTGCCTCACGAGAGAGTACCGCACGTCTCTAAGATTTATATCCAATCAATTCTCGGACAACTTCTGTGAGGTATGTCCTTGTAAATTGTACTTAATCTAGAGTGCCCCCACACACCCACAAATTTGGGTTGTAAATGAGGCGGGTCAACTCATGCAGTGTCAAGTACAAACTCGACTCGATTAAAAAAATTGATCGGGCTCAATTCTTTTAAACTCGAGCTCGACTCTTTAATTTAGCATATTATGAGTTAAATAGTAAAATTATAGGTTAAATAGTAAAATTATGTGAGCTTGATTAGGCTCGTGAGCCTGACGAGCCTAGTGTTACTGAGCTCTCGTGCTTGAGTAGATTAAATTTGAGTTGATTTTGAGTTTTATCCGAGTTGAGCACGAGTAACTCGCTAGCCGGCTCGATTCACTTACATCCCTACCCCTAATTGACATTTTTATTTATACCGTGCATTATTGTTGTTTTTAGGGCGTACGTGCAAGACTAATCGAGAAGGACTTCACTCCAAAGGTATGTTTTAAATATGCTAGAAAATCTGTTTTTTGTAAAAAAGAAACTAGAACAATTGAAGGATTATGGTTTTTGAAATTTCAGTGGAATCTATCCAAGTTGGAGGAAGTAAGTGATGACATGGTTGCCTCGTTTTTCTCGCCTCTTGGCGAGATTGAGCCGGAGCTTAACTTGCCTGTGTCGGTACGAGAGCCTGACGTTTGAGTTAAGGATCCGGAGGCTTTGATGCTTCTATGAATTGGTACTGAACTTATGAATATTATTTGATTTTCTTCTTGTAATGTGTAGCTTAGCCTTAATTTTGTCGAACTCGAATTGATACAAATCATCGGGATGACCACGCAGTGCATCATCAAATAGAGATTATTTTCATGAATAACAAAGGAGGAAAAAAAAATGTTTTGAGTGGATATTTCTCCAATATCAGTGAATTTATTTGCAGTCGTTCATCCAGTAGAGATTACTAAAATTTGTTTTGACCCGGTACATCTATCATATAAATCACTGTTTCAGTGCTATAAATTTGTGGATTTTACGATGGTAGAATTTATAAAGTATTGTTTATTTTAAGTATGTGAAAATTATTATGAAACGTTTTGAAAAAAGAAAAGTGTAAAAGTTTTTCGGGGATAACTGTTGGATGAGAAATGCAGTCAGAATTATGCAACTTTAGAGTATGTTTATTGTAAGTTAATTATCCATTCGATTAGATGTCTCCAACCCAAATGAATAATCAGACTCTCAAATAATCTAATAAAGAATAGTAATTCACAAATATAAGAATGAGAACAAAAATCAGAGCACACAACGATTTAAGTGATTCGATCAACTTGACCTATATCCACTGGAAACACGACTTCAATCTTGATTGATAAAAGAATGTTTACATACTCAACACTCGAAAAGGGATTTCTCCTCACTTCACTTATGAACTCACAACTCAAGATGAATGCTCGTAAGCGTCAAACTTTTACAATTACAAGCTATGGGGTATTTATAGTAGTCAAGGTTGATTGCAGCGTGCGTTGATTGCGTGATCATTGCTAGGTGGCGTTTATTGTAACTGCCTAACAACTTCACGTTTTCAACATTGCCCAATCTGAATTGATCGCAATGCCCTTTACTTGTTCTTGCAAACAAATGACACAATCAGAAGACAGCCAGAAGATCTCCTGTTTACTCTTCTGATATCCCAACATTTAGCCAAAAGACTAACTCTGCAGACAGAATTCATCTCAGCTGATATGACCTCTTCTGATCTTCTCAACTTAGCTGATTCTAAGAAACACCTTCTCATTTGATTGGAAAACTCCACCTCATCTGATTAGGCCTAAGTTAGCTTACCTGACTCCACCAGCTGATACGCCCAACAGCTGAGTCCATCAACAGACTAGTACTCTTCTGATTTTCACCAGACGAGTAGAATTCATATGATTTGAGATTATGAGATAAACCTCACAATTCTCCACATTTAGCTCAAACTCTCCACCTTGAACTAAACAGCTCCACTATCCTTCTCAAAGGACAACCTCCACTACTGCTCTTTTGCCACAAGAACAACAACCTTCTCCGCAGAGGTCACTAATGCAAACCAACCAACCTAAAACATAAATCAAACTTCTCTTTTGATAATGCCTTAATGAATGCATCAACAGGGTTCTCCTCAGTAGCTATCTTCTCCATAATATCTTTTACAAAGTATAGTTTCACATTTATATGCTTGATTCGTTCATGATACCCCTGATGCTTTGCAAGATGAATTGCGCTTTGATTATCACAGAATACAGTCACACTGATAAACCAAACTCTTTCAAAATTCATTTCAGCCAAATGCTTTCCTTAACTGCTTCAGTTAAGGCCACATACTCCGCTTCAGTAGTAGATAATGCAACCACGAACTGGTGAATAGACCTCCAAGACACAACCGTACCAAATAGAGTGAACACATATCCTGTTAAGAATTTTCGAGTGCCAACATTGGCTGCATAATCTGCATCCACGTATCCCACAAGTGCATCACCCCACTTGGCATCTTTTGAAACTTCAGACCTTTGTCAGCTGATCCTAGAACATATCTCATAACCCACTTAACAGTCTCCCAATAACTTACGTCTGGGTCACTCATATATCAGTTGATCACACTCATAGCATGAGTCAAGTCAGGTCTACAACACACCATAACATACATTAAACTCCCTACAACACTGGCATAAGATATCTTACTTATCTGAGCTCGTTCTTGGCTGTTCCTGGGACTCATCTGATTGGACAAACGATGATGTTGACCAATAGGAGTAGAGACAGTCTTTGTTTTATGCATTTTGAACCTCTCTAACACCTTCTGAAGATAAGTTGGCTGACTTAGCTGAATTGCTCCATCAACTCGCTGATCTCCATCCTAAGAATCACTTTGGCTTCACCAAGATCTTTCATCTCAAACTCATGTACGTTTGAGGATCTCCTTAACTTGATTATCACTGTCAATAGACTTCTCTGCTAATAACATGTCATCAACATACAACAGAAGATAGGTAACTGCCGATCCAACCCGTCTGAAATAAACACAGCTGTCATACAAGCTCCTTGTAAAACCAGCTGAGCAAATGTACTCATCAAATCTCAAGTACCATTGTCAAGGGCTTTGTTTCAGGCAATAAAATGGACTTTTTCAATAGACACACTTTGTCCTCCCCTTCTTCTATGTCCAACCCTTCTGGTATCTTCATGTAAATCCTCTTATCTAGAAATCCATGTAAGAAATATGTGATTACATCCATAAAAAATTGAGTTCACTGTTGACTTTTTAAAAAAATATATTTATATGGTATTGCACTTTGCAATTGTAGTGACTTACACTTTTCAATAATATTTTCAGTTATATTGACTAACATTTTTTTGGTAATGTTGTATTGCACCTTTTAGTTATATGGTGTTAAACTTTTCAATTGTAGTGTCTTACACTTTACAATAATATTTTCATTTATAGTGACTTTCACTTTTTATTAATATTGTGTTGCACTTTTCACTTATAATAACTTACACTTTTCATTAAAAATTGTGATACTGACTTACACTTTTCAGTAATATTGTGTTGCACTTTTTAGTTATAATAAGTTACACTTTTCATTAATATTGTGTTGCACTTTTCAGTTATACTGACCTGCACTTTTTAAAAATATTGTGTTGCACTTTTTAATTATAATAAATTACACTTTTCATTAATATTATGATGCAATTTTCAATTATAGTGACTTACATTTTTTAATAAAATATTGTGTTGCACTTTTCAATAATATTATTTTACGCTTTTTAGTTATAATAACTTACACTTTTCATTAATACTATGTTGCACTTTTTAATTATAGTGACTTTTTAATTATAGTGTCAAAGGGTCAACTCGAGTTCTTATAAGAACTCGAGTCTCTTTGAGACCAACCCATATAAAAAATATATTGATGTATTAATGAAGATATACAATTTACACATATATAATTTCAAAAATAATATCAGCCAATAAAATCACATTTAACATACAATTAACTCTTTGAGATATCAACACATCAACAAAAAATATAAAAACGACGCATAACCAAAATTAATATAAAGACGGCACATAAACATTCTAAACTCCATATTATTAGTATATAGACTAGATGAGCGGGCTGTCAATAAAAATAAATATTTATATTATATTTTATATTTAAATATTTTTAAAAAATAATTTTTTAATAAAAAATGTAGAACAAAAAGAAATGCTAATTTTTTTCTTTTCGTAAACATAAAAATAAATTTAGAAAATAATGATAAAGTTTAGGAAATAAATAATTTAAGTAATATTAAAATAATTCTTAATAAACTTTAGTCAAATATACCTTTTAAACTAACACATACTAATATTTATGTCATATATATTATTTAACCAGTAGAATTATTACATGTCACTAAATTTAAATATTCAAACTCTTTAAAATCATGACAAATCATCTAAACTTACCAGAAAATGACACATCATTTAAACTTACCAGTAAACGACACATCAACACACAAAACTTTTTACTAGTATATAGGGGATGCGATTTTATACCTTATATCTATGCATTATATCAAAGTTGCAGAAGTGAGAAATCGGTAGTCGGACGGATTGACGCTACCTAGCGCCTAGGCCGCCTAGATTTTTTTTAAAAAAATATTTTATATGTAAAATTCTCAAACAATAAATAAGAAATTCTAATTTAATAAAAATAGAAAATTGCAAAGAGGTCCCTTAAGAAATTAACACCTGAAAAAATAATGCCAAAAAAATAAAAAAAATGTAGTTTTCACCCCTTAAAAGATGAAATTTGACCAAAAAACATCGTACATCATGTCGAAGCGATGCGTATTACTCAAAGTCTCGTTCTCCTTTAGAAAAATGTGCAAGATCACCAAAATTGGACTCAAATGCCAAAAAGAAAAGGGGTCTAGACTATTTTTTCTTCAAAACGCATAGGAAGGCAAAATCGAATCGGTATACCAGCTACTTAGACATCGACTTTTTACACCAGGACTGGTATATAAGTATACAAATAATGTCATTTAATATGTATGACACATCTTAAACTAGTGTTGTGCTCATTGACTTAATTATGCTTGTTTTTTAATTTTTTAGACCGAATGTGAAATTTACATTCTTTTATCTATTTTAATTTGAAATTTAATATTCAATTTTAAAATATAACTTAAATTAACACACAAAAATATGCAAAGATTCTATTATTGCATCTCTTATTCTCTTAAGTCTTAATACTACGCACCACGATACAAACTTTTTTTCAGTACACGTGTCCATCCACTTACTTTCTCGAAAATTTACCCTAACCATTCACCTTTTCCTCTCCGCTCTATTTTCGATAAATTCGTTAATCGACTTTGGAGATTTTCTTTCTGTTAAGTGACCGTTATTTTTTGTCACGTTACTCGAACACCATTTATAATAACTGTGAATAATAAATGCGACCTACTATTTGTGTTCGACATTATTCTAATTTAATTGCGTTAACTTTATTTTTGTAACGTCCAATCCTTATGTACTTCCTTTTGAGCGTACGCTCCAGAGTCCAGACTTTCTAATATGTATCAACGCTGATCGACTCCAGCTCTTCACTAATTATACTATTTTTTGCTTTTTATATTAAACTTTTCTCGAGTCGGAGGTGAAAACAACTAGAAAATTGTCGTTTACCCCGAACCGTACAAGAGAGTTTCCACCTGTCATATGACTTTCTAACTTCACTTCTTTTTTTCTGATCGTTCCGTTTTATCGACTGACACCAGTAGAGAATTTTTATAAAAATTGTCATTCCTAGTAGGGGTGGGAATGGGCCAGGTTACCCGATAGGGGCCTACGTCTCGGCCTATTAAAGCTCGGCTCGACTCGTTTAATAAACAAGCCGGGCTCAAGCTTTTTTAGAAGCCTCTTTAGTTAAATAGGTCGGGCTCAAGCTTTTCCGTAAGTCTTTTAAGCCCAACAGACCGGCCTATATAACTTCACACACACATACATACACACATATATATATATATATTATAAGTATATACGTATATAATATGTAATTTTCAAATAAATAAGTAAGAAAATTTAGTAATAGTTGAATATTTTTTTGCAACATTTGATAAATTTGTTATTAATTTCATTTCTTCATTTTGAGATTTAAAGAGTTAATTTTTATAATTTAATGATAATACTGTTGTAGATTTTTTTCTAAAAAAATACACTAATAAGACTAAAAGGCCTTTAAAAGGCTTTCGGGCCAGGCCTACTTATTAAAAAGGCCAGACTTGAGCCTTAAAAAAAAGTCTACGACAGGCCATGGGCCAGACTTGGACTTAAGAAATATATAACAGGTCAGACTTTTTTTCTTAAAGTCTACCAAGGCCTGACCCATTCCCACCCCTAATTCCTAGAGACACTTTTTTAATAAAGGACAACAAATATAATTGATTCAAATAAGAGCAAAAATGAATGTTAATAACCCATTATGCCCTTAGATTTACAAGACTAATTTATTAATTTAATATTTAATTAAGCAATCCGTATTTTTCCTTAATTTTCGCCCCTCTTCTCCAACAACATTCATATCAATCAATATTTCTTCTGTTTTAAGATCACTGTGTCTCAATTCATTATTTGACCTTCCTTATTCGTGATCAATATCCATCTTTACACGGTAATCTTCAATTATTGATTCATACTTTCAATAATAAAATACAACTGCAAAAAATCTTCGTTATTGTGTTTGTTAATTGTTTCTCCATATTTTTCTAGCCTGATTTCATCTTTCTTGCAGATTCTCAAACAATTGAGTATTTCGTTATACTCAAGATCGAATTCAATGGGAAAACCAAGTTGGTTCGTGTTAATCAGTTTTCAATCTTCAATGTATGTAGACGTCTTGAATTAAGTCATTGGTATGTGGCCTACGTGAATAAAACAATCAAGAAATCCCAAGTGAATCAAACAATCAAGAAATCCACCTTCAATTCGAAGTTCTTGGACGAAACCCGATTTACGTGAGTAAAGGTAATGGAGTCAAGATTTATAGTAGGTTCGAACGAGTTGAAATGGGGGACATCGATAAGTTCTGCATTTCTGCGAAGAGTCTCATTTGGTATATTGTGAGGAAATTTCTAAATTGGAGTGAAGGTGTTCGACGAAATGATTCAGAGATTTCGTAGGTGGTAAAGTGTTTGCACGAAGAGGGTCTTGATATCTCACGTATAGATTCTGTTAAAGGTTTGTTTTTTCATAAATTAATCAACTGCTTATTTTGATTGTCTCTATAATAGTAATACAGTGTGAACTTTGAAATTATGAATGGTTCTATTTATTGATTGTAGTGAAAACTTTTTTGTTGCAGAATTTGATTTTCTTGTTGAAGGACATGAATTTGATTCCTATCCTAAGAAAATGATCAAGAGTTTCAAGGATTGGGAGTGATTTCTTGAAGAAAAAGGAAAAGATAGTGAAGACGACGACGATGAAGAGGGGAAGAAAGGAAAATCGCATGAGATAAGGAAGATCTAATTTGCATTAAAGCCGTTTTCTGCATAATGATATTTGCATATGCACATAATTTACTGCACACTTCTACATAAGTAATATGCTGATGCAATTTCGTTTTTTTTTTTTTTTGCATTATAGTTAGAGATTTTTCTGCAGATCTTTATGCATAATCAAGTCCGAGATTTTTTTGAAGAAAATATCTGATTTGATTTGACGATTTTTCTGCAGATCTTCAAGTTTTAAAATGAAATTGAATATTAGAGCTTTGAGGAAAATGCAATTGAATATCAGAGATTTGGGGAAGACCTGAATATCAAAGATTTGGGAAAGACTTGAATATCAAAGATTTGAGAAAGACTTGAATATCAGAGCTTTGGGGAAATACCTAAAACTGGGGAATGTAGAATAATCAGCGGTGATTTGGGGAAGATTTTAATATCAAAGCTTTGAAGAAAGTTCTAAAATTGAGGATGCAGAAATTAATATTCAAATTTTGAAATTAGTTGACTTAATATTATATTAAAATATAATTTTAAATATTAAGGGTAAGATGGTACATTTAAATTAGATTTTGACCTTAATTTGAAATTAATTTGAACCTGATTCTTATTTGAAAAAACTCTATGTGAAAAGACTTATTGGTGAAATACCATAATAGTATAAGAAATTTGTAACCCCCTAAATTATTTGTCACTTTACTCGAAAACCATTTTACAATAACTACAAATAATAAATGTGACCCATTTGCTAATAAATGCGACCTACTATTTGTGTTCGACATTCTTCTAATTTATTTGCGTTAACTTTATTTTTGCAAAGTTCAATCCTATTGTAATTACTCTTGAACGTACGCTCTGTACGTCCTGATATCTATAAACTTTACTAATTCTATTATTTTTGGCTTTTTATATTAAACTTTTCTCGAGTCGGAGGCGAAAACAACTGGAAAGTTGTCGTTTACCCCCGAACCGTACAAGAGGGTTTTCATCTATCATATAACTTTCATTTTACATCTGTCTCAAAAATTGTAGGTCTTCTTCTTCCCAAACCCAAAAATTGAAAGTCACTCTGTTTTGCACGAAACTGGCCCTCGACCTGGGTTATCAAAATCTGATCTTGGAAACATATTCCCAAATTCTGGTTCGGGCCTTCCATGGCGAGTTGGAACCCGATCCCTATACCATGGTACTTATTGAAATCTTCGCGTCTTGACCCAAGAGGCAGATATTAGATTGTGCTGCTTCACCAGCCGAGAAGTCAACCGTGTGGCTCACTTTCTTGCGCACTTTGGTGCTGGAGAGATCTTTGAATATTTTTGGAACAATGATATTCCCAGTGATTGTAATAATTTGATTTTGGAAGATACAAGGCTTAATGCCATTCAATCGTGATCAATGAAAACCTTATAAGTTCCTGTAAAAAAAAAAAAATGCCCTCATTCTTCTTCTTCCCAAACCAAAAAGTTGCAGGTCTTGTGCCCTAATTTGTTCATTCTCACTCACCATTTAAAAAAATCCACCCTCATCTTCTTCTCATCTAGAAAAATTAGGGCACAAGACCTGCAATTTTTTGATTTGGAAAAAAGAAGACCTGCAATTTTTTAGTTTGAGAAGAAGAAGAATGAGGATCAAATTCTTGAGTTTGGAAAGAAGAAAAACCTGGAATTTTTTGATGTGGGAAGAAGAAGAATGAGCATCGATTCTTTTTTGGATTTGGGAAGAGGAGAAGAATGGAGGGCCAATTATTTTGTTTTAATTTGTTTTAATGAGCAGTAATTACCCAACCCGTTTTAATTACCCGACCCACCCATTTTATTTTAAGTTTTGAATTTTGAAAAAAAAAATACACGCATATAAAAAAATTAATTGAAAAATAAAAATAAATACCACGTGGACATGACCGGTTGATATATCGGGAATAGCCTGTAAACGGACTAAATTCAAAATAATATGAAATTTACTGGACCAAATTCAAAAAGTGTTAACTAAGTGGACTAAAATCAAAATCGTGACAGCTTAATGGACTAAAAAAAAATATAATCTCAATATAATAATGTTAAATAATTGGTTAATGCGGTGTGCGTTTGCTGCCTAATCACTAATGGACTGATATGTTTTACTAGTTGAAGGCATTGGTGTAGACCCAAAATATTAATACATACGTAGTACTCCCTCCGTCCAATTTCATTATTCCCACTTTCCTTTTTTGGTTGTCCAATTTTATTATGCTTATACCTTTTTGGAAACAATACTATTCATATATTTGTATTGTAGGTGACTTCAATGCAATCAGATGTGCAGAGGAAAGGGTGGGGAGAGGAGAACGTGAAGATAGAAGGGATATGGAAACGTTCGAAGAATTCATCACTCAAGCAAACCTGATTGATCTACCTCTGTTGGGAAGAAAATTTACATGGCATCGACCGGATGGTTCGTGTAAAAGCAGGCTAGACAGAATATTGGTGAACGAGGAATAGGTAGGGATGTGGCCAGAAACCACGCTAAAAGGGCTGGGTCGATCGGTGTCGGACCATTGTCCAATCTATGTAGTATCACAAAAGAAAGATTGGGGCTCGAAACCATTTAGGTTTTTCAATACATGGCTGAAACACCCAAATTTCAAAGAATTTGTCAAAAAGAGATGGGAGGCGTATGATATCAGAGGATGGACGGGTTATATCCTAAAAGAAAAACTGAAGCTTCTAAAGATGGACCTTAAGGAATGGAATAAGAATGTGTACGGGAACTTGGAATCTAGGATTGAAGAGAATAGAACCGAAATCAACAGGCTAGACATTATAGACGACACGTTCGGGTTAGACGAGAGTGAAGA
The DNA here is from genome assembly GCA_963675135.1 of Galeopsis tetrahit. NCBI lineage: Eukaryota > Viridiplantae > Streptophyta > Magnoliopsida > Lamiales > Lamiaceae > Galeopsis > Galeopsis tetrahit. Next base: position 17,356,019 of record OY776127.1, on the reverse strand, counting down.
ACAGACAAGAAGAGAAGCAATCGCTGGGTTACAAAACGATTTAAGGACAAAGGAGGAGCAACTGAGTCAAATGGCAAAAGTGTCGTGGTTAAAAGAAGGGATCTAAACTCGAAAATATTCCATCGGGTTATAAACAACAGGAAAAAAAGTAACTCCATCAATGGGCTATTTATTGAGGGTCGATGGACGGAGTCTGTTCAGGAAGTCAAATGTGAGGTGTTCAAACATTTCAGCTCACATTTTAAAACCGAAAGGTTTGATAGACTGACCATTCCAAGCGACATGTTCCAGCACCGACTCGACTCTTGCGATAATGCCTTCCTAACGGCTGAGTTCGCTGAGGCTGAAGTTAAGGCCGCAATTTGGGAGTGCGACTCGGATAAAAGTCCGGGTCCGGACGGCTTCTCACTAGGGTTTTTCAAAAGTAGCTGGGAGTTAGTGAAAAATGAAATCTTAAAGATGACTGCGGAATTCCATCGACATGGGAAGTTGGTGAAAGGGATCAATCCCTCGTTTATTGTCCTCTTGCCAAAAAAATCAGGTGCGCAAAAACTTGAGGAATTCCGTCCCATATCATTGATAGGAAGCCTATATAAGATCATTGCGAAAATATTGGCAAAAAGGCTTTCGAAGGTCCTCGAGTTAGTTATTTCAGATTGTCAATCCGCCTTTATTGGAGACCGACAAATTATGGATGGTATTCTTATCGCTCACGAAGCCATTGACGAAGCTAAAAAGAAAAGAAAAACTAGGGTCCTATTCAAGGTGGATTTTGCAAAAGCATACGACTCAGTGGAGTGAAAATATTTGGATAGTATGATGGAAGGAATGAATTTCACACCGTTATGGAGAGCCTGGATGATGGAATGTGTTTCCTCAGCAAGTGCGGCGGTATTAGTCAATGGAAGCTCGTCTGGCGAATTCAAACTTGAGAGAGGTTTAAGACAAGGTGATCCACTATCCCCTTTCTTATTTCTAATTGCAGCTGAAGGCCTCAACATTTTGACAAAAAGGACTGCCGAACTTGGCCTCCTCGACCCTATCCTTATGGGGAAAAATAAAGTGGAAATCAGCTTGCTTCAATACGCGGATGATACGGTGTTTCTTTGTAATGGAAAGTGGGGCGATATACGGGCCATCAAGAATATTTTAAGTGTGTTCGAGCTAGTGTCCGGGCTGGGCGTCAATTACGACAAAAGCAGGTTGATCGGTATCCATATGGAGGAAGAAGAAAAGCGCGAGATGGGGGCGTTTCTTGGATGCGATACGAGCAGCCCCCCCATGGAATTTCTGGGTTTGAGTGTGGGTTTTAATCATCACAAAACCTCCTCTTGGACTGGAATGTTGAAAAAGATACAAGGAAAATTGGCAAAGTGGAAAGACAAGCAAATCTCAATGGGAGGGAGAACGACGTTAGTCCAAGCCGTCCTTTCCGCGGTACCAACTTACTATCTGTCTTTCTTTAAATTACCAAAATCTGTTGTTAATGAGTTAAAAAAAGTGCAAAGAAATTTCTTGTGGGGTGGGGGAGGAGGCGACACTAGAAAAATTCCTTAGGTTGGGTGGGAGGATATATGTAAAGACAAAAAGAAAGGTGGATTGGGTATTAGGGACCTGGAGCATTTTAATATAGCTCTCCTAGGCAAATGGGTTTGGCGGTTGATTACGGAGGAGCAAAGTTTATGGGCTAGGGTATTAATTTTAAAATATGGAGGCTTGATGAGCGAACCGGGGGTGAGAGATAGAAGAGGGGGTCGTAGTGCAAGTGAGTCAAGCTGGTGGAAAGAACTCAAGAAGGTCTACGAGAAGTTAGGTGGGAGAGGGGCGAGTCATAGATTACGGAGTGTGGTGGGGAATGGAGAGAACACCAAGTTTTGGCATGATGTGTGGCTAGAAGGTGACGAGAGTTTAAAAGAAAAATTTCCTGATCTATTTAGGATTAGTAGCCAGCAGAATTTTAGAGTGAGTGACATGGGTGTGTGGGGAAGTGAAGGATGGCATTGGGCGTGGAGATGGGAAAGGGAGCCGAGGGAGGGAGAGGTAGGTGATCTAACAAGTCTGCTGCATATGTTGGACAGAATTAATTTGTCACAGGAACAGGAGGATATAGCAAGCTGGGCGCTGGCCAAGTCTGGTACATATTCAACGAAAGCAGCATATGATGCACTTCTGGAGGAGGACGAAGGGGACGCCGTGGATGCAGGCTACAAACAGGAATTCGTATCCCTATGGAAGAATTATGCTCCTCGAAAAGTACAAACAATAGTATGGAAGGCCCTAAAAGGCAGACTCGCCACAACGGATAACTTATTAAGAAGAGGGGTCCCGATATCTAACGAATGGGCAAGGTGTAATCTTTGTGAACAAGACAGTGAGAGCAACTGTCATTTGCTGATAGAATGCAAATTCTTAGAGGCTATATGGAAGGATGCTATAAATGGATCAATGTGAACATGGTGTCTCACAACACCATTATTTTGCACGCTCGGCAACACGAAGTGGCCCTCGGCTTCGAAAATAGCAGAAAAAAAATTCATGGCAAGTTTGTGGGCTTGTGTCATTTGGGTGGTTTGGAGTAGTAGAAATGAAGGGAGGTTTAATGGTGTAAGACAGGAACCCAAGAAGACACTGGAGAAAATTAAAATTAATCTATGGTTATGGGTTGGAGGAAGAAATCTTGTGACACCAAACTCTTCATTAGCGGCCTGGTTTTGTAACCCACTGTTGTGTCTTAGCATGTAAGCATATCTTATATCATAGGTACTTCTCGTATAAAGAAGTAAAACATGTACATATATGGGTTGAGTATCCCCAATACTCTTGGTTAATGAAATACTTTTACTGTTCAAAAAAAAAAAAACTATTCATACTACTTTATCTTCACCCTCCTACCATCACTTATTTACCCACTTTGTCACTTACTTTATTCATAAACAATCACTTTATCTATAAATGGACCCCACAACATCTCATCATACCCCCTTATCTACTTTATACATAAACTAATCAATATTTATTAAAACTCATGCCCGAAAAAGTGGGCATAATAAAATTGGACGGAGGGAGTATATAATAGTATAAAAATTGAGGGGTAGGGCCACCCCCAGCATATACGTAGTTACGCGCTTGGACAAGAGCATGTGACTTTAAATATAATGAAACTTGAATGAAAAACGTTGATGATTAAAATAAAAGATAATACACATTATTGTAGGTAAAATATAATGAAACTTGAATGATATATAACTAATTTGTATGTGAATGAAGATGGTGGACATTATTTTACATAAAAAATAATGGAACTTGAATGACTTGTGACTACTTTGCAGGTGAATAAAGATAGTATACACCAACTTTATAACCACTTTGTAGGTAAATAAAGATAGTGAACAACAACTTTATGATTACTTTGTGAGTGAATGAAGAAAGTGGACAACACATTTATGACTACTTTGCATGTAAATAAATATTGTGGACATTATTGCATGCGAATGAAGATAGTGGACAACAACATTATAACTACTTTGCAGGTGACTAAAGATAATGAACAAATTAGAATATATATATATAATACAAGACAATAACTAAAAAAATACTCCCTCCGTCTCACAAAGATAGCTCCATATTCCTTTTTTGAATGTCTCTATAGCTCCATTTCCTCTTTTACTTTAGTATTAAATGCTTAATTGTCAATTTTACCCCTAATTAATAAGAGTAATTAAGGCTTAGCAGATTTTGAAGAATGTGATTCCAAGGACAAAATTGGCACATTAGCTAAATTTGACTACATTTATTGATTTTTCTTAATCTCTGTGTAAAGTCAAATGGAGCTATCTTTGTGGGACGGAGGGAGTACATGAGATTAACTAGCACACAAATTAAAAGGCTTACAAGACGATAACTAAAACTACATAAATTTAAATTACATGAAAATAAAGAGCAATTATGGTGTAAACAATGACAATAACCGTTGTTTCATCTCCTCATTTGCTGGGGATAAATGATCTTTTATCAACAATGACATCAAAAGAGAATGCTTCATCTTGAGAGTCTCCATTCCAAGTTTCTCTCTAACTATCTCAATTTCAGCATGTCTAGTGAGTCTCAATGCACGGATTTCTACGATAACTTCAATAGAAGATTGTATCTCGAAACAAATTGCGAGTGACATTTTATGATGATTGAACTTGTTCATAGGTAGAAACTTGGTTCAAATTCAGAGAAAATTGGGAGTTGAAATTTTTTGAGAGTTTGGATAATCTTCATTGTTTAGAAAAGATTGAAAATTAAGATAATTTTGAGAGTTTTAAAAATATTTTGAAAAACTTGGATTCATGATAGAAATTGATGGAGTAAAAACTTAGAAAGAAAGAAATTGAAAGAGAATATAAAGTAAATGAGTCTGTAATACTAAACATATCAATATTGATCTCTATTGGACCTATATTAGTAAATACACTCTTATTCTTATTTATTGTATAGGCCCATCTTAGTTTCCTATGGGCTCTCTTATAAAGCCCATTAGGGTTAGGTTAGACCTAAATATCTCTTGTATAAATACCCATTGTAAATCATTCCTACAACTAATCAAGAAATTATATTTTCCACATATTTGTATTCTCTATATGGTATCATCGAGTCATTCGGCTCACGCCTGATCCAAACCTTAGCCGCCGCCGCCGCCGCCGCTCCTCCCTCACGCCGCCGCCGCCTTCGTTTCTGAAGAGCCGCCGCCGCCGTCCGTCGCACGACGCCCAGCCTGTTCTGCTCCTTCACTCTCTCCGCTGCTCCACTCAATACAATGGCCACCTCATATCCGTTGCCGGCACCAATCACCTTTAAAGGCCTTGCAAACATGTCCTTGAAGCTCACCTCCACCAACTATGGTGCTTGGTCATTTCAGCTTCGTCTTCTTCTTACTGGACACAACCTCTTTGGCTATGTCTTGGGCACGCACCCATGCCCACCTTCCACTATCCCAGCTGTCGGCACCACCGACACCACCGCCACTGTTCCCAACCCTGCCCACGATCTGTGGGTGTGTCAAGACAACCTTATCTTTTCGGCCATGGTTGGATCCATGTCTCCTGAACTTATTCCCTTTGTTGCATCAACCAAATCCTCCTGTGAAGCCTGGTCGATGCTTGAAAGTATGTTTGGAAAACCCTCCAGAGGTCGCATCCTTGCCCTCAAAACCAAGTTTCGCTCTCTGTCCAAAGGTGCTCGCCCGATCTCTGACTTCCTTATGGAAGTTCGCTCCGTGGTCGACGAACTTGCACTCCTCGGCATTACCTCTGATGCCGAGGACGTCACCCTTCAGGTCCTAACCGGCCTTGATGAGTCTTACAATGATATAGCAAATGCCATCCAAGCTCGCGAACAGCCCATCTCGTTTGCCGAGCTCTGCGACAAGCTCCTCAGTACCGAGGTTCAACTTGCCTCGCGACCAGCCTCGGTCATCATACCTGCATCTGCTCTCACTGCTGGTAAACCTCATCATCGCTCCTCGCGACCTGACTCGAGGTCGAAAACTGCTGACACTCGTCCTCGCCAGTCCTCGCAACAACCCTATCTTGGCACATGTCAATATTGTCGTACACCGGGCCACACTGCTCGCACCTGCCCTGAACTTCCCTCATCGCCCACTGCTCCACCTACTGGTCCTCGCCGCCCACATGGACAGTACCAACCGACCCCTCGTCACAATCGACCAGGTGCTCGCCCGGCATACTCAGCTCACTCAGCCTCCTCGGCACATCCTGCAGAGCACTGGATTCTTGACTCAGGTGCTTCGCATCACATCACCAACGACCTCGCCAACCTCTCTCTTCACTCACCATTTGATGGGCCTGACAATGTTGAAATTGGTGATGGTAAAGGTTTACACATATCGCACACTGGCTCTATGAGCTTCCCTCACCTTGAGTCTCTCAATTTTTCGAATGTCCTGGTCGTCCCACACATCTCGAAAAACTTGATTTCGGTCTCTAGCCTCTGTCGTGATAATAATGTTAACATTGTCTTTGATCGATCTTCCTTTCAGGTGCGGGATGGTCACTCGGGGAGCATTCTCCTCGTTGGGGGTTGTATCAATAACTTGTACGTCTGGCCGGCACACATGTCCAACACCTCCCCACAAGCCTTCACCACTCAACACCTCACAGCGACCACCTGGCATACTCGCCTTGGCCACCCATCGACAAAAATCCTTGCTCACACCCTCTCCAAGCTCAGCTTATCCAGTACACCTTCCAAACACTTCAACTGTAACTCTTGCTCTTGTATCAAAAGTCACAAATTACCTTTTTATGATTCAAGCATTGTGTCTACTAAACCACTTGATGTTATCTTTTCTGATGTCTGGTCGTCGCCTGTCTTGTCGCCTGACAATTTTAAATACTATGTGCTATTTGTTGATCACTTCAGCAAGTACATATGGGTTTACCCTCTAAAACGAAAATCAGATGTTCTCCCCACATTTATAACATTCAAAACTCTTGTTGAGAACAACTATCAAAACACAATCAAAACTTTCTACTCCGACAATGGGGGAGAGTTCATTGCTCTTCGCCCCTTTCTTCAAACTCATGGCATTGCACATCTCACCACCCCACCTCACACTCCAGAACATAATGGCATGTCTGATTCACGTGTTATGCAACACTAAATAAACAACCGCAAGTGTACGACGTCTATTGTAGCGTGATAAGCACGAGGTCGATCCCACAGGGAGGTTAAGCGTAAAAGTGGTAGTTTGCTAGTCGAGTTCTAAGTAGACGTGATCGATAATTTGAGTGGTGTGAATTACTCTAAGATTACCTAACAATGTGTCACCAATAAGTAATGAAGAGTAAATACGAAATCGATCAAATACCATGCAAATCAATAAAACGAAGGTAAAATGGATAAAAACGCAAAGAAGAAAAGGTGGGTTCCAAGGCAATTGTAGTATTTAGACGTCCGTTTATAAGAGTTATCTCGTTTAAATGGCCATTAAGGTTATCTCAAATAGGGTGATCACACAAGAAGAACTAATCGATCTCTCGATACAAATTAATCCAAAGACGCAATGTAATATAAGCTCGTATGTCTACATCACAAACATTACACCATCTAAAATAGCTCCTAAGATCATTCAATTCCCTCTCCGATAATTAATCCTCTCTCGAGATCATAATAATACCGGGTTGCACATTCGCATACGATTAAATGGAATAAATCTCTCGATACTACCCCAATTAACAATGGATCAAGCAAATCATTATGGCCACTAACAACATGCTTTGCAATGGATAATTGAATATGCAAATAAGAAATAAACACCAATTAAAGCAAGAAATTACTCATAAACATCAATCCAAATCTCTACAATGCCTTAGAACCACAAATTGTTTAGCTAACTACTAACATAATTAAATTACAAAATCCAAGTGAAATAACTAAATAAAAAGGAAAAGAAAGAGAAAGCTTAGTCTAGAATGTGGTAGGGAATGGAATTTGGGAGCTATTGCATCCTTTCTTCCTTGATTTGGTGAAGAATTGAGAGAGAAATTGCCAAAACACCTCCAAGTATGTGTAACTATGTGTGGATTTGGGGGAGAATGTCTTGGGTTTCAAGTAGGGATGGCAATTTATACCGAACCCGTGGTGATCCGCCCCGCCCCCGTCCCGATCGGGGCGGTTTTTTAGTCTCGTTATCGGGTTCGGTTCGGTTTTCGGGGAAAACCGAAAAATATTAAATCGGGGACGGGGCGGGGACGGTATTTATATACACCGCCCCGCGCCCCGCCCCGAAACCGCCCCGATATACATTATATACATATTTTTTTATATTTATGTATGCACATATATCTATATATATTTTTGTTTTTTCCTTTTAAATGTTTTTTTAATAAATAGTTTTATAACATAATTAATTTTTAGTAATATAATAATTTTTTTTAGAGAGGTATAATAATTATTAAAATAGAAAAATAATAATTAAATAAATAATTCGATTTTCGGGTCGGGTCGGGGAAACCCGATACCGATCCGGACAGGGATGGGGATTTTAAAATTTTCCCCGTCAGGGTTCGGGTCGGGTTCAGGGACAAAAATTCCCCGTCGGGGCCGGGGCCGGAGGAGGCATAAACCGGCCCCGCCCCGCCCCGTTGCCACTCCTAGTTTCAAGAAAGAGGGTTTATATAGTGTTGGGGTAGGGTTTGGATGGACAATTTGCAAGTTGGTCCCTACAAAATGGCCAAATTATGAAGATGGCACCGAAATTGAAGTTGGGCATGGGTGGAGCTCGACCGTGGCCTTGTCTCGGCCGAGGCGTGTGGAGCAGGGGAGGATGGAGCTCGGCCGTGGCATCATTTCGGCTGTGGTGTGCGGACAAAGCTGGGCTGGGGTGCTCGGCCGAGCTGTGTTCTCGGCCGTGCCCTTGAGTTGGCCAAAATCGCTGTATCGAGCTGCGTTTCTTCGAGCGTGGTGCACGTCCGTGGCCTGAAAATGGCTCGGCCGAGCCATGAGCTCGGCCGTGCTCCCTCTTGATTTCCACCTCTTCCTCGTTTCGTGCATATCTTTCGCCTCGGGTGTCGGATTGACTCGATTCTTTTGGCTATTCCACTCCGTTTTTCGAGACGAATCCAACGGTGCACTCATCTTCTTGATCCAGTAAAGTATGGTTGCTGTTTTGCTCCAAATTCCATCGTATTTCCTATAAAATCGACAAAACACAACCTTTCTCTCATTTTGGCTCAAACAATCATAATCAATGCATAAATCAATGAAATCTACATCAAAACACGCTTCACATGTGCCTCTAAAACGTGTAAATTCCACCCGAATCAAACTCCCCCAAACTTAAAATGTTGTTTGTCCTCAAACAACTAAGCACTTAAAGCAATGAGGGTGGAATGATCACAATGGAATATTCAATGCAATTCACACATGCAAAGTATGATGTAATGATATCTCTTTCTCAAAGTGCATTTCTCAATGAAGGTCATAGGCTCATTATTGCAATTCACACTCATGAATCAAAGAATGCATAAACACACAACACATTGTGAATGGAAAACATAATCTAAATGCTCAAGTCCTCTACTCACATGACAAAGTGTTTCTCTCAAACACACAAATAAATTGAGGATATTAATGCACTCATCAACCAAGTTATGCTATGCAATCACCATATGCTTGCCCAACTTCTACTTTCAATTGACACTCAAATGCTCAACAAAGTGATCAATAGGACTTAATCAAGGATGTAACATTGGCTCTTTGGTTAAGGTAGGGTAAATTTGGATGAAGTAACTCATAAACTAGTGGAGAGCGAGAGATAAAGACGCATAGACACATCTTAAAAAACTTCTCAAGATAAAGTTACAATTCTGCGGATTGCAACTCAAAAACTCTAACTTCCACAATTTATTTGTTCTCTTTTAAGCACATTCTACACCACAAAACCATTGAACACTTTTTTTTCTTTTCAAGCTTTTGGGGCTCTTTGTCCCTCTTTTCTTTTCCCTTGATTTTCTTTTCATCTTTCTCTTTTTCTTTCAACTTTTCCACTTTCTCCTTTCACCAAAGATATTCATTCAAGCACATGTTTTTCCACTTTGTCTTTTATCCTCCACTAGATGTAGGTATCAAAGGCTCAAAAAGGCTAAGTGGTTAACATTGTAGTTTGCCAAGAAAATGAGGAATTAAGCTCAAGGGGCTAACTACAGAAAATTACTTCGGTTTTGGGAAATTTTGGCTAAGTGACTCTTTTAGAACAAGATGGCCTATATCACATCACATCATCTCACACAATCATGCTTTCCAAACAAGAACTTAGGCAAGTTCTAGGATTACTAGCAATAACATAGTCCACTCTCAAATGAACTAAACCGGATTACATGCTCGATTTAAGGCTCAATTCTCACCGGTTTATTCAATAGGACTCTCACATTCATCAAATGTTCCCAAACAACAACACATCATGCATCCATGCTATCAAAGCTCACAAATATGAACACAACATGATACCATATTCCAACACCAATCATGCATACATTCAAAGCAAATAGACATCACCACAACTACTCAACAATGGATTCCAATGACTATTCATGCTCACATTTCACCAAATGTCTACTACCCAACATATGATCAAAACCAACTTAACCAATATAAACATGTGAAAACCAAGTGTGCGCCGGTGCAAAATGTGACACAAGTAGAATGATGAACCGGTGCAAGGGTAACAACTAGTAGAAAAATAAAGAAAAGAAAAATAACTCCCCCAAACTTAGAATTTTACTATGTATAAATTCTAAGTTTGGGGCTACAAGTTGTTACCTCCCTCCTTGCACATCCAATGCTTCTTCAAAGATCACCATTGCAACACTTGCTTCCTCTCTCCAAAGTTGGTTTTGCTTTCTTCTCCATTCTTCAAGATGTGATATCCATAGTACTCTTCATCCATACCTACAAAATAAACCAAGTTATCAACACTACTAAAGCAATAAAAACACAAAGCAATTAAAACCTTGGGTTGCCTCCCAAGAAGCGCTATTTTTAACGTCCTATGCCGGACGGTTCTCCTTGAGGGGGATATCAAGTCACCCCATCATCCTCCTTGTTCTTAACCTTCTTGGCCCATGCTACCTTCTTGAAACCATTAAAGCATCCAAAAGTCACTCCATCCGGCTCTTCAATCATGTCATAGGAGGTTGATGCCTCATTCATCCCCAAGTTCGTATAAGTAACTTTTCTTGATTTGGGGGAGTTTTTGAAGAAAACTCCCCCAAACTTGGCCTTCTTGTCTATCTTCAAATCATGATCTTCTACTTGGGGGTCCTCTTTCACAACATTGATCTTGGGCTCTTCTTCCACCTCCTTTCTCATGGGTATTGGGGGATACTCTCCCTTAGGAAACCCATACTCTCCAGTCTCATCGTTTCGAAGTTTGATAGCTCTAAACATGTCAATCGTAACTATCTCTTGATTCATTCGAAGCTCCAACTCTCCATTCCTCATATCAAGAATAACCCCTCCGGTTGCCAAAAATGGCCTTCCCAATATCAATGGAATGTTTTTGTCTTCCTCCATATCCAAAACCACAAAGTCTACCGGAAAAAGAAATTTATCGATTTTGACCAATACATCCTCCGCTATACCCAAAGGGTATGTCATAGACCTATCCGCCAATTGGAGGTTCATTGTAGTTGGTGTGAGCTCTCCTAAACCAAGTGACTTGAAGAGTGACAATGGCATGAGGTTGATGCTTGCTCCCGAATCACATAGAGCTCTTAATGTACCTCCATCTCCAATAGTGCATGATAAAGTGAAGGATCCGGGATCCCTAAGCTTTGGAGGTAACTTAGCTTGAATTACGGAGCTACAATGTTCGGCTAAGTGCACCGTCTCATATGCCTCCATTTCCCTCTTGCTTGACATTATCTCCTTCAAGAATTTGAAATAATGTGGTATTTGTTCAAGAGCTTCGGTGAAAGGGATGTTGATATGGAGTTTCTTGAACATCTCCGCAAACTTGACAAACTTGCTATCCAAGTTCTTCTTCTTCTTCATCCTTTGCGGATATGGGAGGGGCATTACATTTTTACTAAACAAAGGAGGGATTGCCTCCCCACTCTTCTTCTCCCCTTCCTTTTCTTTCACTAAGCCATCATCTTTGTCAACACCCTCGGGTACCATTACCACTTCCTCCTCTAACGGCATCTTGGGCCCTTCGTAGCTCGTCCCACTTCTTAACCTTATGGCTTTGCATTGCTCCTTGGGATTTAGCTCCGTGTTAGAGGGGAATTGCCCCGGAACGTGTTGCTTTCCAATGATGGTAGCAAGTTGACCTATTTGCTTCTCTATAGCCTTCATGTGGGTGGTCACATCTTTGATCATCTCACCATGCTCATCAAGTCTTTGCCGAGGTATGTTTGCATTCTCTCTAGTTTCTCTCATGAATTTCGTGGTTTCCCCCATAAAAGCACCAAACATATCCTCCATTGATGGCTTTGATGAAGACTCCACAATAGCTCCATCTCTAACATTAAAATTTGGAGGTGGGACAATGGCATTCCTTGTATTGGCATAGGAAAAGTTCTCATGTTGCCTCAATCCGGAATGATATTGATTCGGATTAAGAGGTTGCCTCTCATTCCAACCTCTTTCTCGAAAATAACGGTCCCGTTGGTTGTTCATGAAATGGGCCTCCTCATATTGATCATTATTGGGCTCCACTAGTGCTTTGGCCGTCATCAAAGAGATTAGCTTGTCCACTTTGTTGGATAAGTTGACACTTTCTTCCGAATTTTGAGTGGAAGCTACTTTCCGGGCTTGCCTTCTCTCGGATGGCCATTGGTTTCCGTTCTTTGCCATCTCCTCTAGGAGCACATAACCCTCATCCGTCGTCTTTCCTAGCAAAGAACCTCCACCGGTCGAGGCATCCACCATCCCTCTCGTTCGATGGTCCATCCCGTTGTAGAAATAGCAAATCAATTGATCTCTTGAGAACCCATGTTGAGGACAACTCCGTATGAGATCTTTGAAACGCTCCCAAGCCTCGGCTAAAGACTCATCATCGTCTTGCATGAAAGAAGAAATTTCTCCTCTTATCTTGATGGTCTTGCTTGGAGGGAAGTATTTCATGAGTAAGGCATCTACAAGGTCGGCCCAATTTTCGATCGTCCTTAGATCAAGAGACATGTACCATTGCTTTGCACGATCACGGAGGGAGAATGGGAACAATTGGAGACGGATGTAATCTTGAGGGACACGATTAATCTTAACCGTTCCACTTATCTCTAGGAATTGAGATAAATGGAGGTTAGGATCCTCCTTTGACAACCCTCCAAATTGGTTGTTTTGAACCATCATGATTAGGGCCGGCTTGAGCTCAAAGTTATGAGCATCAACGGGTTCCCGACCCGCTCCTCCATATGGCCTCGGAATTGGGCGGAAATGATCTCTTAGTACCCTTTGTGGTCGATTTCCCCCATTCCCATTCGGTTCCTCAAATCCATCAACCCCTTGATTCTCAACCTCCTCCTCGACCTCTTCTACAACCGGATTCTCTCTTCGATTCATTCTTTCCAACTCTAGTCTTCTCCTCTCGGCGTTCCTTCTTCGACAATTGGCTTCAATCTCCGGATCTAAGGGTAACACTTCTTGGTGGTTCCTCCTAGATCGTGTGATCATAAACCATATCTAGCAAAGGATCAAACGAAAGTGAGAATCGCAAGTAAACTCAATAATAGCAAACACAAATATTTTTGGCTTTTTGCAAATAAAGAAAGCAAGTAAATGTCTAAACTAAAACTCTCTTAGCCTACACTCTAGAGCTTATAAAAACCTCCCCGGCAACGGGGCCATAAACTTGATTCACGTGTTATGCAACACTAAATAAACAACCGCAAGTGTACGGCGTCTATTGTAGCGTGATAAGCACGAGGTCGATCCCACAGGGAGGTTAAGCGTAAAAGTGGTAGTTTGCTAGTCGAGTTCTAAGTAGACGTGATCGATAATTTGAGTGGTGTGAATTACTCTAAGATTACCTAACAATGTGTCACCAATAAGTAATGAAGAGTAAATACGAAATCGATCAAATACCATGCAAATCAATAAAACTAAGGTAAAATGGATAAAAACGCAAAGAAGAAAAGGTGGGTTCCAAGGCAATTGTAGTATTTAGACGTCCGTTTATAAGAGTTATCTCGTTTAAATGGCCATTAAGGTTATCTCAAATAGGGTGATCACACAAGAAGAACTAATCGATCTCTCGATACAAATTAATCCAAAGACGCAATGTAATATAAGCTCGTATGTCTACATCACAAACATTACACCATCTAAAATAGCTCCTAAGATCATTCAATTCCCTCTCCGATAATTAATCCTCTCTCGAGATCATAATAATACCGGGTTGCACATTCGCATACGATTAAATGGAATAAATATCTCGATACTACCCCAATTAACAATGGATCAAGCAAATCATTATGGCCACTAACAACATGCTTTGCAATGGATAATTGAATATGCAAATAAGAAATAAACACCAATTAAAGCAAGAAATTACTCATAAACATCAATCCAAATCTCTACAATGCCTTAGAACCACAAATTGTTTAGCTAACTACTAACATAATTAAATTACAAAATCCAAGTGAAATAACTAAATAAAAAGGAAAAGAAAGAGAAAGCTTAGTCTAGAATGTGGTAGGGAATGGAATTTGGGAGCTATTGCATCCTTTCTTCCTTGATTTGGTGAAGAATTGAGAGAGAAATTGCCAAAACACCTCCAAGTATGTGTAACTATGTGTGGATTTGGGGGAGAATGTCTTGGGTTTCAAGAAAGAGGGTTTATATAGTGTTGGGGTAGGGTTTGGATGGACAATTTGCAAGTTGGTCCCTACAAAATGGCCAAATTATGAAGATGGCACCAAAATTGAAGTTGGGCATGGGTGGAGCTCGACCGTGGCCTTGTCTCGGCCGAGGCGTGTGGAGCAGGGGAGGATGGAGCTCGGTCGTGGCATCATTTCGGCTGTGGTGTGCGGACAAAACTTGGGCTGGGGTGCTCGACCGAGCTGTGTTCTCGGCCGTGCCCTTGAGTTGGCCAAAATCGCTGTATCGAGCTGCGTTTCTTCGAGCGTGGTGCACGTCCGTGGCCTGAAAATGGCTCGGCCGAGCCATGAGCTCGGCCGTGCTCCCTCTTGATTTCCACCTCTTCCTCGTTTCGTGCATATCTTTCGCCTCGGGTGTCGGATTGACTCGATTCTTTTGGCTATTCCACTCCGTTTTTCGAGACGAATCCAACGGTGCACTCATCTTCTTGATCCAGTAAAGTATGGTTGTTGTTTTGCTCCAAATTCCATCGTATTTCCTATAAAATCGACAAAACACAACCTTTCTCTCATTTTGGCTCAAACAATCATAATCAATGCATAAATCAATGAAATCTACATCAAAACACGCTTCACATGTGCCTCTAAAACGTGTAAATTCCACCCGAATCAATGTCTGAACGTCGTCATCGCCATGTGGTCGACACAGCCCTTGCTCTCATTCACCATGCTTCTATTCCCCTCACCTATTGGCCCTATGCCGTCTGCTCGGAAGCCTACACCATAAATCGCCTTCCCAAAGTTAACCTTGACATGATCTCTGCCTTTGAAAAACTCACTGCTCGCCCTCCGAATCTGACCAAACTCCGTGTATTTGGTTGTCTCTGCTATCCTCTGCTTCGCCCCTACACCGCCCACAAACTTGATTCTCGCTCTACTCCATGTGTCTTTATTGGGTACTCGCCCACACAAAGTGCTTACCTCTGTCTTGATCGCTCCACAAACCGAATCTACACCTCGCGGCATGTTCAATTTGTTGAACATACGTTTCCCTTTTCCACTCCCATTATTCAACAATCTCCCTCGCCGACCTCCACCTCCTCGCCGCCTACTTCCTCCGACCTCAGCTCCTCGCCCACTCTTCTAACACCTTCGCTGCCTCTCTCTGTCGCGACCGTCCTCGACCACAACCAAGTGCCGACCACACTGGTCGACCAATTGAATATCACCCCGCCAACCATACCCACACCTACCTCTCCACTGCTCGCCACAACATCCGACATCCCTGTGCCGACCAATGCTCCCTCACGACCTCCTGCACCTCGCATGGTAACTCGAGCTCAGAACAACGTGTTCAAACCAAATCCGAGGTATGGGCTTACTTCTATCCTCACCTCTGACATTGAACCGAGCTGTGTGTCACAGGCACTCAAGGACAAAAACTGGCGAGCAGCCATGTCGGCTGAGTTTGATGCACTCCTTCAAAATGGTACTTGGGACTTAGTTCCCCCCACTACATCGCAGAACGTAGTTGGCTCCAAGTGGGTCTTTCGCATCAAACGAAAACCTGATGGATCCCTCGATAAGTACAAAGCTCGCCTGGTTGCCAAGGGCTTTCATCAACGCCCAGGTGTTGACTTCACTGAAACCTTCAGTCCGGTCGTCAAGCCGGCCACTGTGCGAGCAGTCCTCAGCATTGCTATCACTCAGCATTGGCCTCTTCGGCAATTCGACGTCAATAATGCTTTTCTCCATGGCACACTCTCCGACACTGTCTTTATGGCCCAGCCTCCTGGCTTTGCAGATAAGACTTTTCCCACCTATGTCTGCAAATTACACAAATCCATCTATGGTCTGAAGCAAGCTCCTCGCACATGGTACTATGCTCTTCGCTCATTTCTCGAAGAAATTGGCTTCAACCCCACTCACTCTGATGAATCACTGTTCGTCTACAACAACACTGGAGTGGTCGCCTATTTTCTTGTCTATGTCGACGACCTCATTTTAACAGGCAACAACTCGCCTATGCTCACCAGTGTCGCTGCCGACCTCAGTGCCAAGTTCTCAGTCAAGGATCTTGGTTCTCTTTCATATTTCTTGGGGGTGGAAGTTCTTCGCTCCAAAACCTCTTGCTTTCTCTCTCAACGCAAGTACATCACTGATCAGCTCGCCCGGTACAACATGGTTACCTCGAAGCCTGTTCGCACCCCACTACCGACATCTGCTCGCCTCTCTATCTCGGATGGGTCCCCGCCTGCAGATGCCACTCAATATCGACAAGTCCTTGGTTCACTCCAATACCTGCAACTCACCAGGCCAGACATCGCCTTTGCTGTGCACAAGCTGTCCCAATTTATGCATGCACCCACCACTACTCACTGGGGTGCTGCTAAACGTCTTCTAAGGTACCTAAATGGTACAAGGAACGTTGGGATCTCCCTCACCTCCAGTCCGTCCTCGTCACTTCACTGCTTTACTGATGCCGACTGGGCTGGAGACACGGATGATCGGACCTCCACTAGTGCCTACATTGTCTTCCTAGGCTCCAACCCTATCTCCTGGTCGTCCAAGAAACAGAGGTCCGTTGCTCGCTCCTCGACCGAGGCTGAATATCGAGCTATTGCTGCCGCTGCCTCTGAAGTTCAGTGGCTCAAAACTCTTTTGCAGGAACTCCACCTCCCCACCTCGCCTACACCAGCCCTCTACTACGACAACATTGGTGCCACCTACTTGTGCTCGAATCCTGTGTTTCACTCACGAATGAAGCACATTGCAATTGATTTTCACTTTGTTCGTGACCTCATCAAGACGAAACAACTACGTGTGTCTCATGTCTCCTCTGCCGATCAACTTGCGGATGCTCTCACGAAACCTCTCTCCAGCACTCGCCTACAACTTCTCATGTCCAAGATTGGACTCACCGATGGTGCTCCATCTTGAGGGGGCGTATTGGACCTATATTAGTAAATACACTCTTATTCTTATTTATTGTATAGGCCCATCTTAGTTTCCTATGGGCTCTCTTATAAAGCCCATTAGGGTTAGGTTAAACCTAAATATCTCTTGTATAAATACCCATTGTAAATCATTCCTACAACTAATCAAGAAATTATATTTTCCACATATTTGTATTCTCTATAATCTCTATTTATAAAAAGAAAAAACTTTTGATATAAAATATAATATATAAAACTTATCTAAATAAAATTTGATGCCCAATTAAAACACTCTCAAAGTGGATCAATGACTTCGATTGTGCTTCACTATTTTTTTTTGTATTCTAGTACTGTGGAGACTTCCACAACCCCTGATAAACATAGTTTTAAAATGATGGAAGTGCATAGGGGAACGTTGAGAATGAAAAGGGTTTGAACTTTAATATAAAAAGGGTGGATCTCATGTAGACTCAAGTTCATATAAAAAATTAAATTGACTGTTGACTTTTCTTTTTTTATATGGTGTTGCACTTTACAATTGTAGTAACTTACACTTTTCAATAATATTTTCAGTTATATTGACTTACATTTTTTTGGTAATGTTGTATTTATTGCACCTTTTAATTATATGGTGTTACACTTTTCAATTGTAGTGTCTTACACTTTACAATAATATTTTCATTTATAGTGACTTACACTTTTTATTAATATTGTGTTGCACTTTTCAATTATAATAACTTACACTTTTCATTAAAAATTGTGATACTGACTTGCACTTTTCAGTAATATTGTGTTGCACTTTTTAGTTATAATAAGTTACACTTTTCATTAATATTGTGTTGCACTTTTCAATTATATTGACCTGCACTTTTTAATAATATTGTGTTGCACTTTTTAATTATAATGACTTACACTTTTCATTAATATTGTGTTGCACTTTTCAATTACAATGACTTACACTTTTTAATAAAATATTGTGTTGCACTTTTAAATAATAGTATTATGTTACACTTTTTAGTTTTAATGACTTACACTTTTCATTAATACTATGTTGCACTTTTTAGTTATAATGACTTACAATTTTCATTAATACTATGTTGCACTTTTTAATTATAGTGACTTTTTAATTATAGTGTCAAAGGGTCAACTCGAGTTCGAGTCTATTTGAGACCAACCCATATAAAAAATATAATGATGTATTAATGAGCATATACAATTTACACATATATAATTTCAAAAATAATATCAGCTAATAAAATCACATTTAACAAACAATTAACTCTTTGAGATATCACCACATCAACACAAAATATAAAAACGACGCATAAGCAAAATTAGTATAAAGACGACACATAAATATTCTAAACTCCATATTAGTATATAGACTAGATGAGCGCGACATCAATAAAAATAAATATTTATAATATATTTTATATTTGAATATTTTTTAAAAATAAATTTAATAAAAACGTAGAACAAAAGGAAATGCGATTTTTTTTATACAACCTTTCGTAAATATAAAAATAAATTAAAAAAATAATGATATAATTTAGAAAATAAATAATTTAAGTAATATTAAAATAATTCTTAATAAATATTAGCCAAATATACCTTTTAAACTAACACATACTAATATTTATAATGTCATATATATTTTTTAACCAATAGAATTATTACATGTCACTAACTTTAACTATTCAAACTCTTTAAAATCATGACACATCATCTAAACTTACCAGAAAATGACGCATCATTTAAATTTACCAATAAACAACACATCAACACACAAAACTTCCTATTAGTATATAGGGGCCTAGGGGGATGTGATTTTATACCTTATATCTACGCATTATATCAAAGTTGCAGAAGTGAAAATCGGTAGTAGGACGGATTGACGCTACCTAGGCCTGGGCCACCTAGATTTTTTTATAAATATTTTATATGTAAAATTCTCAAACAATAAATAAGAAATTCTAATTTAATAAAAATAGAAAATTGCGAAGAGGTCCCTTAAGAAATTAACACTTGAAAAATTAATGCCAAAAAAATTAAAAAGTGTAGTTTTCACCCCTTAAATGATGAAATTTGACCAAAAAACATCGTACATCATGTCGAAGCGATGCGTATTACTCAAAGTCTCGTTCTCCTTTAGAAAAATATGCAAGATCACCCAAATTGGACTCAAATGCCAAAAAAAAAAAAAAAAGGGCACCTAGGTCAATCTAGACTATTTTTTCTTCAAAACGAATAGAAAGACAAAGAGTTGGTCTCTTGCACAGTGAGCACGTGCACACTAATGCACAATTTAATTCTTTTTGTATTAATAAAAGCAAAAAATTATAGCTAACTAATTGCTGTCCAAGCGGTTTCAAAAACCTTTTATAAGTTCCTGGTCATGAGTTCAGCTCCTCCTCCGACCTACAAATTTCTAGTAACTATTTTATTTTTAATAATTATATTTTAACACTAAAATTTGTAACTAAATATCTTTTTGTAATAATTATATTTTAATTCTACAAAAATCTGTGACCATCTTTCAATAATAATTAAATTTAACACTAAAATTTGTAACTAAATATCTTTTTTTAATAATTATATTTTAATTCTACAAAAATCTATGACCATCTTTCAATAATAATTATATTTTAACACTATAAAATATGTACCACTTTTCAATAATAAAAATTACACTTTTCACTAACCAAATCTACAACTTTTCAATAATAAAAATTACACTTTTCAGTAAAAATAATAAGAATTACATTTTTAGTAATGAAATCTACCACTTTTCAATAATAAGAATTATACTTTTCATCTACCACTTTTCAATTCAGTTAAAATATCTACCACTTTTCAATAATAAAAATTACATTTTTTAGTTAAAATATCTACCACTTTTCAATAATAAGAATTTTTAACACTAAAATTTGTAACTAAATATCTTTTTTTAATAATTATATTTTAATTCTACAAAAATCTGTGACCATCTTTTAATAATAATTATATTTTAACACTACAAAATATGTACCACTTTTCAATAATAAGAATTACACTTTTCACTAACTAAATTTACCATTTTTCAATAATAAAAATTACACTTTTCAGTTAAAAATATCTACCACTTTACAATAATAAGAATTACATTTTTCAGTAATGAAATCTACCACTTTTCAATAATAAGAATTACAATTTTCATCTACCACTTTTCAATAATAAAAATTAGTACATCTTTCAGTTAAAATATCTACCACTTTTCAATAATAAAAATTACATTTTTCAGTTAAAATATCTACCACTTTTCAATAATAAGAATTACACTTTTCAATAACAAAATCTACCACTTTTCAATAATAAAAATTACACTTTTCAGTTAAAATATCTACCACTTTTCAATAATAAGAATTACATTATTCAATAACAAAATCTTCCACTTTTCAATAATAAAAATTACACTTTTCAATAATAAAATCTACCACTTTTCAATAATAAGAATTACACTTTTCAGTTAAAATTTCTATTTTCAACCCTTTCAATTTTAGTATTGGAGTATTTATTTTTATCTTCTCCGTAATTAACTAATTTTTTTTTCTGTTATTTTTCATGTTTTTCACGAACTTTTGTTATTAATAATAAATTAAACAAATTTATTTTCTTAAAAGAGTAAAACGTCAGTTTAATAATTTCATCATCAACTTTACGAACCAATTTTCAATAATTCAAGAATTAATTCGGGAGAGGGAAGAAAAAAGAAGAAGAGAAAAAACCGTTAGAAAAGCGTGAGGGGAGAGAGAAAAAAAAAAGAAACAAACAGAAAAAAATGGTTTAAAAAAAAAAAAAAAGTGTGCACCAATTTTAGTTTGGTGCACAGTGTGCATTTAAAACTTTCTCAAAGACAAAATGGAATCGGTATACCAGCTACTAGACACTGACTTTTTGCATCAGGACTTGTATACAAGTATACAAATAATGCCATTTATTATGCATGATACATTTTAAACTAGTGTCGTGCTCATTGACTTAATTATGTTTGTTTTTTTTTTTTTAATTTTCTAGACCAGATGTGAAATTTACATTCTTTTATCTATTTTAATTTGAAATTTAATATTCAATTTTAAAATATAACATAAATTAAAAAAAAAACCCGCAAAGATTATATTATTGCATCTCTCATTCTCTTAAGTCTCGATACTACGCACCATGACACAAACTTTTATTCAGTACACATGTCCATCCACTTACTTTCTCGAAAATTTCTCCTAACCATTCACTTTTTCCTCTTCGCTCTATTTTCGATAAATTCGTTAATCGACTTTGGAGATTTTCTTTCTGTTAAGTGACCGTTATTTTTTGTCGCTTTACTCGAAAACCATTTTATAACAACTATGAATAATAAATGCGCCCTTTGCTAATAAATGCGACCTACTATTTTTGTTCGACATTCTTCTAATTTAATTGCGTTAACTTTATTTTTGTAACGTTCAATCCTACTGTAATTCCTTTTGAGCGTACACTCCAGACTTCCTAATATGTACGTATCAACGCTGATCGACTCAAGCTCTTTACTAATTCTACTACTATTTTTAGCTTTTTATATTAAACTTTTCTCGGGTCGGAGGTGAAAACAACTCCGTACAAGAGAGTTTCCATCTGTCATATGACTTTCTAATTTCACTTCTTTTTTCTGATCGTTCAGCTTTGTCGACGGATGATAGTATAAGAAACCTGTAACCACCCAAATTATTTGTCACTTTACTCAAAAACCATTTTATAATAACCATGAATAATAAATGTGACCCCTTTGCTAATAAATGCAACCTACTATTTGTGTTCGACATTCTTCTAATTTAATTGCGTTAACTTTATTTTTGTAAAATTCAATCCTACTGTAATTCCTCTTGAATGTACCCTTTCTGTACGTCCTGATATATATCAACTCTTTACTAATTCTATTATTTTTGGCTTTTTATATTAAACTTTTCTTGGATCGGAGGCGAAAACAACTGGAAAGTTGCCGTTTACCCCTCGAACCGTACACGAGGGTTTCCATGTGTTATATAACTTTCTAACTTCACTTCTTTTTACTGATCGTTCCGCTCTGTCTACTAATGGTAGTATAAGAAATATGTAACCCCTAAATTATGCCTCTGATCTGTTACTTAATATGAGAAAATTATAATAAATGAAATTATTTTAAATATCGTAACCAATCAAACGAGTCCTTTAAAAAAAAGGTATATTTGGTAATAGAACAAATTTTGTGGTTCCTTTGTAATTTGAACAAATTTTGTGGTTCTTGTTTTGTAATTTGAAGAAACAGAGCCTGGGAGTCCGGGAGTCTGTAATTACTCCTCTCAGTGTCACTCTTTCAGCGTGTGTAGAGTAGAGAGAGAAATCCCCAACAACCTCCATTTTCGACGGATCAATGTAAGTTTTTCTCGCAATCTTCTTACCTTGAAATGATTCTTTTTTCTTTTTCAACCTTTTTTCGTTAAAGTTTGTCGTTTGAGAAAAACGTATGGGATTTTCCTTGATTTTAGGTTTTTGTTGATAGATATTCGTAAAGTGTATGTTGCTTTTGTTGCCGTTTTGAGTTTTTTGTTTGCTCCTTGTACGATTTCTTCTTCTTCTTCTTCTTCTTTTTTTTTTTTCTGAAAAGAACTCCTTTGGTCTAAGTTAGAGTGGACTGTGAATTTTTGGTGCTTAAATTAGAAATATCATGAAACAAGAAAATCCGCACCCTGCATTTTTCTTCTTGTACCAGTGTAATTGAAAAACATAAGCACATTTTTTTTTCGAGGAGTAATTGGAGATGGTTAATGATGTGGAGTTTTTGAACTTGTCAATTTGATAGACGTGCTTGTATCTGATTCGTATGCGGTGAAAGATAGTCATGATTGTTACAGTGGTGTATTTTGAACTGATATTTGAAAACAGATGAGTTCATGGGAGTTTGTGGAAGAAGCTGGGCCTAGTAGCATTGGCGAGAAGTTCTGTAATGGTTCCAGTCGAATGGATATTGAGGATGATCTGGAGTTTGATTATTCCGATTCTGACGATGAACTCAACCGTGCCCTGCAAGGATTAGACGAAAGTTTCTTGAAGGGTTTCTGTAAAAAGGCCTCAACAACATTTTTTGACCAATATGGTTTAATTAGCCACCAAATCAATTCATACAATGATTTTATCAAACATGGGATTCAAGAAGTCTTTGATTCTATTGGAGAGATCGTGGTCGAACCTGGATATGATCCATCAAAGAGGGGGGAGGGTGACTGGAGGCGCGCCTCTATCAAGTTTGGTAAGGTCACCCTTGACAAGCCAACATTCGACAGCGGTGAGAAATTTTCGGCATTTGACGGAACTGACTTGGATCTTCACCCCAGGCATGCTCGTCTTCAAAACATGACCTATGCATCCAAGATCAATGTAGAGACTCATCTTCAGGTAATGCACTGGTCCTTCCATTAAATATATTTTCAACAGGTTTTGCAATTAA
The DNA here is from genome assembly GCA_963675135.1 of Galeopsis tetrahit. Taxonomy (NCBI): domain Eukaryota; kingdom Viridiplantae; phylum Streptophyta; class Magnoliopsida; order Lamiales; family Lamiaceae; genus Galeopsis; species Galeopsis tetrahit. Next base: position 17,332,260 of record OY776127.1, on the reverse strand, counting down.
CCCAGTGAATTTTAACAACTTATTCTCGTTTCAGGTGTATACGGAAGGTCTCACCAGAAGTGACAAATTCAAAACTGGTGTTGAAAAATATGTTGAGAAGACATTAGAGCATGAGTATTCTGGAGTTATAAAATTCGGGAAACTCCCAGTCATGGTGAAGTCTGACCTGTGCTTGTCGAATTCATCTGACAAAAAGGATTGTGAATTTGATCAAGGAGGGTATTTTATAATCAAGGGTGCTGAGAAGGTGAGTGTTAAGGCTTTTGTCAGTTACTTTTGTGATATTGAATAAGTTGAGCATCAGGATTAATCTCCTTCTCCTTCTTCTTTTTTTTCCTTATTGGTTTATCATTTTTATTTCTTTAAGATTGGTTTACTTGAAGTGATGTCAAATTTTAAAATGAATATATAAGTCACTTAATATGTCAAGAATTTTGTATATCTTGGCAACTTAATTGTTTGCACAAGCCTGTATGAGGTCCTTGGCACAATCTAGTGAGTAGTGACAGCGATTCATCTTATCTCACTTATCACTCCATTGATTTTATTATGAAAAGAGTGGAAGCTTTGCTTTTGACATTTCAGTTGTTCTAAGTGGTCTTCCTTTTTTCAGTTAGTTGACAAGAAAGTTATTACTTATTCCAAATAATTGGTTATTTAACTTCAAATTGTTGGTGCAGACTTTCATTGCACAGGAGCAAATATGTCTGAATAGACTATGGGTGAATAAAGATCCTACGTGGACCATTTCGTATCGGTCGGTTGCAAAGAGAAGAAGAGTTTACATTAAGTTAGTTCCCAAAGTGGAACGGATGCCAGAAGGAGCAAAAATCCTCACTGCGTATTTTTATGTTACAGAAGTTCCCATTTGGATCCTCTTCTTTGCCTTGGGTGTACGAAATGACAGGGAGGTAGTTAAGCTGATTGACATAGACATTGAGGATTCTGCAATTGCAAACATACTCATCGCATCGATATATGATGCTGATAAATCATTTGAGGGTTTCCGTGAAGGAGGCAACGCAATTAAAAAAATCAAGGATCTCATGAAACGCTGTAAATTTCCACCTGAAGAATCCGTGGAAGATTGCATCAGACACTACCTTTTTCCCCATCTCAATACCCCAGCGCAGAAGGCTTCTTTTCTGGCATATATGGTCAAATGTCTCTTGGAAGCATACAAAGGGCGACGCAAAGTTGATAATAGGGATGATCTTAGGAACAAAAGGTTGGAGTTGGCTGGTGAGCTACTTGAGCGGGAGTTGAAAGTTCATATTAAACATGCAGAGAGGCGTCTGGTTAAAGCTATGCAAAGGGACCTTTATAAAGATCGGGAACTGCTGGAACTTGGCAGCTATATGGATCCCTCTATAATCACAAATGGTCTTTCTAGAGCTTTCTCAACCGGAGCTTGGGTCCATCCTTACAAGAGAATGGAAAGAACTTCCGGTGTAGTGGCTACCCTGCGCCGAACAAATCCATTGCAGGCAATATCTGATATGAGGAAAACTCGCCAGCAAGTGTCCTACACAGGCAGGGTTGGCGATGCTAGATACCCGTAAGTTCTCATAAATGTGTTCTATTAGCTTGTAATCTTTGTCATTCGTGCTATTCAATTTTTTATTAATTACTACTTGATGTGAAAATGCTTTTCTCATGCAATATGGTGTTTTTTCGTGTGAATTTCATTTAAGATGGTTACTGATCGGGCAACGTGGGGTCTGTGTTCTGCATCTTGAGTAACCAAATCTTTTTTAGGAGCTGGTTTTGTGAGAGTGTGTATCACCAGATTGCTTTTGTTGATTCTAATCTCTTAACAATGATGTTATTAGGTCCTTAGTATTCTGATCTGCATTATGATGGATACTATGCTTAATTTCAATCAATTCTTTTCACCAGCTGCTTCTCTGCTCTCTTTAATTTTTCAGCTTAAATGAGAATCTGTGCTTTTCTGTGAAATGATGTATCATTGTATACGTGATGGGTACACACTTATTTCTCCCACTTGGCATATTTGTATCTTGTTTATTTACATATTACGGGTGAACTTCTCATGGGCTATTTGCTAAAAGGTCACATAATACACTGTTCTCTCTCTGAGGCTGAAACTGACCAACTCCAATAAACTCTGCTGAACCTGTTCTTAATATTATTGTTGAAACTGATGAATGTATGGATATACGATAGCGTTGTAACGTGTTGGGTTTACTTCATTATTAGGAGGTTTCATGCATTGGTATTCTCATTTTTTTTGTTTGATAGTAATGATTAGCTTAAGTGTTGCCATTAATGTTGCAGACACCCATCACATTGGGGTAAGCTTTGCTACCTTTCTACGCCAGATGGAGAAAATTGTGGACTTGTTAAGAATCTGGCAAGCATGGGTCTTGTGAGTACTCATTTTCTGGAACAACAAGGTCTTCTTCAAAGGCTTTATGAGTGTGGAATGGAGAAACTGGCTGATGATTCTTTGTTTTTGTTCGGCGGTAAGGACAGAGTTTTTCTGGATGGAGACTGGGTTGGGATGTGTAAAGATTCCTCATCGTTTGTTTCTAAGCTAAGACGTAAACGCCGCAGAATGGAAGTTCCTCATCAGGTTATCTTGGGTTCCTTAAATTTTATCTGGCTGCACTTAGGAGACAGATGTTGAATCTTGAAAATAAATCTGAACTGACTTTCTTTTACATCTGATTTCGCAATCTGTTTGCTGTTTAATTTCATATTTCTCTTTATTTAATTCCCTATTGACGAAACATGAGTGGCAATTCTGTATTTTCATTGCTAGTTTACGTAGTCTGCGTTTCTTACTCATGATACACTTTCATCAGATCAAAACATGCCCAGAGATATATTAGTTCTATTATGACGTGTTTCTGCTCCATGTAACCTGAAGCATCCCCATATCACCCCTACCAACAATGAAAGCCGAAAAACATGAAGACGTTTTTTTGTTAAATATCTTTATCTTAGCTTTTGTTTTAGGGCTTTGATGAAATGAAATCTAAAGTAATTGTGGGTTTCAATATGCCATTACAGCATATCTGTTCCTGTATCACCAGCTTAACTCTTTGTGTCTATATTACATTATTTCCGTATGTTTTAAGATCATTTTCTCTTGCAGATTGAAATCAAAAGAGACAAACAACAGTCAGAAGTACGTATATTTGTTGATGCCGGAAGGATTCTCCGCCCGCTTCTCGTTGTTCAGAACTTGAAGAAGATCAAAGATTTGAAAGGAGAATTTTCGTTTCAATCTCTTCTGGATAATGGAATAGTCGAGTTCATAGGAGCAGAAGAGGAAGAAGATTGTCAAACTGCATGGGGAATCAAATACCTTTTCACTGCAGAGTTGGAAAATCCACCAGTGAAGTATACACATTGCGAACTCGATAGTTCCTTCTTATTAGGTTTAAGCTGTGGAATCATCCCTTTTGCCAATCATGATCATGCAAGGAGAGTTCTGTACCAATCTGAGAAACACTCTCAGCAAGCCATTGGGTACACATCTACCAATCCGAACATTAGAGTTGATACAAATTCTCATCAGATGTATTATCCCCAGAGGCCACTGTTTCGAACCGTGCTTGCCGATTGCCTCGGGAAATCAACCTATTCCAATCACCATAAGGGGATGCTGCCACGCCCTGAGTTCTTCAACGGTCAGTGTGCTATTGTGGCTGTCAATGTCCATCTTGGTTACAACCAAGAGGACTCATTGGTAATGAATCGTTCCTCACTAGAGCGTGGAATGTTCCGATCTGAACATATCAGAAGCTACAAGGCCGAGGTTGAAAATTTAGACGTGAATGGGAGTGGGGGTGGGGGTGTGAAAAAGTTGAAGAGTGATGAGCTGATCAACTTTGGGAAGACGCAAAGCAAGATTGGACGTGTTGACAGCCTCGACGACGATGGATTTCCTTACGTTGGTGCAAGTCTCCAAACCGGCGACATAGTCATCGGTAAGTATGCTGCATCAGGGGTTGATCACAGCATCAAACTTAAGCACACCGAGAGGGGTATTGTCCAGAAGGTTGTGCTTTCTGCTAATGATGAGGGCAAGAACTTTGCTGTTGTATCACTGAGACAGGTAAATTTATACATCAAAACTTTTCTATATCAATCCTTTTTGGGGAGTGTCATTGCCTTTAGAGCCCGTTTGGCTAAGCTTATTTTAAACATCATATAAGCTATTAAGCTCTAACATCTTATAAGTTGTTTCAAGAGCTTATAAGATGTAATTTTTAAGTAACTTATAAGTTGTTAAAGTGTAGCTAATCAAACTTATACGTTCGGTTGGGTGATCTGTTAGTAATTGTCATTTCCCTGGACTATTGCGATGCCTTCTGGTTTAAGGGATTGCAACTTCTATATCAGTATCGGGATCTAGTGGTGAAGTTAGAACTAAAAACAATCATCTTCTTTTTCTCACAAGTTCTCCGTTTTCCCACGCCTTTTGTGGGCGTGTTTTAATTGTTTCACGTCGTAATAAATGGTGTATTGGTCCAGGTTCGTACTCCATGCCTCGGGGATAAGTTTTCCAGCATGCATGGACAGAAGGGTGTTCTGGGCTTTCTCGAGTCTCAGGAGAACTTTCCGTTCACTAGACAGGGAATAGTTCCAGACATAGTTATAAACCCCCATGCATTTCCTTCTCGACAAACGCCTGGCCAACTTTTGGAGGCTGCTTTGGGCAAAGGCATTGCACTCGGTGGTCGGCTTACATATGCCACCCCATTTTCCACCCCATCTGTTGAAGATATAACGGCTCAGCTTCACAGGTATTTATAATTCTATTATGGAAACTATATTTTTAGATCTTTAAGAGGTCGTATAGACGGGTTTGAAAAAGAATGCATAGGATAAGTGGAACTTCAAGTTAGTGTATAAGAAGATAACACCATTTGCAAGGTGTGGAAGAACAATTAGAGCAGGAAGTGTATGACATTCCATGCAGAACTCAATTTGGTTTCCGTTTAATGTTTGATTGGCTGATTGTTTTAATAATGTAGTTTTGTCATAAATATTGTCCAAGTGATACAAGTGCATTTTTTCAGGCTCGGGTTTTCAAGATGGGGAAACGAGCGAGTGTACGACGGGCGTACGGGTGAAATGGTCAATTCCCTTATCTTTATGGGGCCCACATTCTACCAAAGACTGACACATATGGCCGAAGACAAGGTGAAGTTCAGGAACACGGGGCCTGTTCATCCACTCACTCGTCAGCCCGTAGCTGACAGGAAACGATTTGGAGGAATCAAGTTCGGTGAGATGGAACGGGACTGCCTTATAGCCCACGGGGCAGCTGCTAACCTGCATGAGCGGCTTTTCACTCTGAGTGATTCGTCTCAGATGCACATATGCAGGAAGTGTCAGAATATGGCGAATGTAATCCAACGGCCTGTGTTTGGTGGACGGAAGATACGGGGGCCGTATTGCCGTTTCTGTGAGTCGGTGGAAGATGTGGTGAAGGTGAACGTGCCGTACGGGGCGAAGTTGCTTTGTCAGGAGCTGTTCAGTATGGGAATATCTCTCAAGTTTGATACTGAGTTGTGTTGAACTTGTAGGATTAGAGTGGAGTAAAGCTTGTTTGTTAGACACAAGACATATAATCGGGAGCGTACAAGTTTAATTTTGTCTGTAATCTGATCTGCTTGAAAATGCACTAGTTATTTTGTGCACCCACCCACATGGGTGCGTGTGACTGTGAATCATCGGTTGTGAACATGTAAAATCGAACCAAAACTTGCTTCTCTTGTTAGAATTTCGTTGCAAAATTTTAAAATCTGTTTGGATTTATTTTTTGTTGTTCTATTTTGCTTTAATTTGTTTTGCTCTCAATCTCTTCAATTTTGCAGATTTTCTAAAAAAACTACTCTCTCCATACTGAATTCATCATTTTTTTAAATGATAAAGTTCATTCTCTCTATATATATTTGCACTTCATCTATCTCCATTTCATAACATTCTTCTTCTTTGTATTTTTTTCTTTAATAATAATAATAATAATATTTAATCATAAGGGTCCAAAATTCCATAATGAAAACCATAACCACAATATCCAGAATCCAGACACATTTGCAATCTACTCACAAAGAAATCAAAAGGCCTTAGAAATCAAAATATTATTAATATCATCATCACTATTATCTGAAATAACTTCATCGAAAATCCTTCCTGTTATAGCTGCAGCTAACGCAGCTGTGAAACCTCGATTTCTTGTCAATGAAGAAGCCATTTTTTCCACCAAAATTTGCTGCATTTCAATGCTCTCATCACTTGTTGCAATAGCCTTTTGAATTTTTAAGAGACCAGCTGTCGGATCATTACTTGTTGAACATTCGCATGACGTTGGGCAGCGGGGGGACGAAGCCTCTCCGGCGGCTCGTGGTGGCTCAGCCGGAGAAGGGTGGTGGTGTTGGCCTTCATACGTGGCTACTAAGAGAGAGGGGTCATCCACACTTCTTTGCACCTACAACCATATATACACTTATGTAGTCAATATTTTGCAGACCCTTTTATTTATATATATATATATATATATATATAAATACACATAGGAGTTCAAATTCAATTTTGTTCCATCATTTTAATTTGGCCTCAACTTTTTTTTTTAATTTCAATTTAGTCACATAACTTATCAATAGGTCCAATATTTTGGTCTTATTTTCACTGAAAAACCAGAAACCTCGTTATATAGTGTCATGTGTTTTGCATGCACGTGATCGAAAATTTGGAAGAAAACAAGATCATAAACGACATCGTATATGAGTTTTCAGTGAAAATAGGACCAAAATCTGACCTGTTGATAAACTATAAGATTAAATAAAAAATCCCAAAAATTATGAAACTTTTTATGAAAAAGTTTAAAATTGTGGGACAAAATTAAATTTACACCCTAGTGTTAGCATGGTGTTTCAGCAAATATTTGCAGGCATAAAAGCATATGTAGTTAAATAGGCGGCCAACGTGCACTATATCAAAAACATGTTAGTGTTATATGATTTTATTTTATTTAAGAAGTGTAACAAAGATTGAGAATGCTGTTGAATATATTATACATTTATACTCCATTAGGCGGTTAAAATTTAGGAATTGATTACTCCCTATTTCAATTTTATGACGTTTTGCAAATATCCCAAAATTAATATATTACCTTTTATTTATTTTTTCCGTAAAATGTTTAAAATACCCTCATTTAATGAATAATTATTGTTTTAATATTCAGTAAATAAGAGTTTATTTAAAAATTTAAAGGTAAAATTTAAAATTTAGACACAATAAATAATGTTTTATTTACTTGTGAAAAAATGAAATGGAACTATCATATTAGTTCGAGGAAGTATATAAATAAGGGAGTATTATATATTTTTTAAAACTCCTGAGTTAATTAAATTGAAGGGAGTATTATATATTTTTTAAAGGCGTGTCTTATTTCAAAAAAAAAAAAAAACAAAATAGGGGAAACATTAGACAGAATGAATTTTATTTTGGTAAACAACATATAGAATGAAATACTAGGATTCTCAGTTTGAATTGTAGCAAAAATAGTGTTGCGTTGTTGACTTTTAAATCAATAAAAAAATAAAACTTGCAAATAAATCCCCGATAATTCAATAATTTGAGATTTTGGGTCAATTAATTTCAAAATTTTGTAAAGCAATGAAAAAGAAAAGAAAGCAAAATTGACCACTCAACTTTCCAATAAAAGAAAGTTCAACTGTTGAAGAACTTGTCAAAGAAGATTCTTAGCAAGCAAGGAAACTTCTTACCATGCAAAGACTTCAGTTAAAGAGGAAACTTTATAGACAAGCATGTGTGTATGAAACAGTTTTAATTATACATGAGACAGAAACGAACCTTCTTCTTAACGGGGCAAGTCGGGGCAAACGAGCACTTATAATAAGCTCTAGGAGATGGATTATCCCTCGTTACCTTTTGTCCATATTTCCTCCATTGATGTCCATCTTTCACAGCCTATAAATTCATCAAGTTCCATTTTTCTTAATTTTTAATTGCACTTACAAAATAAAATATGAGATTAATGAACAAGAAATTAGTAATTAATATATAAAAATTACCAGGCTAACATCGGACGGATCAATTTTTACATAAACTCTTGAAACATTAGATTTGATGTATTTTGGTTCGTGATCATTACAATTACAATTAGTATGATCATGATTTTCGTTGGCCTTTCTCTTTTTTGATACCTCGTCCTCTGATTGCCTTTGTTTCAAATCATTGTAACTTCTGATCACAATTGTAAGCATATCTGCTAACTTCTTGTTTTCGGACTTCATACGCTGCAACTCCTGCAAGATTATATCGTCTCACATGAATTCATTTGACATGTCGCGTATTTCTCAAGACGTTATGTCTTAACTGATGAAATGAAATACGAGATGAAATACATATCATTGAAATTAATTTTGATTTCGTTCCAAGGAAAATTAAAGTATGAACGTGATTAATTGCAACACCGTATAATGTTGGAACTAATATTAATGACGTATAATGTAAATAAGATGATTATATACACAAAACACACACACATATGTATGTCCGTATCGATCTTAAACCATGCATACAATATGATACGAGATTTACTTAGTGAGTGAAACTTGAAATCGCAAATTAATTGTTAAATACTGCTAATATTATCAATATTAATTAATACCATTTAATGAAACAAATAATACTGTATTAAAATAAACAGACTTCCATAATTGATCGAACTTAATTAGAACAAAATTTGATATATGTTCTTTAAAAACGTACATTTAAATTAACATGCTTGGTATAATATAGATTAAAATTAATGTGTACGTATATTATATACAATGTACAAGAAATAACAAAGTATGGGAACAAGAACAATAACTTTGTTGGCTGGATTTTTGTATTTTGTCAGTGAATCCATACGTACATATTATAAAATCAATTAAAAAAAATTCAAGAAGACAAAAAATAGAATATTGCGTTACATATGCACACCTCACAATTCGAATTCGACACCATTTCTCCGGTGGATATATCTTCCAACCCCGACTTCTGGAAAAGAAACACGTACATACATGTATTAATTAATTAATTATCTTGTACTCGATCTGTATAATAGTATAATATAATGTATTTGAATTAAAAAAAAAAAAGAAGAAATATTTGGCGTACCACCGATGATTCAGTAGGGTGATGCATGGGGTTAAGGTTGAGATCAATATTAAGATTTGAGGGAAGCTGCAGATTATTGTCCATATTTTGATCAAGATTCAAGATTAGGGTTTCTTCAAATGAATGAATGAAATGCAATTCATTTCTATTGAAGATATATATAATATTAAATTCGATCAATGAATATTGATCCAAGTCAAGTCTAGGTATATATGGCTATAATTAAAAAGGAAGAAATTGCCACGAAAGTGAGCCTGCTGGCCTAACCAAGCAAAGTCACGTCATTGATCGAAAAAGCTACTCATGATTTCAGAATGTTTCCAATGAAACTCCATTCTTCCATCCATAATAATTTCCATACGTAAATTTTATGTACTACTCCCTCCGTCCCACTATAAGTTTCCCACTTTCCTTTTTTGGATGTCTCACTATAAGTTTTCCATTCCATTTTTGGTAAATTATTTTCTCTCTCCCAATCACATCACTTACTCTTTATCTATTATTTTATCATACTCCATCTCATACCAATCTATTATTTTCTCTCTCACCATCACATCACTTGTACTACATCTATTATTTTATTATATTCCTTAATCAAAACACCCAAAAGAAGTGGGAAACTTATACCGGGACGGAGGGAGTATAATTTAAATGAATCGACTTATGTGTATACGTGTAAACTCATATAGATCTAAAAAGTAATTATCTTTTGTACAATATTACAGATATTGTGAAGTGAAATTTATATAAAAAAATCATATATATTAATTAAGAATGTTAAAATTATTAATTGTAGTATATATATATATATATTCTTTTTTTTTTTAAGTAAAATTAACGTGGAGCCTGAGTTGAACTAAGCTAAACTCCCCTTGCAAAGATGATTACTTTCAAAGGTAAAGGGCATCATTTCTCACCTAAATATATATGATATGCGAGTATATCTTCTTAAGACATTATTATTTTATACTTAAAGTCAATTACTCACTCTATTCCCATATAAATGACTCTAGCTAGGCATCATATTCTTGTACACAGTTGAATAGTATTTTATTAAAAAAAATCTTGCACTCTAGTTTTTATTTTATTTTATTTTACTCTTCTTTTAACTTTAAAAAGTATTCATAATTTATATAGCTTACTTTAGAAAATACTCATTATTCATTAACTTTGCACAAACTTGTTAATATATACTCTTTTTTTTTTTTTTTTTTTAAAATACTAAAACGTCATTTATTTGTATAATTTTACATGCATGTCATAATAATAACTTTTTGTTCTTATTCATTAATACTCTTATATTTTTTTAATTAATGTTGGATATCTATTTTCGATCGATATATATTGAAATACAATTTTCTTTTGCAGAAGATATAAAAAAGGGCATTTTAAGGGTACTGTTCTACCCCATGTCCCCCTCCCCCACTACTAATCAGTTTACGTATTAATTCCAAAGTTCCAGTCTCATTAGACTAATGGATTAGTTGTTATAGCTAAGAGTATATATTATAAATTCTACTAGTATATCTTGTTGACCGCAAAGGTTCATATATATCCTATTTTATGGATGGAGTTTGGAATATTTTAATATTAGTGTTGAAGTACTCTTGTATAACTTATATTTAACTTGAACATCTAATTTATTATAATTTAAATATAAAAGTTTAGCTAACATATTATATATTCAACTCATTTATATAAAGAAAATTCAGTTACATATCAGTTATATAGAAGTATTAATTCTGAATTGGGTTACTCCAACTAAATTAATTTGAACTAACGAAGAATATTCTAGACCCCCTAGTGTTCAAATACCATTTCATGTCAGAAATGTAACAACGTGTTAGAACTTTGGTATTACCAAATTAAACTCTATCATTTAAAATAGTTCCACGATCAATAATAATAATGGTTATAAATAACCTGATTTAAATTTAAAGGAAACTCTTATAAATAGTCACATGCATGTTTTCGGTACAAGGAAATTTGTTGCACTAATTGTTTAATTTTAATTTGCCCGAGCTTTAGACGTTGTGATGCTCCACGTCGCTCCACGTCTAAACACATTTAAAAACGAAAATCGTTTTACCTTTAGAAAAGTCACGCCAGTAATCTAAAAATATTGTTTTTGCGAGAAAATGTTTAACCTTAACTCGACTTCATCGTTGTTTATCTTGTTCGTGTTCAAGATTATATTGTTGATCCAGTTGTTGACTATTGGAGAATTTGGTGTTTTTGGAAAGTTGCTTAAAAATGAAAGTTGTTAAATCGTGAAATTTACATTGTAATTAATTTACAATTCCACTTTATATATTTTCGTTTTTACACGAAGTCATTATTAGTATTCATATAAATCAACAATTTTGTCTCCCTTGAGACATATTGTTATTATTTAATAACATCTATAATATCAAAATTTATCCCTGGTTAAGTAATGTGGAAATTATTTTGTATATATATATATATATACTCGTTCCATTAATACATAAAAGTTACTCCCTCCTATTTAAAATATAAATCGTTTTGACCTTTCGTTTTCTTTGCAAAATATAAATCGTTTTGCACTTTTCAATGTAAATTAATTGCATTTATTCTAAATTTACCATTAAAATCATAACTATTTATATAGATGTATTTTTTTTTAATGAGAATTACAAGCATTGATTAAGGGTAAAATGAGAAGTCAATTATTTTCTTAATATGTGTGCGTGAGTTTAGGATGACATATATTTTGAGTAGGAGGGAGTATAATCTAATACGGAGTATTAAGTAAAAGTATGTTTAATATAATTATTATACAAGTTCCAATGAACTAATTGATATTTTAAAGGTTGACGCGTACGTATTTCAGAGCTTGAATTCAATATTTTCAACTATCCACTACTAATATTCGAATGGTTTGATTTGGACAAACACTCAAGTGTAAAAAGTTGTAAGACAAGATTAGATTACTTAACCAAGAAGGCAAGTTATTACAAACGACTTGGACTATTTTACGATAATGACCTTTTAATTACTTAGTTAAACCAATTCTTCTTGCAATATAATTAAAGAAACAGTGGCAATTATATGTGTGTACTACTTTAATTTTACGCGTGTAACAATCAATCAAGTAAGGAATAATCAATATATCCAACTTTTTTTCTTTAAAATTATAAAAATAAATATTAAAGCACAATTACCTTGAAATTTCGACATTAAAAACTTCTTTAGAATTATACTTAATGCAACTCGTTCTTCAAGGCGATTAGGATTGTTTACTAGTGTAATATTTCGTCGTATTGTATATACAGTATTTGATTGAATTAATAAGTACGTAACAATTATTAACAACAATAAATATATAATGAAACTAAATAGCTAGCCACTTAAAATAAATATACGTTGACCAATGCATGTTATTATGGTGTGAGATGGTTTCTCAAGAAACAATTTCAATATCGAATTCATCAAACACATGAATATGTCCAAACCATATTCGGTAGATTTTTTTTTATTTGGTGTCTTAATTATGAGATTAATTTAAATTAAATTTATTTTATTCCATGTCTTCGTTCAATTTTATTATTCTCACTCTTCTTTTTATCTCCTTTTTTAATTTTCTAATTTAACTATCCCCATTTTTTTAAATATAATACTATAAATATAATTTTAGCTCCATTCTTAATTTAATTTTCATTTATTTACTAAATTGTCATCACTTTATTTATAAATTAAATAGACCGGTATATATTAATAAAAAATTACTTTATTTGCCTTGAGGGTAGAAGGAAGTTGTGATTTTGGTATGAATTAGGCTAGTACATATTCTCACTGTTAACATTGTTAATAAGGTGATATGAACGAGCCACTATATTTACGAGAAAAATGAGGAAATAAATCAAAGATAATGATAACACGTACTTAAATAAAAGATGGTTTCCTAACATATATATATATAACTTTCTATTAGTCTAGTTAAGCGACTATAGAAATGTAAATAAACAAAGAGCTTGGAACATAACCATTTGAAGTAGAGCTGTCAAAACGGACTGACGGAACGAAACGGGCAAAAACCACAAAAGGCTCGCAAATGGCAGGGCGGGGGAGGACCGACCCATTTGCTAGGCGGATTGTCAAAACCTCAATCTAACCCACGAAGGGACAGGCTGTGGGTTTCAGCTTGCCAACCAAAGTTTTTTTTTTTTTAAATAAAATTATTTATTAAATTCATCTTCATTTTCAAAATTTAAAGTCTTTTAATATTTATCTCTTACATCATACTCATTATTAAATCTATTATCATAATCTAAAATTTAACAATGAAACTATAACTAGAAGGTCGACGTCGTCTAGCGTTGAAACTAAAACAAGCAACGCGAGCAGCGCGAATTTGTAATGCGAGACAAAGACTTGTTGTGGTTGACTTTTTTTTTTTTTTTTTTGCTTCTAAATTTTGGTTGTTAATTGCATGCAACAACTGGATTTTGAATTGCTGAATAAATCTTAAAGACGTGACAAACTTTTATTATTTTTCTATAATATTAAATTAATTATAATAATATAATAATAATATTATTAATTTTTATTTAAAATAAAAAAAGGCGGACTGACCCGTCCCCAACCGGCCAAAACCCGCGGCCCTAGCGGGATGAGAAAAGTTGAGGTCAACCCGTTTTTTTTATGGTGGGACGGGTCGTCCCACGGGCTTAGCCCATTTTGAAAGCTCTAGTTTAAAGTTAGGACGAGGCAGACTCTTCGTAAAAATATCTACAAATTGAAAATGAGAAGGCATATGGAGTTGTACCGAGGAAACCAATTTACAAATGAAACGATATATAATCAATGTCAATATGTTTGACACGTTAATTTGTGACTAAAAAATAGTGCACTGTTGTTGTCATAAAAAAGCAACATTGTTGTCATAAAATAAGATAAATAAATAATTAAATTAAACATATTTAGAAAATATTTACAAAGATAATGATAACATAAATAATGATAACATTGTTGTACACTTCAAATATGAAAATAATCCATAATAAATTAATACATCTACAACATCATTTTATTTTCAAAATTGTTACTCGTTTTGGACCCTTATTTTACCCTACACCTCATTAAATCTCTTTTACACCTCACTAAATAATTCAAAATACATTTCATTTGTTTCACTTCACACCCTACTAAATTCTGTTTTCTTAAAAATTGTACCTATCTTTGTATTCAAGTAATTCTGTGACAGATGAAATATATATATATATTAGAGCTAGGTAAGGGTTGGCCAGACAGTCTTCCTGATCAACCGAAACCGAAATTTAATCACCACTCCAATCGCGAGTAGAGAGTAAATGATACGTGTACGTATGTGGCCGGCAAGCTTATGTGCAGTCTTGTTCCTCCTGTTGAGATCACTTCATAATTGAAAAATGTAAATCTGTATATTAATGATCTAAAACTTTTTGATACAAGAGAGTAGTATAAATAGACTACTAGTTGCAACTACTCATCTTCTAGATTCTTCTATGTAACTACTCTTAACAGAATTTGTTAAAGCATGTATCTAGACTACATTTAGCTATCTAATACTAACTAAGAGAAGTGCTCTGCTATCAAATGCTAACTAAGGAGAATGCTCTGTTTTTATACTTCAATATACCCCCGAAGAAACTGGACTGCCTATTGAACCAAGACCAAGCATGGGACGAAGCATGCTAAATCGAGATGGGGAGGCTGGCTTCGTGAGGAGGTCAGCAGGCTGATTTTCCGAGGGAACATATCGGACGTCCAATTGTTTGGACTACAGTTTTTCTCGAAGAAAGTGAACATCTACCTCAATATGTTTTGTCCGAGAGTGAAATGCAGGGCTAAAGGCAAGGGTAATAGCACTCTGATTGTCGCACCAGAGATACGAGGGAGTGCGCAGCGGAATGTTGAGATTGAGTTCTTGAAGCAGTGACATTACCCAAAGAATATCCGTAGTTGCTAGTGCTAAAGACCGATATTCAGCCTCCGTACTACTTCTTGCGACCACCTGCTGTTTCTTTGAGCTCCAAGAAATCATGTTGTTCCCAAGTTTTAAACAAAAACCAGATGTACTCCGACGATCGTCCAAGCTGGAGGCATAATCCGCATCGGCAAACGCATTTATCCTGAAATCACAAACAGGAGAAAAAACTAAACCAACTGTTAGTGAACCCTTTAGATATCGGAGTAAACGTTTGCAGGCTGACCAATGATTTTGTGTGGGTGAGTTAAGAAACTGAGAGAGTTTGTTAACGGAAAAACTGATATCAGGGCGCGTAAGAGTGAGGTATTGAAGAGTGCCAATAACACTCCGAAATAGTGATGGATCAGAGAAAGGTGGGCTGTCCTGGGAGGAAAGCTTAAGGCCAGGACACATGGGTGTAGGGCAGGAGGAGCATTGAGAGAGATTCGTTTTAGAAAGGAGATCCTTGATGTATTTGGATTGAGTAAGAATAATGGACGAGTTAGTGACAAGAGCTTCAATCCCAAGAAAATAGTTCACAAGGCCAAGATGTTTGAGTGAGAATTTAGTGTTGAGATCAGAAATAAGCTCATGAACATGAGATGAAGAACCCCCTGTGATGAGAATGTCGTCCACATAAACGAGTACAAGAGTCAGATGACCATTACGAGTGCAATGAAAGAGGCAGTAGTCTGAAGTTGACTGTATAAACCCTTTAGATCCAAGAAATGCATGTAGAGTATCGTACCAAGCTTTGGGAGCTTGTTTGAGGCCGTAGAGGGCCTTATCCAGCTTGCAGACATGACCAGCTAAAGCATCATTGACAAATCCTTCTGGTTGCTTAATATACACCACTTCTTGTAGCGTGCCATGTAAGAATGCATTGTTGATATCCACTTGTTGAATTTCCCACCCAAAGGTCACAGCTAAAGTGAATACGATTCTGAGAGTGGCTGGTTTAATCACCGGGCTGAATGTATGAAAGTAATCTACCCCTGCTGTTTGTTGAAATCCACGAGCCACAAGACGTGCCTTATATCTTTCAAGAGAGCCATCCTTCTTGTACTTTACCCTGAATAGCCATTTTGTGGTGATAACATTCATATCAGAATGTTGGGGAACTAAGTGCCAAGTTTTATTGCGAATCAATGCATCATACTCCTCTTGCATAGCTTGTTTCCATTCTGGTATAACAAGAGCCTGAGCTACAGAATCAGGTTCCAATATGGGATGCACTACAACTGATGAGAACAACCGAGGTTTGAAAACCCCAGTTTTGGATCTAGTAACCATGGGGTGAACTGAGGTGGATGGGAGATCCACATTTAGTGGAATAGCAGGAGGTGAGGCTGATGATTCTGAGGGATCTGAATGTTGGGAGGAGGTGTGAGGAATTAAGGGTGATGAAGATGCAGGAGATGTGGGACTGTTTTCAGGAGACATAGGTGATGGAGGATTGTTGGTGAGTGGCAGAAACTTTGGTGGTTTGAAGGTAGGAATATGGAAAGTTTGGAGGGTGGTGTCTGTAGCTGTGAAAAGTGATGAGTATGGAAATTCATTTTCAAAAAAATCCACAGTGTTTGAGATGTACAGCCTACCAGATGGATGTAAACATATATATCCCCTATGAGATGAAGAGTATCCAAGAAATATGCATTTTGTGGATCGGAATTGAAGCTTAGATGTGTTATATGGACGAAGAAAAGGGAAACATGCGCATCCAAACACCCTAAGAGATGAGTAGGTGGGATTACTCTTGTATAGGAGCTGAAATGGTGAGGTGTTTTTGGTTACAGGAGATGGGAGTATATTAATTAAATGGACAGCAGTGGTGAAAGAATGCCACCAGAATTTCATTGGTAGGTTACTTGTAGCAAGCATTGACAGCCCCAACTCAACAACATGTTGATGTTTACGCTCCACAAGTCCGTTTTGTTGATGTGTATACAGACACGAGTGACGAAATAAAATTCCAGAATCTGCAAACAATTTCCGTAATGCCAAGAACTCACCACCATTGTCACAATGAAACTTTTTCACTTTGACATTAAATTGTCTTTCAACTAAGGCCAGAAACTGAGAAACCACTCTTGTTACATCAGATTTTAAGACCAATGGAAATATCCAAGTGAAACGAGTAAAGTCATCCACCAAAAGTAAGTAGTATTTATAACCATTGAACGAAACATCCGATGCTGGACCCCATACATCAGCATGTACAATATCAAACGAATTATGTGTATGATGCTCAACAGATGAAAATGACCTTTGATGCATCTTACCTAGTTTACAACCTTCACACATTTCCAACACATTATTAGACAAACTCAAATTCACAGACTTAAGCACATTCCGTAAAGTAGATAGACACGGATGACCTAATCTGTTATGCCACAAACGAGCTTTATTTTCATCACAAGACACCAAGTTGCAAAGAGTATGGTTTCTTGCCACTTGATCTTTATTCAACCGAGACTTCTCATCACCACCAATATGACTCAAATCCAGCTGGTATAATCCATTTTTAAGTGCTCCCTTCAGTAGCACCTGATGAGTTTTCATATCCTTAACAAAACAAGTAGTAGCATGAAATTCCATAACAGCATCATTATCCGCAAGAAACTTAGATATACTCAAGAGATTTTTCGTAATATCTGGCACATGCAATACATTCCTCAAGGCAAGTGAAGTAGATTTATCCATAGTAGGTAAATGACATGATCCAGTATTTAAAATAGAGTCAGTATGACCATTTCCAACAGTTAATTGAGCTGTACCTTGATAAGGTGAGGATATGTTCAGGTTCTCAAGTTGAGATGTGACATGGTGTGTCGCACCGCTATCCACATACCAAGGAGATGGAGGAGTAGCTGATGTAGACGCACCATACTGATTGAAGGATCGAGGAGTGTAGGAAGGACGAGCGAACTGTGCCATATGTGCTTGCGCTGATGGCTGAACAGAGTATGCCATATGTGCTTGAGCTGGAGGCGAAGCAGAATAGTATTGAGACTGGCGATTTGATTGATCAATCCCATGGAACATGTTGTCAAACCTCCGAAAGCACTTTGCAGCCACATGATTGTTCCTGCCACAAAGTTGACATACAATGCGCTGCTTATTATAATAGAATCGAGGTTTCTTACCCCCAGGTTTGGTCTGAGCATCTTTGGAAACCGCATTAGCAGATGGTGGAGAGGGAGTAGATCCCAAGGAATTGAGCTGAGATGAGGAAGACAGTTGTTGAAGACGCATTTCATGTGTGAGAAGAATAGCTTGTACCTCAGATAACGATGGTAATTTGCCTCGTGTGGTTAGATTCACCACAACCGCATCATATTCAGCTCCTAATCCACCTAAAATGTACAAAACCAGATCATCATCAGACAAAGCGTTGCCTGAAGCTTGAAGTCCATCCGCTAAAAGTCTCATTTGAAGAAGATATTCATCAATGCTCAAATCATTCTTCCTTAGAGACAGAATTTGAATCCTTAAGGTCAAGGCCTGAGCAGTCGACTGTTGATGAAACAAATTATCAAACACCTTCCAGGCGTGAAAGGCATGAGTGCATCGGCTAACATATCCAAGCATTGGCTCGCTCACGGAGCTAAACAACCAACTGAGCAGATACTGATCTTTGCGATGCCACATAATTGAGTCAGCATCACCTGTAACCGCCATGGGAACCGAATTTTCATCACAAAGTAAGATATCCTCAAAATCATGAGCTTTGACTGTAGCAAGGATCTGTGATCTCCAGAACATGTAGTTCTTTCGATCAAGGCGAATGTTGAGCTTGAGAAAGGAAGGAGGAAAAGAAGAAGAAGAGGAATCCATGAATAAAGCAAAATTCACGAAATAGGAACAGAAATTGGGTGAAGATGAGCGAAGAAACAGAAACGAAGAAAAGAAAGAAAAAAATTGGTGAAATCAGACTATGAAATAGAACTTTAGAAAGGAAATTGATCAATTATAGACGAATAACCACCACACAAAAACATGATTTCCCCTGAAAGTAGACTCAAGATACCATGTTGAGATCACTTCATAATTGAAAAATGTAAATCTGTATATTAATGATCTAAAACTTTTTGATACAAGAGAGTAGTATAAATAGACTACTAGTTGTAACTACTCATCTTCTAGATTCTTCTATGTAACTACTCTTAACAGAATTTGTTAAAGCATGTATCTAGACTACATTTAGCTATCTAATACTAACTAAGAGAAGTGCTCTGCTATCAAATGCTAACTAAGGAGAATGCTCTGTTTTTATACTTCAATACCTCCCTCTTGAAATGTAGGAGACCTCGCATAGAAAGCTCTAAATCAAGCTCCAAATACTGTATACATTAAGTTAGAGTATGCATGTATTTTAGTGTTACGTACTAGCTACCACAGCTTATAGGGTACGTAAATTAAAGTATGAATTTTTTTTTTTTTTTTATCATGACATTTCAGGTTTATCGTCACAAGAAAACGTCACCATTAATTAATAAATGAGTGGGTAAAATAATCAAAAGAAAATCTTTAAATACAATTATAATATTGTATTTAATCCATGTTATATATTTCATTGTCTCCTTTGGCATTAAACAAAGACCGCGCGGGCATGTGAAAATCAACCCAACAAGGCTTATATATGAATGTTCACTCGATCAAACACACAAAATTTTAATTATTATATATAATATTGTAAGCTGAGTAGACTTCAATTAATCATGTATATTATAATTTAGAATTTAAAAATCATTTTAGGTCATGGTCATTGTGTATATCAACATGCATGTGATATATACACACTCTTAACTTTGAATTTTTATGTAACTCAATTCAGCCTATACAAAGTACAATTAATTAATTTGCATTTAATTTAATTTTCTTTTTACGTAATTCAATCGTTTGACTTTTATATATATATATATATATATATATATATATATATATATATATGTGACAATTTATTGTACGTGTAATTGTTCGTAATTTAATTTAAAAAATGAACAAAATAGATAAAATGCTAATTTCAAAATATAAATTTTAACATAATTTAAATATATTTTAATGTGCACCTTTCTCACCCAAAAAATTGTTAATTTATATATTATATATGTACGACTAAAATTTGTTTTATTATGAGTTAATTATATTTATGTAAAAACGGCTAATACTATCAATTAATACTTTAGTGAAAAAATTAATAATATTTAAAAATTTAAAATTAATTTACATAAAACTTTGTCATGTATTATATTAATTTGTCTTCTTTTAAATATTCATATGTCATCAATATTCGCATCATACGCACGTCATGCATATATAGTCACAGTCAGAGTAACACCCTCACATATCACTTGAGGAGAAAATGAATAACCCACATATAAAATAAGCACTAGTAAAGATTATGATTTTTTATGGCTGGTTATTCTATTAAAAAATCGACTAATTCGGAGGATCAATCACATCGCACCGTTTATCTGTGGAGCTCCGTTTAAGTCAGAGTAAACTCGGTATGGATTGACAGAAAATTGATTAATTCGATGAACCAACCTCATCATTCACTTGCGGATGCTCCTTTTAAAGACATAACACACTTTTAAGTTTCAAACCTACACACCATTGGACTAACTCCATGGAGGTTAAATAAAGATTATGAATAATATATATGTGTATACATTTTCTGTGATAAAATTGGCAATATTTAAAAACACTGCAGAGGCTATGGAAAAATAATTTATTTATGTACTTATTTTTTTAATGTTAATAGTTGTTTTGGGAAGTCGTCTTAATTTAAGGTAATAAAAAGAATCGATTAATGTATAATTAAGGGATATGGAATATTCTTTTTAGAGTAATAGTAGTTTTACGTACCGTGTAACTATTTTTCTTAACTAATACAATATATTTTTTTATGAAACAAACAATATTATTAAATTACTACTCCGTAATAAAACAACTAATACTCTTAAAAAAATATACACAAATAAATTACATTGCATGAAACTTTGTCTTCTTTTTAAAGGATCGTTCTAATTATAAATTTATAATTAGCGTGAGTATAATTAAATTTTTATATGAACAATCAACCATTGATATTTCTTAATAAAAAAAATATTTGGTTTATGTACGAATCAAATTTTCTTATAAAATTTCAGATTCCTCATTGTATCTAAAATAATTAAAATCAAATAATGGAGGACCTCGAAAGTGACTAACATATTAAAAAATGTATGGAAAATTAAAAAGGCAGTAGAAAAGTATATATTGGAGGGAATTTCTCCGAATGATGTTTGCAACAGTTGCGTAGCGTGACAGGGGAAATAAAATTACTTGCCGTTGACGTCAAGGCATTAGTTTATATTAAGGAATGATTGACTCATTCCTTGTATATAACTAATTTTCTTGTATATAGCATTAACTAGTGTAAGACCCGCGTTTTACGCGGGATTGAAATAAATTTATAATATATTTTATTTTTAATTTATTAATTAAAAAATAATATTTAAAATATGTTTAGATTTGTAAATTTATAATTTTATATCAAAGATGAAAAGTAAATTTTGGAGCAATATAAATATATATATATAAAAGAAAATAATAATAGAATAGAGAATTATAATTTTATTTATAAAAAAAATTAATATACAAAAGAATATATTGAATAGTATAGAGAATTGAAAAATAGCATGTGACATTATATACTATAGAGTATATAGAATAAGAAAGTAGTTTTTTTTATTAATAAATGAAATTAATCTATAAAATTACAACAACAAATTTATATGTTTGTATATTTTTTCCATTTGAATGAAGGAAAAATAATTTTAATCCGCTATTACTCAATTATTTAGAGGTTGTAATTTATAATTGTTCGTGTATGAACACATATTTTAGAAGATACACATTTATTGTCAAAAGGGACTACACATATTTTAGAAGATACACATTTATATATTGTCAAAAGGGACTGATATTTTATTTATCGTTATTGCAAAACACAATAGAATATGAGATTGTCTCATTCAAAACACTCAATGTTATTATATAGATACATAATTTTTTTCCAACATTCCTTCCACAAAGTATTTGACCTTCAATGATGTGGTTTCTAAGTCTCATAACGATCAATATAGTTTATTGCATAATATCTCTTCTTTTAATATATATATATATATACATATATATATATATATATATATATTTAGGAATGAAAACAACAACCTTAGATGTTGTTGGTAGGTTATACATTCTGTCATCAATAGATTTTATCTCTAAAAGTTTCAATTTTAACAATCTCTTATCCAGATTGAAGGCGTTAATTCTCTTGGCTTTCAAAATTGTTCTATAAATGGATTGAACCTATCGATCATTCTTTTTAGTTCATCAACTATTAATGCATCAAATTTTCTAGAATTGTCTACCTCACGTGAATTGTTCAAAATTATTAAAAAGAATATTTAGAATCTAATAAGAAAATATAAAATATTATCAAATAGAATACAATTATTTAATATTTAAGTTTAATATAAAAAAATATAGATATGTAACATAAATATTTACTAATCCAATAATTATGTTAGGTGAACTTCATTATTTATGTCGTAAATGTATATAGTTGTAAAAATTTTGAAGCATTTCCTATAAGTGGCAACAAACTTCAGATAAGGCGGTGATTAGTTCCCTACCACTTAAAGACACATGGTCCATTTATTTTATTGATTGAATGATCAACTCTTCTACCCATTGATGTGGAACTAAACATCATTTAATTATTAATGATTTAATTATGTCATAAACTCTGCAAACTAAATTTACAACTATATATATATTATTGAAGACAATAATTGCATAACTTTATGATTTTTATGTCATACAATTTTTGGCATAATTTAACTATTGATGATTTTTTCTAAAAATAAAATAAAAAATTGATGATTTGATTATGATTAAAATATTAATTAAAAAATATAAATATATTAAATAAAATAAACATATTACTGACAGGATTATATTAAATATTAATTGTAAAGATTATATCAATTAATAAATAATAGTAGTATTATTTAAGCAATTTATTACAACATTAGTCTTGACAAATTTCGGGATCCATAATTTACTTTAATTTCAGACTTAAATTCAAATTATATACACCAATACATTTTACAAAATAAGTCTAACTTCGTCAACTTTTAATAAATAATCCAAATAAATTTCAACCTAAAACGTATTCCAATATTTATATATTACAAATTATTATAATCCTTAAATTCCGTTCATTAACTAATACAAATCTCATTCTCCTTTAAAGAAACTAAACGTAAATCGGGCCAATGTACATTAAAAAATCTATACATCTAATAATTTGATATGAAATAGACTAAATAGTCAACTTTCAATAATTTTTAAACTTACTCATTAATTTAACCTCCTTTTTCTTCACCCTATACTTTTCATAATTAATTGATTATAATTGATAGTCATAAAATTCAAAAAAAATTTGTCATCAATGTTAAATTTATATAAGTGTAGCACATTTATTTATATATTTCATTTTGCACTTGTATTCTTATACAAATTAACGTTAAAAATTAAATATCAACAATTAATTAATATATTAATAAAAAATTGTTTTTAATACATATATTTATTATATGCATATAAATATTAATTTATTTGACTAAATAAAAATTAATATGATAATAATAACAAAAGAACGAAAGTAAGCACACTTTTAATGTAGTATTTATTTTCATATGATAGTTTAGTATGTTAAATTATCACATTAATTAATATGATACTAATAAATCAAGCACATTTTTAATATGTTTTTAATTACTTTGATTGAGCACATCTAAAATAATTAATTTCATAAAAATTATATTAAAATCACATTTAATATGATATTAATAACAAAATAATGAAATTAAGCACATGAAATACTTATTTTAATATGATAATTATAAGTATTAAATATTTAATTAGAAGTATTAATGAGTAAGTTTGAAATTAGGAGTAGAAATTAAGCACATTTTAGAGTAAATTACGCACATATCAGTTTTTAGGAGTAAATTAAGCACACAATTTGATATGAAATTAGGAGTATGTTAGAGTAAATTACATTTAATATGATACTAATAAAAGAATGAAATTAAACACACTATTAATGCAATATTTTTGTTAATATGATAGTTAGTATGTTAGATTAAATTACATTTAATATTATATTAATAACAAAGAAATTAAACACATTTTTTATAAAATATTAATATACTTAGTTGATTGAGAAATATTAAAATAATTATTTCAAAAATTAATTAACTTGCTAAAATTATTTCAAAATTAATTAGATGTATTAAATATTTCTGTAATTTTAGCAAGAGAGTTGATACATATATTTAAATTGTGTGGAGAAATAATATATGATAGGTTATGCATTCTTTCTTAAAATTTATAAGTTTGGTTTATTAATAAATCGATCTTTTATATTTTTCATATGCAAATAAAGAGAATAGATGAAATAAGTTAATATTTCAATTGAAGAAATAAAGAGACCTTTGAGAAATGTTCCATATATGCAAATCCCTATATATCATAAAAATCTTTGATCATTACCTTTCTTCTTTCAAAACTATAAAAAACTACTTAAAAAAAATACGAAGGTAAACAAATATTAAGTTGATTCCATAATGAAGATATTAAAGTAAATTTATATATATGATTCAAAATAAAATTCTCATATAAAAGAATAACTGTAGTTCAAATATATATGTAAAACTAAAAAATACAGTACAAATATGAATCATCTATCATCTATGTACATTAAAGATAAGAATAATTTACATAACATAAATAATTGTAAATTATAAAATTACAACATAAACTAAATAAATCGATGTTGACACTTTTCATTCAAAATTTGAGAAATTGCACTTGATATTTTTTCATCATTTGTCATTCTTCATCCGACCAAACAAAATAAAGCAATAAAAATTAAGTACCTGCAAATTAAAACACAAAACAACCTATTAGATATATATAAAAAAACACAAAAGTGGATCCACATAAACAAAAGTAGATAGAACACAGTTCAAATATCAAAAAAAAAATCTAATTAAACACATAGTAAAAATTTCAATTTATAACAATATCTAGAAGATTGTGGATTATAAATTTACAAAATTCTCATTGAGAAATAAATCTACCTCTTCAGAGATGAAAATTTGAGTATTGCCACCAAAATCATGTTGAAATCATCTTCTTGTTCATCGTCACAATACTCGTCATGTTCTTAGATTAGCCGAAAGAAAAAGAAAGATAAATAAGAGATGTAAGACAAACATTGAGAATGAATTTGTGACTAATAGACATTACATATTTATAGGTCTTGAAATAGTGATGGATGGTTGTGATTACATATTTACCTATAGAATGTAAGGTTGAGATTAAAAGATTAACCAAAGATTAAGGAGGATGAAGGGATTTTGAAATGAAATGATTTGGAGAGGAGAGAGATTGAGGTAGAAAGGTGTGGTGGTGACATGTGGCACTTTATAGGTTTGCAAATATATAAATATAGATTATATTTAAATTCCCTATAAATAATTATGTAAATCAGTTATTGTAATCTTCACTATATATACAAGTATTCTACTCTCACCAAAGTTAACGATCATCACTATCTCTGTAGACATACTCAGCTCCATATCGTGAGCTTTAGTCGCCAAATCTTCGAACGAACTTGGTCGAATTGCTTGTAGGATATATCGAAGACCCCACTGCATTCCTTGAATACACATCTCGATTGCCGAAGCTTTGGTCAATCTATCCTTACAATTCAAACTTAAATTCCTCCATCGGTTTATGTAATTTATCACCGATTCCTCCTTTGATTGACGGGTGTTCGTCAATTCAATCATGCTCACCGTTCTACGAGTGCTGTAAAACCGGTTGAGAAATTCCTGCTCCATCTGCTCCCAACTATCAATCGAGCTAGCTTCCAAATCGGTATACCAATCAAATGCGTTGCCCTTTAAAGAGCGTACAAATTGCTTTACCAAGTGATCTCCGTAAGTGCCGGCATTGTTGCAAGTCTCTACGAAGTGAGCAATATGCTGCTTTGGATTACCCTTTCCATCGAACTGCTGCAACTTTGGAGGTTGATAACCAGCTGGCATCTTGTTGGTCCAGAAAGGAGTATATAACAAGTGTATGGGGGGGGGGGGGAATACACTTGTATGCAATTCTTTTGCTAATTGATCAAACCAGAGTTCAGTAAAGTTGT
This sequence comes from Galeopsis tetrahit, assembly GCA_963675135.1. NCBI lineage: Eukaryota > Viridiplantae > Streptophyta > Magnoliopsida > Lamiales > Lamiaceae > Galeopsis > Galeopsis tetrahit. Next base: position 17,305,840 of record OY776127.1, on the reverse strand, counting down.
CTTGGACAACTCTGCTGAAGAAGATTAACTCTTCTAAGATAATCAGACTACTAAGTACTATTGAGTACTTAGTTGATTGACTATCTAGGGGAGTTATATGTGCGGAATAATGGTTGGCCCTTTAAGTTTAGACTCCTTTAATCTCTGAAATCACTTAGTCAATGCAACACAGTTCAGTTTAGCTTCAGGGAACTTGTCCAAATCAGTTTTGCACAGTCTTTGAACATGTATCTTTGACAGATCAGTTTTGTGTGCAGTGTTGAATGAATGTAAGTACTTTGTAAAGCAAAACAACACAAGAAGTTATAGTGGTTCAGAGACTCAAGCTCCTACATCCACTTTCCCTGATTTAACAGGATAATTCCTTCACTCTTGGAATTAACTTGTTTTATAGTGCCAAGGTGCACTTGATCAAGAACACCACTCCTTGGTGAATTGATCCCTAGGATGTCTAGAGTCCTAGTACCCTCTTCTCAACTCAGAACTGAACTGTTCTTCTCTCAACAGTCAGCTCCTACCACTTCTACTACTACAACCTTCTCACTTTCACTCTTGAAAGGTGTAAGGGTTGAAGTAAGGTTCCAACTAATGAGATATCCTTTACAGTGAAGATCAGTGTATAAGGATAGGATATCTCTCTAAGCTTGTGTATGGATATACAATTGGGTTCAGCTTAGATGAAGTGTTTGAAGACTAAGATAGTCTTTGAAAGCTTTGAAAGCACTCTAGCTTGTAAGAACTTTGAGCTTAGTTGGATTGTGTTGAGGTGCTCTCAAATGGTCTTCACACTTCTGTATTTATAGACAAAATGGAGGATTTGCCCGTTGGAGAGGCAGCCCCAAATTGCTATAAATGTCTTCCTTGAGTTTTTCAAGCTGGAAGACAGATTCTTGATAGTGACATGTCCTCATTTGGGTAATAAACGGCTGTAACAGTTTTGTCTTCATTCTGCAGCACTTTTCCCAATGTTTGACTTCTTGTTAGGACTTGGACAAGGCTTCTGAAGGTTGATCCAATGATAGGACAACATTCCTTATCATCTGGACAACTCTCCTTATCACTATCAGCAGTTTTGCTTTTCAGCATGGTTGACTTGCTCTTCTTCAGATGACTTGGCTCTTTCCCTTTATTTCTCTTGAGTATGGTCTTAGCTTATTTCTTTGAGGACCTTTAGGGACTGGTTGTCTCAAACTCTTCAGCATAGTTGATCTCAGGCTTTCAGAGCACTTGATCTTGGTCAATTTAGCTGAGACAACTCCTTTGGACAACTCTCCTGATCAGTATATTTAATCTTTTTGCATCAGAGCACTTTATGCATAGAGTTGACTTCTCTGGACAACTCTTCTGATAAACATCTTTGAGTAGTCTTGTCCTTTTGAGCTAGGTAAGCTTGTTCTTGCATATGGCTAGCTTCTTTGGACAACTCTCCTGATCAGAGCATATGAATATTTTCTCTGGACAACTCTCCTGATCAGAGCATCTTCATTGGATTTGTCCTTTTGAGCTTTACAATCTTGCTCTAGCATATGAGCATCTTCTCTGGACAACTCTCCTGATAAAAGCATCTTAGATTTCATAGGGTGTCCTTGCTCTTAAGTGATTGTTCCAGAATTTGAGTCTTGAGGGGACTTGATCTTGATCATCTTCAAAGCATAGGTTCCCCCTCAAATTGTGCATCTAATTGTCTAAGAGCTACCTAACATTTCAGCTTCTCATCTAGCCTATAATCTAAATGTTCTAACATTCTTAGAACATATTTATATTGACTTAGGCATGTCTCAGGGGGTTTTGGTATTAGATCAAAACATATTTCATTTTATTCCCAACAATTTCCCCCTTTTTGATGATGCCAAAACCTACACAATTTAAGCAAAAGTGACTTGTCTACACTTATTACATGTATCTTCAGAAGACATGACTAAGGTCAACATTCCTGAAAAAATAATGTGTTAGTGTATTCACTGTTTCTGTTGCAAGTAGGTTTTAAGTAGGCATAGAGAGATTTTGTGTTTCTTGATTCAAAATAAGTTCAACTATCATTCATTAAAAAGTCATTACAGGCATGTTGATAGTTGAAATTAACATATCAGAGCATGAATCAATACATCAGAGCAATTCATAATAATAATTCAAAATAATCTTTTCAGCATCAGAGCACAGAACTTGTATCAGAGCAATTCATAGCAAACCAGAGCAAACAGATTAATCACATCAGCAATCTTGACCATATTTCAGCATAGTTGATCATTCAAGTAAGGTCAGAAGACTTAGCCATTTCAAAGATCATCCTCAGGAGGTGGCAGCATTCCATACTGTGCCCACACTCTTCTTTTCAGTGCCATGGCTTCTTGGTTGGTTCCCTTAGGTCCAAGAACCATCTTGTTCAGCTTAAGGATCTCAGTGAATTCCCTTAGAATTCTTGCTTGGTCAATCCATCCTTCAAGCTTTGGAGGCATGTATATGATTGGCTTGGGAGCTGTGAGTTCAAATCTTGCAATGTCAGCAGCTGCAAGTAGTTGTTGATACAACCCTCTGTAGTATTCTAGCATGAACTCAGTGAAGGCAGAGTTTGCATCTCCTCCATTCCATCTGTCAATGACATAATAGTCATAGACAAACTCCCTTTTGGCTTCTTCCCATGTGTCATTCAGTTGAATTGGCACCCATTTATCCAAGTGTGGATATTTGGTGTCCATTGGGATTAGAAGCTGAGGCTTCATCTTGCTGTAAGTTGCTCTTCTCCTTCTTGGTTTCTGAAAGTTTGCTCTCCTTTCATCTCTTGCTCTGTTGGCTTCTTCCATCAGATCAATTTTCTCATGGGCCCTCATCATGGCCAGTTTCTGTTGTGTTTCAGGGTCTTTGCCATACCCTTCATGAAACAGCTTTGATGGATCATGGGCTAGAACAGTTGTCTTCTTCTTAGGTTCAGATCCAAATCCTTCAGCAAATATCTCTTCAGTGTCTTCAGAGGACTTGGTTCCTTCAGCAGTTTTGCCAGATTCAGAAGATTTGTCCTTTTCAGCAGCTTTGGCTTTCTTTGATGTAGGCTCATCTTCATCAATTCTGAATTCAGGTGGAAGATCAAGGCTGCTAGGAAAGTCAGTGAATTTCTCAATTTGTCTCTTCTTTCCTTGGTCCTTCTTGATCTTTCCTCTGGTTTGGACACCTTCAGCATCTTTGTCCAAACCTGACACTTCACCACCTGGTCTTTGTTGTAGCCTTACTCTTTCCTCTTGAGCTGAGGCCATTGAGTTTTTCAATGCCAATGCTAACTGCACCTCTTCATCCAATTCTTCTAAATTCAGCATTTCTGGCTCTTTTCCCTTTCCTTCAGGGACTTTGTCCTTCCCTTTCACTGGACTCCCAATTACTAAGGCACCTTTTGCCCTTGCTCTTTCCCTTTCCCCCTTTTTGGCAGCATCAAAACACTGGGGCTTGAGGTCACTCATTGTTGAGGCCATCAGGGATTGGGCCTGGTTTAGGGACTTCATCTCTTCCAACAAATATACATTCTCATCATGTATATTCTGCATTCTATCACTGCTCAAGCTAAGGAAAGCTAGAACAGGCTTCATCTTTTGTTGGACAACCTCTTCCATGGCTGTTTTCAGAGATGCATCCAGTTGGGCTTTTAAGAGCTCAGTGAGGTTGGCCACTGCACCTTCAGCAATGTTGGCCAACACTTCTTGGGAAAATTTTTCTGAGGCAGCTTTGACCATAGCTAGCCTTTGCTCTTCAACTCTTCTCTTCTGCAGTGCAGTCTTCTTTCCAATAGCTTGTTTGACAGTGAGCCTGAGAGCTTTGACATTTGCATTGTGATTGTCTCTCAGCAGCTTTTGTTCTTTCTTGACCTCCTCTGAGATGGCTTCCATGGTTGATTTTGCACTCTGAACTTCAGTGGAGATGGTTTGGAGACCAGATTCCACACCACTGATCCTTGCCTCAAGAGTTGGTAGCACAACATCTTCAGAGCCAGTGAGCCTCATCTCTACAGATGCTAGAGTTCTTCCTTGCTCATTCAATGCTCCTGAAGTTTCAGCATGAGCAGATTGGACTTGATGAGCCAAGGAGTCCAACTTCTCTGATTGCATTCCAAGTAGGGCCTGAGCTGAGCCTGTATCAACTTGAATAGGTGCATCTGTGAGGAACTCATCTGCAAAAATTTGGTCAAGAGAAATACCTGCAACATCAGATAAATCAAACAAGTTAGGAAATAAGCACTCATCACCCTCAATTTCTTTTGCATAAGACTCTGATACATCAGCAGTCTTCTTCTCATTTTCAACTTGTTCTTTTCTCCCTTCATAATTGATGTTCTCACTCAAGGAATCAGGCCTCCTCTCATCAAGGGATTCTTGAAGTTCAGATTTGACTTCAAGAATAACCTGTCCTTCCTCACTTATTCCACCCTCATTTGGTGGTACACTCACTATCTTAGTGATGACTACCTCTCTTTCATCCACATCTCCCTCTGATTTTTCAATTAAACTCTCCTTTTCAACTCCTTCTCCTAATCCTGCAGCATCTCCACCTTCAACAAGGTTCAAAGATGGCAGTTGTGGGGAGATCACAGTGCTTATATCAGCAGCCACTGAGTCATCCTGAATGATTAAGGGCTGATCAATGTCCAACACCTCTGACACTGAATAGGCCTTAATCAAACTAGCCTCTAGTACAGGAACCTCAACATCTTTAGGCTGTGCCTTGGGTTCAGAAGAACCTTCATTGGCAGATGTGTCTTTGGTTGTGTTACCACCCTTGGTCAACACCTCTGAAGTTACAGAGCCTTTCCTATGATAGGTTTGAGGAGGATTGGAAAGTCTATCTGCTACAGAAGACTTGGGTTGAAGGGGTTCAGGGAGGTTGGCTTGAGGGGTTTCAGGAGGGTTGGGATTGGAAGGGTTTGAGGGATCATCAGGGGAATCATCATCATTGGAGCCACTGTCAGGGTGTTTGATTCCCTTGGCTTTTCTCTCTTTCTCCTCCTTAATCTTATCAGCCACCAGCTTTGCAAAAATCTCCTCATCAATGAGGAATCTTGTTTTTGAAACTCCAGCAAAGTGTAGCAATCTGTTTTCCTCTATTTGCCACCAGTTTGCACCTTTATCTTGGATGACTTGTGATATCTCCATCATAGATTTATCTTTTACATCAACAAGCATCCTCAAATCATGAAAGGCCTTCTGAATTTTTGGAAATTCAGCAAGTTGTGGATACAAACTGTCCACAGTAGCCTTGGCTCCTCCTCTGAGCATACTTTCAAAAGTATACTCCTCCTCATCTCCACTTGAATGGGGACTTTGGGTTATAGGGGAGATGGCTCTGGGTTCTCCTAATGTGGCTTTAGGTAGATTAAGTTCAGGGATCTTGGCTTCAGAGGGGTTGGGTACATTAGAAGGATCTTCAGTTGCTTTAGAGAGCAATGAATCTGAAGGGGCTTTACTCAGAGGGGTTGGCTCATGAAGTGCATGCTCTAAGAGCTTTGAATAGTTGAGCATGGATGAGTCAAGGAGAGACAGGAGTCTTGTCTCATCTACAGCTAAATCTGCAAGCACATCTATGCCACTTCTTTGCACATTCCCTTCAGGAGAATATCTCTTAGTGAGATTTACAGGGGTAATGGGTTGGTTGGAAGGGGTAACATGGGTTTCAGGGGAGTTGGGCTCAAGATACTGAATTTCAGGGAGGTTGGCCTCTATGAGTTGACCTTCAGGGACATTGGATTCTGGAGTTCCAGAACCAGATGAATTAGTCCTTGACATGGATTTGGCCCTGCTTTCAGCTCTGCTCTCCCTTAGAGCCAATTGAAGAGACCTTTCTTCTTGAAACTCCAACACCTTCTCAGTAGGTTTGGCCCTTCTCTTGCTGGCCCTGCTACTTCCACTTCCTTCCTTCTCAGGGACAACTTCCCTGATTCTCTTATCACCCTTCTTCTTTTGCCTAGTCTCATTGTACTTCCTCCTCAACTCTTCTGAGTGGTCAGAAGGCACACTCACTCCCTCTTCTGCCACTGCATCAACTTCAGCTGATGCTCCTGAGGCTTCTTTTGAAGACAATTGAGACATCTTTCTTGTTTTGACAGCCCTGGCCTTTGTTCTCTTTTTCATTTTAGGCTTCTCTTCCTCCTGTTCTTCAGCAGGCTTGGCCAATAACATCCTTCTTTTCTCAGTTTTCTTGCTGAGCTTTCTGAATAGGATCTTTTGGGCTGGGAGGGGTTTTGCAAAGGTCTGCATCTGGGAGTAGTGGGAAAAACCTCTCAATCAACAAGCTTGCCCTGGTGCAATACTTGATTTTCCCTTCTAGCACCACCTTATTGTGGGCTTTTACCTTAAATTTAGCCTTCTCCTTCATCATTTCAGACATGATGAAGGTCCTCCAATCAAACTTGATGCCCTTATCACTGGCATCAATAATGGCAGCCATGATTCTGATCCTTGGTTGGCTGACCTGCTCTAGGCTTCCAGTGTTGCTTAAGAGGCTCTTTGCAACTACCTCAAAAAGATTGAGAAACTCTGGCTTGAGAGTTTTCTTGTTTTGAGTTGAGGAGAGAGGGCCTGGAACTAATAACCACTCTTGGGCTATTTTCTCTTCATGTCCAGTGCCATACACTTCTGGATTCCTTCCCTCATAAGGCAATCCAAAGGCTCCTTCCAGATCCTCTGAGGAGAATTTCACTCTGTGGAATCTCTCCTCCTCCTCTCCTTCTGCAGTGTAAGCTAACCTGGTTGAGACTTCTCCATCTTCAGGTTTGCCTCTCCACTTTAGGAAGGCAAAGAATTCTGCCATGTAACTCTCCAAGCAAGAGCTTGGTCTTTCTTCCAAGAACTTTTGGAGACCAGCCCTTCTCAACCACCTTAGGGTTGGAATTATCTCAGGATCTTCACTCTCAAATGAAATTATGGGTTCAAAGTGAAGATTGTTTTTGTTGCTAAGATAGGCAAAATCTAGGTCTAGATCCTTGTTGGAGAAATCAACAAGCATCTCAGGTCTAACCTTGGGGGCCATTGAAAGTTGCAGAGAAAGGTTTGATGAAGAACTTTTGAGTTAGGGTTTCGAATACTTGGGGAAGAGGTGTTTATGGGTATCTTAAGACTTGTGAATATTCTAAAAAGAATGTTTGTCAATGAGTTGGTAAGGTCTTGAGACAATTCAAAGGTGAACAAAAATGGAAATCCAAAATGGACGGCTAGGATTGATTGCAGGGGAGTTGTCCATTTTTGATCCAATGGTCAAAAACCAATGTAACAGTGAAATAACTGTTTTATTCAAAACGTGGGTGGTTTTTAATGTTTGTTTAAGGCTGGGGGTTTTTCGAGATAGATCATGTCCCAAAAAGTTTAATGCAAACAAGAGTTAAATCTTGGCATTTAATGCATGGAAGGTGACCTTTTGGGTGGGAGACAAATTAAATCCCAGAAAGGTGAAAACTGTATTTCAAGGGACAGATTTCGAGATAGGTATTGATCACCAAAAATAGGTGCTTATCATACCAAGATTTGGTTTGATAGCTAGGACAACTTATCTGATCCTACATGGACAAGTGTCCTGAAGAACTGTGGACAAGTGTCCTGAAGAGGTAAGGTCATGTTTCTAAATTTCAGTAGACTTGACCAAGTCTGCTGAAGTTTGAGTTTGTTTCCCCCTTAATCAAATGAGCTTCTTTGGACTTATTTGTCTAACTTCCCTGGATCAAGTAATCCCAACTCTGCTGATAGCTCCAGAAATCTTGCCTCTGCAAGTGGCTTGGTTAATATATCAGCTTTTTGATGGTCTGTGTGAATTTTCACTAGCTTGATATCCTTCTTCTCCACATGATCTCTAATGAAGTGGTGCTTGATGTCCACATGCTTGCATCTTGTGTGCAAGACAGGATTTTGTGATATAGCAATGGCACTATTATTATCACAGAAAATTGGCACTTCAGTAGAGTTGACTTTGTAGTCTCTGAGTTGTTGTCTTAGCCAAAGAATTTGAGCACAACAACTTCCAGCAGCAACATATTCAGCTTCAGTGGTGGAGGTGGCCACAGTGTTCTGCTTCTTGGAGAACCATGAGATAAGCTTGTTGCCCAAGAATTGACAAGTCCCTGAAGTGGACTTTCTGTCAATCCTACATCCTCCATAATCAGCATCTGAGTAGCCAGTTAGCTCAATATTGTCATCAGCAGGGTACCAAAGGCCTAGATTCTCAGTGCCTTTGAGGTACCTCAAAATCCTCTTTGCAGCCTCAAGGTGGCTTTTCTTAGGATTTGCTTGAAATCTTGCACAAACACCTACTGCAAAGGTGATATCAGGTCTGCTGGCAGTGAGATAGAGGAGTGAACCAATTATTCCTCTATACTCAGTAGAGTTGGTTGGAATACCACTCTCATCAGGATCCATCTTCCAATTTGTGTTCATTGGGATCCTTACTGGCTTGCTAGTTGTACACCCAAATTTTTTGATCATCTCTCTGGTGTACTTAGCTTGGTTGATGAAGATTCCTTCTTTAGATTGCTTGACTTGTAGACCCAAAAAGAAGTTCATCAACCCCATCATTGACATTTCAAACTTGCTTTGCATGAGCTTGGAGAATTTTTCACACAGCTTCTCATTTGGGGATCCAAAAATTATGTCATCTACATAAATTTGGACAAGCAAGATGTCCTCTCCTTCAGAGATTCTGAAGAGAGTTCTGTCCACAGTTCCCTTGGTGAATCCATGATCCAAGAGGAATTGTGACAGTGTGTCATACCAAGCCCTAGGGGCTTGTTTGAGTCCATATAGAGCTTTCTTGAGTCTGTAAACTTGGTTTCCAACTTCAAAACCTGGTGGTTGCTCCACATAGACTTCTTCTTTCAAGACTCCATTCAGAAAGGCACTCTTGACATCCATTTGGTATACTTTGAACCTCTTGTGGGCTGCATAGGCTAGAAAGAGCCTTATTGCTTCTAGCCTTGCTACAGGTGCAAATGTCTCATCATAGTCAATGCCTTCATGTTGGCAATACCCTTTTGCCACAAGTCTTGCTTTGTTTCTGACAATCACATCATTTTCATTTTTCTTGTTCTTGAACACCCACTTTGTTCCAATAACATCTTGATGTGAAGGCCTGTCCACCAGCTCCCATACTTCATTTCTGGTGAATTGGTTCAGTTCTTCCTGCATGGCTGTGATCCAATTGGCATCTTGAAGTGCTTCCTCAATATCACTTGGTTCTTGCTCTGACAAGAAACAACAGAACATAGCACTTTCACCATGAAACTTTCTGGTTCTGACTCCTATACTTGGATCACCAAGTATCAGATCAGTAGGATGGTCAGATAACCAGGTACTTCTTTTCCTGATCTCTTCAGTAGAGTTGTCCTCTACTGAAGGTGAGTCATTTTGATCATAGAATTCAGGATAATTTAATGCGGATCTAATTCAGGATCATAATCAGGGGTGTTGTCCTCAATGTCAGGGACATTGGCGTTTTCAACATTTTGAGTTCCCCCTTGATTATTTGACCCATAATCTACCTCAGCAGGAACTGCTTCTTCATTGGTAGTTGTTACCTGGATGTGAACTGGGATTGGCTCATTCAGTTCATAATTTTTATCAGTGGGATTTGTTTCAGGAAGGTTGCCTTCAGGATTGTTGTCCAATGTGGGTTTTTCAGGCAGATTTGCTTGAACAACATCTATGAATTCAGTGTCTTTGTCTTTTAGGCTTAATCTGGTTGTCCTCTGTGTGATTTCTTCAGGTTCCAAATGATCATTCCTGATCTCAAAGATAGACTCATCAAACACAACATGAGGTGTTTCTTCCACTATAAGGGTTTTCTTGTTGTAGACTCTGAAAGCTCTACTGATTTGAGAGTATCCAAGAAATACTCCCTCATCAGCTTTGCTGTCAAAGGCTTTCAACTGTTCTTTCCCATTATTGTGAATGAAACATTTACAACCAAATATATGAAAGTATGACACTTTAGGCATTCTTCCTTTCCAGAGTTCATAGGGGGTTTTGCCTTGCCCCTTAGTGATCAAACATCTATTTTGAGTATGGCATGCAGTGTTTATAGCTTCAGCCCAAAACCTCTTAGGTAAATTTGAGTCAGCAATTAGAGTTCTAGCAGCTTCTTTTAAAGTTCTATTCCTTCTTTCTGCAACTCCATTTTGTTGGGGAGTTCTAGCTGCTGAAGTTTCATGAGCTATTCCATTTGATGTGCAGTACTCATTGATGTATGAATTAATGAACTCAGTGCCTTTATCAGATCTTATCTTGATAATGCTAAGGCTTTTCTCATTTGACAACCTCTTGAGAAGTTCAGGTAGTTTGACTTGTGTTTCCTTCTTAATAAGGAGAAATACTACCCATGTGAACCTAGAGAAGTCATCTACTACTACTAATGTGTATTTTCTACCATTAATGCTTGAAGGGGTAATTGGTCCAAATAAATCCATATGTAGAAGTTCAAGTACCCTTTCAGTGGAGATGACTGGTTTTCCTTTGAATGAGGCTTTAATCTGTTTTCCTTCTTGACATGGCTTACACACATGTTCTTTAATGAAAACCTCATTAGGTAGTCCTTTAACTAATGCATTTCTAGCAAGTTTATTCATAGATTTGAAGTTCAGGTGGTTTAGCCTCTTGTGCCATAGCCAACTTTGTTCACTAGAACTTTTAGCAATAAAACATGCAGCATCAGTAGACTTGTCCCAGTCTGCAAAATACACATTTCCCTTCCTAGTTCCAGTCAATAGGGTTTGTTGAGTTTTATCTTTAATTAGACACTTTCCACTTGAGAACTCAACATTAAAATCTTTATCACAGAATTGACTGATACTCAGGAGGTTATATTTGAGACCAGCTACATAAGATACATTGGTTACTTTGATGTTACCAATCATCAAAGTACCATAACCTTTTGTTGTTGCTTGTGAGCTGTCTCCAAAGGTGACATTTGGGCCTTCTTTTTCAATAAAATCAGAGAGGAGTTCCTTGTTTCCAGTCATGTGCCTTGAGCATCCACTGTCAAGGTACCATGCTGTCTTTTTGTTCATGCTCCTCTTCTTGTGGCCCATTGGTACCTGCAATTAGATAGGTTTAGGTACCCTTTGAGTTTTGGGTCCTGAGAGGTTAGCTGTACCTTTGGGAACCCAACCTTGCCTAATAACCCTGATTGATTCAAGGTGGCTAAGTTGATTTCCTAGTGCATCAACATACACTGTCTTTCCCTTAAATGCCTTTGGGAAAGTATGTGTGAATGTGTTAACTCTGTAAGTTTCAGAGGAGTTGTCCACTCTTCTGAACTTAAGAGTTCTTTGTGCAGCTTGTTGAAATCTTTGAGGAAGGGTTTTCTTATGACCATTACCCTTTGGCATGAAGGGTTTTGGTTGTCTCATTTTATTCTGCCTGTGAGGGTAGTTGTCCTTAGGTCTATTCAGCTGAGGCTTTCTCAGATGAGTTGGCCTAGGCTGATTATACCTTGGATAATTCCTCTGAACATTGTTCAGGAGAGTTGCCCTGCCATTGGGTCTACTCTGCTGACCAATATTCCTCTTGTGTTCAGGAGCTTTGGCCATTTCCTTAGGTTTTGGCCTATTCTCCTGAATCACTTGAGTAGGCATTTCATTCAATTTGCCCTTTCCTTTGTTCAGTGGCTGAATTACTTCATTCTCAGCTTGTTGTGCCACTGACTTAACAAAGATTCTCTTAGTGTTACTTGTGGATGCAACACTAAGACAAGGTGAAGATTCAAATGGGTCAAAACCCAATCCACTTCTTTGAGCTATAGGTCTTTGATAACTTTGAATTTCCTCTATTGCTCTAGAGGATTTGTTCAAAGCAGACATCTTTAAATTCAGGCTCTCTTCACTTAATTTAAGAATATCATACTCATGTGAGAGATTTTCAAACTTGGCATTTAGAATTTTAAGTTCAAAATCTTTTCTCTTCTGAGAGAGAAGTTGATCATCAATCTCCTTTTGTTGGTCAACTATCCTGAGACTTGCTTCCTCAAGCTTTCTCAAGACTTGTTGATACAGCTCAGTAGACTTGACATCAACAGCTACCTCAGAGTTTTTGGAAAGTTCAATAGCCAATCTTTCATTTTCTTTCACACAATTATCATGAAATTCTTGTAATCTAGTGAAATCTTCCATCAACTTTCCCAAGGAAAGTTTCAGGTTAACCTCACTAGTGTTTTGTGTGGTGAATGATGGTGAACTAGAAGTAGAGGATACCTCATCATCCTCAAGAGCCATATTGCAGACATCATCATCATCATCACTGTTGGAGAACAATCCATCAGAAGAGTTGAAACTTTCAGCACTATCAGATTCTTCACCAGCCATCATGGCTTTTCTATTGGTGAATTTTCTGTCTCTTTTTGCTTGTCTTTCTCTTCTTTCTTTAGAGCTTAGTTCAGGGCAGTCATATTGGAAGTGCCCTTTCTTTTTGCAGTTATAGCACAGATCTTCATCATCATCTTTCTTGGATTCTTCTCTTCTCTTAGATGAAGAAGGATCAGCTCTACTGGATCTTCTCCTATCAGAGGACTTGTCCTCTGATCTTTTCTCTTCAGGCTTTTTGTCCTCAGCCTGATCTTCAGGGGAGTTGTATCTTCTCCTGAATTTGTTATCTTGGTAGAATTTCTTGTATCTTCCAAACCTTGTGTTGAGCTTGTCAAACCTTCTAGCCATCAAGGCTAGTTCTTCCTTCATTTCAGTCTTAGAGACTGTCTTTGATGATCTGGGAGTGGGTTGCATTTCTGGTTCAGCAACTTTGGCTTTGAATGCCACTCCCTTAGTAGGATTTGAAGGTTCCTCAACAGGCTTTCTTCTATTGAGGTCAAACTCATATGCTTTAAGTTCTGAGAATATTTGTTGCATGGGCATGGTGGAGAGATCTTTGGTATTCTGCATCGTTACAGCATAGACATCCCACTTTTGAGTGAGACTCCTTAGGATTTTCAGTCCAACCTCTCTCTTGGTGTAGACCTTGCCCAATGAGTTAATCTCATTCATCACATCAGTGAATCTACCAGCAAATTTGTCAATGGACTCATCAGACTCCATTGAGAATTGTTCAAACTTCTGCACAGCAACTTGGAGCTTGTTCTCCTTGATTTTTTCAGTGCCCTCACACATTTCAGCAAGAGTATCCCAAATTTCTTTAGCTGTTGTGCAGTGGTAGACTCTTCCCATAACTGCATCTGGAATTGTTTGATAGAGGGTGTTCATGGCAAGATAATTCAAATTATCTTTCCTCTTTTCATCAGCAGTGAAGTCATCCTCATCCTTGGGAATCAGTTCCCTTACATCTGCTTTTTGCTCAGCTGTCACTCTGGGGTTAGTTTGAGTAAACACAAAAGGTCCTCTTGTGATTACTCGTAGCAGGAGAGATGCAAGATGAGCCCTCATTCTAATTTTCCAGAAATCATAATTGTCTATTGAAAACATGGGCAGTTTGTGATGAGAAATGTGATTGACTGGATTTGTGGCCATGTTGTCTAATCCTTGAACAGCAGGTGGAGGAACAACATTGTTGTTGGCCATATCTCACAAATAATCAGTTAGTCAACAAATGATGGATTTCAGATAGAGATCAGTTCAGTGACCACACAAATATGAGAGTTTTGAAAATCAAGATGGATTTTCAGAAGCAGTGGTCTTTGAACCCCTGCTCTGATACCACTTGTTGGTCCTGAAAGGAGTATATAACAAGTGTATGGGGGGGGGGGAATACACTTGTATGCAATTCTTTTGCTAATTGATCAAACCAGAGTTCAGTAAAGTTGTCTTGGACAACTCTGCTGAAGAAGATTAACTCTTCTAAGATAATCAGACTACTAAGTACTATTGAGTACTTAGTTGATTGACTATCTAGGGGAGTTATATGTGCGGAATAATGGTTGGCCCTTTAAGTTTAGACTCCTTTAATTTCTGAAATCACTTAGTCAATGCAACACAGTTCAGTTTAGCTTCAGGGAACTTGTCCAAATCAGTTTTGCACAGTCTTTGAACATGTATCTTTGACAGATCAGTTTTGTGTGCAGTGTTGAATGAATGTAAGTACTTTGTAAAGCAAAACAACACAAGAAGTTATAGTGGTTCAGAGACTCAAGCTCCTACATCCACTTTCCCTGATTTAACAGGATAATTCCTTCACTCTTGGAATTAACTTGTTTTATAGTGCCAAGGTGCACTTGATCAAGAACACCACTCCTTGGTGAATTGATCCCTAGGATGTCTAGAGTCCTAGTACCCTCTTCTCAACTCAGAACTGAACTGTTCTTCTCTCAACAGTCAGCTCCTACCACTTCTACTACTACAACCTTCTCACTTTCACTCTTGAAAGGTGTAAGGGTTGAAAGTAAGGTTCCAACTAATGAGATATCCTTTACAGTGAAGATCAGTGTATAAGGATAGGATATCTCTCTAAGCTTGTGTATGGATATACAATTGGGTTCAGCTTAGATGAAGTGTTTGAAGACTAAGATAGTCTTTGAAAGCTTTGAAAGCACTCTAGCTTGTAAGAACTTTGAGCTTAGTTGGATTGTGTTGAGGTGCTCTCAAATGGTCTTCACACTTCTGTATTTATAGACAAAATGGAGGATTTGCCCGTTGGAGAGGCAGCCCCAAATTGCTATAAATGTCTTCCTTGAGTTTTTCAAGCTGGAAGACAGATTCTTGATAGTGACATGTCCTCATTTGGGTAATAAACGGCTGTAACAGTTTTGTCTTCATTCTGCAGCACTTTTCCCAATGTTTGACTTCTTGTTAGGACTTGGACAAGGCTTCTGAAGGTTGATCCAATGATAGGACAACATTCCTTATCATCTGGACAACTCTCCTTATCACTATCAGCAGTTTTGCTTTTCAGCATGGTTGGCTTGCTCTTCTTCAGATGACTTGGCTCTTTCCCTTTATTTCTCTTGAGTATGGTCTTAGCTTATTTCTTTGAGGACCTTTAGGGACTGGTTGTCTCAAACTCTTCAGCATAGTTGATCTCAGGCTTTCAGAGCACTTGATCTTGGTCAATTTAGCTGAGACAACTCCTCTGGACAACTCTCCTGATCAGTATATTTAATCTTTTTGCATCAGAGCACTTTATGCATAGAGTTGACTTCTCTGGACAACTCTTCTGATAAACATCTTTGAGTAGTCTTGTCCTTTTGAGCTAGCTAAGCTTGTTCTTGAATATGGCTAGCTTCTTTGGACAACTCTCCTGATCAGAGCATATGAATATTTTCTCTGGACAACTCTCCTGATCAGAGCATCTTTATTGGATTTGTCCTTTTGAGCTTTACAATCTTGCTCTAGCATAAGAGCATCTTCTTTGGACAACTCTCCTGATAAGAGCATCTTAGATTTCATAGGGTGTCCTTGCTCTTAAGTGATTGTTCCAGAATTTGAGCCTTGAGGGGACTTGATCTTGATCATCTTCAAAGCATAGGTTCCCCCTCAAATTGTGCATCTAATTGTCTAAGAGCTACCTAACATTTCAGCTTCTCATCTAGCCTATAATCTAAATGTTCTAACATTCTTAGAACATATTTATATTGACTTAGGCATGTCTCAGGGGGTTTTGGTATTAGATCAAAACATATTTCATTTTATTCCCAACACATCTTCAAACCGTCAATCCTCTTCGTGTAAGGCTTGCTGTAGGTAAATGAAAACTTGGGATTTTCCTCCAATTTATCTTTGATTGCCCCAAGTATGATTTCTTTCAATCGGTCAACGGGCACCATGCCATCAGGAGAAACTTGTAACTCCTTAAGAGTTTGGTCAACTTCCATTGGCTGGCGTTCACCAGATGTCTCAGCATCATGTCCTTCGACTTGCTTTCCTTTGTCTGCATTGCTTATTAGCTTAGCAATTCGGGCATCCTGTTCTTGGACATGTTTCGTGAGTCCTTCTATAGCTCGAGTTAACCTTCTGATGAGCTCGCTGTGGAACGAGTAGGGGAACAGACTGGGTTGTTCTCCTCGTTCGCAGTGTTGGGCGATGGACCCTCTGCAGTAGCCTCCTCTGAAGAAGACGATGACTTCGAGCTTCTTGACATACTCCTCGTGACTACGTTCACGTCTTCAACATCAAGACCAGCTGATCCGGATGCAACACCTCTCTTGATCTTAATCTTGATTGGTGTCATCGTCGAGACTTGATTTGCTTGAAGAGTAGAGATGAGAGGTAGAGATAGTCCCACCGGGCGTGCCAATTTGTAAACCAATAAATTTAAACACCTGCAAATATGCATAAAAGAATGTGATAAAAAAAAAAGGTAAACATTTTTATTAATAATTTGGGTTACAACTCTCGTTGATCTCTTGATTCCACTCTCTAAACGTATGTGATACCGGGGTCTCAGCGACGTGTTCCGAATTTTGAATTTGACCTACAATTTGGTAGTAGGGAGTTAATGGAGTCGTTTGTGACTTATTCCATCAGACTCGATTTGACCTACAATTTAGTTGTAGGGAGTTGATGGAGTCGTGACTGACTTATTCCATCTTACCCTGCAATTCTATTTTCACTCTCCTATTTATAAGAAACTAACTACTTAGAGAGTAAGAAAGATATTCAAAAATCCTAAAGAAATAGATAATTCCTCAAGTTTTGGAGATATTATTTTATATTCTTATCTCCAAAACCAGGATTTACAATATTTGACACTTTCAAATTTTAATAAAATTTCAGTGTCTACAATCCCATTGTTCACATGGTATCAGCCTAAAACACCTAAAAACCCTAACCCTAAATTTCTTTCTCCCTCTGCCGCCATTGTGCCGCCGCCGCCTCTCTTATATTTTCATCGAGCTTGTCCCCCTCGATCTTCCTTCTTCAATGGCAAACTCTTCGTCAATCCCTATGAATGTCCTCATTCATATGGTCACGGTGAAACTCTCCTCTTCCAACTATCTCCTCTAGAAGAAACAGGTTGTACCAATGCTCACTTGTGTCGATCTTATTAGTCTTGTGGACGACTCATCTCCTGCCCCTGCTGCAACCCACACCTCCTTCCCCGCCTGGAAATCGAAGGATCAGAAGGTTCTTGCCCTCCTTCTCTCCTCTCTCACCGAGAGGCCCTGGCAGAAGTCATCGACTATGACACGGCCTACGATACATGGATTGCCCTCAAAGATGCTTTCAGCCACTCCTCCCAATCTCGAATTACTCAGCTTCGTGAGGAACTTCTCCTCCTCAAGCGCAATACCCTATCTGTTGTAGAGTATGGTCGTCGTTTCAAGGTGTTGTGCGACCAGCTTGCAGCTATTGGCAAACCTGTCGAGAGTTCTGACATGTCCCACTGGTTCCTACGGGGTCTTGGCCCGAAATTCAGCGGGTTTGCTGACACTCGAATGGCCTTCTCGCCTGTCCCTTCTTTTCGGGATTTACTACATCAGGCAACTGCTTTTGAACTTATGAATAATACCACCGATCCGGTCGACACCTCTCCAGTGGCCTTATTCACTCGTGGCCAGCCCCCTGCTCGCTCTCAGTCTCGCGATCATCCTGGTCGCACATCTGATCGTGGTGGTCGTCGTGAATCCTCTGGTGGTCGCGGGAATCGCCAATCGTACGTGCCTCGCTGTCAGATCTGCCGTGGCGACCATTATGCCAATAATTGTCCCCAGCGGTTTGTTCGCACCACGGGTGCTCGCCAGTCTTCTCCTCGTCCGACCGAGGATCCATCGGCAAATCTCGCTCAGGCATTTCACTCCGCCTGCACTGTCTCCTCGCCGCCTTCTTCAGACTGGTATGTGGACTCCGGTGCCTCGGCCCATATGACCTCCAACACCTCTCTTCTAGATTCCTCGACACCTTATTCTGGTAATGGTCAAGTGATTGTTGATAATGGTAACTGTTGGTCCTTGGTGGAGTATAACACAAGTGTATGGGGGGGGGGGGAATGCACTTGTGTATGCAAATTCTTTTCTTTTTGACAGATTGGACTTATCAGGCAAGTTGTCTCACAACTGGCCTGAGTGTGAACTTTGATAGATACTTGTCCTACTGATTACTATTGAGTGATCAGTTGGCTAAATATCTAAAAGAGTTACTTAGTGCGGAATGTGGTTGGCCTTTGACTAGAGAAATACTCCAAGTTAATTTCTGAAAATACAGGTTATCAGGGACTTTGTCCAAAACAGATTTTCTTACTTACTGAGTTATAATTCTTTAAATATATTTGAATGAAGTGAAGTTAAGAATGCAGTAAGTAAATGGCACACAAGTTTATAGTGGTTCAGAGACTCAAGCTCCTACATCCACTTTCCCTGATTGAACAGGATAATTCCTTCTCAATGGAATTAGCTTGTTTTATAGTGCCAAGGTGCACTGATCAACAACACTCTCTTAGTGTTTTGATCCCTAGGATAATCTGAGTCCTAGTGCTCAATCTCACTGAGTTAAGACTGTGTTTTACTCTAACAGTCCTTAACTCCTCACTTCTACAACAAACACTCTCTTCACTAAATGAGATAAGGTTTGAGGTTTGGTTCCAACTAGTAGAGATATCCTTTACAATGAGAACAAATGTAAAGGCTTAGGATATCTCAATGCTAAGCTAGGATGTTTACAAAGATTGGCTTAGCTGACTTGAAGTGATTCAGGAAACTTGGAATTCAAGAGAACAGCTTGGTTTCCTTTTGAAAGCTTGATGGTAGTTTGATAGCTTGTAGTTGGATTATGAATCCCTTTGATCACTTCTGTTTTTATAGGCAAATTGAACAACTAACCGTTGGAGGGATTAGCAATTCAAATATGTCTATTTGCAGCACCATTGAAACGGCTATGAAGCTTGGCATCCTTTTATCCACTGTGTAAAAGGGGTCTTCAATGGTTGCTTGAATGAATGTGTTGACTTCTGACAAATGCGGCTGAGAAGACTTGTGTCAGTTTCCAATTTTGCACATTGTCCTAGGTTGATTTGTGGCAAACTCTACACACAACCAACGGTCAGATGGGACAAGCTCCCTGAACATTCCTGCTGCAGTTTAGAATGTTCCAACATTCATTCAATGCTTCACTCTTTAATGCTCTAAGTCTTTACTGCTTGGTTCAGGCATGATTGGCAATAAATGCTTCATTGAATGTGTCTTCTGTAAGCTTTTGACATTCAATTCTCTTGATCATTTGTACTTCAACTGTCTTGATCTTTTGCATTTATGAGCACAGCTTCAGTGTTCTTGATCTCTTCAGCTTAGTTGTCCATTTGATCAGTTTGTCTTGAATAGATCAGCAACTTTGTCCTGTAGACCTATCAAGCTGCCTAACATTCCAGCTTTGGACAACTATCCTGATCACTAATATCTCATAACATTTCTGAGATTTTAACTTAAGCATACTATACATCAAGTGTTCTGGGACAACTTGCCTGAACAATAACTTGAGCATATCTCAACTAATCTGTACATCATCAATCAGGGGTTTTGGTATCAAGATCAAAATCATTTTATTCCCAACAATTTCCCCCTTTTTGATGATGCCAAAACCTATTACAAAGGAACCTTGACTTATACTAAATATTACCTTCAGGGAGAGTGAACTGTGTTGGGATATGAATCCTTGAAACAATGTTCTAGATGATGAAAGTATGTTTTGATGGCCAAAAGCAACTTAAAGTTAGTAATATATGTGGTTCTAAGTCATCTGAATATAAGCTTACTAATCTGATGAGAAACTTAAATTGAGATTACTGATCTTAATGCTAACTGAAGTAAGTTTACTGATCTTATGAAGTAATATTAAGAATAAAATTACTGATCTTAACTGAGTCATTTGAAATAAGATTACTGATCTGAGTATGGAAACTGAGAATATTTTAGTGATCTTATATGAGATATTTGAAATCTGAGTTACTGATCTGATGTACTTACTGATCTTTGATATTTACTGATCTTATATGAAAGTTATTGAACTTACATGAGTTACTGATCTTATGAGTTACTGATCTTATTGGTTTACTGATCTGATATATGAACTGTTAGGAACTAAGCTGATGTTTTATATTGTATAGACAGCTTATAGTGTAGGACTTGGATATACTCATCTGTATATAGTTCAGTTGATGTATAGATATGTTTTATAATTGTAAAGTTGTATTTTACTGTATTCAGCAGTGTAAAATTTCAGAACACTAGATTAGAACTAGATTAGAAGAAGATCAGAAGACTAAAGAAGACTCAGAGGACTACTTCAGAATAAGAAGACTTCAAAGAAGAGTTGAAGAGCTTAGAAGAAATCTGGAGAAGTTTTGAAAGTTTTAAGTTACTGTGCTGATTGAATCAGAAGAGTAAAAATCAGCAGAGTAAAATCCGAAGAGTAAAAATCAGAACAGTAAGTTACTGTGCTGATTTAGTAAAATTGAAGAATAAGTTTGGAAAGCTTATTTAAGGTGTAACTGAAGATATATTGAAGAGATGCTGACTTGGAAAGAAGTTACAAAGTCGGTTACAAGAAGAAGTTACAAAAACAGTTTTAGAGTTAGTTGAAAGTTAGTTCACAAACTGCTAACTGTCATACTAAGTTCTATAAATACTGTATGATCTCCTACTGCTGAAGACTACTAAGAAATTACTGATCTTAGAGAATTCAAAGAGCAAGTCTACAAGCAAGAACTCACAGAGTTAAGGAGATTGAAGAAGAAGAAGAGCCACTGATTTGAAGAGAAGATTCAAAGGCTATTCACAGAGAAGTTTTACTTTTCAAAGTTTAAGTTTGTATTTTGTAAAACAAGTGTGCTAGTTACTTGTAGAATTACTAGTAGATCGAAGATATACTTGGAGGTATAATCGAAAAGATCAAAGTCTTAATCTTGGGACTTTAAGCCACAAGAAGCTCAAGAAGAGTAATAAAACTTCACAACTGGGATTGTGAGAGTGGATGTAGACATTTGTCGAACCACTATAAAATTCTGTGTTCTTTACTTTACTGTTTGATATTAGTTTGAATTGTTTAATCAAGAACATTAAGAATTAACAAAGATAAAGATAAAGATCTATAGAAAAGTTGAGTATAAACTTGATTGGGCTCATTAGTAATCTGATTATTCCGCATTGTGTATTCTGATATATTGAAAGATTTTTGAAAAGTCTATTCACCCCTCCCCTCTAGACATTTTCACTAGCTTACTCAATATTATTAACTCAACTTTGGGACCAACAAGTGGTATCAGAGCAGTAGTTCATTGGACTGCTGTTTCTTGATAACCCTACAGATCTTGAGGGATATTTTACTGATCTTGCTGTTATTTCTTGATATTTGTTACTATCTGAATACTTGAAATCTATCTGCTATACTACTGATCCTATTTGTCTAATCAAACATGGATGACACTAATGTGAACAAGCTGCCTAAGTTCAAGATTGCAGATTATGACTACTGGAAGCTTAGGATGGAGGCCATCTTTAGCTCGACCCATGATCTAATGGTGTCTGTGGTGACTGAAGGACCAATTGTCATCATGGTGGAAAATACTGCTGTTCTGGATCCATCAAAACCAGTTGGAGCACTGGTCCCTAAACCAAGGTCAGAACTGACTTCAGAAGAAATGAAACAAAACAATTTGGATAGTCTTGCCAAGAACTACATTTTACATACCTTACCAAATGAGTATCTTGGTAAAGTACTAAAATGTAAGACTGCAAAACAGATGTGGGACAAACTGGCTATTCTTTGTGAAGGTACTACACTGATCAAAGAAAGCAAGTTATCCACTGATGTCCAAAGGTTTGAATCATTTAAGATGAAGCCAGGAGAATCAATTGATGAGTTGGATACTCGATTTACCAAAATTATGAATGATCTTGATGTATTAGGAAAGACTTATACTGACAGAGAAGTTAACCTGAGAATCTTGAAAGCCTTGGATGAAAGGTGGAAAATGGTCAAGATGATCATTAAAACCATACAAGACATTGACTCTTGGCCAGCAGAAACTATGTTCCAAACACTTAAGGCACATGAGTTTGAGTTAGATGAAGAAGATCCTATTTCTGTGATACATAAGGATAAGGATGCCTCTAAGGACATAGCTTTCAAAGCCTCTACTTCTAAAGGGTCTAGATCATCTAAGACTAAGGCTTCAAGAATAAAAGATGAACTAGATTGTTCTGATCTAAGTTTGAAAGATCAGATGAGCCTTATGATCAAAAGATTTGATAAACTGAACAAGAGGTATGGCAGGTACAAGAGATTCTATAAGGAAACTAAGGGTTCTAATAACAGGGACTCTTCTGTGAACAGAAGGGATCAAAACTCTTCTGAAAGAAGGGATGAGATCTCTAATGAGAACAGGAGAGATAGGAACTCATCTGAAAAGAGAGACAGAAAGTATTCTGATAAGAAAGACATGAACTCAATTGACAAGCATGACAGGAACAGAAAGCATTCTCCTCCTAAAAGAACTTCTAACAATCCTGTTTGCTATAATTGTGATAAGCCAGGTCATTATGCTTATGAATGTCCTGATCTGAGTTCTGAAGATCGAGAAGAAAGGAAAGCCAGAAGAGATCGAAAATATGCAAAGGGTAAGAAGGCAATGATGGCTTACAATGACTCTGATTCGGAATCAGAAGAGTTACCATCGTCTTCATCTGACTACCCCTCTAGCAATGAAGATGAAGCTTTCATAGCAGATGATGGACTGGTAATGATGGCCAAAATAAATGATGAGGTATCATCTGCTAACTCATTTCAATCTTGTGACAATTCTGACACTGATGAAAGTGATGCTGCTGTTAGCAGTGTAGGAAGTAGTCTTCATCATTCCCAAGGAGTGACTGAAGAGGACCTTCTACAAGCTAACAAAGCATTCATTGAAATTAGTGATGAGAATATATCTTTAAAACAAGAAATCATTAAGCTAAAAGAAGCTCAGTCAAAAGTGGATCCTAATATAGCTGTCATAAATGCAAGACTATCAGAATAGTTGTCTCAACTCCAAGAAAAGTATGCATCCATTGACAAACTATATCAGGGTATGCTCAAAACTCAAGCCAAAGAGACTAATGAATTCAATGATTTAAAGATCAAATGTGAAAAACTTGAAGAGCGCAATAGATTCTTAGAATCTGAAGTAGTGAGCCTAGATCGAAAGCTATCTGGGATGATTAACTCTACTAAGATTAATCAAACAATCTCAGACAGATATAGAGCTCCAAATGATAAAAGAGGAATAGGTACTGATCTGCCTAGTCCATCTACTTCAGAATTTAAGAACACTAATGGAGCTAGTACAAGTTCTTTGCAACTAGATAAAGGAAAAGAACCTATGACTTATGATGATGATCCAAAACTCAAAGTACAGTCTAAATACATCCCTCCTACTACCAAGAATGGTAAAATGAAGAATGTATTAAGACCTGTACAGTCAAGACCATACCAGAAGAGTTATACTCCTCTGACCAGATCAGATCAGTCCTGGAATCAGAAGAGACAAACTCAGAACAGTAGGTCAAGACAAGCACAGGCAAGTTGGGAACAGCCTAGACCTCCTTTCATAAGGCAGTCTCAGCTGTATTCAACTAAACCTAGGAGATTTGTGCCTCATTATCATAATAAACCTGTTCTTTATCCTCCTCCTTTATCCTATGATATCTATGGAGAGAAGAGACCAAAGCAAATTTATAAGCCTTATGGTCCACATGCTTTTAGACCATATTCAAACTATTACAGACATACTGATCTTACTGAAAAAGGGATAGAACCAAGGAAAGGCTATCTCAGAAAAATAGATCCTAAGTCTGCTGATAATTCTGAACTGGTTAACAAAGTACTGTTCTGTGATAAATTTGTAAGAAAACTGAAGAGGTCCCACTTATTCAAATCCTCAATGTTCATTTGGGTACCTCTCACTACTAACCCCCAAGGACCCCAATAAACTAGGGTACCTAAATTATATGTGTATAGAACTGTGCTAACATTTCAGGTACTGATCTTATACCAAGAAGGACATGAAGCAGAAACTAAGAGCAGTACATCAAAACTCAACATTCAGAAGAGACAACCCTATGTCAGACCACTACATTTAAAACAGGTAACAAGGTTACTAAAGTGACCTTAATCCCAATGAGGAAGCTGGTAAAGCTGAGGGACACTGAGAACATACATTAAGGGGGAATCTGTGATTTCTTAAAGATCCTTTTGTTGACTCAGATCACTAAGTCACTTTAGCATAAATCTTGATGTGATCATTAAGTTAAACATATTGTTACTAATCTGAACTGTTTTACACTTATATCTCATGAACTATGAACTAACACTTCTACCAAGGTGAAACAGGCACAGCAGAGGAATTCTCCATTGAAGGGGGAACTGATCTGATTACAGATTTGAAAAGTCTACTAATCTGATCTGATTACAGACAATAGCAGTCTACAGATATATTCTGATTAATAAATTGACTTGTCTACAGTACTGTACTAATTACAAAGTTTCTTTGTCTACAGTACTGATCTGATTACAATTCAGTTATTCTACAGAACTAATCTGATTACTGACTAATCTGTCTACAGAAAGACTTGTTTACTACTAATCTGTCTACAAGAAATCTACTGATCTGACACAGTACTGATCTGAGGATTACTGTGCTGATATCAAAAAGATGAAATCAGGGAATTTGGGTACTGATCTGAGGATTACTGTGCTGACCCATCTACTGATCTGAAATCTACTGTGCTGATTCATCTACTGATCTGATTTCTAAAAAGGTTACTCAGCTGATCACAGTACTCAGCTGATCCAGATAAGTGATATTTTCTTTATATACTTGTAAGAAAATGAAGTGAAATAGTTTTGGAAACTACTGTGCTGATTTGCATCAGAACAGTCTTTTGGTTTAGATTACTCTAAGTCAAAAATTGTTCAAATTTTTAGATTACTAATAGAGAAGATTAATACACTCCTCTATTTCTAACCTAAAAATTGTGGTGTATTTATCAAACACTAGTTGGCTCCAAAATTAAGAATGTTACTAGAATGTGAACAGTTATTGTTTAACTCGAATTTCGAGATTTAATCCCAACCATTCTTTGTAATAATCTAATTCAATCCTAGCCGTAGATTGGTTTTGAATTTACTAAAAACAATCTCACTTCATCTTCTTCGTTCTTACGAGCTCATTTCTGGAAATATCTTAACCTCATAACTTCTGAAAAATTTGATTTCTACAAAATTCTCGAATGGCAACTATCAATATTATCAATGAAGCTAACCAAGTAGCAGGAACTTTTGATTCGAATTTGTGGATGCGCAAGAAGGGCATTTTTGTGGAGAACGCTGTCTATTTCAATGGCCGACACAGTGCCGAAAATCAAGCAATTCTAACTATGTGTGAAGAATGCGGACTACGAAAGTTTCTGGAGTCATTTCCCGTGAATGTCTACGAACCGGAAGCTGTGGAATTCTATTTACAACTCCAAGGAGATAAAAATGGTGTTCACTCCATGCTTGCTGGACACAAAGTCACCATTACAAGGGACATTCTCGAAGTAATGTTGGATTTACCGCAAGGACCAGTGGATATTTTGACCTACAAAGCTGGTGAAGAAAAGGAGTGTGTGGGAAGATGGTCAGGTGTTGAGACAGAGACCTTGACTAATCTGAAGAAGGATGTACTTCCTACTGGTCTGCAGTTCTTGATGGATATAGCCGGAAAGTGCTTGTTAGGGCAACATCATAGCCAGGATGCCTTATCAAGTTTCAAGATTAGAATTATGGCTGCAATCATCGACAGAGTGCAAGGTGATTGGCAAGGATTCTTCCTGGAAAGGCTAATGACTGAAAAGGACAAAGTTTTATTTGATGAGGATACAATGGAATTCTCACTTAAATCAAAATTAGGGTTTGGAAACAAGCTGAGTTTCTTGCTGCCTCAGCTGGTGAAAAAGCCATATTGGAGTAATCCCAAGAAATTCCATCATGGAAAATTCTTGATGAAGAAGGAGTCTGTTCAGTTTGAACAAGAGAACCCCTTGGAACACTCTCAAGAAATTGAAGCAGAGGAGTCTGGAGCTTCAATGTACCAATCGGAGGACGATCAAACTGAGGTTAGATCAAAATCAAGGCATGATCCGAGCAGTACTACTTTAAGAAGAGGAAGGTCTGCTACAGCTGCCTCAGAACCAACAGTTCGTTTTGTGGAAACTGTGGTGCAATCAAGCTCAGATGAGCAAGAGGTTAGTGTTCCTAGTCCAATTGCTGTTCATAAGAGGACTAAGTCAAGGAGTGTTAGGAGGAAGTTAGTTGTTGTCTCTCCTACCCCTTCCGACTCTGAACCAAGCCAACCTGAACCCCAAAACCCTCAACCATCATGTTCTGGAGGATCAGATCACTACTTTTCTGAGACTCAGAACACTCCCCATTCATCACCTCAGCTCACTAACTTTGAGCCTACTTCAATTCCTAGCCCTCAACATCAACCTTCACATCAACCTTCACCATATCAATCCCCAATACAGGTTCATGTTCACTCTACTGAACATGAATTTGAACCTTCTACTGAACCAATTGATATTTCATCATCTCCTGAACCTGAATTTATTGCTCCTAAACCTGCTGATTTGATGGAGTACACTATCTGTGATAAAGAGGATAGAATCAGGATAGATTTGAGGATAGCATTGTTGAAACAATTTCCTGGATTAGATGAGAGCTCTGTTGAGTTTGAGAAACTCCTTAGGATAGGCACTTGGGTGTATCTTAAGAGGAGTACTTTGAAGGAGAATTTAGCTATCATGGAAGGAATGGGAGGTGCTTCAATCTTTGATGATTGGGAAGTAGAGCAGATGCAAGCAGCTGGTGTTAACTCATTTCTTGAGTTAGTCACTCCAGAATCTGTTGTACTTCTTGTTGAGAGATTAACAGGAATCAAGTACACTGTTGAGAAGATTACAACTCCTAATTCTGATGAAGATTTGTTCAGTGAAGAGAAAGGTCTTGATGAAACTGAAACTGCTGCTGAAACAGATTTTATGGATATAGATGAAGATATTGTCAATGCAATAGAGGTGTTTGAGAACATTGTTGTGTTTGAGGAAACTGAAGTTGTTGAAAATCAGGATGTAAATGCTGAAGAATTGGAAAGCATTCCAATTCACTCTGCTGATCCTATTGAGGATGTGCAAGAACAGATCAGAACAGGTCCTGTTGAGAAGGATTCTGATATTTCTGAATTTGAGATATTGAAAAAGCAGAATGCAGAGCTTCAAGCAAAGTTGGAAGCTGCTGTCCAGATGTTTCAAGAAGCTACTGAGAGAATGAACAAGATGCATTCTGAACACTCTTATGAAAAGGTGATGGAGCATACAATGTCCAAAATTTTTGACCTTCATAGAGTACAAGAAAGGAACCTGTCTCAGGTGTTGCATAAGAAGCTGGAGCAACACATATCTTCCTTGAAAGAGTGGCATGATGAAGCCAAAAAGGGGGAAGATAGGACAAGGGAAGTAATGGAACAAACACAGTTACAACAAGCTCAATTGGTTGTGAGTCAGGATGAATTAAGAGCTGAAATTCATATGTTAAATGAAAAACTGAAGCAAAGAAAGCAACAGAAGCAACAAGGTCAAGAGATTGTTGAGAAAAGACCTGAAATTGCTGGAAGTTCAAGTCAGAAGAAAAGGAAGTTAGTTCTATCTGATGAAGAACAACAAGAGGAAGAAGCTGGAAGAATGACTAGATCAAAAAGCAAAATGAAAGCTGTTATGACAAGTGAGGAAGAAGAAAACTTGAAAAAGAAGAAAGAAAAGGATGTCAAGTTCTTGAAGACAAGATTTGATAATCGAGTTACAGCTTTGAAGAAAAAGATGAATGCTCAAAAGAAAGCTGAAGGAAAACAGTTTGACAAAGATTTTCAAGATGAAAACTTTGTGGATTTTATTGTTTTGACAGAACATATGGAATACTGGAAGAATTTAAAGAAGAAGTGGCAGATTGCAAACTTCATTGTGAAGAAGTTTGGTGATCATTCGAGCAAGGAAGCAGAATTTATTGATTTTGAAGAATTCATGCTGAATATTGATCAAGAGTTCTGGGAAGACATAGCACAGGTTGCTAATCGTGCTGGAACAAAGATTTTGTGCCCTGAAGAACCTAATTGGGAACCTCCAAGACTGGAAAGTGGAGAACCTGATTACAAGGAGATTAACAACATTATTGCTGAGATTATCAAGGAAGAAGGAATATCTGATCATCAACATATGATGGATATCAAGGCAAGGATGTATGTGGCATTCAGAATCTGAAGATGCAGAATGAACATGAAGGACAAGCTCAGAAGATAACATTTCTATCCTTAATCTTTATTTTTATATTTTGTGATCATTTCATATTTTGTTAGTATGTGTAATATGTGAAATACCTGATCTGATTGTGAAAATGATATGATTTCTGAATTGATGAACTGTTATGATTGACTACATACTTAACTACTGATTTATTAACATTTAAGTAGTTTTGGCTTCATCAAAAAGGGGGAAATTGTTGGGATATGAATCCTTGAAACAATGTTCTAGATGATGAAAGTATGTTTTGATGGCCAAAAGCAACTTAAAGTTAGTAATATATGTGGTTCTAAGTCATCTTAACTAAGTCATCTGAATATAAGCTTACTAATCTGATGAGAAACTTAAATTGAGATTACTGATCTTAATGCTAACTGAAGTAAGTTTACTGATCTTATGAAGTAATATTAAGAATAAAATTACTGATCTTAACTGAGTCATTTGAAATAAGATTACTGATCTGAGTATGGAAACTGAGAATATTTTAGTGATCTTATATGAGATATTTGAAATCTGAGTTACTGATCTGATGTACTTACTGATCTTTGATATTTACTGATCTTATATGAAAGTTATTGAACTTACATGAGTTACTGATCTTATGAGTTACTGATCTTATTGGTTTACTGATCTGATATATGAACTGTTAGGAACTAAGCTGATGTTTTATATTGTATAGACAGCTTATAGTGTAGGACTTGGATATACTCATCTGTATATAGTTCAGTTGATGTATAGATATGTTTTATAATTGTAAAGTTGTATTTTACTGTATTCAGCAGTGTAAAATTTCAGAACACTAGATTAGAACTAGATTAGAAGAAGATCAGAAGACTAAAGAAGACTCAGAGGACTACTTCAGAATAAGAAGACTTCAAAGAAGAGTTGAAGAGCTTAGAAGAAATCTGGAGAAGTTTTGAAAGTTTTAAGTTACTGTGCTGATTGAATCAGAAGAGTAAAAATCAGCAGAGTAAAATCCGAAGAGTAAAAATCAGAACAGTAAGTTACTGTGCTGATTTAGTAAAATTGAAGAATAAGTTTGGAAAGCTTATTTAAGGTGTAACTGAAGATATATTGAAGAGATGCTGACTTGGAAAGAAGTTACAAAGTCGGTTACAAGAAGAAGTTACAAAAACAGTTTTAGAGTTAGTTGAAAGTTAGTTCACAAACTGCTAACTGTCATACTAAGTTCTATAAATACTGTATGATCTCCTACTGCTGAAGACTACTAAGAAATTACTGATCTTAGAGAATTCAAAGAGCAAGTCTACAAGCAAGAACTCACAGAGTTAAGGAGATTGAAGAAGAAGAAGAGCCACTGATTTGAAGAGAAGATTCAAAGGCTATTCACAGAGAAGTTTTACTTTTCAAAGTTTAAGTTTGTATTTTGTAAAACAAGTGTGCTAGTTACTTGTAGAATTACTAGTAGATCGAAGATATACTTGGAGGTATAATCGAAAAGATCAAAGTCTTAATCTTGGGACTTTAAGCCACAAGAAGCTCAAGAAGAGTAATAAAACTTCACAACTGGGATTGTGAGAGTGGATGTAGACATTTGTCGAACCACTATAAAATTCTGTGTTCTTTACTTTACTGTTTGATATTAGTTTGAATTGTTTAATCAAGAACATTAAGAATTAACAAAGATAAAGATAAAGATCTATAGAAAAGTTGAGTATAAACTTGATTGGGCTCATTAGTAATCTGATTATTCCGCATTGTGTATTCTGATATATTGAAAGATTTTTGAAAAGTCTATTCACCCCTCCCCTCTAGACATTTTCACTAGCTTACTCAATATTATTAACTCAACTTTGGGACCAACAAACTGGTCAACTTGCCTGAAAGAAACTGTTAGCACAATAAATCAAGTAATATATGTCATGTTAGGTTAGTTGAGATAATGAGTTGTTATCTCTTGATAAAAACATTGGTCCTTTTATATATCATGGAGCATTACAGATCAGAAAATTTAAAAGGACACACTAACTGATACAAGAATGTAAAATAACAACATCATTAGCAATCATAAAACAAGAGTAGGGAAGAGATAAACTTATCCATCAGAGAGTTCCATCATCTTGGGGAGCAATGCCATATTGAGCCCAGACCCTTTTCTTCAGCTCCCAAACATCCTTGTTGGAGCCTCTAGGGCCTATCTTCATCTTCTCCATTTTCATGATGTTGATGAACTCCTCCAGAATCTTTCCCTCATCAATCAAGTTCCCATTGAACTTAGGAGGCATGTACAGAATTGGACCAGGGGCTTTGAACTCCACTCTAGCCATATCAGCTGCTGCAAACAACTTTTGGTAGAGGTCCCTATGATTCTCAAACATGAACTGGACAAAGACTTCATCTACACTCTCTCCAAGCCACTTCCCAATGACATAGAAATCATATACAAAACTTCTCTTGGCCTCCTCCCATGCATCATTCAGTGAGATTGGAACCCACTTATCATGGTGAGGGTACTGAGTGTCCCATCTTTGCAGCATTTTAGGTTTGCGTCTTCTGTATGAGGCTCTCCTTCTTGGGGCTTTGAAATTTGCCCTTCTTTCATCCCTTGCCTTGTTGGCCTCAACCAATTGCTCCATCCTCTCTTTAGCTCTCTGAAGAGCTAGTTTCTCTTGGGTTTCTAGATCTTTTCCAAAACCTTCTTCAAACAATTTGGAGGGATCATCAGCAAGTTTGGGCACACCAACTTCAGGCATTCTGTCCTGTACTTCCTCTTCAACTTCTTCTTCTTCAATGGCAGGCATTTGAGCTGCTTTCTTCATTCTCTTGGATTTCCTTGCTGGAATAGATTCTTCAGATTGAAATTCTGAAGGCAAAGTCAGGCTGGTTGGGAATTCATTGAAGGTTTCCAATTCGTTCCTCTTTCTTTCAGATGACCTTGTCACCTTCCCCCTTACTTCAGTAACCTTTTCTTTAGGTTCAAGTCCTGTAGACTCACCACCTGGCCTTTGTTGCCTCCTTGCCTGACTCTCCATTGCTGACATCATGGACTCTTTGACAGCAATTTGAATCTGTTCTTCCTCAGTCAAGTCTTCAATGTTCATTGGGCCTTTGCCTTTCCCAATGTCTTCTACTGCTTCCTCCTCAATCTCAGGGACCTTCTCCTTTCCCTTGGATTCACCAATCACCAAGGTTCCCTTTGCCCTTGCTCTCTCTCTTTCCCCCTTTTTGGCATTATCAAAACATTGGGGCTTCAAGGTAATCATAGTGACAGAGAGATGTGAGTGAGAGTGAGTGAGGGACTTCAACTCCTGCAGTAGATAAACATTCTTATCATGAATGTTTTGCATTTTATCATCTGCCATGCTCAAGAAGGTGTGAACAGGCTTCATCTTCTGGGAAACTATGGCATCCAATGTGGCTTTCAGTGATTGATCAAGTTTGGCCTGAAGTTGTTCAGTGAGATTGGCCACAACTTGATCAGATACTTTGGCCATGAGTTCAACAGTGAACTTTTCAGCAGCCTCTTTCACCATTGCAGCTTTCAACTCTTCTGCCTTCTTTCTCTGGGCTGCTGTCCTCTGCCTTAAAGCATCCTTGATTGTCTTTCTCAAGGCTTTCACATTGTGCTTGTACAAAGTTTTGAGACCCTGCTGCTCTTTCTTCACAGATCTTGTGAATTTACCCATAGCATCTTTAGCTTTTGTCACTTCAGTTGAAACTGTTTGCAGCCCAGTTTCAACTCCACAAAGTCTTGCATCAAGAGTAGGCAAGATCACTTCTTCTGACCCTGTGAGCCTCATCTCCACAGAGGCTAGAGTCTTGCCTTGGCCATCTAAGGTATCAGCAGTGGTTGCATGAGCCTTCTCAACTTCCCTGACCAGTGTGTCCAACTTCTCTGACTGCTCTTCAATGATGGATGCAGTCTGAGTAGCAATCTGAAAGTGAGCCTCAGAGGTGTTGGCTTGTTCAAAGTAGATCTGGTTAAGTGTGGACACTTTTGCTGATACTGTTTCAAGAGCAGTGTCAGCATCAACTGGTATATCTGTCAGGGAGGCATCTGCAAAAATTTGCTCAAGAGTGACAGCAACTGAATCTGCAAAACTGACAGTGTTAGTAAAAACTCCCTCATCACCCTCTATTTCTTTTTCTCCCTTCAGGTCTGATACATCAGCACCTTCTCTCTCATTTTCAACTAAATTCTTTTCTTCTTCAATTTCAAAAGATGGACTGACATTTACTGGAGAATCAGGCCTCCTTTCACCAAGGGATTCATCAAGTTCAGATTTGACTTGAAGAATAGCCTGACTCTCATATTGGGCTGCACCCAATATTTCTACTTCCTCACCCTCTATTTGTGGTGCACTCAAGGAACCAGTGATCACACACTCCTCACCATCATCTCCCTCTGATTTTTCAGCACTCACAGCCTTTTCAACTCCTTCAGTTTCTAAACCTGACACCTCTATATCCTCAACAGGATCCACAGAGGGCAGTTGTTGGGAGATCACAGTGCTTGGGCATCCCAAGTCCACTGAGTCATCCTGAATGACTAAAGGCTGGTCAATGTCCAACTTGCCTGACATTGATGAGGCTTTAGCCAAACTAGCTTCTCCTATGGAAGTCTCAGCATTGTCAAGCTGTGCCTCAGGTTCAAAAGAACCATCCTTGGCCAATGCATCTTGGACTGAGTCACCATCTTTGGTCAACTCCTCTGAATGATCAGAGTCCTTCACAGAATGAAAAGTCAAGTAATGTACCTGAGCTGAATTGATACCAGGGGGATTGGGATTGGTGTGATCATCATCATCATCATCATCATCATCATCAGATGGGCTGTCAGGATGCTTGATTCCTTGTGCTATCCTCTCTCTTTCAGCAAGCACCTTTTCATGAACAATGGTGCAAAATAGGGCCTCAGTGGTTAATACACTGGTCTTCTTTACATTTGCAAAATGTAGCAGCCTATTTTCCTCAACCTGCCACCAGTTGGCACCCTTATCCTGAATAGCCTGAGCTATTTCCACAATAGTTCTATCTTTGATCTCAACAAGTGCTCTGAGATCATAGAATTGTTGTTGCAGCCTGGGATAAGCCTTCAATCCTGGATATAATTCATCCACATTGGCTCTTGCAATCTGCCTCAACATCCCCTCATAGGTATATTCTTCACCACTATCATCTCCAGAAGAGTTGGTTTGGGATTCAGGAGGGTTGGAATGGGATTCAAGTAAACTTGGCTGGGATTCAGGTAGTTTGGGTTCAGAAGGATTGGGTTCAGGAGAGGTCAAAGCAAGTTGGGATTCAGGTGCTTTTGAGAGCATTGTGCCTGAAGAGGTAATTGGAATGGCTGGAATGGGTGGGAAAACAACTTGATCACCTTCTTGAAGAGCAGTTTCAAGAAGTTTGGTATAAGAGAGAAGTCTTGGATCAAGTGGGGAAAAAGGGTCTATCTTCAAGATTGACCAAATCTGCCAGCACATCAATACCTGATCTATCAGGTGCACCTTCAGGGGAGTAAACTTTCTTGGCAATGATTGGTGCATCTTCAGGAGTCTTGCACTCCTCCTCTTCTTGCCTTGGAGATATTCTTTTAGACTGAATATCAGGGGAGTTGGCTTCAGGGCTGTTGGGTTTTGACTTGGATTTGGAGTTAGACTTGCTGGCTTGTCTAATCTCCTTGAAGAACTCTTTCTTCTTCTTTTATTCCTCCATCAACCTCTGCTTCTCCGAAGTCTTGATGATTCTTCTTTTTCTTTCATAACTTGTTGGCTGGTCAAGGTCTCTGAATTCAGTGATTGTTTCAGGTTGCAGTGGGACAATCTCTCTGAATACTTCACCTTCTTCAGGAGGGTTGACTCCTTCTTCAGCAACCTTCTCTATCTCCTCAGAAGTGGCTCCTCCACTTCTTGACTGACTTTCTGGTGAAGATTCATGCAGAATCTTCTTCATCTTCTTCATCTTTGGCTGAGCTTTTGGTGGCTGGGCTTTCCTCTTTCTTGGAGAGGCTCTGGTTGCTGGAACAACTGTGATAGCTTTCTTAGAAGCTGCATCCTGCTTCCTTTTCTCTGTCTTAGAAGACAGCTTCCTAAACATCACCTTTTGAGCTGGAAAAGGCTTTGGCTTAGCTTGGAGGTGGGTGTAATGTGCAAATCTTTCCAAGAGCAGGCTTGCCCTTGTGCAGAACTGGAGTTTTCCATCAACCACCACCTTGTGGTGTTTCACCTCCTTAAACTTTAATTTTTCATTCATCATTTTGTCAAGAATGAAATTTTTCCAGTTGAACTTGACTCTCTTCTCAGCAGAGTCAATCACAGCAGCCATCACTCTCAATTTAGGCATACTAATTTGTTCAACACTCCCTGAGTGGCTCAGCAGGCTCTTTACAACACAATCAAACAAGTGTCTGTAAGGAAGCTTTAAAGTGTTCTTGTTTTGAGCACTTACAACCTTTTTGGGTTCTATCATCCAAGAGTAATAGAAATCCTGATCATCCTCTTCTTTGTACATTTCTGGATTCAGGCCTTCTGAAGGTAGCCCAAAGCTAGCATCCAGATCTTCTGCAGTGAAGATGATAGTGTGTTGGCTTTCTTCTTCTTCATCTTCCTCTGCATATGTGAGCTTTGTGCACACATCCCCCTTCTTGCCCTTCCACCTGAGATAGGCAAAGAATTCTGCCATAAATGGATTCAGGCAGGAATCAGGCTTGGTGCCTAGGAATTTTTCTAGCCCTGCCTCCCTCAGCCATTGGAGGACTTGTTGAACTTCTGAATCTGGGCTATCAAAAGCTACCAGCTTTTCAAACCAAAGGGAATTTGGGTTGCTAAGATAAGAGAAATCAATGTCCAGAGAGGAATCATTGAAATCTACAAGTTCTTCTCTTTTGAGTTTTGGAGCCATGGATAGATTTGAGAGAAAGAAGGTTTTGGAGAAAAGTTGCAGGTTTAGAGGTTTTGAGACTTCAAAGGTTTGGGAAATATGAGTGCGTAAAGATGGTAGTGAAAATTGAGAAGTTTATATATGGAAGGAATTTATTAACCGTTGGTTAATGGAATGTAACAGTGGGTAATTTTGAAAAACCGTTTGAATATAGTGGGGTAGTGGACTTTCAATGGTTCGATGGAGTTTTGAATGCAAATTAATGGTTTTGATGAAGGCTCAAGAATTCATGCAATCTTATTAAGATTTCTGCATTAAATGCTGATTTGCCTTTTTGGTGATAAAAATCTTTATAGCACACTCCATCCTAAAATGGCCTACTCTTAGACCAAGAAACCTCTTAAATGTCTAATCAATGCTAAAAATAGCAATAATTATCCAATTTACTAGGACAAACATCCTGAGATGTGCTTTGGTTTCTGTGAGGGTCAAATTGCCTGATTGCCTTGCCTGAGTGGGTCCCAAAGTTGCTGACTGGGTCCCACTTGGACAAATCTCCTGACCAACATTACTGAACATTATAGGGACAACTTTGCTGAGTTTCCTTCTTTGGCTGACAGCTTCAGTGAGGTTGGTCAACTTTGCTGAAGTTCAACTTTGATGAGCTTCCCCCTTCATATGAACTTTCTTTCCTTATTTTTCCATCTTGCCTGGATCAAGTAACCCCAATTTAGCTGACAACTCCAAGAACCTTGCTTCAGCTAGAGGCTTGGTCAAAATATCAGCTTTTTGCTTATCAGTGTGGATTTTGACAAGCTTGATATCTTTCTTCTCCACATGATCCCTTATGAAATGATGCTTGATGTCCACATGCTTGCATCTGGTGTGAAGCACTGGATTCTGTGAGATGGCAATTGCACTATTGTTGTCACAGAATATTGGCACTTCATTTGTGATGACTTTGTAGTCTCTAAGTTGTTGCCTGAGCCAAAGTATCTGAGCACAGCAACTTCCAGCTGCTACATACTCAGCTTCAGTTGTTGAAGTTGCAACTGTATTTTGCTTCTTGGAGAACCATGAGATAAGCTTGCTGCCCAAGAATTGACATGTTCCTGAGGTGGATTTTCTGTCAATTCTGCATCCTCCATAGTCTGCATCTGAATATCCAGTGAGCTCAATGTTGTCATCAGCTGGATACCACAGTCCAAGATTCTCAGATCCCTTGAGATATCTTAGAATTCTCTTGGCAGCATCAAGATGGCTCTTCTTTGGATTAGCTTGAAATCTTGCACATACTCCAACTGCAAATGTGATATCAGGCCTGCTTGCAGTGAGATATAGCAATGATCCTATGATTCCTCTATAGTTAGTGGAGTTTGTTGACTCTCCACCTTCATCAGGGTCCATCTTCCAGTTAGTATTCATAGGAATTCTGACTGGCTTGCTTGTTGCACATCCAAATTTTTTGATCATGTCCCTTGTGTATTTGGCCTGATTGATGAATAATCCCTTCTTTGATTGAGTGACCTGAAGTCCTAAGAAGAAATTCATCAATCCCATCATGGACATCTCAAACTTGCTTTGCATGAGTTTGGAGAACTTCTCACATAACTTCTCATTTGGAGATCCAAATATAATGTCATCCACATAGATTTGGACTAACAAAATATCATCTCCTTCACAGATTCTGAACAAGGTTCTGTCAACAGTGCCTTTGACAAAACCATGATCTAGAAGAAACTGTGATAAGGTGTCATACCAAGCTCTTGGAGCTTGCTTTAAGCCATAGAGAGCTTTCTTCAATCTGTACACCTTGTCTCCTTCTTCAAATCCTGGGGGCTGTTCAACATAGACTTCTTCTTTGAGCACCCCATTGAGAAATGCACTCTTCACATCCATTTGATACACCTTGAATTTCATGTGAGCTGCATATGCTAGGAAGAGTCTGATTGCTTCAAGTCTGGCCACTGGAGCAAAGGTTTCATCATAATCAATCCCTTCAGATTGACAATATCCTTTGGCCACCAGTCTTGCTTTGTTTCTCACAATGATGTCATTTTCATTCTTCTTGTTTTTGAACACCCATTTAGTTCCAATGACATCTTGATGAGTTGGCCTGTCTACCAGCTCCCATACTTCATTTCTGGTAAACTGATTCAGCTCTTCTTGCATGGCTATGATCCAGTTGGTGTCTTGAAGTGCTTCCTCAATGTCTTTAGGTTCCTGTTCTGAAAGAAAACAACAAAACAGAGCACTTTCTCCATGAAATCTTCTAGTTTTGATCCCTTCACTTGGATTACCAAGTATCAGGCTAGATGGGTGGTCTTGCAACCAAGTCCTTCTAGACCTGATCCTTTCAGGAGGATTGTCCTCATCTGAAGTTGGATCACTAGATTCATTAAATTCAGGAAAGTTACTTGAAGGATCGAGTTCAGGATCATATTCAGGGTTGTTGTCCTCATTTTCAGATAAGTTGACATTTTCATTGGTTCCCCCTTGAATAGTGGATCCATTAACTACCTCAGCATTGCCTGCTTCTTCATTGGTAGTTGTTACCTGGTTTTGAACTGGGATGGGGTCAGTCAGTTCAATTTCTCCTTCAGGTTGGTTTTCTACTGGTTGATTGCTATCAGGTAGGTTGTCCAGTTTTTTATTTTCATGAAGTTCAGGCTGGGCAACATCCACAAACATTGTTTCCTTGCTTTGAAGCCTTAATCTGGTTGTTCTTTGTGTTAACTCATCAATATTCAGGTTTCTATCCCTGAACTTATTAATAGATTCATCAAACACAACATGAGGTGTTTCTTCCACAATAAGAGTTTTGCAATTGTAAACTCTGTAAGCCTTGCTGATTTGTGAATATCCAACAAATATTCCTTCATCAGCTTTGCTATCAAAAGCTTTCAATTGCTCTTTCCCATTATTATGGATGAAACACTTACAACCAAATATGTGAAAATAAGCAACAGTGGGCAATCTACCTTTCCATATTTGATATGGGGTTTTACCTTGTCCTTTGGTGATTAAGGACCTGTTTTGAGTGTGACATGCAGTGCTAATGGCTTCAGCCCAGAACCTTTTAGGCAATTTAGATTCAGCAATCAAGGTTCTTGCTGCCTCCTTCAAGGTCCTGTTCCTTCTTTCAGCAACCCCATTTTGTTGAGGTGTTCTTGCTGCTGAAGTTTCATGAGTGATGCCATTCTTGCTGCAATACTCATTGATGTATGAGTTTATGAATTCAGTTCCTTTGTCAGATCTGATCTTGACAATGCTTAGGCCCTTTTCATTGCTCAATCTCATCATCAATTCAGGTAGCTTGACTTGGGTCTCCTTTTTGTTCAGCAAAAATACTACCCAAGTGTACCTGGAAAAATCATCAACAACAACTAAAGCATATTTTCTTCCATTTATACTTACTGGGATTATTGGCCCAAATAAATCCATATGCAGTAGTTGAAGAACTCTCTCAGTTGAGATGACAGGTTTTCCTTTAAATGAGGCTTTGATCTGTTTTCCTTCCTGACATGGCTGGCATATGTGTTCTTTGGTGAACACTTGATTTGGCAGCCCTTTAACTAGAGAGTTTCTTGCAATCTTGTTGATGGTTTTGAAGTTCAGGTGATTCAGTCTCTTGTGCCATAGCCAGCTTTGCTCATTTGTGCTTTTGGCAACAAGACAGACTGCTTCAGGGGTTTTGCTCCAATCTGCAAAATAGACATTTCCCTTTCTCACCCCTGTTAGTAGCACCTGTTGTGTTGATTTGTTTTTGATAGTACATTCATTTGGTGCAAATTCAACACAGTATCCTTTGTCACAAATTTGACTTATAGACAGCAAGTTATATTTTAGGCCTAGAACATATGAGACATCAGTAATTTTAACACTACCAATGTTTAATGTACCGTAGCCCCTTGTGATGCCTTGAGAGCTGTCTCCAAAGGTTACTGAAGGACCATCTTTTTCTATGAAGTCTGAGAGAAGCTTCTTGTTTCCAGTCATGTGCCTTGAACATCCACTGTCCAGGTACCATGCTGTTTTCTTGTTGATGCTTCTCTTCTTTTTGGGGTCCTTGTAGCCCTGCAAAGTCAAAATTTAGGTACCCTTTGAGTGTTGGGTCCTAGAGGGTTAGCTGTACCTTTTGGAACCCAAATCTGCCTGATTACTCTGATTGATTCAAAGTGACTGACTTGGTTTCCATTTACATCTACATACATAGTTTGACCCTTAAATGCCTTGGGTGATCTCTGTGTATAAGTGTTAGCTTTGTAGGGTTCAGGAGAGTTGGTAAATTTCTTTGGGACATTTCTCCTGAAGTTACTAAGCTTAGGTGCAGCTGGGTAAGACTTTTGAGGATAGGTTTTTGGATGGCCTTTTCCATTTGGCAAGTAAGGTCCAGGCTTCCTGAATGTTTTATACCTATCAGAGGGTATTGGCCTTAATCCATTCAGTTGAGGTTGCCTCATTTGAGTTGGCCTCTTCTGAACAGGTTTTGGACAACTCCTCTGATGATGATTCAGATAGGTTGGCCTTCCACTGGTTCTACCTTTCTGAACCTCATTCCTCCTGTAAGCAATGCCTTTAACCTTTTCCAAAGGTGTGGGTTTAGGTACATTGTTTACCTGAGTTGGTATAAAAATTCCTTTACCCTTGTCCTTGATCAGTGGTTGATTTACTTCAATTTCATTTTGTTGTGCCACTGATCTCACAAAAGTCATCTTAGAATTGCTTGATGAGGCAATACTATGACCAGGTGAGGGTTCAAATGGATTATAGCCTAATCCACCCTTTTGAGCAAATGGTCTTTGAAACCCTTGAATCTCTTCTATTGCCTTAGCAGATTTATTCAAGGCAGACATTTTCATTTTTAAGCTCCCTTCACTCAATTTTAGAGTATCAAATTCACTTGAGAGATTGTCAAATTTTGCTTGAAGAATTCTAAGATCAAAATCCTTCTTCCTCAAGGCCAGTTCTTGATCATCAATTAACTTTTGTTGTTCAGAGACTTTGAGAGACACATCCTCAAGTTCTCTCACAATCTGCTGATACAACTCAGTTGATTTAATGTCAAGCTCAGGTTCAGGAAGGTTGGGAGTTTGAGCTTTCGAATTCAGTAGCTCATTTTCTCTGAGTGCTATATTGCATACTTCTCTTAGCCTGGTGAAATCCTCAAATAGTTTTACAAAGTTGAGTTTTAAGGGGATTTCACTGGACTCATGTGTGTTATTTGAAGAACTGGAAGAACTAAAAGATGAACATACCTCATCATTTTCCAATGCCATTTGACAGTCATCATCACTATCACTGTTGGAGAATAGTCCATCATCAGAAGAGTAGATACTCTCTTCACTTGCTGAATCTCCAGCTACCATAGCCTTCCTGTTGTTCAGCCTTTTATCTCTTTTGCTCTGCCTTTCCTTTCTTTCTTTTGCACTGAGGTCAGGACAGTCATACTGAAAGTGACCCTTCTTCTGGAAGTTGTAACACACATCTTCATCATCATTCTTCTTGCTTGAGGACTCCTTCCTCCTTGATGATGATGGTTCACCTTTGCTGAATTTCTTCCTATCAGCATATCTGTCTTCTTTCTTTTCATCAGAGACTTTGTCCTCTGATTTATGTTCAGGAGAACTGAATCTCCTTCTGGTTCTGTTATCTTGGTAGAACTTCTTGTATCTACCAAATCTGGAATTGAGCTTCTCAAATCTTCTAGCCATGAGTGCCAGCTCCTCCTTTATTTCAGATTTTGAAACAGATTGAGAGGATCTTTGAGTAATCTTCTTTTCTGTTTCAGCAGCTTTGAAGGCAACACCTTTGTTTGAGGAGGATGGCTCTTCATGCACCTTCTTTCTGTTGAGATCAAACTCATATGCTTTGAGTTCAGAGAATACTTGCTGCATTGGCATGTTGTCAAGATTGCTGGTATTTTGCATCATGACAGAATATATGTCCCACTTGGAAGTGAGACTTCTCAAGATCTTCAAAGCAACCTCTCTTTTGGCATAGAACTTGCCAAGAGAGTTTATTTCATTCATGATGTCAGTGAACCTGCCATCAAGATGATCAATAGTTTCATTGGCTTCCATAGAGAATTGTTCATATTTTTGGATAGCCACTTGAAGCTTGTTCTCCTTAATCTTTTGGGTACCTTCACACATAAGTGCTAGGGTATCCCAAATCTCTTTAGCTGATGTGCAGTGGTACACTCTTCCCATCACTGCATCTGGAATAGTCTGGTACAATGTGTTCATTGCAATGTAGTTCAGGTTGTGCCTTTTTCTTTCTTCAGCTGTAAAGTCATCTTCATCTTTTGGCAGCAACTCCCTTGGATCAGCTTTTTGAGCATCAGTGAGCTTGGGATTTGCTTTAGTGAATGTAAATGGCCCTCTAGTGATGAATTTTAGCATCTCATCATGCTGGCAAGCAAGATGTGCTCTCATCCTGATCTTCCAGAAATCATAGTTCTCAATTGAGAACATTGGCAGTTTGTGATGAGAAATATGGTTGACTTGGTTTGGACCCATATTGTTGATGGTGTTGACAGCATCTCCTGGAACTGCATTGTTAGCCATTTCAACAGATGTAATATAAGATGAGCACAAATAGGTTTTTTCAGAAATTTGGATCAGTTCAGTGACCACAGAAAATGTGATTTTGAAAATCAGTTGGAATTTCAGAAGCAGTGGTCTTTGAACCCCTGCTCTGATACCACTTGTTGGTCCTTGGTGGAGTATAACACAAGTGTATGGGGGGGGGGAATGCACTTGTGTATGCAAATTCTTTTCTTTTTGACAGATTGGACTTATCAGGCAAGTTGTCTCACAACTGGCCTGAGTGTGAACTTTGATAGATACTTGTCCTACTGATTACTATTGAGTGATCAGTTGGCTAAATATCTAAAAGAGTTACTTAGTGCGGAATGTGGTTGGCCTTTGACTAGAGAAATACTCCAAGTTAATTTCTGAAAATACAGGTTATCAGGGACTTTGTCCAAAACAAATTTTCTTACTTACTGAGTTATAATTCTTTAAATATATTTGAATGAAGTGAAGTTAAGAATGCAGTAAGTAAATGGCACACAAGTTTATAGTGGTTCAGAGACTCAAGCTCCTACATCCACTTTCCCTGATTGAACAGGATAATTCATTCTCAATGGAATTAGCTTGTTTTATAGTGCCAAGGTGCACTGATCAACAACACTCTCTTAGTGTTTTGATCCCTAGGATAATCTGAGTCCTAGTGCTCAATCTCACTGAGTTAAGACTGTGTTTTACTCTAACAGTCCTTAACTCCTCACTTCTACAACAAACACTCTCTTCACTAAATGAGATAAGGTTTGAGGTTTGGTTCCAACTAGTAGAGATATCCTTTACAATGAGAACATATGTAAAGGCTTAGGATATCTCAATGCTAAGCTAGGATGTTTACAAAGATTGGCTTAGCTGACTTGAAGTGATTCAGGAAACTTGGAATTCAAGAGAACAGCTTGGTTTCCTTTTGAAAGCTTGATGGTAGTTTGATAGCTTGTAGTTGGATTATGAATCCCTTTGATCACTTCTGTTTTTATAGGCAAATTGAACAACTAACCGTTGGAGGGATTAGCAATTCAAATATGTCTATTTGCAGCACCATTGAAACGGCTATGAAGCTTGGCATCCTTTTATCCACTGTGTAAAAGGGGTCTTCAATGGTTGCTTGAATGAATGTGTTGACTTCTGACAAATGCGGCTGAGAAGACTTTTGTCAGTTTCCAATTTTGCACATTGTCCTAGGTTGATTTGTGGCAAACTCTACACACAACCAACGGTCAGATGGGACAAGCTCCCTGAACATTCCTGCTGCAGTTTAGAATGTTCCAACATTCATTCAATGCTTCACTCTTTAATGCTCTAAGTCTTTACTGCTTGGTTCAGGCATGATTGGCAATAAATGCTCATTGAATGTGTCTTCTGTAAGCTTTTGACATTCAATTCTCTTGATCATTTGTACTTCAACTGTCTTGATCTTTTGCATTTATGAGCACAGCTTCAGTGTTCTTGATCTCTTCAGCTTAGTTGTCCATTTGATCAGTTTGTCTTGAATAGATCAGCAACTTTGTCCTGTAGACCTATCAAGCTGCCTAACATTCCAGCTTTGGACAACTATCCTGATCACTAATATCTCATAACATTTCTGAGATTTTAACTTAAGCATACTATACATCAAGTGTTCTGGGACAACTTGCCTGAACAATAACTTGAGCATATCTCAACTAATCTGTACATCATCAATCAGGGGTTTTGGTATCAAGATCAAAATCATTTTATTCCCAACAGTAACTCCTTACGAATCTCTCATGGTGGACATAAACTTTCTAAGGATATAGGCCTTCTGGATGTTCTTGTTGTTCCTCACATCACCAAAAACCTCTTATCTATTAGTAAACTCACGTCTGATTTTTCAGTTGATGTTTGCTTTTCTGACAAATCATTTGTTGTTCAGAATCGGGCTACCAAGGAAGTGGTGGCTCAGGGTGGGTGTGAACAGGGGTTGTACGTGTTGGAACGAGCACTCCCGACTTTGGTCGCTGCTTTGAAGCCGCCTGATGTTGCTCGTGCTTCTTTTGATTTATGGCATTCTCGTTTGGGGCATGTCCCGTTTAATGTTATCAAAGACTTAAATAGATTAGGACATCTATCTGTTAATTCACTTTTGCCGAACCCTACCATTTGCACCTCTTGTCAGTTGGCCAAGAGTAAACGTTTGTCTTTTACTATCAATGAAAAACGTGCTTCTGCTATTCTTGATTTGGTACACTGCGATCTTTGGGGTCCTTCCCCTATTACTGCTATATATGGTTTTCGTTATTATGCTGTGTTTATCGATGATTATTCTCGTTTCTCGTGGATATATCCT
The DNA here is from genome assembly GCA_963675135.1 of Galeopsis tetrahit. Classification (NCBI taxonomy): domain Eukaryota; kingdom Viridiplantae; phylum Streptophyta; class Magnoliopsida; order Lamiales; family Lamiaceae; genus Galeopsis; species Galeopsis tetrahit. Next base: position 17,261,857 of record OY776127.1, on the reverse strand, counting down.
CTTCGTGCAAAATCAGAGTTTTTTACCACATTGGCCGTCTTTCAAAAATTTGTTTGCACCCAGTTCTCGGCTAAACTCAAAGTCTTTCAGAGTGATGGTGGCACTGAGTTCATCAATACGGTTGTTTGCCATTTTATGGCCGAGCATGGCATCTCGCATCGGGCGTCATGTCCTTACACCCCCCAGCAAAATGGTCGCGCCGAGCGAAAACACCGCCACATCACTGAAACTAGTCTCTCCATGCTCTTTCATGCTCGTGCTCCGTCTGAATTTTGGTTCGATGCCTTTGCCATTGCAGTCCATCTCATTAATCGCCTGCCATCCTCTATTTTGGGTGGTCAAACACCATATCAGGTTCTCTTCGGATCTGTGCCCCTTTATGGAAACTTCAAACCCTTTGGTTGTCGGGTCTTTCCATACTTACGCGATTATGCAGCCAACAAACTTTCTCATCGCAGTCGCCCATGTATTTTCTTAGGATACAGTAGTCTTCACAAGGGTTTCCGGTGTTACGATCCTACATCCTCCAAAATCTTTGTTACTCGACATGCTGTATTTGATGAAGGTTGTTTCCCTTTTTCAGGTTCTGCTCGGCCTTTGCCGACCAGTGCAGTGGTCTCATCCTTCTTGGATGCCGAGCTGGAATCCTTGGATAACTTATCTCCTGAGTCCACTTCTAACACTCCACCTTGCTCGGCATGCACCACTGACCCCGGCGAGGACGCCCCTCCTCTACCAGCCATTGTTGAGGAGCCACCTGCTCCCCCTAAACCGGCCGAGCAACCACTGCCGACCATTGAGCCTACGGTGCAGCGACCACCATCCAAACACCAGATGATCGCACGAGCAAAATCTGGGATCTTCAAGCCCAAATATCCACTAAACTTGGCCTCCACTGCCTTGATTAGTGCCCTTACTGCCTCCTCGGAGCCCCGTGGTTTCAAATCTGCTACCAAGTCCCCTGAATGGCTGGCCGCAATGCAGGAGAAAATTGATGCCTTGCGAGTTAACAACACTTGGGATCTTGTTCCTCGCCCTTGGGATGCGAACATTGTTGGTTCTAAATGGATCTTTCGAACCAAGTACAAATCTGATGGTTCCGTTGAGCGGCACAAGGCCAGATTGGTCGCTCAAGGCTTCACCCAAATCCCTGGTACAGACTTCTCTCACACATTTAGTCCGGTTGTCAAGGCGACCACAGTCCGTATCATTCTAGCTCTCTATGTTCGCAACAACTGGCCCCTCCATCAATTGGATGTAAAAAATGCCTTTCTTAACAAATTTCCCCAGAAACCGTTCTTCATGGCTCAACCTCCCGGCTTCGTTGATCCTCGGCTCCCGGATCATGTATGCAAATTGAAGAAGGCCTTGTATGGTCTTCGCTAGGCTCCCTTGGCCTGGTTCCAGCGGTTCAGCTCCTTCCTGCTCGGCCTTGGCTTCAAGGAATGCAAGTCTGACTCCTCGCTGTTCTATCTATTTCAAGGTTCCTCGGTCGTCTACCTACTTCTATACGTGGATGACATCATTGTCACAGGAAACGATCCCTCCACACTTGTTCGCTTCATTGATCGGGCGAACAAGGAGTTCGCACTCAAGGACCTTGGTCGCCTCAACTACTTTCTCGGTCTCGAAATCTCATACACCTCGTCGGGCCTGTTCGTCGGACAGTCCAAATATGCTCGCGAGACTCTTGAGCGAGCAGCACTTCAAGACTCCAAACCTATTGCCACTCCCTTGGCCGCCGGCTAGACCCTTGTCAGCACTGGTGATCCGTTCTCGGATCCAACGCTTTATCGTTCCCTGGTCGGCGCCCTCCAGTATCTCACAATCACTCGGCCGGATCTATCCTTCTCGGTGAATCATGTCAGCCAGTTCCTCCAAGCGCCGACCATCGACCACTTCTCGGCAGTCAAGAGAATTCTTCGATATGTTAAGCACACTATCAACTACGGCCTCTCCTTCACTCGCCGACCAGACTCCTCCGTGGTCGCCTATTCTGATGCCGATTGGGCTCGATGTGTTAAACTCGTCGTTCCACCTATGGTTACTCGGTCTTCTTGGGTGGAAATCTGGTGTCCTGGAGTGCTAAGAAACAACCCACTGTTGCTCGCTCCAGTTGCGAATCAGAGTATCGTGCATTGGCCAACGCTGCAGCCGAGGTGGTCTGGCTAACTTCCTTGCTCGGCGAGCTTCGCATTCCGTTACCTGCTCGCCCCGTCCTACTTTCTGACAACAACAGTGCCCTTTTTCTCAGCCAAAATCTAGTGGCTCACAAACGGGCGAAACACATTGACATCGACTGCCATTTTGTTCGCGAGCTCGTCACTTCTGGCAAATTGTCCACACAGTTTGTCCCCACTCATCTTCAGCTCGCCGACATCTTCACGAAGAGTCTTCCTCGCCCGACGTTCGAGTTCCTTCGTTCCAAGCTCTGCGTTTTTCCTCATCCCACGCATCGCTTGACGGGGGATATTAAGGAATGATTGACTCATTCCTTGTATATAACTACTTTCCTTGTATAGCATTAATTATATTTGAATTCCCTACAATCATGTAAATCACTTATTGTAATCTTCATTATATATACAAGTATTCTCCTCTCACCAAAGTTATCTCATTGCAGTTTGACTTCAAATTTACTTTTTTTCTCTTGGAATTTGATCAAACTCTCTCCTAATTTAGAAATATTGTATGAAATTTTCTCATTGTTTAAAAATTGCACAAAAATTGCATAGAACACTGTGTAAATGATTAAATTCAACGATTTTTTTTTTCTTCAAATCAAAATCAAGTAGTTATTGATTTATCTCTTTTTTTTCAATTTAAAATTGTTAACTAACCACTCAAATATCATTATATCAAACATATCAACTAAAAACAAATATAACTGTTTTTTTCTAAAATTTTAATATTATATATTTGCAAACATTTAAACAGTTTCTTCTCAAATCAATTTATTTTAAAATCTATTTTTTTTTATTAATTTCACTTTTTACTAAATTTTTTTATTAATCTATCGTTAATCTTAACTGTACATTTTTTAAATGTGCATTTTGAATATTAAAATCTAAATATTAATTTGTATATTAAATTTAAATGAAACAGAATTCTTATATTCTTAATCTCATCTCTGATCTCATGTATGATTTCTTTTGTAGATTTCTACTATTGATGATTGATGATGATATTTCTCTTTCTTCGATTCTTTTTTAATTATTTTCTTTTAAATTTTTCTTCAACTTTTTTGGTTCTCTCTCATTTTTTCTCAGTGTCCACCCTATTTTACTTTTTTTGCTTTTACAATTTTCTTAAATTTCTCTTTTTTTTTTTAATTATTTTCTTTTTAAAAAAAATTTCATTATTTTTTTTGTTATCTCTCCCTTTTATCGATTTACATACAGTTTCTTTTGTAGATTTCTATTATTGACGATGATATTTCTCTCTCTATCAATTCTTTTATATATTTTTTTTTACAATTTTCTTCAATTTTTTTTCTTTTACAATTTCCTTAAAAAAAATCTTTTTTCAATTATTTTCTTTAAAAATTTTCTTCAATTTTTTGGTTCCCTATCATATTTTCTTGGTGCATCATTATTTTACTTAATTTTTTTTTCCTTTTACAATTTTCTTAAATTTCTCTATTTAAATTTTTTTTTTTTTTAAGGATTGGTCTTATTATATAGAATCAATTTCTTATAAGAAACTGAATTGACTTGGTCAACCTAAATACTAAATATTCAAGAATATTGTGAATAAAAATTTTGACTTGGTCAATTTTTTATTATTATTTTTTGTAATTTTTTTTTATTGACACATTTTTTTATTAAAAAGTGTAAGTCATTATAATTGCAACACAACTTTTAATGAAAATTGTAAGTCATTATAACTAGAAAGTGCAAGTTAGTATAACTAGAAAGTGCAACACAATATTATTAAAAAATGCATGTCAATATACTTGAAAAGTGCAACACAATATTTTAATGAAAAATGTAAGTTATTATAACTGAAAAGTGCAACAAAATACGACTAAAAGGTGTAACATAACATTACTAAAAAGTGTAAGTCACTATAACTGAACATATTGTTGGAAATTGTAAGTCACTACAACGGAAAAGTGCAACAAAATATGACTAAAAGGTGTAGCATAACATTACTGAAAAGTGTAAGTCAGTATAACTGAAAAATATTGTTGAAAATTGTAAGCCATTACAATTGAAAAGTGGAACAAAATATATCTAAAATGTGTAACATAACATCACTAAGAAGTGTATGGCATTATAACTGAAATTATTATTGCAAACATTGCAATAATAACATGCTAAAAATTGTAAATGCATGTTACACTTTTCCTTATTTTCAACATGCACTTTTATAATTAAAAATATATATATATATATGTGAAAATTGTTAAATGTGAGAGTTAAACGCTAGACCTGAACGTAAAATAGACTATGCCCAACCGTTTCAGCTACATCAATTAACATATATATTTTTAGCGTGTTTTATTTTTATTGTTAATCCTACCCATTTTATAAAATGGACTCAATTCCTCAACCCATTGTTATATAAGGAATTGAGTCTACAATTGTAAAATAGACTATGCCCAACCGTTTCAACTACATCAATTAACATACATATTTTTCGCGTGTTTTATTTTTATTGTTAATTCTACCAATTTTTTAAAATTGACTTAATTCCTTATAAGGAATTGAGTCTACAGGAGACCTACCTTTTTTTTTTCATTATTTTTCCTATTCTCTCTCCTCTCTCTTTATGTCCCTTTTATCGATTTACGGTTTCTTAAATTTTTCGTTTTATCTACTGTCTCTCTTTTTCCCTTTTGAGTAATGAATTTCTTTTTACCGATAAAAAATTGTTCATTAAATTAATAGATTTATGAAATAGGATTTTCTTGATAGTTATTGTCGTATGCTTTTAATTATATACATTTTTTAATTTAATTAGAATCAATAAACTAATTTTCTTATTGTCTCAATAAAGAAAATATCTAATGATCGTGATATATCAAGTATGATTTATTTTTATTGTTTTGATCTCAAATTCAAATGATGATATTTCTCTCTCTCTTTCTGATGCGGCCTAAATATGTCATCAAATGAGAAGTCGACACGTGTATTGAGGATAAGGTAAAGGAGGAGATATGGGATTAAATAATATGCTCTGGATACAAAGTCTCTTCTGGAGGTCCTTCCGGAGGGAGCTCTGCCCGGAGAGAAACGACAGAAAGACTCAGTCTTGGTATGACTTGGCAAGCCGAGATTATAGGAGAACCCTCACGAATCAGTCCAGGAGTGATTGAAGGAAGACTTCTTCCTCCATTATCTTAGGAGATGAGACCCACTAAAAGGGGATGATCCCGGTTCTTCAGGAGAGAAAGGGAGAGGATGACTTTGTCAACATAGCTGAGCCGGGTCCAAGGGGTACCTCCGAAATGGAAGGAAGTCATAACTTCCCTTTGAGGGGAATTTCCTATAAATAGGTAATGCAAAGGATGTTTTCAGGTTAGACTCTCTTACTTTTTACTAAATTTAACATACTTCATACCAAACGTATTCTTGATATTACGAGAGAACCTGATTTGATAAACCAAGGATCTCGAGATCCTTGTGATATACTGAGAAGCCTTATACTGACTTAGGCATCGGAGTGTCCGCGTCGGACCCCCCTCCGGCGTGTTCTTTGCAGGTTCTCCTGGATTCTATCAGAAGCAGCATATTTGGACTGCTCCTACGCGTTCGGGAAATCACATATCCAACTTGGAGGATATCCAATCCTCACGTGCAATTTTTGGCACATCAACCGGCGCCGTCTATGGGAAAGAGTTGAAAGATTTTCTCACGAATTTCTACCTGTTCGAGTAATGGGTGGCGGAAACAACACGGTCACGTCTACTTCGGGAAAGAAAGCCCTTACAGAGGAGAATCCTCCTTTGCCGACCGATCCCACACCAAAAGGAGGCCGCGGGAAGGATCCAGTTCATACCCCATCCGGATTAAATCCGCCAGTGACGCCTACCACAGGCTTGGGTGATGAGAACCCTCCCCTCCCGATCGAGGAGGGGATAACAGTGAACACTGAAGCCCCAGTGGCCTGAACTTCCGATCCTTAACGGGAGAACACTCCAAATTCAGAGCCCTTCCTCGTTTCTCCCGATCAACTAGATGCCCTCATCAAGCAGGCTGTAGAGAGAGCTTTCGCGGCTCAAGGAGATCGAGCCCCCAGAGCTACACCGGGAAATGTGGAGATACCTACCTCGAAGCCCCAGGAAGAAGCACCAGGAACCTCTCAAGTGTTATCCAAAGAAGTAGGGATGCGGGTAGAAGGAGATGATAAGGTACCCTCCCGAGCTGAAAGAAGCATTCCCCTTCGGAATACAAGAAGGACTGCAGATTTGGTACCCCGAGAGACAGAACTCCCTGAAGCAGAAGAAAGACCTGATGATACCTACGGAGGGCCAGTTAGCGACCAGCTACAGGCTCTGCAGAAGGAGATGAAGGATATGAGGAGATAGATGAACAATCGAGCAAGTAGATCCGCGTATGTCTCCGGATGTCAGTTCTCTCCTAGCATACTACAGGATGAATTACCATTCAATTTCAAACCCCTCAATTTTGAATACGACGGTACAGCAGACCCGTATGAACACCTAGTAAGGTTTGAGAATGCTGCATTATTACACCGCTACGGAGAAGGAATCAAGTGCAGGGTGTTCCTAACCACCCTGGCAAAAGCAGCGCAGCAGTGGTTCACTCAATTGGAACCCAATACAATCCGATCCTGGGAGGAATTCAGTGAGTTATTTCTCCATCAATTTGCAAGTGCCCGGAGGCAGCCGCGGGCCACTTTGACCCTCTTCAATCTGAGGCAGGGGGAGAGCGAGAGTTTAAGAGCTTTTCTCCGGAGATTCAATCAGGCCGCTCTGGAGGTCCCTACAGCCTCTCCGGAGGTGAAGATCAACGCTCTTACTAACGGATTACGGGATGGAGACTTCTTCTCCTCCTTAGCTAAGAAGCCAGTTAAGAACTTTGATGAGCTGCTACATAGAGCAGAGAAGTACCTCACCCTGGAGGAGGTTCGAAAAGCCAAGAGGTTGGAGACTAGGCCGCAGGATCGAGAAAGAAGAAAAGAGGGCCCCTCCAGACGTTCCAGCCCAGAGATCCCTCAGTCTTCCAGCTCAACAAGAGACAACAATCTATCTGGAGGTTCCCGGTCAGGTCCTCGTGGGAGGTTTGAGAAGTACACAACCTTAAGAATTGAACCTGCCAAAGTACTGGAGGTGGCAGGAGATCATCCTGATTTAAAATTCCCTTATTCCAGAGGTCGAGGACCGCAGAAGCCCAAGTCCGATCGATTTTGCATATTTCACAATGAGTATGGACACGACACGAATCAGTGTTATCACCTGAAAGACGAGATTGAGAGGATGATCCAGGCAGGTCATCTGAAAGAATTTGTATTTAGAGACAGGCAGGGCCCTCGGGGGCAGAAACGGAAAGAACATGAAAGGAAACCGGAAGAGAAGGAGACCAAGGAAGCGACCGAAGATATGCCCCCTCCACCACCAAAGAGAGGAGTAATCCACATGATTGTGGGGGATCAGAAGATGGGGATTCCTTCCGAAAGAGAAAACAAAGCGTTCGAGCTCTAAAAGCGGGACAAGGAGGTCAACCGAAAGAAGTAGGACGTATGACAGAGACGCCCAATATTAGATTTGGGCCGGAGGATGTTAAAGGAGGTAAGGAAGATCACAACGACGCCTTGGTGATCACTACCGACATAGCTGGCTTCGACGTCGCTCGAATCTTTGTAGATACGGGAAGCTCGGCTGATATCATGTTTTTTGAGTGCTTCAAGAGGATGGAGCTGAGTGTGAAGCTGCGACCTGTAGATACCTCCTTATATGGCTTCTCCGGAGGGGCCATCCAACCCTTGGGATCTGTGATGTTGCAGGTAGGATTGGGGGACGCTCCAGCTCGAAAGGTCCACTTGGTGGAATTTCTCATTGTGGATATTCCCTCATCGTACAACGTAGTGATGGGGCGACCCATCCTGAACCTCTTCCAGACGATCATCTCCACATTTCATATGAAAATGAAATTCCCTACGGCTACAGGAGTGGGAGAAGTAAAAGGAGATCAATACCAAGCTCGGAAGTGCTACGCAGAGTCTGTGAAGATGGCGGACAGGGCTTTAACCAAAGGCCTGGAGAGGACAAGGGGAGACGACCCTGAGGTAAAGAAAAATAAAGTGGAAGGAGTGACACCTGAGCAAGTAAGTGTCAAAACGGATGAAGAGCTGATGAATGTGGAGCTCTTTCCAGGGAAATTCGGCTTTGCTACTAAGATAGGTACCCAACTGGGACCTGAACTCACAAAGAAGGTAATTTCTACATTACGTCGAAATTCTGATATGTTTGCATTCTCTCCAGCTGACATGACAGGTATCCCTCCGGAGATAGCACTACAGTGCCTTAATGTTGATCCAAAGGCAAGGCCAGTAAAACAAAAGTTACGAAACTTTGGAGTTGAGAAAAATAGTATAGTGAAAGAAGAAGTAGAGAAGTTATTGAAAGCAGGACACGTGGTGAAGGTACAATTTTCGGAAGGGCTCTCCAATGCAGTATTAGTATCTAAAGGGGGAGGGAAATGGAGAATGTGTATCGACTTCAGGGACCTCAACAAAGCATGTCCCAAAGACCATTATCCCTTGCCAAGGATAGACCAGTTAGTGGATGCGACTTCTGGATTCGAACTACTAAGCATGATGGATGCATACCAAGGATATCACTAGATCCAGCTGAACCCCTCAGATGTTCCCAAAGTGTGCTTCATAGCAGCGTGCGGAACGTTTGGCTACGTTCGAATGCCATTCGGATTACTCAATGCTGGAGCAACATATCAAAGGATGGTCGATGCTGTCTTCCGGAGACAACTAGGAAGAAACATGGAAATATACGTGGATGATATGCTGGCCAAGAGTGTGAAAGCAGATCAGCATGTGGAGGACCTGGAGGAAATTTTCCAGGTAATTCGAGAGAACGATATCAAGTTGAACCCAACCAAGTGCTCTTTCGGAGTGAAATCGGAGAAGTTTCTTGGATACATGGTTACTCAAAGAGGGATAGAAGTGAATCCAGCTAAGGTGAAGGCGGTACTGGACATGCAGCCGCCGAGGAACTTGAAAGAACTCCAGACGCTCAATGGGAGGATCACAACATTGAGCAGATTCATAGCCAGATCTGCCGAAAAAAGCCACCCCTTCTTCAAAATTCTCAAGAAAGGGGCCAAGTTCGAGTGGAGTGAAACGTGCCAGAAGGCCTTTGTAGACCTGAAGCATCATTTGTCCCAGTTGCCGAAACTGACAAAAACTTCTCCTGGAGATACCCTAATTCTGTATCTCTCCGTAGGGGAATTCTCATTGAGCACAGCCTTGGTTAAAGAAGAAGGACCTCTCCAACATCATATCTATTACGTCAGCAAGGTCATTCAAGGAGCTGAAGCTCGATACTCGGAAATCGAGAAGGCCGCCCTGGCCGTGGTATTTACGGCACGAAGATTGCGCCCATATTTCCTCTCTTACAAAATACTGGTCCGCACTAATTACTTGTTGAAACAGGTTATTGGCCGAGCAGACCTCTCCAGAAGGATGGTGAGATGGGCGATAGAGCTCCAAGAATATGATGTGGACTTCGAGCCACGGAAGGCCATAAAATCCCAAGCGTTGTCCGATTTCATCCAAGAATCTACTAAACCAGAAGAGGCCGAGGGATGGAAGATATACGTAGACGGCTTAGTGACTCTGAGTGGATGCGGTGCAGGGATAGTGCTAGTGGGCCCTCAAGGGGAGGACCTACAATTTGCAGTAAGGTTTCAATTCATGACTTCGAATAATGGAGCGGAGTACGAAGCTTTGATCAGAGGAATGGAGATGGCATTAGAATTGGGAGCCCTGAAGGTAACTCTATACTCCGATTCCCAATTAGTTGTTCAACAGGTGAATGGAGAATATGCAGCCAAAGATAACAGAATGGCTGCCTATCTGGAACGAGCCAAAGAAGTGAGGGGCAAATTCCAAGATTGTGAGGTGGTCCAGGTACCTCGAGAGGAGAACATGCAGGCGGATAGCCTCTCCAAACTCGCCAGCTCCACAGAGTTTGATGGACGAGGAACAGTAACCTTAGTAGTAGCAGAAAGAGAAACCCTGGGGAACCCCATTGGTTCCATTGAGGAAGGAGATGATTGGAGAAAAGCTATATGGGCGGAACTAATAAAGGAAACAGACGCCCCTACCACCCGAGAGGCCCGAGCCCTTCGGATCAAATACTGCATTATCGGAGAGCACTTATACAAGAAGTCATTCACACAACCATATTTGAGGTGCATATCAACCCGAGAAGCAAGGTACGCACTTAAGGAGATCCATGAAGGAGACGCAGCTAGTCATGAAGAATATAAGGCAGTAGTGAAGAAAGCCTTAAGGGCTGGATTATATTGGCCCTCCATGACAAAAGACGCTAGGGAATTCGTAAAGAAGTGTGTCAAATGTCAAAAGAATGGGCCCCTGATAAGGACTCCTGCGGAAGAAATGGGAGCTATGCACTCTCCATGCCCCTTTGCTAAGTGGGGAGTCGATCTGGTAGGTCCCTTCCCTCCAGCCTCAGGAGGGAGAAAGTTTCTGATAGTAGTAGTGGATTATTTTAGCAAATGGGTGGAAGCTGCTCCTTTGGCTACAATTGATGAAGAGAATGTGATTAAATTCTTGGGAAAACAGATTTGTTGCAGATTCGGAGTACACAGAATATTGGTCTCTAATAATGGAACACAGTTTAATGGGGAAAATGTACGAGGATGGTGTGCAAGACTAAACATAATGCAGAGATTCACCTCCGTAGCTCATCCCCAAGCTAATGGACAAGTGGAAGTTACTAATCGAACGATAGTGGATGGTATTCGAACAAGGCTGACGAAAATAGGAGGAGGATGAGTGAATGAGTTAGATAATGTATTGTGGTCGTACAGAACTAGCCCAAAGACAGCAACTGGAGAGTCCCCCTTTCAGCTGGTCTACGGAGCTGCGGCGGTGATACCTCCAGAGGCCGTGCTGCAGTCTCACCGAATTGCCCAATTTGAAGAACATCAGAATGAGAGGCTGATGAGAGAGGCCCTGGATTTAATGGAAGAAGAAAGGGAGATGGTTAGAGTACGTGCGGAAAGATACAAAAGCAGAATTAAAGCTGCATATGATCGAAGGGTGATCCCTAGATCCTTTAGAGTGGGGGACCTGGTGTTAAGAAGAGCGGATGCCCTCAAGAATACGGGAAAGTTGGAGCCCAATTGGGAGGGGCCTTATAAAATCACACAGGTTTTAAATGGAGGAGCCTATAGATTGCAAAGCATGGAGGGAGTTGACATAGCTAGACCCTGGAACGTTTGCCATTTGAAGAGATTCTTTGTTTGTAGAAAGTGTAAGGTCTTGAGACCCTTAGTGATTTTTTGTTTTGTGATTTTTGCATCAATTCATATTTTGCTTAATGTATTTATTGGCTTCACCAGAGCTCTTTTTCCCTCTTTACGGGTTTCCCCTTTGGGGTTTTTCCGTAAAGAGGTTTTTAATGAGACCGGTGTAGGTTATCTATGGCCTATGTTGAAAACTGATAATAAATCAATGAAGCTTTATCCCCTTTTGAAGAAGATTTTATACAGAATTATCGTGTCTTGATTATCTTTCTCATATTTGAGTATCTGATGTATGAATATAAAAATTGCGAAGAGTGAGAGACACTCAGAGGCCTAGAGGCCGAGGTGCTCTAGAGAGCCCTCACCATATTTGAGACCCAAAAGGGTTAATCAAAGAAATGAGAAGATTTTATGAATTAAAATCTTTTAAGAGTAAGAGTGAGAAACACTCAGAGGCCTAGAGGCCGAGGCGCTCCAGAGAGCCCTCACCATATTTGAGACCCAAAAGGGTTAATCGATGAAATGAGAAGATTTTATGAATTAAAATCTTTTAAGAGTAAGAGTGAGAAACACTCAGAGGCCGAAGCGCTCCAGAGAGCCCTCACCATATTTGAGACCCAAAAGGGGTTAATCGATGAAATGAGAAGATTTTATGAATTAAAATCTTTTAAGAGTAAGAGTGAGAAACACTCAAAGGCCTAGAGGCCGAGGTGCTCCAGAGAGCCCTCACCATATTTGAGACCCAAAAGGGGTTAATCGATGAAATGAGAAGATTTTAGGAATTAAAATCTTTTAAGAGTAAGAGTGAGAAACACTCAGAGGCCGAGGCGCTCTAGAGAGCCCTCACCATATTTGAGACCCAAAAGGGGTTAATCGATGAAATGAGAAGATTTTATGAATTAAAATCTTTTAAGAGTAAGAGTGAGAAACACTCAGAGGCCGAGGCGCTCCAGAGAGCCCTCACCATATTTGAGACCCAAAAGGGGTTAATCGATGAAATGAGAAGATTTTAGGAATTAAAATCTTTTAAGAGTAAGAGTGAGAAACACTCAGAGGCCGAGGCGCTCCAGAGAGCCCTCACATATTTGAGACCCAAAAGGGATAACCAAAGAAATGAGAAGACTTTAGTAAGAGTGAGAAACACTCAGAGGCCTAGAGGCCAAGGTGCTCTGGAGAGCCTTCCCCATACTCGAGAACCACAAAGACCACCTGAAACCGGAAGGTTATGCAACCAAAAGACGATTGTGGTATAACCTGCAAGACCGATAAGGGGGGGGGGGGAGAAGAAGAGCATACCTCCAACATATTCTTTACTGGTGTTACAGGTTACTCATGCAAGCATAAAAGAAAAGGCACGCCAATAAACAAGCAATATGGAGCTAACACGATTACTACAAAAAGCCCCCACATATCCAGGAGTGTGGGGTCCCCTATAGAGTATGAGAAAGCAAGTATTACGAGCAAAAATTAAAAGAGTGTAGAAAACAAAAGAAATTATGAAATTTAAACTGCTTTTTCAACAGCAGCCCCCCTCAGTAACAGCCCCCTCGACCTCAACTCCCTCGACCACAGCTCCGGCAGTGGCATCCTCCTCTACAGCAGCATGGTTGCTAGATCCTCCGCCCTCCTTTTGGTCCTCTTCACCTTTCAAGGTATCCTCAGCGCCCGGTACCATATTTGGAGCGGAGACATAAGGATAAACCAACTTTTCCAAAGGCTTTAGCTCAGCCATACCCACCTTGGCAGCTAGCAACTTGGCAATGGCCTGACCCATTCCAGGTAGCCACCAAGGACTATCGGGGCTCTCCTTAGGATCCCCTAAGAATTTAGGAGGAGTAGCGAGCTGGTCTAGACGAAAAGCACGAGAATAGGTCCCATCGAATCCCGGGGCTGAATGTTCGGACACGGCATTGCTGAAGCCATGGTCGATGAAGTGAGGAATATGTGGCCCCATGGCACATAGGAAGCTCGAGCTCTTTAGAAAGCTGGACAACCACTGAGTGTGAAGGGTCTCTAAGAATTCTTGACCAAAAGAGGAAGTGAACAGGGATTTGATGCAGGCTTGCACTCCAATGTCTGGTAGTTCATGCTCCATCCTTCTCATCTCTATTCTCATCCTTTCCACCTCCTCTTCCAGATGCTTGACCCTAGCTGCATCCTGCTTGCCCTGAGCCCGTAGAAGAGGCAACTCCTCAGCCAGAGCTTGAGCTCGTTTGTGAGCTTTGTCCTTTTTCGCGGTGATACCCTTGAGAGTCGACTGAAGAGAGGACGCCTCAGCTCGAAGGAGTTCAATTTCAGCAACCATCTCAACACCTTGATCAAATATCTTAGTGTAGACAGGGCCGAACTACATGAAGAAAAAGAACGAGGTTTAAGATAGAGAGAAGGTAGAAACCAGAAAGGTAAGGGAAAATACCTCTGAAAAAAGATGATCACCACGAAGCAGTTGATCTTCAGGGAGGGGCTTGTCAGAGAGCTCGATGTTGGCAGGAGGAGGACATAGGCTGATGAGGCGCCGGAGAGGTTCATACGCAGCCGAGGGGGAAACTTCTTTCTCAACAAGAGCTCTAGCAGTTTTTCCCTTCTTCTTCTTAGAAGGGCCACAGTCAGAAAAGAGGGCATTAGTAGGTGAGCAAGTCCTCCTGGAAACAGAACCCGGGACTTGGGTCGAAGAGCCGGGAGGAGGAGGAACCTCGGAAGGACTCTCGGGAGCCGGAGTCTTTATGGAGCTTTCTAAAGCAGGAGACTGAGGAGCTTTTGGGAGATCTTCCGGAGCTGACAACGAAGGAGTCTTCACTATTCCAAGAGCCGGGGCATCCCGCGATATGTGAGTTAACCAACTCATTGCTGCAAATAACCAAGGGGATTTTCAGAACTCAGAAGAATAACCACATGCAAGAAACGAAATACGAAAACAAGAGATTTTTTACCATCTCGAGGTTCTAAAGGGAAATCTTGAGAACAAAAGCCAAAGTGGGAGAGGATGCGAGGATTTTTGCAGATACCAACAACGTCAAAATAGTCGTGTAAACGGATATGGGTATTGAGATTAGTCATGACAGTGTGGTTTGAAACAGAATAAGCCCTCAGAGGAGGAGGAGGTACCCCCGGATTATGGAATATCCAATTTTCGTGGGGGAATGGCCAATCCGTGGGGCTAGTAACGAAAAAATAGTAATCCCTCCAGGATGACTCTTCTTCATGGAGTTTTTTCAGGAACTTACAAACACGAGATCTCCTTCCACAAGCATAGAAGAAGTCGTCGGTTAATTTGCAAGAATGTTGGCTCAGAAACAATTCAGCAGAAGGCTCACCGCCATTCCCTTTCACCAAAATGAAAATTCCTATCATGGTACGAATAGCATTTGGAGTGAACTGATTAAGAGGGATTTGTGTGCGGGTAGATATGGAAGCCAAATAAGGGTGAACCGGAAATCGGAGACCTGCCCTAAGTTGAGCTTCGAAAAAAGCTAGAGTTCGGGGTTCGGGGAGATCAGGGCGTTCAGTTGGGCGAGGAATTCGAAAAGTATATTCCGGCGGAAAAACGAAGGCTTGGATCAGGCTGGCTAGGTGAGTATTATCGATTAAAGAAGCAGTGGAAATTCTATTTTCTGGGCTTCCCATTGGAAGTGGAGTAGACTCAGAAGGGTTTTGACTAAGAACCTCAGGCGGGGAGAACGGACAAGACATTGACTAAATAGTGATAATAAAAGAGAGAGGATAGCTAGGTTACCTTGAAGAGAGAATTACGAGGGCAGGTAAGGCGACCGGCGACAGTAAACTCGGGACGGAGAGCGCCTGAGAAGAGCAATGAACAATGTAAAAGGGATTCTTGAGAAAGGGAAATTCGAAAAAGGAGAAAAGAGAAGAAAAGGTTGCGTGAAGTAAATGGGAAAAGGGGGAAATCGAGGTTTTCCTCGGGAAAACAGTCAGAGAGAGAAAAAGACGACTGCGTGGGACCCGGGCACGGAAGCCGAAACGTCTTCTGAGTTGGAGGCGGGAGAATTTGTGGAAGGAAATATTTTCGAAATTTCTCTCCGGAGTTAGAATCACACATGTCTCTCCAGAAATGTCTCCGTGCTAAACTCGCTTGAAGCTTCTACTCTCACAAAAGATATACCCCTTTTACGAGAGTAGGGGGGAGTAGATGATGCGGCCTAAAAATGTCATCAAATGAGAAGTCGACACGTGTATTGAGGATAAGGTAAAGGAGGAGATATGGGATTAAATAATATGCTCTGTATACAAAGTCTCTTCTGGAGGTCCTTCCGGAGGGAGCTCTGCCCGGAGAGAAACGACAGAAAGACTTAGTCTTGGTATGACTTGGCAAGCCGAGATTATAGGAGAACCCTCACGAATCAGTCCAGGAGTGATTGAATGAAGACTTCTTCCTCCATTATCTTAGGAGATGAGACCCACTAAAAGGGGATGATCCCGGTTCTTCAGGAGAGAAAGGGAGAGGATGACTTTGTCAACATAGCTGAGCCGGGTCCAAGGGGTACCTCCGAAATGGAAGGAAGTCATAACTTCCCTTTGAGGGGAATTTCCTGTAAATAGGTAATGCAAAGGATGTTTTCAGGTTAGACTCTCTTACTTTTTACTAAATTTAACATACTTCATACCAAACGTATTCTTGATATTACGAGAGAACCTGATTTGATAAACCAAGGATCTCGAGATCCTTGTGATATACTGAGAAGCCTTATACTGACTTAGGCATCAGAGTGTCCGCGCCGGACCCCCCTCCGGCGTGTTCTTTGCAGGTTCTCCTGGATTCTATCAGAAGCAGCATATTTGGATTGCTCCTACGCGTTCGGGAAATCACATATTCAACTTGGAGGATATCCAATCCTCACGTGCAATTTTTGGCACATCACTTTCAATTCTTTTATATATATTTTTTTACAATTTTCTTCAATTTCCTTTAAAAATTCTTTTTTTCAATTATTTTCTTTTAAATTTTTCTTCAATTTTTTGGTTCCCTTATCATTTTTTCTCGCACCGTTATTTTACTTAATTATTTTTTTTTTTTTTTTTTGTTTTTGCTTTTACAATTTTTTTTTAAAATTTCTCTATTTTTTTTAATTATTTTTTTTAAAACTTTTTTTTTCATTATTTTTCCTGTTCTCTTCCCCTCTCTCCCTTTTATCAAATTTATAGTTTCTTAAATTTTTTGTTCTATCTACGGTCTCCCTTTTGAGTAATGAATTTCTTTTTTTACGATAAAAAAATTGTTCATTAAATTAATAGATTTATGAAATAGGATTGTATGCTTTTAATTATATATATATATTTAAATTTAATTAGAATCAATAATCTAATTTTCTTATTGTCTCAATAAAGAAAATATCTATTATGATCGTGAAATCATGAAATTGTTTTGATCTTAAATTCAATTTCAAATGTGATATTTCTCTCTCTCTCTTTCAATTCTATTTTTTTTTTTTTTTTTTTTTACAATTTTCTTCAAAAAATTTTCCACGTTATTTTACTTAATTATTTTATTTTACTTTTTTTTTGTTTTACAATTTTCTTAAATTTCTCTATTTTTTTAATTATTTTTTCATTATTTTTCCTGTTCTCTCTCCTCTCTCACTCACTCCCTTTTATCGATTTACATTTTCTTAAATTTTTCGTTCTATCTACTGTCTCCCTTTCAAGTAATGAATTTCTTTTTACGATAAAAAAATTGTTCATTAAATTAATAGATTTATGAAATAGGATTTTCTTGATAGTTATTGTTGTATGCTTTTAATTATATATATTTTTTAATTTAATTAGAATCAATAATATAATTTTCTTATTGTCTCTAGGGGTGTGCACGGTTCGATTTGGTTAACCAAACCGCCCGTAAATCGTAAATCAAACTATAAACCGATCTTTTTTTTCAAAACCGTAAACCAAACCGTATTTATAAACCGTTCGGTTTAAAACCATAATATTTCGGACGGTTCGGTCGGTTTTGACCGAACCATAGTTTTACTCATTTTTTCCCTATACACAATAATTAATAAAAATGTAAAACACAATCTCAATAAAATAGACAAAATGAAATCCCAATAATCCAAAATATAATTCGATTCGAATAGACGAAATACTAAATAGAAGAGAATGGTCGGGTAGAGTTTCTAGCTTTGGGCAATTGGGCTTACCGACTTGAAAAATGTTTTGGATTTACTAGTTTACGGATTATATAATACTCCCTCCGTCCCGAAATTACTTGCATAGTTTAACCGGCACGTTGTTTAAGAAAAGTTGATTTAGTGGTTGACGATGTAAGATAAAGGAGGGGTATTTTAGGTAATTTGATGATGGTTAAGGTAAATTTGATGATGTGTAAAGTGAAATGTATGGAAAAAAAGAGTGGCAAATTTGAAAATAAAATGATTTTGTGAGGTTATTAATTTTGTGGGGTATTTTCATATTAAGAGTGTGCAAATAATTTTGGGACGTCCCAATAATCCCAATAAGGAAAGTGTGTAAGTAATTTTGGGACGTCCCAATAAGAAAAGTGTGCAAGTAATCACGGGACGGAGGGAGTATAGAGATTATATAATATTTATTTATATAATATATATATATATATTTTATATAATACGGAGTATTATATAGAATATATAAATTATATATATATATAAAATAAGTTCGGTTTGGTTCGGTTTTTCATTAGTGAAAACCGTAAACCAATCCATACTAAAAAAAACTCAATTCTAAAAACCATAAACCAAACCATAAACCAAAAACCGAACCATATTTAATGGTCTGGTTTGGTTCATTCGGTCGGTTTAAATCATACTTTGCATACCCCTAATTGTCTCAATAAAGAAAATATCTATTATTATGATATATTTCAGGTATGATTTATTTTTATTGTTTTGATTTCAAATTCAAATGATGATTTTTCTCTCTCTTTCAATTCTTTTATATTAATTTTTTTACAATTTTTTTCAATTTTTTTTTTTTACAATTTCTTTAAAAAAAATTATTTTTTCTATTATTTTCTTTTAAATTTTTCTTCAATTTTTAAGTTCCCTATAAATATATGAATATTGTTTTAGAATAGGATTGTTTTCTATTTATATGGAGAATATAATAATAGATATTTGAGATATCTTATTCTGAAACAATATTCATATAATAGTGTAAGATCCGCGTATTACACGGACTAGTAAAAATATTATTTTATAATAATTAATATAATTTTTTTAAAGGGTTGGTCTGATATGGACTCAAGTGCATGTTGTGCACTCTAGTCCATGTAACACTTTTCAGTTGTACTGACTTACATTTTTTCATGACTTACACTTTTTGGTAAAATGGTGTTGCAACTTTAAATTATTAAACTGTATAATAATATTTTTATTTATAGTGAGTTACACTTTTTAATAATATTTTGTTGCACTTTTCAGTTTAATAAATTACAATTTTCATTAAAAAAAATTGTTGCACTTTTCAGTTATACTCTCTTACACTTTCAATTATATTGACTTACACTTTTCATTAATATTGTGATGCTCTTAATACCGACTTGCATATTTAAGAAATATCGTATTTCACTTTTAGTTATACTAACTTATACTTTTAGGGCTTGTTTGGTTTGCTAGATAGGATATATATATTAGGATAGGATTTAGTGAGACAGTTTGAAAAATTGATTTAAAATTCATGTTTGGATTGATGGATTAAATTTTAAAGTTTATATGATAATTTAGAATCAAGTTGTTTGGATTGTGGGATAAAATTGAAAAATATTATTATATAGTTTAATAATTAAAAAGTGCAATATCATTTTATCAAAAAGTGTAAATCATGAAAAAATGCAACTCAATACAACTGAAAATGCAACATGGATTAGAGTGCACAACATGCACTCAAGTTATACTACACTAAACCTTTTTTAAATGCATGTGTATATAATTTTATATATCTTAGAAGTAATTGAGAGAATGATGAAAATAAAAATTTAAAAATATTTTAAAAGAGTGCATGATTGATATTATAAATAAAATTATAATTAGAAAATGTAAAACTATGTAGAAGAGAGAGAATGGATAAGAAATACGGAGTAATTTTAAAAAAAAAAAAATTATGGTTAGAAAAAATAGTGAAAGAAGAGGAAATAGAAAATTATTTAAAAAAAAAATTAAAATTACAGAAATTAAGAGTTTTAAGAAATGAGGCTTTTTAGAGAAACACCAACAAAATGAGCTTTAGAAATAGGATATAAGGAAAATTTATACGGATAGGTGAGGTGATTCTGGTGATGTGGGGGCAAGAAATTCAGCTGACACATGCATCTTCATTCGTGTCATCTTGCATGGTGGTGGGTTATGTGTTGTTAATTAATCTGCAAGGCGTAACATATGCATCTTCATTTATTTTGATGTTTTGTATTAAATCTATCCTTAATTACTATTTCTAAATTTTTCTTTCTATTTTTAGAATTCTCTTATAAAATTTATTTTTATTTTTTCGTTCTCTCTATGTCCTTTTTTTTCTTTCTATTTTTAGAATTTTCTTATAAAATTTATTTTTATTTTTTCCTCTCTATGTCCTTTTTTTTCGTTAGTTTTCTTTATTCAATTTTTTCTTAAATAATTTCTCTCTCCCTCTCTTTTTATAGGATTATTTTGTTTTCTTCAATATTCTTTTACTTAAAAAAAAAATTAATTTTCTTAAATATCTCTCTTTTTGTCGACAGTTTTTCTCTCTCCCCCTCTCTCTTTTATCGTTCTTTTACAATTATTCTTTTAAATAATTATTTTCTTTATTTTGTATTCAAATTTCTTTTCTCATCTCTCTCTTCTTCTTCTTGACAGTATTCATAATAATTTTTTTTAAAAATTAATTCTTTAAAAAAAAATTAAATTTTTTTTTTTAAATTTCCTTAAATTTTTCTCACTCTTTTAAACTTTTCTTCTTACAATTTCTTAATTATTAAAAGTAAAATTGTGTGTATTTTCAATCAAGTAATGCCCATTTTAATTAGACCAAAATTTAATCTATGTCATTATCTACTAATTTTAATTAAATTGCTGAAAAATGTTCTCTATATTATTCTACAAATACTACACTCCAAATTTCTTATGTTTATTTTTTTAATTTTATAAGCATTTTAAAATACAAGCTATACCTTGCATACCTATTATTCTACAAATACTACCCAGTGCTCCAAATTTCTTATGTTTATTTTTTTTAATTTTATAAGCATTTTAAAATACAAGCTATACCTGCATACCTCATGCACGTACGAAAACATTATTAGACAAAGACTCATATATTAAAACCATACACAAATGACAACACATGCTCTTATTCAATCTGAACTTATGCAAAGTTTGTGGATATAGTTGAAGATCACATTAATTATTAAATACATTAATTATCATTAAATATATTTTAAAATATAAATTATATAAAATCTTATTAAATAATAATATATTTTTTTTTCAATTCCGCGAGGATCTTACACTAGTAGTTAATGTTAATAAACATTTTTTTTCAGTGAAACAACTTATATTAACAAACTAATATTTCTTACTAAAATAACTACTATCCTTAAAAATACACATCAATAATTGTATACAAGTTTTGCAATTTTTGTTAATATAAAATAGGTATATGGATTATTAGGACACCATGTCTCATATGCACTGTTACATGAATTTTAGAAGTCACGTTTCAATTAAAATTAATATTATACTTTAGTCTAAATTAGTGTCACATTTAAATTTAAATTAGTGTCACATTTTGTTTGCTTATGATCATTTATTTAAATTAATATTATTTTATTGGGTAGGGCTGCTGTGTACTCAAGTACACGGTGTACTTGAGTCCAACTATATAGAGAATATATATTATATATAGGATAAATAATAAAATATTTAACAAAACCCATGGTAGCCTAGTGGTTGTCCTTGAATTGCCATAGCTATTTGTAAAATAAATAGCAACCGTTTTTTTATACATAAAATTTGTAAAATTAATAATATTTTTTTAAAAAATAGCAACATTTTTTTTATGCATTAAAAGTGCAATTAATAAATAATAAAATTTGTAAAATTAATAATAATTTTAAAAAAAAATTAGCAACAGATTTTTTATAAATTATAAAAAAAGTGAAAGTAATAGTAATATCATTAATTGCACTTACTAATAATATAATTAATAGTAATAAAAGTGCAAGTAAAAAAATAATAAAACGTGTAAAATTAATAATAATTTTTTAAAAAATATTTAGCACCAGTTTTTCTAAATTATGAAAGTGCAAATACAAATAAACAAAAGGTGTATCATTAGCATACACGTTTCAGTTATAATATCATACACTTTTCGATGATAATACCATACACTTTTCATTAATATAACATACACTTTTTAGTTATAATAACATACACTTTTCATTAAATAGATCATACACTTTGCAGTTATAATAACAATAAAACGTGTAAAATTAATAATAATTTTTTTAAAAAAATTTAGCACCAGTTTTTCTAGATTATAAAAGTGCAAATACAAATAAACAAAAGGTGTATCATTAGCATACACTTTTCAGTTATAATATCATACACTTTTCAATTATAATATCATACACTTTTCATTAATATATAACTTACACTTTTCATTAATATAACATACACTTTTTAGTTATAATATCATACACTTTTCATTAAATAGATCATACACTTTGCAGTTATAATGACAGACACTTTTCATTAATATATAACTTACACTTTTCAATTATAATATCATAAACTTTTCAGTTATAATAACATACACTTTTAATTAAAAACAATGTTGCACTTTTCAATATAATAACATACACTTTTCATTAAAAAAACAAAGATACACTTTTTAGTCATAATAACATACACTTTTTCAAAAAAAAATATCGAAAAAAAAAATCGAAAAAAAAAAAAGTCAAAGTTTGACCGTTGACCGATCAACGGTGGTCAACGGTCAACATTTGACTAGTAAAAGTCTACTCAAGTACATGGTGTACTTGAGTACATACAAGACTTTGACTATTTTATTATATTAACTTGCACGTTTCTCTTTGCTAATTTTACGCTCACATCACCTTTTTCACGATTTTATTCATACAAGGACTTCGTATAGTATAATCGTTATTGTTTTGAGTTACTCAAATAAAATTGACAACAATTTATTATTATTATTATTATTATTATTATTATTATCATCATCATCGAATAGCAGCTTTGGATCCCTATCAATAATTTGTTTCAGATAAAAATTATACGCACTAATTGTACGATGCAATTAGTGGGTCGAAGTATTATATTTTATATAAGAAAAACAACAAGTAATTATATATAATGATAATAATGGGTAACTGTGAATTAAATCACAAATTTTTCTTAATTTCAATATAATAGTAATTTTTTTTAAATAATTTCAACTAAATTACTAATTTTTTTTGAAAGAAAAATCATTTCAATTATTCACAAAGAGAACAGATAGAATCGAGAAAGCCTTCCAAAAAATCCGGAGGCTCGACCCAACTATGAGAGTTCTCAAAATCACGAGAGCGTCTAGCAAGAGTATGTGCTACAGAGTTGGCACTACGATTAACCCAAGAGGGCTCACGACAAGCAAAATCCTCCATCAATCTTCTAACCACCTCAATGTAATTTCCAAACGTTGAGACTGGCTCCCATTTATCTTTAATGGCGTCAAAATCATTTTTGGAGTCCATCTCAATCACAACATTCCTGAACTCCATCTCCTCAGCCCAAATCACAGCTTCAACTACACCCCAAGCCTCTCCTTCATCAATATCCATCAAATCTGGGCGCAGAGCCGTTCTACAAGAAACAAATTTACCATCTTCATTGCGCGTTATCATACCCACTCCTGTTTCTATAGAATCCTTGAAGAATCCAACATCAGTATTGATTTTAACCCAATTCCTCCAGGTTTGTGCCATTTATCACACAGAGCTGCGTTGGTACGCTTTGAGACACATGCCCTCGCCGCTTTCCATTCCGAGAGGTACGTCATAGCCCGAAAGGTCGAAACAGCAGTCGAATTGTTTTCAGCATTCCACACTATGTCATTCCGGTGCTTCCATATCTGCCACGCTCCCATAAGGATACGCTCCTTCCCAGACTTATCGAGCTTCACCAACAACCGCAAGAAGAGTTCATCCTGACCTTCAACCTGATCAATGATATCCGCAAACTCCCTGCTAAGCCCAAAACGCGTCCAGCTGCTCCTCGCGAACCTGCAAGTATCAAATAGATGCCACAACGTTTCAGCCTCTTCCCCACAAACAGGGCACTCGGTCGAATCGCTCATGCCTCTTCTATATAAGGTAGTCTTGACAGCTAACCACCTCTTACAAAGCCTCCAATATAATACTTTTACTTTAGGGGGGACAACCACCTTCCAAATATCCTTCCACATCAACACCTGCACACCCCCTCTAGGCCCGATCAACCTAGCAGCCAGCTTGTAGGCACTCTTCACAGAATAATTCCCATTTTATTCGTGATGCCAAATAAGACGATCGTCAAACCCCATTGGTGTCGGAGTCGTGCTTAGGATTGCCCTCGAATCCTCATCGGAAAAGGCTGCCTGAATGAGATCCACATCCCACGCTCTAGTATCCGGAACAAAAAGGTCCTTGACCACCATATCTTCGAATGTATGCACCACTGGAGTGGTTATGCGGAAATTAGTATCCTTATTAAGCCAAGCATCACCCCAGATTCGGACATTGGCACCCGATCCTACTTTCCATCTTACACCTTACAGCACTAAGCCCCGAGCCTCATGAATACCTCGCCAAATATAACTGGGATTCGATCTAAGGTCTACCTCATAGAAATTACCCCGAGGGTAATATCGGGCCTTCAGAATCCGACTCATCAAAGAATGAGGCTTATCTATCAGCTGCCAACATAACTTCCCAACTAGAGCAACATTAAACAAATGGAGGTTCCTAAAATTCATACCCCCTTCATCTTTTGGATGGCACAAAACCTCCCATCTACCCCACTTCATGCCCTTTCTCGAATCCATTCTGTGACCCCACCAAAACGAGTTTCTTACCCCTCCAACCCTGAAGCTTACCCCAAAGTCTATCGCGGATATTCCGAAAAATATCCACCTTCTTCTTTCCCAACAACGAAGGCAGACCAAGGTAATGCCCCGTGTTAAGAGGGCCATGGACTCCCAGAATTTCGCACAGATCCTGTCTGTCCCTAAGGTCAACGTTTCTACTGAAAAAAATGTCGGACTTGTCGTAGTTGATAGCCTGACCAGACGCACGCTCGAACAGATTTAGCGATTTTTTCAAAACAGTGCACTCTTCCTTGGTCGCGTGACAGAACAACAGACTATCGTCGACAAAGAGTAAATGAGAGATAGTAGGTGCCGCTCTACAGATTCTCGTCCCGTGGATCCTGCCTCTGCGGTTTTCGTTGTGTAATAAACTTGACAGCCCTTTGGCGCAAAGAATAAAAAGTATGGGGACAGGGGGTCGCCTTGACGGAGCCCCCTTCCCAGCCTAATTGGCCCAACCAACCTTTCGTTAACCACAAAGCTGTAAGTGACGGTTCTAACACACAATCTCATCCAACCAGTCCATTTGTCGCAAAAACCCATCTTTCTCAGCACGCTATCCAAGAATCTCTAATCGGCACGGTCGTAGGCTTTCCAAATATCAATTTTGAGGGCCACGTCGCATTTTTCCCCCGAGCGCTTATTTTTCATGGCGTGTAGCGTCTCGAAGGCTATCACCACATTATCTTGAATCGATCTACCCGCGACAAAAGCTGATTGTGCCTCATCGACCAGCCCCGGCAGAACCGTTTTAAGTCTATTGCACAACACCTTTGCCACAATCTTATAGACCACGTTACATAGGGATATAGAACGCAACTCCCCCATACTCGTCGGATTCTCAACCTTTGGGATCAGCACCACGTTTGTGTTGTTTAAACCCTCCGGAAAGCTGCCCGACTCCAGCCAACCAATACAAGCTGTCACAATATCAATCCCCACGATGCTCCAAAAGTTTTGATAAAAACCCGGATTGAAGCCATCTGGCCCGGGCGATTTATCCTTATGCATTTGCGAAATAACAACATTAAATTCTTCCACCTCAAAGTCTCTAATTATCAAGGCATTACCCTCTTATGAGATGCTCATTCAGATGACCTGAGTTACATGTTCCACATCCTCCAGACTCTCCGAAGCAGTGAACAGGTCCATAAAATACTCTCTAACAATTTCCTCCATGCCCCCTTGCTCAGTAACCCACACATTGTCAGAGTTCTTTAGGCCCTTAATTCTATTCGCCTTTTTCCTTGCCGAGGCAATTTGATGGAAGAACCTGGTATTGAAATCGCCATCCCGAAGCCAGAAGACTTTAGCCCGCTGCTTCGAGTGCATCTCTTGTTTATGGAGCAGCCTAGCCAGAGCTTTCTTAACCTCTCTCATACGGTCCAGAGATCTTTGCTCCGTACTCCTTTGCAATCTCTTGATCTCGTCCTCGAGATCCCTTTTATTTTTAAACCAGACCGACGAGATGTGGTCGCCCCAGAACTGAAGAGTCTCTGCCGTAGCCGATAGTCTATTAATGATCCCGAAATCCCGGAAGCCCACCCAACTTCTCTCCACCACGCTCCTGACATCAGGCTCTTGCATCCATTTATTTTCGAATCTAAACTGCTTAGACCTTCTGGCCTTTTATCATCGGACACGTATCCACCATAATCGGGTTGTGATCAGAAACAGGGGCCACCAGGTTCCGGAGGCAAGCCATCGGAAACATGTCGTGCCACATCTGGGTTCCCACAACCCTATCCAGCCTCTCTTCGACCAGCTCCCGAGAGGTTCTGCCTCTACTCCAAGTAAATTTGTGGCCTTCCAACGGGATGTCCATGAGGTTACAGTCAGATATGGCCTCCCGAAAGCCCCGGAACAGCCAGTTCGGATGTGGAACGGTCCCACATTTATCATATGCGGAAAGAATATCGTTGTAATCTCCCACACAAAGCCAAGGCATACCATTTACTCTCGATAGTTGCCTTAGCAGGTCCCAATACAACCTGCGTTTGTGTCGTTCAGGGTGCCCATAGTACCCCGTGAGCCTCCAATCGCCCCTGTTATCTTCGATATGAAGATCAATATGATTTTGGGAATAATTGAGGAGGTTAAAATTTAAGGGGTTTTTCCAAAATGCTGCCAAACCCCCCACTACGACCAATACAATCCACCGTAAAAGCACAATCATAACCCAAACGAACACGGATTTCCTCAATTTTATTAGAACGAGAAAAAGTTTCAAAAAGGAGAATTACATCCGGCCTGCGATATCTAACAAGATCGCAAAGAGCACGAATTGCAGAGGGATTGCCGAGCTCCCTGCAATTCCAACTAATGATGATCATTGCTCCCGGCGGGCCCCCCCCCACCGGAGCCTGCAGCTAAAAAATGGTTGTTGTTGTCAAACGAGACTTGCGAGAATTACCCCCCTTCCTTGGATGACCTCCTCGTGGATCCTGGCCAGCCTTTTCCACTTCTTTGCCTCAGTAAGGCCTTCCTCATCGTCCAGGTCTTCTCTAGGCTGATCATAGAGAAAGTTGATCGTCATGTCTCTAGGCATAATATTGTCCCCCATGCCTCTACAGCCCCCTATAACTAAATTACTAATTTTAAATTTTAATTATATCACAATAAAAAATAACAATGTTTTGTTAAGGGATGTAACTTTGCCAAGCCATGCCAAATTCATATACGAACTAATTTACAACAAAATTTAAAGATGGCAATTTATTTATAATTATTCAAATATTTAAATTAAATTGTAAATATATTAAAAAACAAGTTGTGATTTAATTTGTAATTCAGCCTAATAATAATAATAATAATCTATATATATAAAAGGAGAATATGGTTCTCCTGGTGCTGCCATGTGTCTCCCCTACTTCAGTCATATGTCATTCTTTTGCTGCCAAGTGTCATTTTTTTGCCACGTGTATTTGGAGGTAATTGAACAGTTTCTCCCAAAATTGAAACGTTTCTCTTTCATTTCTTTATCAAATGTTTGAGCTACCTAGAGAGAGTAATAATTAGATTTAGTCTGCCTCAATTTCTCATATCTTCTATTGAAGTTTCTTCCGAATGCGGATCAAACTTCATTGTGACGCTGCCGCCGAGTGGTAATAATGCCTTCGGTTTGCTGTAGAGTGCGTATCTACCACGCGCGCTGCTGAACCGAGAGTAATTTTAATCGTATGCTTTGTTTCCTGGGGCCAAAATTCTTAGTTTCGATATTATCGTGATTATTCAGGCTAAGATTCTAGAGATAGCTGAAGGAATCAAAAGAGAATACAATGAGTTTGACACTATTTGGTTCATGGCTGGATCATTATTCTAGGCAATCTTTCAACTAAACACTGTCTTATCATAAACTTCCATAAAAAAATATTTTGTTATTCTTTGCCATAAATTACTTACTACACTTTTCAATATTGATTTTTATTGACTTTTTTCAGCTATACCTAGGGGTGTGCAACGGTCGGTTCGGTTTCCGAACCGAACCGAATTTCCAAAACCGAAAAAACCGAATTGG
Source organism: Galeopsis tetrahit (assembly GCA_963675135.1). NCBI lineage: Eukaryota > Viridiplantae > Streptophyta > Magnoliopsida > Lamiales > Lamiaceae > Galeopsis > Galeopsis tetrahit. Next base: position 17,233,777 of record OY776127.1, on the reverse strand, counting down.
TCAATTTCGGTAATCGAAACCGAACCGAAATTGTATAAAACCGAACAATAACCGAACCGAACTTTTCGGTTCGGTTACGGTTATTAACCGAAAAACCGAATTATTATTGGACCTATTTTTTGGCTTTTTTTTTGGGCTTTTTACAATATATAACTTCATACTCCATAAATCCATTACAGTCCTGGTCCATAAAAAAATCCATACAGTCCACAATAATTAAAATTTAAAACTAAAAGTTCATACAGTACATAAAAAAAGTCATAACAGCCATAAATTCAACCAAAAAATTACATAATCATAAATCAGAAGTCCATAATCCGTATTCATAAATCCATTACAGTCCATAAAAACATTCACAGTTCATAAAAAAGTCATAACAGTCCATAAGTTCAACAAAAAGAAAGACGAATCACAATTCAAATATTCCTCCGATTCTTCTAATTGTTGGTGCACGATAATCCTCCAAGTCCAACATTTGGCAAATCTTGAAGAAAAATACAAAAACCATGTGAATAAATATGAAAAATATGAAAAATTAAATTCATAATGAATTCGTTACCTCCAGATTCTTCAGGTGTGGTTGACATCTACAACAATCATTAAACAAATTAACAAGTAACAACATACCATATCTCACACCATAAACAACCTAAATAGAAACATATAATTCTACCATAAACAACAGTAACAACTTTACTAAAATTATATACAAAAACAGAACTTACAAAACATATAATCCTACCATAAACAGTACATATAATTCTACCATAAACAGAAAATTACTAGATTAAAAAAATATAGCAATTATATATGATATATTCCCAAGCATTAAATTAGATTTCATAAAATTAAATACATAAAATCAGACTAATGCTAAGCAGTAGAAATTTACCTCTAGGATCTAGGTGTATACGGACTACAGAGTGGGGGCTAGTGTCGCCGGTGTGAGTAGCCGTTGTGCGTAGTGCGCCGTGCGCTGGCCGCTGCGCGCCGTGCATTGGCTGCTGTGCGCTGGCCGACTAAAGTGGGGGCAGAGGCCGGAGAGTGAGGATGGGGAGGGTTGCTGGATTTGGGGGCGGACTGCGGAGAGTGAGGAGGAGAGGACTAAGGTTTTTTTTTCTGCCTTTTCTGGAATGACCGAATGAGGCTTTCAATTAGATTAGATTAGGTATATAAATATAATATATTAAGTTTTTAGGTTTTACTTTTAAGACATAATATACATATATATAATATAAATATAAAATATACTCCTTCTGTCCACCAAAAGTGTGCTCACTTTTTTTTATATGTGCTTTTAAAAAAATCATATTTTAATTATAAAGAATATATTTAATATAATGAGTAGAAAATATATTTGGTAGATACTCAATCTTGTTAGTAAAGTAGAAAAAATATTCAAAAGTTAACTATTTAAATAGAATAAGCACGTTTTTGTGGACCTCAAAAAAAGAAATGAGCACACTTTTGGTGGACGGAGGGAGTATATAATTAATTTTCGGTTTTTTGGATTTTTTCGGTTTTTTCCATAAAAAAAACCGAACCGGACCGAAAACCAATTTTCGAAAAAAATTAAAACCGTAACCGAACCGAAAACCGAATAACCGAACCAAACTTGTATTTTCGGTTCGGTTCGGTCGGTTTTTTCGGTTTCTTCCGACTTCTGCTCACCCCTAGCTATACCCATGTGATATTCCGACGTAGGCTTTCCCTTTTGAGATATTCAAACAAGATGTTGTTGCAGGTTTGTTTTGTGTTGGAACGATGGTCTTTCGCATCTCTTTCCCGCAAGTGGCAAGTACTTTTTATTTCTAATTGTATAACACAAGTTTTGGTTGTTATTAATGGATGTGTGGGTGAATTTAGGTTGCAATTGCGCATACAATTGGGCATGTGGCGGCTACTGTGAGTTTTGAGATTAGTTGGACACATGCATATTAGGTTACTCTTTAATTAATTAATCTCTTTGTCTCAATTTCTTTTTCTGATGGTATTAACTTTGGGTATGTCTTCTTTGCTGAAGATCCACCTGGTTGATTTTTATTGAAACTGTAGGGAGGCACCCATGCTGAAGGATCACCTTCCCAACTTGCTTCCTGAACTGAGACCGTACCAATGTGGCAATGTCGTGCAACATTTAGGTGAAAATGACAGTCATGCTTTTTCTCCTCTATGTATGCCTCTAAAATTGATCAACCCATCTAGAAGAATTTACTATACAGTCCTTTTAGGTATGTTTCTCAATTCCTTTGAGAAAAAAATTAGCTTCGTCTGATGTAGTATATATGTTACTAAGAATTTTTTAACGTTCTGCTATAATGTTTACTCAAGCTGCCCTTTTGATGTTGCTTCAAGAGTATGGTAATTTTTCCTTGCAAGCTCACTATTGAATCATTTTTTTATTTCCTTTGAATATCAGTGACTTAACTTGTGATTTTTATAACATGCATTTCTTCTCTGCAACTAGATGTGGGATTTGATCCATGTAATAAAAGCTAATATGATGTACACTACAACATGTGCATGTTGATTAACGCTGTTATGATCTTTTTTTCGATCCATACCTTTCTAAGATATGTCTAAATCCAGTGATTCAATTACCCATTTTGTGCTCAAGTGTATCATTGATGCTTTGTGCTTTATTTTGTAAATACCAAATTTTATTGTTCTTCTTCAATTTCTATTAAAGATTTTTTAAATGTATGATCCAAAATATTTATATGCTTATATCATACCTGCATTTTCTGTGAGCATTAAATTAGTGACAATAGTCACAATAGATTGAAAAATTTAAGTGTTGTATTTTGCGACGGAAATTCTTGCTGGTATGTTAATGCTCTCAAATTATGCACCTTATGATGTTCTTCAGCCATTGAGAACTTTTGCTTGATATGTTTTAATTTAGTTTTTATTAAAAAATTGACAATTATGATGTTCTTCAGCCATTGAGAACTTCTGCTTGATATGTTTTAATTTAGTTTTTATTAAAAAATGTTGTCAATGCACATAAAAAATTGTACCCGTAACTCTGATGAGTTATCTTCCAGGTATTTGTAATTTCTGAATTCTTAGTTTCTAACTTCTCAAGAGATTTTACTCTTCTAGCTTCACCTTATATCAGGATGTTTACAGTTCCACTATTTTACTTCCACATTATATTAATTGCCAAAAGGCTACTGTATTATCTATTTTTCAGTTGAGTCAAGTGTTGTCACTATGCAGCCTCCCCATAATTATGTGGAGTTGATGATCTAGAAAATCCTCTAAACAAGTGAGATGATTGATATTTCATATTTACAGTGTAAGCTTGAAAAGGTACAAGCATTAAATTAATATTTATATTTTTTTATTTGGTAATCTCAACTACTTATAAGGACTTTTATTATTATTCAGTGTTTTAAGGTTTCTCATATCATTTGCAATTTGGATTTGTATTAAAATAATCAGCTCGAGTTGTAGTATAGTTTTTTAATCATTTCCAAGGTATGCTCAGTACTCCCAATTGATCTTCTCATACAAATGTATGTGCCAATTAAGCTACGGGTTGATCAAACCTCAATATGCAATTGCTATTTCTGAGACTATATGGTGAATGTTAGTGATCTTCGAATAAGTTCTTTAGCTTCGTTTGAATATATCGAGTTTGAGTGAATCAAATTTAGTTTGTTTTTTTACTATTTTGGTTACAAATTGATCCATTGTGTTTTTTATAGCCTTTATTCTGATAATTCTATTGCAGCAAGTTCTTTATTTTTTATTTTGTAAAGAATTTGTAGGTCACCAGGGCTTCCGACTGAGCCCATGAGACAGCTTCTACTTTGTTGACTCGCCAAAAAACTGCTGCAAAAATTATTACAAGAATTATCTGTAGTGATTTCAAGATTGCCTAAAAAGGTAACACCTTCATGTTTCTTTTAGTTGAATTTACATTTCATCTACTAGGATTTCACTTAAACTCTAGGAATTCTATATGATTGAATTAAGGTGACATATATTACTGAGAATATTGTAGATTAAATCTTGAGGCTTTGAATCATTGAGGATTAAGTGCTAATTGCTATTCATCGATTATTTGCATTCATTTTCTCTGCAATTGGGATCTGCAGTTATTTAATGATTGATTTCAGTTCTAAATTTGATCTCTGGACGATTAAAAGATGAGTCGTTGTTTATTTCTCATGACTTTTGTGTTGATGGAAATGCTTTCGTTGGGGAATTATGAGAGACATTATTTACATTTTTTTATTTATGATTTGTTACCGGATCAAATGAGGTTATAGTCAGGTAGCTTGTTGAAATGATGAATGATGTAATTCAAGATTTGTTATTTCTTCCATTTGTAAAGTTCTCTTTCGCATCTAATTTTCACAAATATCTTGTATTTGTCTTTTCTTTTATACTTTTTGATTGGTTAAAATTTCCTAATTTCATTGCATGGTTGCAGCTTGCAAGTTTATACAGAGGTTAGTGGAGAACCTGCATTAGAAACACCTACCATTATTGATTTAAGCTCAAAAGAATTCTATGGTGAAGGATATGATGATAGTAACAAAAGAATTTCAGATATGACCATAATTAACAAACAACTTGGTAAATAGCCACTTTTCCCTTTTACATAATTGTTGATTAGATGTCGATGCTTGATTTTTAAAATTTTAAATAAAATTATGAGAATGTGATTCAAATCTTATGGTAATAATTAGTGGATATAAAATATTTGGTTGTTTTGATTTTTTCAGTGGTTGCTTTTAAGAAATTATCGACCCAATTTTCCTGTTAATCCTTTAATTATGACTTGCGCTTAGGTTCTCTTTGGTGTTAGTGATGGAGATTTGGTTATGATGATGCTCTGAAACGCCTCATCTTCTGATTTCAGGATTCTTACAATAACTTAGTGTTTATTTGTTGTATAGTGCTTAAAATTTCAGTCTTTAAGAAGTTGCATGCATATTGCTTTGGATATATATTATATTCCCTCCGTCCCACCTTAACTTTCATACTTACTGTTCACCCTCTTTCTAAAAAATATTATAATAAATAGAATTTTGAGAGATAATTTTATTAAAAAATAAATAAGTGAGTTGACTTGTGTGTATGTATCATAAAAATAATAACATTAAATATAATATTTTAGATATTGTATAGGTAGAGTTTATAAAAGATCGAAAAAGTAGGTGTGAAAGTTTCTTTGGGACGGAGGGAGTAATGTTTTTGCTTATTTATGTCTTTTATTTTTCATGTGGTTGTCCAAATATTCTTTGTAGAGTTGGAGAGTTTGCAAGTGAAGTTGTGAGCTTCAAATTTAGAACATTCAGTTGTAAACCCCTCAGCTTTCCAGTAGCACTTGCGTGGTGATTCTAATTTTGTCGCAGTAGCACTTGCGTGGTGATTCTAATTTGACGACAAAACTATTTCAAGAATTATACAAAGCTTGCATATGCATACAAATATGCTTTTGATTTTAGTTAATTGATGAATTTTGTTGCAATATTTTTATCCCAAAATAAAAGTCATGTTTTTTCTATATTAGTAGTACTTTTTTGAGGTTCAATATTTTACGAGTGAAGCAATTGGTGTAATAGATTTTTGTATCAAATAAGAATCAGTATAGCATCTCGCATACTCTATTGGATTTCAAGAAAGTGGAAAACCTTTTTGTAATTTCAAGATTTGTTATTAGTTTCTTTGTTAATTAATTGTTATCTTCTTGCACTATAAAATTGAAGGGGAAAAAATATGTTTATATTGTATATATTTATTATTCATTTTTAAAAAAAAAAATATAATATAAGGTCTCTTTTAATGTACTAAATTTAGGATTCTAGGAAACTATGATAAATTATTGTAATGGTGCTTTTTCAAAGATGACAAGAAATGGAAGAGGAGAAAAAAATTATTCAAAACAGGTGATACTAAATTTTTTTTTATTCCTGAACGAGTAAAAAAGCTATAAGTAAAAAAAAAAAAAAAATTAAAACGGAAAGCACGGGTGAAAATCTAGTAAAGTCTTAAAAGTTAAAACTTAAAGCCCAAGCCTTTGCCGTCATGAGCGGTTTGGGCGGATTGTCTGGGCTTCACATTCTCCATTCTAAGTGGGTTAGTCGAAAGGCCACGGTTATTTGCCCCCTTTTTTATTTAGTTCACCCTCAAAAAAATTTAATAAAAAAATACACCTAAAAACTATGGAGTATTATTCTTTTATTAATTTACAAAAAATGGGTTGGTCTGCTATAGACTCGAGTGCATGTTGTGCACCCTAGTCCATGTTTTACTGACTTACACTTTTTGGTAAATGGTGTTGCACTTTTCAATTATTAAACTGTATAATAATATTTTTAGTAATAATTGAAAAGTGTAACACTATTTATCAAAAAGTGTAAGTCAGTAAAACTGAAAAGTGCACATGGACTAGAGTACACAACATGCACTCGAGTGCATAGTAGACTTTACCACAAAAAATATAACATAATCAACCCTAGTTTATACCTTCACACTCTAGTGACTCTACTGACGAATCACCCATATTTTCAAAAAAAAATATATCATATATATATGGTTCGAAAAAAAAACTATATATATAAAAAAACATGAGTTTGGAAAAAAAAAAATCCAAATTTCTGTTTAGCAAATTTTCAAAAATATATTCCGAAAAAAGAATAAGAACTTGATTTTTTCGATTGATCCCCAAATTCAAAGGAAAAAATTAATCAAAGCAAACTCAAACATTATTTTTCCAGTTCATCTCTAGAGCTATTATTCGAGCCGAGCTCGACTCGATAACATTATCGAGTTAAAAATTGAGATCGACTCGACTCGTTAACGAGTTTATCGAGTCGAGCTGAGCCTAACGAGTCTAATGAATTTTTTTACAAAAAATTAGTAATCGAGCTTAATAAGTCAAGCTCGAGCCGACTCGTTAGTAAATCGAGTATCTAACGAGCTCGAGCTCGGCTCATTAAGCTAAACGAGCCGAGCCTTAACGAGTCGAGCCGAGTCTCGTTAAGGCTCGGTTCGAATAACAGCACTATTTATCCCCAAATTTTGATACTTTTTCTAGATCCCAAATCAAAGCAAAAATCCAAACATCATTTTTCCAGTTTTTTTACCTGTTGAAGCGGCTGTGGTTGGGAGGCGCAGTGGCAGCAGGGCGGGGCGGGGCTCGTGGCGGAGCAGGGAGGCAAGATGAAGAGGCATGCGCACCAGAGTAGGAGGCGAGACGAGGCGCACGGTCAAACCCGGTCCTAATATGAGGCTAACGAGGCCATCAATTGAGGTCTAAGAATATTTCAAATTTGTAGGGGTCATATTTTTTTAAAATACCTGTAATATATAGAGAGATTAATATTATGAAATCCGAAGCACTTTAGTATATATAAATATTTTATGACAGTTGTGAGTTTTATAAGAAATTCACGTTGTGGTTCCATATCAAAATTTTGCATGCATAAGTAAAAATTATAGATACGTTATGTTTCATGAATTCGTATAGAATAAAAAAAATAAAAGAATGAAATCTTAGTTTAAAGTTCGATTCAGACCCAAATATTTTTAATTAGAACCGATCGTGCGCACAATGATAGCGGCAACAACAACTCGAAGAAAGAGAAGGCATGGAGAGGGAGGAGGGCCAGAGAGGGAGGTCGAAGAAAATGAGTAAAATTAGAGTTTACGAGGTGACGTTAGTGTTGAAAAATGAGATGGGGTAAACTCAACTACTCAAGTACTGAACTATGGGGAGTAATTTTAACGAATGGGTGAACACAACAAAAAGGGAAGTAAATAACCGTGGCTAGTTCAAAACACACCGCCAAACATACGAAAACAGTAGTGTGCCTATTTTTTTTGAAATAACAGTAGTGTGCATATTAGTTAGCAACATTAATCACATTTCACAAGATGTGAAAAAAAAAAAAGAAAAAAAAAGAGTAAAATAAGGTTCACGAATAGCTTTCCCAAATTAAATTAAATTTCTTCCTTGCATGTATTTACGATAGTGTTATGCACACCACTGACATAAAATAAAAATATAGCAGTTAGGGGTTTAATATATTCATTTAAAAGTTAAATAAATATAAACTAGTTCATTCTTGATCACCAACAATTTGATCATAACACTCTTTGTCTCTTTTCCTTCCCATGTCCATGTAATATCCTTCAATATTGGCCTAATATTTAATAGAGATTATCTACTATGATATACATAGTTTCTCAACCTATAGCAACTATATTTAAAATCCTTTATAACAACTAGACACAAAAAGGGTGTTGAATAGTCAAGAATACCCTTCATCCTAGTGTACACTCCCTCTCTCCTCTCTATAGTCTCTTCAAATCTACATCACCTCCAAAACATACAACACACGCAAAGTCTTCTTCCTCCACAACCTTCTCCACTTCAATGACATCCACTCCATTGCTCAATGTTCCGTTGAGCAACTCCCATGGCAGCAGCGTCGTTGAGACAGACGGCGAGGTGTAGTGGGGTTTTTTTTTTTTTTTTTTTTACTTTTTGGGTGTTGAGATGGATGACTACTTGTTGTAAATTGCTTTTGATGCTAATCTGAAGCCGAGAAGATTTTATGACCTCGTCGTCGCTCTGCTGGATAAAACCTCGAGCCGTCGATGTTTTTTTAAAAGGTGAAAATATATTTTCAATTTGATGACCAAGAACGCCCTAACCCAACAAGCCCTTCTAACAGAATATTCCAAGCAGCAATAAAAGCAAGAAAATCCCCCAATTCAATTCGAAGATAAGAGAAAGAGCCATCGGGACGGGAATTTCGACGGTGAATTCAGTGTAACAATAAATAAAGAGTAAAACGGACAAACCCGAAACGCCTGTGGTATGCATCACCACCCCCTTTTTGGATTTTTTTTTTTATTATTATGCGTATTAGAATTTATGTAATTCTAATACGCATAATAAAATGACAATCGAGTGAAACCTGTAAAGCTTTAGATGATTCTAATGGAGTAGTGGACTCAATTGATACTTGAGAGGAAGAAGATGAAGCTGAATCTGAGTTGTGATTTGATGTTTGTTATTTTGCTGGGAGATATTGCTCTTTAGCTCTTAATTTACATATTGAGATTAAGGAGATTTCCCCCTTTTTTTTTTCAATGTTCTTGAACTGCTAAAAACTCTGATTTCTTGAAAAATGATGATGATCGATTACAAGGTGGAGATGATGGCATGTAGCATTTTTATGTGCACTACTTCTATGTGCACTACTTCCTTTTGAAACAAAATTAAACAAAACAAAACAAAGCCTAAAAAATAGAGTACTAAGAAATAATATAAAAAATGAAAAAGGTAGAAGCAATGAAAATGGCAGAATGGCAGGAAAGCCTAGTTGAATCCCCATGACCAAACCAGCCAACCAAGATCCATCTGGCAACATTTCTTGAGACCCTGACCCGGAAACTCCTAATCCGGATCCTGAATTGGACCCACCCATGTTTGTATCTAACCCTGATAAAGACCCATCATTCAACATTGGTTGCCCCCAGTGTTGTCATAGTTGGAGTTGGCTCTTTCGATGCCAGGACAAAAGTGAAATGAAATCGAAAATCTTTTTGAAAAAAAAAAAAGACTATTCCACCGTTTGTAGCTTCAAACGCGGACGGAGTAGCGCCCGGCACCCAACTCGACGGAGAAGTGTCTGTGCCCCCATTGACGGCGCATTTGTGCTTCAGTCGGCAGCGGCCATTAGATCTTGGAAGTCAATAGAAAAGATACTCCTGACCATAGAAGGCGTGAGAGCGACGAATAAAGAAACGATGGAGAGTGGTGAGAGAAAGGGAGTGAGACGTGGGGGAGTGGAGAGAGAGAAAGGAAATGTGAAATGAAAATGAGAGAGAATTGATTTGAAGTTAAATGTCAGAATTGTGCCCCAAATTCAAAAAATTAAGCTTAAAGGGTAGCGCGGTCATTTTACATTTCATTTTGTGTTTAGTTGCAATAGAAAAAGTTAACCAGGCCTCATTGCAATAGTTTGAAAAACCACGTACCCCATTGTAAAAAATCTCAAGAGATTTTTTACAATGGGGTACGTGGTTTTTCAGAAATTAACTTGGAATATTCTTTCAAAGAAAAGACCAACCACATTCCGCACTTAGCAACTCTTTTAGATATTTATCCAACTGAACACTTTATAAGTTTTCAGTAGGCCAAGTATCTATTGAAGTTCACTCAGGCTAGTTGTCAGACAACCTCCCTGATTAGATCAAACTGTTTTGAAAAAGAAAGAATTTGCATACACAAGTGCATTCCCCCCCCCCCCCTCCCATACACTTGTGTCATACTCCATCAAGGACCAACAAGTGGTATCAGAGCAGGGGTTCAAAGACCATTGCCTCTGAAAATTCATCTGGTTTTTCAAATCACATTATCACTGTGGTCATTGAACTGGTCCAATCTTTTCTGAAAAACATATCTGTGTTTATCTAACCAAATTCTTTCAAGATGGCAAACAATGCAGTTCCAGGAGATGCTGTCAACACCATCAACAACATGGGTCCAAATTAAGTGAATCACATTTCACATCACAAACTGCCAATGTTCTCAATAGAGAACTATGACTTCTGGAAGATCAGGATGAGAGCACATCTTGCCTGCCAGCATGATGAAATGCTCAAAGTCATCACCAGAGGACCATTCACCTTCACCAAACTAAATCCCAAGGTCACTAATGCTCAGAAAGCAGACCCAAGGGAACTACTGCCAAAAGATGAGGATGAATTGACAGCTGAAGAAAGAAAAAGGCACAACCTGAACTACATTGCCATGAACACTTTGTACCAGACTATTCCAGATACAGTGATGGGAAGAGTGTATCACTGCACCACAACAAAAGAGATATGGGATACCCTAGCACTTATGTGTGAAGGTACCCAAAAGATCAAAGAAAATAAGCTTCAAGTGGCCATCCAAAAATATGAACAATTTACTATGGAGCCCAATGAAACTATTGATCATCTTGATGGCAGATTCACTGACATCAAGAATGAGATAAACTCTCTTGGCAAGTTCTATGCCAAAAGAGAAGTTGCACTGAAAATCCTAAGAAGTCTCACATCCAAGTGGGACATATATTCAGTTATGATGCAGAATACCATCAATCTTGATAACATGCCCATGCAACAAGTGTTTTCTGAACTCAAAACATATGAGTTTGATCTGAACAGAAAGAAGGTGCATGAAGAGCCATCCTCCTCAAGCAAAAGTGTTGCATTCAAAGTTGCTGAGACAGAAAAGAAGGGTGCACAAAGATCATCTCAGACTGTCTCCAAAACTGAGATGAAGGAGGAGCTGGCACTCATGGCTAGGAGATTTGAGAAGCTCAACTCCAGATTTGGTAGATACAAAAAGTTCTACCAAGACAACAGGACCAGGAGAAGATTCATCTCTCTTGACAGCAAATCAGAGGACAAACTCTCTGATGAAAAGAAAGAAGATAAATATGCTGATAAAAAGAAGTACAGCAAAGGTGAACCATCATCATCCAGGAGGAAAGAGTCCTCAAGCAAAAGAAATGATGATGAAGATGTGTGTTACAACTGCCAGAAAAAGGGTCATTTTCAGTATGACTGTCCTGACCTAAGTTCAAAAGAAAGAAGAGAGAGGCAGAATAAAAGAGACAAGAGGTTGAACAACAAGAAGGCCATGGTAGTTGGGGAATCAGCAAGTGAAGAAAGTGTGTACTCATCTGATGATGGACTTTTCTCCAATAGTGACAGTGATGAGGACTGTCATATGGCCTTTGAGAATGAAAAGGTATGTTCATCTTCCAATTCTTCAAATAACACACATGAGTCCGGTGAAATACACTTAAAACTCAACTTTGGAAAGTTACTAGAGGATTTCACCAGACTACAAGAAGTATGCAATATGGCATTGAGAGAAAATGAACAATTGAGATCTAAAGTCAAAACCTCCAACCTTCCTGAACCTGAGTTTGACATCAGATCAACTGAGTTGTGTCAGCAGATTGTGAGAGAACATAATGAAATGTCCCTCAAAGTCTCTGAACAACAAAAGTTGATTGATGAACAAAATCTGGCTCTAAAGAAAAAGGACTTTGACCTTAGAACTCTTCAAGCTAAATTTGATAATCTCTCAAATGAATTTGATACTCTTAAATTAAGTGGGGGAGCCTAAAACTAAAAATGTCTGCCTTGAACAAATCCTCTAAGGCAATAGAGGAAATTCAAGGGTTTCAAAGACCAATGGCTCAAAGAAGTGGATTAGGCTACAATCCATTTGAACCCTCACCTGGTCTTAACATTGCTTCAACAAGCAATACTAAGATGACCTTTGTAAGGTCAGTGGCTCAATAAAAACAAAATGAAATGGAAGTGAACCAGCCACTGATCAAGGGTAAGGGTAAGGAAACTCTTATACCTGCTCAAGTGAACAATGCTCCTAAACCCAAACCAAAGGAAAAGGTTAAGAACATTGTACACAAGAGAAATGAGTTTCAAAAGGATAGAACCATTGGAAGGCCAACCCATCTGAACACTCATCAGTGGAGTTGTCCAAAATCTACTCAGAAGAGGCCAACTCAAATGAGGCAACCTCAACTGGACAGATTGAGGCCCAACCCCACTGACAGGTATAACATTTTTAGAAAGCCTAGACCCTTCATGCCAAAGGGAAAAGGCCATCCTAGCTCCTATCCGCAAAGGTCTTACCAAGCTGCACCTAAGTCTAGTAACATCAGGAGACATGTCCCAAAGAAATTCACTAACTCTCCTGAACTTTACAAGACTAACACTTATGCACAGAAACCACCCAAGGCATTTAAGGGTAGGACTGTGTATGTAGATGTAAATGGAAACCAAGTCAGTCACTTTGAGTCAATCAGAGTAATTAGGCAGATTTGGGTTCCAAAAGGTACAGCTAACCCCCTAGGACCCAACATTCAAAGGGTACCTAAGGTTTGACTTTGCAGGGCTGCAAGGACCACAAGAAGAAGAGAAGCATAAACAAGAGAAAAACATGGTACTTGGACAGTGGATGTTCAAGACATATGACTGGAAACAAGGAGCTTCTCTCAGAATTCATTGAAAAAGATGGTCCTTCAGTAACCTTTGGAGATAGCTCTCAAGGGATCACAAGAGGTTATGGTACATTAAATATTGGTAGTGTAAAAATTACTGATGTTTCATATGTCCAAGGCCTAAAATATAATTTGCTATCTATAAGTCAAATTTGTGATAAAGGATACAGTGTTGAATTTGCACCAAATGAATGCACTATCAAAGACAAATCAACACAACAGGTGCTACTAACAGGGGTGAGAAAGGGAAATGTTTATTTTGCAGATTGGAGCAAAACCCCTGAAGCAGTATGTCTTGTTGCCAAGAGCTCAAGTGAGCAAAGCTGGCTATGGCACAAAAGACTGAACCACCTGAACTTCAAAAACATCAACAAACTGGCAAGGAAGTCTCTAGTGAAAGGGCTGCCAAATCAAGTGTTTATCAAGGAACATGTATGTCAGCCATGTCAGGAAGGAAAGCAAATCAAAGCTTCATTCAAAGGAAAGCCTGTTATTTCCACTGAGAGAGTTCTCCAATTACTACACATGGATTTATTTGGTCCAATTATACCAGTAAGCATAAATGGAAGAAAATATGCTTTAGTAGTTGTTGATGATTATTCCAGGTACACTTGGGTAGTATTTCTACTAAATAAAAAGGAAACTCAAGTCAAGCTACCTGAACTGCTGATGAAACTGAGCAATGAAAAGGTCCTAAGTATTGTCAAGATCAGATCAGACAAAGGCACTTAATTCATAAACTCATACATCAATGAGTATTGCAGTAAAAATGGCATCTTTCATGAGACTTTTGCAGCAAGAACCCCTCAACAAAATGGTGTTGCTGAAAGAAGGAACAAAACCTTGAATGAAGCAGCAAGAACACTAATTGATGAATCCAAATTGCCTAAAAGGTTCTGGGCTGAAGCCATCAACACTGCATGCCACACTTAAAACAGGTCCTTAATTACTAAAGGTCAAGGTAAAACTCCATATGAACTATGGAAAGGTAGATTGCCCACTTTTGCCTATTTTCATATATTTGGCTACAAGTGTTTCATTCACAATAATGGGAAAGAGCAATTGAAAGCTTTTGACAGCAAAGCTGATGAGGGAATATTTGTTGGATATTCACAAATCAGCAAAGCTTACAGAGTTTACAATTGCAAAACCCTTGTTGTGGAAGAAACACCTCATGTTGTGTTTGATGAATCTATTAATGAGTTCAGGGACATAAACCTGAATATTGATGAGATAACACAAAGAACAACCAGATTAAGGCTTCAAAGAAAGGAAACAGTGTTTGTAGATGTTGCCCCAGCCTGAACTCCATGAAAATCAGAAACTGGACAACCTACCTGATGGCAATCAACCAGAGGACAACCAATCTGAAGGAGAAATTGAACTGACTGACCCCATCCCAGTTCAAAACCAGGTAACAACTACCAATGAAGAAGCAGGCTCTGCTGAGGTAGTCAATGGATCCAATATTCAAGGGGGAACCAATGAAAATGTCAATATTCCTGACAATGAGGACAATGACCCTGAATATGATCCTGAACTTGATCCTTCAATTAACTTTCCTGAATTTAATGAATCTTGTGATCCAACCTCAGATGAGGATATTCCTCCTAAAGGGATCAGGTCTAGAAGGACTTGGTTGCATGACCACCCAACTAGCCTGATACTTGGTAATCCAAGTGAAGGGATCAAAACTAGAAGATTTCATGGAGAAAGTACTTTGTTTTGTTGTTTCCTTTCAGAATAGGAACCAAAGGATATTGAGGAAGCACTCCAAGACACCAGAAATGAAGTGTGGGAACTGGTGGATAGGCCAACTCATCAAGATGTCATTGGAACCAAACGAGTATTCAAAAATAAGAAAAATGAAAATGACATCATTGTGAGAAACAAAGCAAGACTGGTGGCCAAAGGATACTGTCAATCTGAAGGGATTGATTATGATGAGACATTTGCACCAGTGGCCAGACTTGAAGCAATCAGACTCTTCCTAGCATATGCAGCTCACATGAGATTCAAGGTGTATCAAATGGATGTGAAGAGTGAATTTCTCAATGGGGTACTTAAAGAAGAAGTGTATGTTGAACAGCCCCCAGGCTTTGAAGAAGGTGACAAGGTGTACATATTAAAGAAAGCTCTCTATGGCCTGAAGCAAGCTCCAAGAGCTTGGTATGACACCTTATCACAGTTTGTCCTAGATCATGGTTTTGTCAAAGGCACTGTTGACAGAACCTTATTCAGAATCTGTGAAGGAGATGATATTTTGTTAGTCCAAATCTATGTGGATGACATTATATTTGGATCCCCAAATGAGAAATTGTGTGAGAAACTCTCTAAACTCATGCAAAGTAAATTTGAGATGTCAATGATGGGATTGATGAATTTCTTTCTTGGACTTCAAGTCACTCAATCAAAGAAAGGGATATTCATCAATCAGGCCAAATACACCAGGGACATGATCAAGAAGTTTGGATGTGCTTCAAGCAAACCAGTTAGAATTCCAATTAATACCAACTGGAAGATGGATCCTGATGAAAGTGGAGTATCCACCAACTCCACTGAATTTAGAGGCATCATTGGATCTCTACTATACCTCACTGCAAGTAGGCCTGACATCACATTTGCAGTTGGAGTATGTGCCAGATTTCAAGCAAATCCAAAGAAGAGTCACCTTGAAGCTGCCTAGAGGATACTAAGATATCTCAAGGGAACTGAGAATCTTGGATTATGGTATCCAGCTGATGACAACATTGAGCTCACTGGATACTCAGATGCTGATTATGGAGGTTGCAGAATTGACAGAAAGTCCACCTCAGGAACATGTCAATTCTTGGGCAGCAAGTTGATTTCATGGTTTTCAAAGAAGCAGAATACAGTTGCAACTTCAACAACTGAAGCAGAATATGTAGCAGCTGGAAGTTGCTGTGCTCAGATACTTTGGCTTAGACAACAACTCATAGACTACAAAGTCATCACTAATGAAGTTCCCATATTCTGTGACAACAATAGTGCTATTGCTATCTCACAGAATCATGTGCTCCACACCAGATGCAAACATGTTGATATCAAGCATCATTTCATAAGGGACCATGTGGAGAAGAAAGATATCAAGCTTGTTAAAATACACACTGATAAGCAAAAAGCTGATATCTTGACAAAGCCTTTAGCTGAAGCAAGATTTCTGGAACTTTCAGCTGAATTGGGCTTACTTGATCCAAGGAAGATGGAGAAATTAAGAGGGAAGCTCAAATGAAGGGGAAAATTCATAAAGTTGGACTTCAGCAAAGTTGACCAACCTCACTGAAATTTTCTGGCTAAAAGAGAAACTTAGTAGAATTGTCCATATAGCTTTCAGCAATGTTGGTCAGGATGATTGACCATGTGGGACCCAGTCAGCAACATTGGGACCCACTCAGGACTGTTGGTCAGTTATTTTGGTCAAAATAGAGGTCAAAACACTTATCAGGACGTTTGTCCAAGGTGATAAGTTGATAAGTGTTATTTTTAGCATTGATTAGACATTTAAAAGAATTCTTGGGGTAAGAGTAGCCTATTTTTAGGATGGCGTGTACTATTAAGGTTTTAGCTCCCAAATGGCAAATCAACATTTAATGCAAAATCTCATTAAAGATTGCATTAATCATTGTGCTATTGATTAAGGTCATTGATTATCATTTAACCTACATCCAACCGCTCCTAAGCCACTACCCCACTATATCCACTTTTACTTAGGATTTGTCCACCCACAATTCCTATTATCCAACAGTTAATAAAACGGTTGAATTTAAAAAACCCTCAATTTTACCCTCATTTCTCACGCACCCATATTTTCAAATCCTTAAGCATTTCTTTTGAATTCCTTTCAAATCTTCACAACCTTCTTACTCTCAAACCCCCATGGCTCCTAAAATCAAAAGAGAAGAACTTGTAAACTTCAATGATCCATCTTTGGATATTGATTTTACCTACCTAAGCAACATAAATTCGTTATGGTTTGAGAAAATTGTAGCCTTTGACAGCCCAGATGAAGAAGTCCATCCTGTTCTACAATGGCTAAAGGATGCATGGCTCGAACAATTCTTAGGCACCAAACCAGATTCATGCCTCAATCCATACATGGCTGAATTCTTTGCTTATCTAAGGTGGAAGGGCAAGAAAGGTGATGTCTGCACCAAACTGACTTATGCAGAAGAAGGAGAAGAGGAGGAATCCCAACACACCATCATCTTCTCTTCAGAAGATTTGGATGCAAGCTTTGGACTGCCTTCTGAAGGTCTCAATCCTGAAGTTTATAGAGAAGGAGAGGAGCAGGATTTTTCAAACCCATGGATGAAGGTACCTCAAAAGCTTGCAGGTGCTCAAAACAAGAAAACCTTAAAAACAAATTATGAGCATTTGTTTGATATTGTGGTAAAAAGCTTGCTCAGTCATTCTGGGAGTGTGGAGCAGATAAGTATGCCAAAATTGAGAGTAATGGCTGTTGTGATTGACTCTGCTGAAAGAGGAGTCAAGTTTGATTGGAAAACTTTCATTCTGGGAAAGATGATGAATGAAAAGTATAAGTTCAAGGAGGTGAAGCACCACAAGGTTGTGGTGGATGGAAAGCTTCAGTACTGCACAAGAGCAAGCTTGCTCTTGGAAAGATTTGCCCACTATAGCCACCTTCAAGCCAAACCAAAGCCATTTCCAGCTCTTAAAGTTATGTTCAGGAAGTTGTCTTCTAAGACAGCAAAGAGGAAGCAAGGGGCAGCAGCAAAGCAAGCCCTAACAGTTGCACGTGTTACCAGATCTTCTCCAAGAAAAAGGAAGGCTCAGACAGTGAAATCTCAGCCTAAAATGAAGAAAATGAAGCAGATGCTTAGTGAATCTTCTCCAGACAGCCAGTCCCACAGTGGAGGTGCCACTTCTGAAGAAATTGATAAGGTTGAACAAGAAGGGGTCAACCCTCCTAAAGCAAATGAAGAACTCACGGTGATTGTCCCTATGCAGCCTGAAGTAGTCACTGAGTTCAGGGACCTTGAAAAGCCTACAAGAGCTGAAAGAAGAAGAAGGATCATCAAAACTTCTGAGAAGCAGAGGTTAATTGAGGAGGATAAACAGAAAATGGAGTTTTTCAAGGAAATTAGACAAGCAAGTAGGTCTAATTCCAAAACAAGGTCAAAATCCAAGAGCCCTGGAGCCAACTCTCCTGATATTCAATCCCAGAGAATATCACCAACACATGATGATCCAAAGCCTGAAGAAGAGGAGTGCAAGACTCCTGAGGATGCTCCAATTGTGGCTAAGAAAACCTACTCTCCTGAAGGTGCCCCTGACAGGACAGGTATTGATGTCTTGGCTGATCTTGCTGATATAGAAGACAGGCCATTCTCCCCGACTTCTTTCTTACACTAAACTTCTTGAAACTGCTTTTCAAGAAGGTGATCAACTTACCTTACCACCCATTCAAACCATTCCTTTGAACCTTCCAATAACCCCCTCAGGAACACTGCTCTCTACAGCACCTGAGACCCAAATCATTCCCACATCTTCTGAACCCAACCCTACTGAACCCCAGTCCAACCTTCCTGAAGCCCAAACCAACCCTTATGAATCTCAAGACAACTCTTCTGATGAAAACAATGGTGATGACAGTGGAGAAGAGTATACTTATGAGGGGATGCTAAGGCAGATTGCCAAGGCTAATGTTGATCAGCTTTATCCTGGATTATAAAGGACTATCCAAGATTACAGCAACAGTTTTATGATCTCAGAGCACTTGTTGAGATCAAAGATAGAACAATGGTGGAGATAGCTCAGGCTATCAAGGATAAAGGTGCAAGCTGGTGGCAGGTGGAGGAGAACAGGCTGTTACATTTTGCCAATGTTAAGAAATCCAGTGTGTTGACCACTGAGGCCTTGTTCTGCACAATTTTGTCTGAGAAGGTGCTTGCTGAAAGAGAAAGGATAGCAAAGGGGATCAAACACCCTGACAACACCTCAGATGATGCTGATGATGATGATGATGACACCACCAACCCCAACCCTCCTGGATTAAATTCTGCTCAGGTACATTACTTGACTTACTCCTCAATTAAGGACTCTGATAAATCAGAGGAGTTGACCAAGAATGGTGACTCAGTCCAAGATACATTGGCCAAGGATGGTTCTTCTGAGCCTGAGGCAAAGCTTGACAATGTTGAGACTTCCATAGGAGAAGCTGGTTTGATTAAAGCCTCATCAATGTCAGAGAAGTTGGACATTGACCAGCCTTTAGTCATTCAGGACGACTCAGTGGACTTGGCAAGCCCAAACACTGTGATCTCCCATCAACTGCCCTCTATGCATCCTGTTGAGGATATGGAGGTGTCAGGTTTAGGACCTGAAGGAGTTGAAAAGGATAGTAGTCATGAAAAATCAGAGGGAGAAGGTGGTGAGTGTGAGATAGTAGCTAGTATGAGTGCACCACAAAAAGAGGGTGATGAAGTTGAAATGTTGAGTGCAGCTCAACATGAGAGTCAGGTTATTCTTCAAGTCAAAACTGAACTTGAAGAATCCCTTAGTGAAAGGAGGCCTGATTCTCCAGTGTATGTGAGTCCAACAAATGTGAATGAAGAAAAGAATATAGTTGAAAATGAGAGCAAAGTTGCTGATGTATCAGACCTTATGGGAGATGAAAAGAAAGAGGGTGTTGACGGAGAATTACCTAACCCTTTGAGTTTTGCAGATCACAATTGAACAAATTTTTGCAGATGCTTCCCTTACTGACATTCCAGTTGACACTGATGTTGACCTTGAAGCAATCTCAGCTAATGTGTCTACATTGAACAAGATCTACTTTGAACAAGCAAATGCAATAGAGGCTGGTTTGAAAATTGCTAGATAGACTGCAACTTCCATTGAGGAGCAGTCAGAGAAATTGGACATCCTGGTCAGAGAAGTTGGGAAGGCCCATGCAGAAACTACTGACACCCTTGATGGCCAAGGAAAGACATTAGCCTCTGTTGAAATGAGGCTCACAGGCTCTGAAGAAGTGGTCTTGCCCACCTTGGATGCCAGAATCAGTGGAGTTGAGACTGGTCTGCAAACAGTCTCAACTGAAGTCACAAAGGCTAAGGATGCAATGGCAACTTTTACAAAGACTGTGAAGCAAGAACAGAAAAGCCTAAGGGAAAGCTACAAGCACAATGTTATTGCCCCGAAGAGGACAATCAAGGATGCCTTGAGGCAAAGGACAGCATCTCAGAGAAAGAAAGTTGAAGAGCTTAAAGCTGCAATGGTGAAAGAAGCTGCTGAAAAGTTCACTGTAGAACTTATGGCCAAAGTTTCTGATCAAGTTGTGGCCAATCTCACTGACCAGTTGCAGGCCAAGCTTGATCAATCTCTCAAGGCCACACTAGATGAAATTTTTTCCCAGAAGATGAAACCAGTCCATGCCTTTCTCAGTATGGCAGATGATAGGATGCAAAACATTCATGATGAAAATGTCTATCTGCCGCAAGAACTAAAATCTCTTACTTACTCTCATTCCCATCTCTCTGTCACTATGAGTGAGTTAAAGCCCCAATGTTTTGATAATGCCAAAAAGGGGGAAAGGGAGAGAGCAAGGGCAAAGGGAACTTTGAAGATTGGAGAGCCTAAGGGAAAGGACAAGCAGCCTGAGATAGAAGAGGAGGAAGACATTGGAAAAGGCAAAGGGCCTATGAATATTGAAGATCTTACTGAAGAGGAAAAAATTCAGATTGCAGTAAAGAAGTCTATGGCTTCTGTGGTTGAAGATCAGACTAGATGGCAACAGAGGCCTGGAGGGGAATCTGCAGGCTTGGACCCCAAAGATAAGGTGATTGAAGTAAGGGGGAAAGTTGCCAAAGCCACTGATAGGAAGAGAAAGGAGCAAGCATTCACTGATTTTCCAACCAGCCTGACTTTGCCATCTGAATTTCAAGCTGAAGAGGCAACCCAAGTAAGAAAGTCAAAAAGGCTGAAGAAAGCAGCCAAGTTGCCTGAAATTCTGGAAGAAGAAGCTGAACTGGACAAGGAGCCTGAAGTGAGAAAGCCGAAGCTTGCTGATGACCCCTCAAAGCTATTTGAGGAGGGTTTTGGAAAAGATACAGAAACACAAGAGAAGCTGGCTCTTCAGAGAGCTAAGGAAAGAATGGATCAGTTGGTTGAGGCCAACAAAGCAAGAGATGAGAGAAGGGCTAATTTCAAAGCTCCAAGAAGAAGAAGAGCTTCTTACACAAGGTTGAAACCTCAAATGCTTCATAGATGGAATACTCAATACCCTCACCATGACAAATGGGTGCCAATCCATTTGAATGATGCATGGGAGGAGGCCAAGAGGAGTTTTGTTTATGACTTATATGTCATAGGCAAATGGCTAGGTGAAGATGTTGAAGAAGTGTTTGGCCAGTTAATGTTTGAAAATCACAGGGACTTGTATCAGAAGCTGTTTGCAGCAGCTGACATGGCAAGGATGGAATTCAAAGCCCCTGGTCCCATTTTGTACATGCCTACCAAGTTCAATGGGAACATGATTGATGAAGGGAAGATCTTGGAGGAGTTTAGCTCCATCATGAAGATGGAGAAGATGAAGCCTGGCCCAAAAGGAACCAATCAGGACATCTGGGAACTGAAGAAGAGAGTCTGGGCTCAGTATGGGATTGCTCCCCAAGATGATGGCTCACTCTGAAGCATAAGTTCTCTTTCCCTTCTATCTATGTTTTTAATCTGTTGTTATCTTTATGTGTCTGTTTAGCATAGTGAGTCCTTTTAATTTTCCAGCAATGTAATGTCTCTTGATATATATTAAAGGATCACTATTTTCATCAGAGATAACAACTCATTATCTCAACTAACCTGACATAACCTATATACTTGATTTATTATTGTGCTAACAGTTTGTTTCAGGAGAATTGATCAGATCATCTATCCTGAAGACAAAATTTAGTGTAAGTCAAGTTCCCTTTGTAATAGGTTTTGGCATCATCAAAAAGGGGGAAATTGTTGGGAAATAAAGTGATTTTGATTTAGATACCAAAACCCCTGATTGATGATAATCAGATTAGTTGAGATACACATTAGTATGCATCAGTCTAGTTGTCTCAGGATAGTTGAGACAGTAAAATTGCTTAAGTCTAAATCTCAGAAATGTTGTGAGATTTATAGTTCAGGATAGTTGTCCAAAGCTGGAATGTTAGGCAGCTTGTTAAGTGTTAGGACAAGTCTGCTGACTTCATAGGAACAAGGTTGCTGAAGAAGACAACATGGCTGAGTAATCAAAGATAAGAAGTCAAGCTACATTGTACTGATAAGAGCTACATCAGATCAGCTTTTTAAGTTTTGATGATCAAGAGCATTAAATGCTGATTACTCAAAAGACAAATTTAATGGAGCATTTATTGCCAACAAGTCTGAACAAGCATTAAAGACTTAGAAGCATTAAAGACTGAAGAAGTGAATGAATGTTGGAACATTCTAACTTGCAGCAGGAATGTTCAGGACACTTGTCCCATCTGACCGTTGGTGGAGTACAAAGTGTGCCACAATCAACCTTGGGAAGTGTGCACATTTGGAAACTGACTCAAGTCTTTACAGCCGCATTTTTCAGAAGTCAACACATTCATTCAAGCAACCATTGGAGAGCCCTTTACTCACTGGATAATAGAAGGTTGCCCTCCATAGCCGTTTCAAGGAAGCTGCAAATAGACAATTTGAAATGCTATCTCTCCAACGGATAGTTGAACAAATTGCTCTATAAATTCAGAAGTGATCCAAGGATTCAATCATCCAACTATCTGCTATCAAACTAACATCTAGCAATCAAAGGAAACCAAAGCTATTCTTAAGAATCTCAAGTTTCCTGATCACTTCAAAAGCTAAGCCATTTATTGTAATATCCCAAGCTTATCATTGAGATATCCTAAGCCTTTATACTATTCTTATTGTAAAGGATATCTCTATTAGTTGGAACCAAAACCTCAAACCCTTACCTCTTTGAGTGAAGTAGTGTTTGTTGTAGAAGTGAGGAGTTAAGGATTGTTATTGAGAAACAGAGTCTTAACTCAAAGAGATTGAGCACTAAGACTCGGACTATCTTAGGGATCAAAGCACTAAGGTAGTGTTGTTGATCAGTGCACCTTGGCACTATAAAACAAGCTAATTCCATTGTTAAGGAATTATCCTATTCAATCAGGGAAAGTGGATGTAGGAGCTTGAGTCTCTGAACCACTATAAATTGTTGTGTCATTTACTTACTGCATTTATTTCTTACTCACAGTACTTATTAAGATCATTCTTTAAAAAGTAAGTTCAGCATAGTAAAACTGTTTTGGACAAAGTCCCTGATCAACTGTTTGTTTTTTAGAAATTAACTTGGAATATTCTTTCAAAGAAAATGTCAACCACATTCCGCACTTAGCAACTCTTTTAGATATTTATCCAACTGAACACTTTATAAGTTTTCAGTAGGCCAAGTATCTAGTGAAGTTCACTCAGGCTAGTTGTCAGACAACCTCCCTGATTAGATCAAACTGTTTTGAAAAAGAAAGAATTTGCATACACAAGTGCATTCCCCCCCCCCCCCCATACACTTGTGTCATACTCCATCAAGGACCAACATAAGATACTAAACTATAAACCCTAAAACGAAAATTTGAATATTTGGTACAAAACTTAAATTGAAATTAAAATTGAATTATTCATTCATTAAATTTAAATATATAAATTGAATATTCCATAAGATACTAAAATAAGGTACAAAATTCTAAATTCTAAATTAAATTTTAATATTACATAAGATACTAAACTTAAATTGTATTATTCATTCATCAAATTTAAATATATAAATTGAATATCATATAAAGTACTAAAGTCTAAATCGAAAATTTAAATATTGCATAAGGTACTTAACTTAATTTTAAATTGAAATTAAATCTAATATTCATTAAATTTAAATATATAAAACCTAATAGATGAGTATGAGATGAATATTACATAAGTTACTAAACTTAAATGGTATATATGGTAGTACTAAACATAAACCTTAAACCTAAATTGAGTTGAATATTACATAATTTACTAAAACATAAATTGAAATTAAATTTGAATATTACATAAGTTACTAAACTTAAATGGTATATATAGTACTAAATATAAACATTAAACCTAAATTGAACTTAAATGGTATATATAGTACTAAATATAAACATCAAACCTAAATTGAGTTTTAATATTACATGAGTTACTACAAATTCAAAATTGAATATTACCTAAGTTACTATAACATTAATTGAATATGAGTTTTAATCTTCCTAATTTTCAACAATTTAGGGTTTAGAGTTTAGTAATGTAAACTCTGAATTGATTTGAGTTTGAATATTACATTTTATAAAAAATGTGTAAAAAAAAAAAGTAATGAGGGGTATCATATAAGGTACTAAACTCTAAACTTTTAAATCGAAAATTTGAATATGCAAAATTTAAATTAAAATTAAAATTGAATTATTCATTCATTAAATTTAAATATATAAATTGAATATCCCATAAGATACTAAAATAATAAGGTACGCTGCCAAAAAAAATAATAAGTTACAAAATCCTAAACCCTAAATTAAATTTGAATATTACATAAGATGCTAAACTTAAATTGTATCATTCATTCATCAAATTTAAATATATAAATTGAATATCATATAAAGTACTAAAGTCTAAATCGAAAATTTAAATAGTGCATAAGGTACTAAACTTAATTTTAAATTGAAATTGAATCAAACAGTCACTAAATTTAAATATATAAATTGAATTTATATATTTCATAAGTTTTCTAAACTTAAATTGTATATACATTACTAAACCTAAAACATAAATTGAATTTGAATATTACATAAGTTACTAAAATTTAAATTGAACTTGAATATTACATAAGTTAAAATTTTTAAATTGAGTTTGAATATTACATAAGTTATTAAAACTAAAAAAATTGAACACTAAATATTGCAAAATTGAACGCTAAGTGTTTCAAGATTGAACACTAAGGGTTTCAAGATTGAACACGAGACAATTATTGTAATGGAAGAGAGAATTTATTTTGAGACAATTATTGTAATGGAAGAGAGAATTTATTTTGTAATTAATTATGGTGTAGAGTTTAGGAACTTTTATGTAAACTTTGAATTTTGTGATTGATTGTCCCCTTCCTTCTTAACATTCAAATTCAATTGTTTAAGGCAATTTGGATAATTAATTGTTGGACCCACATATTAAAAACTTGAGTTATTCCTTATTGGACTTATCAATTAGTATACAGGCCCAAAAAAGAATGCAGAAATTAAACTTAATTCCCTTCTCAGAAACAGAGACGACAAAGCTCGGCCACCACCACAAAGCACAAAATCTGGCCGCCCCCGTAGCCCGTATGTCGTCGCCAACGTTGCCTGAAAAATGTGTCTCTTGACAGCAGTGACGGGCCCTCTTCAGGCTCGACAAACGGCCTCAAGAATGAGGGGACGAGCATCTACTTTCTTTGGCCCTCTTCAGGCTCGACAGACGTTTCACGAAAAAAAAAAAGTGCTCAACGGCGGCTGACTAGGCGGCGCCGCCGAGTCCGTGCACGATTTTTCCAGCCAATTTCTCAAACGATATTATTTGGACTCAAACAAAGTTTTCTTCATACAACTCAATAAATCAATGGAGTTCTCACATCCATTCTTCACAACCCTTTTTTTGCCATCTCGTGACCGGAATTAAAATGGAATTTCCACAAACTAGCCGACTTCCCCCGTCGTGTGTATTCATATATATCGTCGATCTCCGGCGCGTTCTCCATCTGCATTCTCCGACTACATTCAATGAAAAGGTGGAGGTAGGGCGGTGACTTGCGGTAGGGAGGTAGATGCATTGGAAAGATAAAAAACAATTGATTTTCTTTTTAACATTTTTTAGTATTTCTCTTTTTTCCAATACAATTAAAAAACTGATAGAATTGAGGGGTATCTTGTTCATTTAAACACCTGTTTTGTATATGGTTGCAACTCTTTTTTTTCTATGGATCTACTTGCTATAAGTCTCCTAACTATGTGCCTTATAGTGATCCGTCTTTTATAATATGGAAATAGAAATGGAAATTTATAACATGGGAATACAAATGGAAATGGTTGTATTAAATAGAAAAAAATGGTTGGTTGAAAATATGGATTCTATTTATAATATGGAAATAGAAATGGAAATTTATAACATGGGAATAAAAATGGAAATGGTTGTATTAAATAGAAAAAAAATGGTTGGTTGGTTGAAAATATGGATTCCATGTTACAGTTAAATAGAATGAAGTTCATTATGTTCATTTCTTTCTAACATAAATTTTAATGAATTTTTTTTAATTTATGCATAAAGTAAATTGAGTTGTAATTTAAACTTTATTAGTGTAGTAAATTTAAAATTCAATTCAACAATTGAAAATATATTTAAATCACTTAAAATTCAACATGTTATGAGCTTAATTTTAGAGAAAATGTCAATTTTAGTCATGTAACTTACCCCGAATTTAACTTTAATCCTGTAACTTTGTATTTTTTCAATTTTAATCCTGGCGATATTAATTTTAGTCTAATAATTTAAGCCAAATTCAATTTTAATCTTGTAACTTTTCACTTTCTTAATTTTAATCCCGTAACTTTGTATATTTAGAATTAAAATTAAGAAAGTGTAAGATTATTAAACTAAAATTGAAAAAGTGCAAAGTTACCTCATATTAGTAGGATTAAAATTGAAAATTGAAATTTACAAAACTCTAATTAATATTGTTTAAAATTGAAAAAAAATAGTACAAAGTTATGGAATTAAAATTGATAATCTATTTACATCCTATTGATTGAATTCCCCCTTGTGGAAGAAAAAGGCACAATTTGGTTTCCTCTCCCGCAAGACAAAATCTCTTCAGCACCTTCTTCTTCTGCCTTTCAATAAAGCCCTCCTTTTCATACCCGAATTCAAACCAAAACCCACAATTCGCCTTAAGTTACTGTAATTAATCGAGGAGAACGCCAAGAGGATTCAGCAATCAAGAAGAATGGCCGGTGAAGAAGTTATTCAACAAAGACTGCTTGAATTGCAGAAACAGCTGGGGAAGAAACAGATGTTTGAGGAATCTGTTTCCACCATCAGATCTCTTCTTCAACAACACTATGCAGCTGCCTCACCTAATCTCCGCCAATCGGTGTGTGTTTTAATTTTTTTATTTTTTCCCGGAACTGGATGCATTTGTTAAGTTATTGGATTTAGGTCTGTGTTAATTGTTGAAACTTGTGCTATAAAATGATAAATTTAGGGGGGAAATGCATTTTCGAGGGTTTTAAGAATTTATATTTCTGGACAAATTCGTTATCAAATTCAGAAGTACGAGTATTTGGTATCGTATATCAGTATGTTCATAATTTGAATAAATTGGAAGTTACCTTTTTCATGTTGGATTAGAATCATTCGATCACTACGCTCTATTGAATAATTAGGAATTGATTCAATTTTGCTAAGTATGTTCAATTGATCAAATAGAAAAGATTGTATTGTCTTGCTCTAGGATTTCTTTTTCATTATGCATCTTTGAAAAAAACTTCATATGATATTTGCAGTTCTACACCGTAGTATGTAGAGTTGCAACTATTTTGAAGACGAGATACACTTCTCCAGGATTTTGGAATGCAGGGCTTAACCTTTTCCAGGATGCTGAACTCCTCGTCTCCGATGCTTCAGAGAGAAAGCACTTGCAAAGTTGCATTGCTCAGGCGCAAGACCAATTGGGTGAAGTACAAAACCAGTCTGAGAACTCGAGAACTAATGGAGGTGCAAGGATAACTCATTTTTTTCCTATTTATTTGTGTAATTCGTCATTTGATCTATCAATGCATTAGTCCTTCAGAATGTTTTGGTATTGAAGTATAATGGGAATGCAGGTTATTTATTTGAAGGGCATCTCACTGTTGACCAAGAGCCTCCACAGCCGGATTGGTTAGTGCAATCGAACTTGCTCACAGCTGCTGCTACCTTGTTCCAGGCTCAGGGTGAATCTTCCGGTGAGCAAATGGGGAGTATTAACTCAGAAGAAGGTGCTGCAAGCCTACTGCAAGAGCTTGTTAATAGTCTGGATAATATTATTCCCGAGGTATCTTTTCTTCTCAAACAATTTCTTAAATCCCTACCCCACATTAGCATTTTACCTCACCAATGCTTTTTTTAGCATTAATAGCACTAAAATACTTCTTACATTGAAAGGAGAAGTTTATAAAACAGCAGCAGGACCGGCTATGAGATGGTTGAGATGATGTGTGGACACACTAGATTTAGTACTGAATAATGAATGCTTTAAAAAGACAAGCATCCCCAATAGATGGAAGAGTTAAAGCAACACATAAGATGATTTATATGTATACATATATATAGGAGATCCTTAAATATGACATGTAAAAGTAGAGAATCGTTAACTCAAATTAAAAGGGAAGAGGAGGACCTGATAAGACTTAGAAAAAAACTATAAAAGAAGCGCAATGCTTACACATTTATGAGAAAATATATCTCGATTGAACACATTGACGAAATTTGGTCCATATAGCCTACCCACATAGTGGTGTAAAGGCTCATATTTTTTTGTTCTTACCAATAGTACTAAAGAAACTGTATTCCATTCCTAGTAGTTTCTTGCATTGCTAAAACACAGCAAACTTATTTGTGTTTTGTGTTACACATCTTTAATTTGACTTTCTTTTCCATGTTTGTCTATTTCCCTGCCCCTTTTTTTCTGTTCCTTGTGGTCTAGTTATACCTCCGTTTAATTGTTCCATGTTTTGTCTATTCCCCTGCCCCTTTTTTCTGTTCCTTGTGGTCTAGTTATACCTCCGTTTAATTGTTACTAAATCGTTTAATTCTACAAGAGAAGTAGTCTAATCTGCCTAGCTAATATCATTTTATAAACGCTTGTCGTCTCGATTTTGATATGAACAATCTATTGGTCTAAGATTCTAGATAGTGATTCGGGAGTTCCAAGAGTGCCACCTGCCAGTAAGGAAGTTGTGGCAAATCTTCCCATTACTACGGTTACAGATGAATTCTTAGGGAAGCTGGGTAAAGATGCTGTGTGTTCCATTTGCCAAGAGAATTTGGTTCTTGATGATAAGATGCAAGAGTTGCCCTGCAACCATATGTTTCATCCTCCTTGCCTCAAACCATGGCTCGTAAGTTTTTTCATGGAATCTCATAGTATAAAGAACTCGGGTTTTGACTTGATTTTTGCTGTAATCGTAATGTAAATTTTCTATTTGATAGGATGAGCACAATTCATGTCCAATCTGTCGTCATGAACTGAAAACGGATGATCACACTTACGAAAGTTGGAAAGAAAGGGAGAAAGAGGCTGAGGAAGAGAGGAAAGGTGCTGCAAACGCTGTCCGTGGAGGTGAATATATGTATGTTTAGAGTGACGAAAATGGTTCTTATTTTGGTATGCTAGCTCACCAACATTCGTCTACACCTGGTGCATTTCGTCACAAATTCACACACTTATGCATGTATATGTATGTATATTTGTGGTAGTATCAAGCCCTGGTATACCATTTATGTTCAGTTGGCATGTAAATGAGATCACGAAGTCGAAAAATACCCCAACATTTTTTATTTTTAAAATATTACATTTATGTTTGTTTTCCTCTTATTTGCATAATTGCATTGATGAGTTATTTAATTTTTTGTATTTGTTTATCAATAAAACGTATTAGCAGAAAAGTATTTTGTATTTGTAAACTGTTAAGGGAACTTCTATATGTAGTCAGGGTGTCGTAATGACTACCTTAGTCAGTTAATCTAAGTCATTAAAAATTTAATCTAAAGGTTTAAATTTGATGATAAAAATGTAATCTAAAGGTTTTAATTGATAAAAATGTAATCTAAAGGTTTAAATTTGATGACCTGTTACCTTTTGTAAATTTTACGGTATGTATTGTCGTAATTTGTCATAAATTTGTATTTTCTATTAAATTAATTAAAATATATTATTATAAAATTACATTTTTATCTTTATACAATAAAATAATTTATTATATTAACATAATTAAAACATGTAATGTTAAAATTACATATTTACCCTTATGTTAAGAATAAATCAAATCAATTAATTAATAAAAAAAAATCAAATTATAACTTAAATGAATTAAAATCATTAGAACCTAGCATGCGTTTTCAATTGTTTTTTTTTCTGCCTTCTGCTATCATCAGCCTCTGCGCCTGCCCGTCACCGCCGCCCCTGCCAACCGCACTGATTTTGAAAACCAGGTTAGTATTTTCAATTTTCTCGGTTTGATTTTGTTTACAATTTATATGCTCGATTTTTTGAGTTCTACACTCAAACTTGGGATTGTTGGGGTTGAGTTGTTTAGTAGTAGTAATTGTTTTTTAAATTGACTCAAATTAAATAGAAACTTGATTGATCAACAAGTGTTCGACAAAATGCCTCAAAGAAAATTTGCAACTGAATTTAGCAATGTAGCAAAGGGACTGAATGTACCGTACCTAAAATGATACACTTGCAGAACGGTATCATTCTCATTGTCTAATATACACTCAATTGAATATATTTTTGTATATTGGGTAAAAAAAAGTGGCTACTAAATTCACATTCGTAACTGTATTAGTTGTTTGATTGCTCTAATTAAAAGGACATAATATAGAGTTAAATTATAATGTAAAGTTTTGATATACTATTTTTTTTGGTCAGGAGGGACATTTTGTACAGTAAACAGAACTAAAGAAACATGATGTATATTTGGTATTTGCAGTAGTAGCAACTTTGCTGCCCTTTTATGCTCCCATCACTCTTCTTGTATTATTAAATCAGTTTGTTAGTGTGTAGTTTGATCCCACTGCACCTTTACTAAGCATCCGACTCCACAGTCTTTTAATTATTTCCTCCACCAATTTTTCTTTCATAATTTTCATCTATAATTGATTTGCGATCCAATTGAATTTTATAATTGACGTAGTGTTTAAATCAGTGACGGAGACATGAAATTTGATTCGGGGGCCCGATTAACATTACTATAAAAACGTACTCCAATAGACAAAAAATCGAATTTATACAAGTATTACTCAACACATGACCCATTTACTATATCAATTTAACACATAAATTTTTTCATGGGCCTTTATTTTACTTCAATTAATTTTTTTTAATTTTATTATTAAAAAATAATACTCCATTAATTTTTTAAAATTTTATTTTTTTATTTTACTCAATTGATATTTATATTTATCTTTTTAATATTATTTTTTTAATTTATTTTTCTTCCTATTTATCATTTTTGTTTCAAATGATAATTTTTTTAACATACTTTCTTTTTATGTTATAAATAGTTATTCTAAAATTTTAAAGTCTAATAAGAAAATTTTAAAAATAATATTAATTTTTTTTAAGTATTAAATAGTATAATAATAATTTGTTTTAAAAAATAAAACTCTCACATCTCTTAGGCAAGTGTTCAATTTTATTGGTACTATTTTAATTTAATTAATTGGTGTATAATTTTCACCTTATCCTTTCAAAATTTTACTTCATTCCTTACAAATTTCACTTCGTTTTATATTGTTTAATTATTTTTTTTCATTTGAACTTTCATTTTTTAATCACTTTATTTTAATTTTTTATTAATATAATTTTTAGTTTATAAGTGTTATGATAACAGTTGATAAGTATTATGATATATTATTAGTTAATATGCAGTACTGTACGTATTAGTTCATATACAGTATAATATTAGTTTATACTGGTATAAGTTCTAATTTTTTCGAGTTTCGAGTTCACATACTTTATGGTAATAGTTCAAATATAGTATAATATTAATTCACATGTTGCATAGTATTAGTTCACATACTCTATGGTACTAGTTCAAATATAGTATAGTATAAATTTAAATATTGTATAGTATTAGTTCATATATTAAATAATATTTTTATACTCATATTAATCTCTAGTACTATACAATATATTAACTAGTACTATACCATAGGCGTACTAATACTATATTGTATTTAAACTAATATTTATATTTAACAAAAAATACATAACTTAACACATTTATAATTCTAGGATACCATGCAAATTAATACATCAATATTAAAAAAATGATCTTAACTAACTAGTAAGAAGAACAAAAGTGAGAACTAATCACACTGAACACACAATTCAATTAATAGATACGATCACACTCAATAAACATATGAATACATCAACATGACGATGACCCCAAAGAAAATAATAAAGTTGATGCAATATTATGCTGGTTTCTTCCCCAATTCTCCACTCATTTAAGTTTCTAAATATAAATATTATTTTTCAATTAGATTATGTTATTAATTAGTTTTAGGGTAAATAATTAATAAGTTCATTTCACTACTAGTTTTGTCTAATCAAACCTACAACATAATTTCTTGTGTAATAACATCAAATTGAAAAATCTAAGACAGTTATACCCTTTTACTAATTTTAAACAATTTGGATTTTTTAATTTAAATTCATAAGTCAACTAAATACCATAATTATAGATTAAGGGAGAATTTCGAAAACACGAAATTTCAGCACCTTTCAAAAATTTAAAATTCTCCTAAAAAAGTAGTATACACATTAATTCGTTTCACTTGCAGCTTCGAGATTTCTGCACTCTACATAATTCAAATTCACATGTCAACTAAATACCATAATTATAGATTAAGGGAGAATTTCGAAAAACGCGAAATTTCAGCACCTTCCAAAAATTTAAAATTCTCCTAAAATTAAAGTAGGTATACACATTAATTCGTTTCACTTGCAGCTTCGAGATTTCTGCACTCTGCATATACACTAAAATGTGCATAACAAAGTTGTGCATACATTTGATAAGATATAGCATTACCCTAATCTTACATGAGGTTCTCCATCAATCTAAACTTCTCTACCCCAATTCATTTGATGTCAGTTGCATGTAGGTATGCACATTATAATGTGCACTAAAAGATGCATAAAAATCAAGACATGGACTACATCTAATGAATTTCATAGTGCATATGACAATGAAGTTGCAGTATACAATACATCGTGTCAAACATAATATGCATCGTGGTATGCAATTGCAGGATACAATACATGTGTGTATGCATGTAGTATATGCACGGAAATGTGCATAACAAAGTTGTGCATACATTTGATAAAATATAACATTACCTTAATCTTACATTAGGTTCTCCATCAACCCAAATTTCTCTACCCCAATTCATTTGGACCTGTTGTTTCAGCAACCAAATCTGCATAAGTTGTCGATTCAGATACGCGAATAAGTTTGTTCTTCCCATTACAATCAAACTTGCAGAATACAATATAATCCATGTCAAGTCTTCTCGAATCAGAGATGCCTGTGGAATTGGGGTGAGATTAATATACAAATAATGGATTAATAAAAAATCTAAAAGTATAATGCAGTCTTGAAATATAAATCGAGGATACACAATACTATGACAATGAAAACTACGACGGAATTGATAATATAAAAAAATACAGGATTAATAATAAGGAATTGAAATGAATATAAGTACGATGCAGTTGAATTGGTTTGAAGAAATACGATGCAGTTGATTGCGATTGAAGACGTGCGATGCAGATGATTTGAATTGAAGATCACTATCGAATTTTGAAACTCGTGTTTGGATCGAATCTACAGAACCTTTTCGAAATCAAAAATTGGAAATTCAAACGCGAAAATTGAGGAATTGAATGAAAGGCGATAATTGTGGCCAAAATAACTATCTGAATTAATATCCAATTCTGTAACCTAATATTGATGAATTGAATGAAACGCAAAAATTGTGCTCAGACTAAATATCTGAATTAATAGCTTTTTTGAAAATTTAAATCAATTTGAATGAATAAGGGTAATTATGGTTTTTTGAATCCAAAATGAAGCAAATAGACAAACTTTTAAGTAGGTGTTGCAATTTGTTGAATGTGTGGTGATAATGACTCAATTGGTAAAATATCTCTTAGTTTTAAAAAATAATCTACAACCTTAAAAAACTTGTAACAAACCAGATATCATTTTAGAAATAATGAAGACATAACAAAATAATCTTAGTTATTATAAATCAGATTAAAGCTAGAAAGTGAGCATGTCATATTCATACATTTATACCCAACTTAGAAAAAAATTGATTTTTTTTAGTTTAGTTTTTTTTTCGATTTTTTTTGTATTTTTTTCCTAAATTTTGGTCATTTTTTGAAAAAAAAAAAACTGAAAATTTTATTTCATAATTTTATTTTTGAGTTTCATATTTTTTTTAATATTAGTTATGTTTTTATATTTATTTTTTAAAAGTTAAAAAAATAGAACAATATTTGACTTTGTGGTGATTAATTGGTGAATCGATAGTCGGTGTATAATTATAATTTTAATGAATTGTATTTTAATTTAATTGATAAAATAGTAATATAGTATTTTACATGTATTTTTCTTTTAAAAAATTTGGGGGTGAAATTAATAAAAAAAAAAAGGTAAATAACTAATAACCCAAATTGGATTTAGTTACATGTATGTAACTTGTACACATATAAGTGTCTAAAAGAAGGGAGTGACTAAAAAAAGGGAGTGTGGACTTATTAAAAAAAGAGGGTAAAAATAAATTAATAATGATGTTGAAAAAAAGAGGATAAAAAATAAATTAATAATCTTATTTTTCCTTTGCAAGAAAAAAATCAAGTTTTAGTTGAAAATGATGTTTCCAACCATTATATTTATGAAAACAAAATATAAATTTAAAAAGGAAAACAATAAAGAGCAATTGCTAATGGTGGGAATTGAACCCTGAATTGGCAAAAGGAAAAATTATTTTATAGAATGGCAACAAACCACCAGGCCAGCATCAATTAATAGTTAATAAACAATCAACAATATATATATAGTAGAAAACTTTAAAATTGTTGGGGGCCGGGGGTTCCGTCACTGGTTTAAATTGGATTTTGTTATAAACACATGGTATATCTCGATTTTATGTTAGAAGCACATATTATTTTTATGCTTAACGAATTGTTATTAGTAATTAACCGGCACACCCCAAATATTGACATAAGGACACTTGAAGCTGAATCAATTCTACTAAAGGAAAGTACACAACTAAAGAAGCTTATGTTTGACTTTGGAGGCAATAGGAGGAAAAAAAAAAAAAAATCAAGATTATATGGAAGGGTCCTGCACCATGAAGGTTCGAATACACGCATGGAGAGTTCTATGGGAAAGATTACTGACAAGGACACACTTGTGAAAAATGAATATTTTACCGGCCGAAGCTTATTTAGAGTACGTCTTTTGTGGTGAAGCTAACGAAACAATAAGCCGCATTTTCTTTGAATGTGTTTTTGCCCATAGACTGTGGATGAGTTGCTTTAAATAGGTGGGAATTAAGACACCTCTAAACTTAAATCATGCTAAAAATCTACTTTAGTGTAGTAGGATTTTGAGTGAAAAAAGGATGAATTGAAATTGATGTTGGTTGAAATGTTGGGGTATGTTATATAGTTGATATGGAAAGCAAGAAATACGTATTTTTTAAAATTAACAAATAAGATTATGGAGTTTAGACAGGGGCAAAGGCTTGAAGAATTATAGTCGTTGCTATGAGGACTGGTGCTTTAACCCTCTGAAGGCTATTAGGGTCTAAGAATTGCTTGAGGAGATAGTTGTGTTTTTTTAAATTCTCGATTCTACTGTGGTATACTGAGTTTTTCTATTTCTTTGATTATGTAAACTATTCAATTCTTTGGTAATATGTGCATTTTTCTGATTAAAAAAAATATACGTCTTCTGTTTCACTGTAATTTTTCATTTTTTTTATATTAATTTAATTAAGAATATATTATTGTATGTGTAGTAAATTGTTGAGGACTTGAGGTAGATGAGATATGAAAAAGTAGAGAAAAATTGAAAATGTATAGAAAAATAGTGTATGATTGTTAAAATATATATATATATATAATAATAATAATAATAAACTTTAATTGGGATGTCCAGTTTGACAAAATGAAAAGTTTAGGGGGTGTATTACTGTATTGGATGGAGGGAGTGTGGTTTAAAAATTTTAAGTGATTGTCATTTGTCAATCATTGATGTTGATGAGCAGTTCAACAAGGAGACTCAAAAAGCTCGCGCATATTCGAACATGAACTTGACATTGTTAAGTGATGTTAAACATATCATCTTTTGAAGTATTTTGTTTATATATTTAATTGACGACTTATGAATTTTTTGTTACATTCATCATTGATACTTATTTTTGTCAAATAATTTTTATGCTTATGAATTTAAAATTATACGTACATGTACTTTTCTGTTTTTTTTTTTTTTTAACATTATTTGTACTATTTTTTTTCACAATATATATAGTTATAATTATCCGTTGTATACCATTTTATAAATTAAACCTTATAATTTTGAATTACCTATCTACATTAAACTTAATGTTTTTAATCTAAAATCCCTTGTAACACGGGTTCTACACTAGTATCTCTATTTGGAAGATGGAAAGTCTTGTCACACAAGTGCAATTTATGCTTCTGCAATACACTCCATTAGTCTCCCTTTTGATCTACGATTGATTTGCGATCCAATTGAATTTTATAATTGATGTAATGTTTAAATTGGATTTTATGTTATAAGTCGATTTCATGTTAGAAGCACATGCTACCGTGTAAGGATGGGATTTATTTATATAATGTGAAGATCAAATTATAATGGTGATACAAAATAGAGATTATGATAAAGATTTAGTGTATCTCAATAAGGAAAATTATAAGATACAAGAATTTATATTTGGTGGTGTATCCCATTAATTAAGGAGAAGGTTTTAAATATGAAAATTTTAATTTTGTTGATAAGGATATGATGTAAATAATAAAATACCACCAATAATTACCATAAATAATTTATAATTATAATTATTTGAAAAAATAAAATAATTTCGAAATTTGAAAAAATAAATCGCGTGAATCGAAAAATGCTATATAAGTCCACACTTGCACGATGGCACGGTAAATACTCAGTAAACCGTGCAAATTGAAAAATGTTCTGTAAGTCCACACTTGCACGACCAAAATGTTGTGCACAATTGCACGGTCAATACTCAATAAACCGTGCAAATCGAAAAATGTTGTAAGTGCTAAATTTAACATATTATTACGAAGAGGGCATCATGGTTTTACTAAATTTAACATGTTAAAAAATGATTCATAATTTGATTGATAAATAACACATGATTTATATAATTTGGAATACATTGATTGAATGAAATGACCGATGATTAATCAATGGTGTACTGTCCAATTAACATGGCCTTCGAAACACATATAATCACTTTAGACCCTTTTAAATAATGGTCATGGAAGTTATTAAACACTTGTACACAACATATTGTGTTGTCAGTGAAGTTAATGACCTTCGTTCCGTTATAATGTCACACAGACCGTTCTCTCGTTTATTGGGGTATTTAACACACGTTATACGTCGACATTCACGTTATTAGGTGAATCTAGGAGAATGGTTGATACAGTTTCATTAGTGACGTTAACGACCTTTGTTCCGTTATAATGTCACATGGATCGTTCTCTCATTTTCGTGTGTCAAATAAGAAACCTAAGTTCCCTGATGTCATTGTTTTAAAACTTAACATGTTTTTAAGAAGAGGACGACATGATTTTACTAAATTTAACGTGTTCGAAAACGTGCATGGTTTGATTGATAAACAACACATGATTAATATAACCTAGAACATAGTGATTAAGTGAAATGATCGATTATTAATCAGTGGTGTACTGTTCAATGAATATGGCATCCGAAACGCAAATAATCACTCTAGACCCTTTTAAATAATGGTCATGGAAAGTTATTCGACACTTGTACACATCATAATGTGTCGTTGGCGACACTAACGACCTTCGTTTCGTTATAATTTCACAGAGGTCGTTCTCTCGTTTATCGTTGTATTAAACACACGTTATACGTCGATATCCACGTTATACACATTACTCGTATAAAATATCAGGTGAATCTAGGAGAATGGTCGATACAGTGTCGTTAGTGACGTTAACGACCTTCGTTTCGTTATAATATCACATGGGTCGTTCTCTTGTTTCCGTGTGTCAAATATAAGTTTCCCGATGTCATCATTTTACAACTTAACATGTTTTTAAGAAGAGGACGACATGATTTTACTAAATTTAACATATTCAGAAATGATGCATGGTTTGATTGATAAACAACACATGATTTATATGACCTAGAATATAATGACTGAGTGAAATGACTGATTATTAATCAGTGGTGTACTAATGAACATGACATCCGAAAAACAAATAATCAATCTAATTTTTTTAAGACAGTATGTTCCGTTATTAATTTTTTTTAATTCAGAGTTTATATTCAAATTTTTTATATTAAAAATATTTATTTGGTTTGAAAATAATATAAATGACCCATACATAATCACCATCTCAAATTATATTGAATATCATCGATATATATGTATTGAAAACATTGTCCCTATATAATGAACATAATTCTTTTATTGAACACTGACATACATTAGATTATATATTGAGTAACATGATTGTACATTGAGTAGAATGATTGTACGTTAGGTTGTTCACTGAAATATTAATACAAATGATTGAAAAAAGTGATACAAGCCATGATCAGATTGAGAACAATTATTGGAATTTAAACACGTTATTTACCTTATCATATTAAAGACAAGAACAATCATAGTGATTAAGCATTTTTAGCATCTTTAATAATTTTAAAATACCAAACATCTACAAAATGCAAGTTACCATAATCTACTTAAGCTAATAATATTTTCCAACTGATTTTCATCTTGAACGAGTTTCACCTGCTTTGCAAAAGACAAAGAATACACCCAAAAAAGAATAAAGCATTGACAATAAAAGGTAGATCATATAAAAGAAAAGAAAACTTAGAATCATAAGCTCACAGGTCGAGTCAAATGCCCAAAAAAGAATAAAGCATTGCAAAAGTCCTATACCTGCTGCATCTATAGAAGAGAAATAGGACCTATTGTTGCTAAGAATATACTCATCCACGCAAAAAGACCAAAGCTAGTTGTTAACTTTGGCAAATTTGGAGCTACAATGATGACCAAGTTTAATAAATTCAAATGTTGAATAACAGAAAATGCATAATATAATTAGTTAATTGATATCATTGTTAGGATAAATTACCTCACACAACCGAATGTATATACGTCACTATCAGGAGGAAAATTACACACCAGATTACTGGAGCAAGTCCTAATTTTAAAACTTTGCCAAGAGAGGTGCTGGTATCCCACCTTTTGTCAAGCAATCTTCTAACATTACCACGGAAAGGCAGCAAATAACATCCAAACAACAATGTACATTGGACATTTATGATTTATCACAACTAGGCAAGAACATTATGATTTATCCACCCTCAAATTTCGAGCCACAATACCTAGAAATCAAGCAATAATTCAATGATCAATAGAATATATTGCTGGAAATTGAAGTTTAAACCACTGGTCTATATTACATATGGCAGTAAATGTAGGTCCCTAGTTGAGTTGATAAGATTGAGTAAGCTAAGAAAACGTCTAGAGGGGGTGAATAGACTTTTCAAAATCTTTCAAAATATCAAAGTACACAATGCAGAATTATCAGATTTAACAATGAGCCCTAAAGTTTATACTCAACTAATATCGAAATATGAACTTATGTATGAACACTTAACTTGTCTATTCTATATGCAGTTTTAATCAATTAAACAAGTAATCAACTAAACAACAAATAAGACAGTAAAGTAAACAACACAAGATTTATAGTGTCTACATCCACTCTCACAACTCCAGTTGCCAAATTTTATTAACCCTTCTTGTGGCTTTAAGTCCCAAGAACTAAGACTTCGATCTTCTCGATTATACCACCAGTTATATCTTCGATCTAACAACTAGCTATTTTTACAAGCAACTAGCGACTTAAACAATCAACAATAAAAGAAAAACTTATCTTAGTCCAGTAGTAGCCTTCTTCAAACTTTGACTTATGGCTTCAACTTTCTG
Organism: Galeopsis tetrahit; assembly: GCA_963675135.1. Lineage (NCBI taxonomy): Eukaryota > Viridiplantae > Streptophyta > Magnoliopsida > Lamiales > Lamiaceae > Galeopsis > Galeopsis tetrahit. Next base: position 17,193,590 of record OY776127.1, on the reverse strand, counting down.
AACTTGAACTCTGCGAGTTTCTATTTGCTTCGAATATCTCTTAGTAATTCCTTTAGTATATCGAGTTTCAGTAGTTTTCAACGCTTCAACATCCTTCGATATTTATAGACTTATGAATATCAAGAACAGTTTGTTATCCAACTAATTTTCTTGATAACTTCCTCTTTTAACTGTTTATCTTTATCCTTCCACGCGTTTCAGTTAATTAGTAATTCCATAACTAATTCTTCAATGCATCATTGTCTTCATAACTGTTTCTTCACGCGTTTCTGACTTAAGTAAAACTTCCTTCTTTTCTGCGCACTTGTCTTGTCTTCCATACTTAGAATTATTTCAGTCTTCTACATAACTTGTCTTGTCTTCCGCGAGTCTTCTTATCTCCTTCAGTAGACTAATCTATTACATATAGAACTAAACTAGTCCTATCAATCTAATCCTAACAAGACTATTACATTACATTAAGTTTTATAATTCAGCTTAGTCACCTTAAATCTATACATCATTATGAACCAAAACATATGAGCTTCTATACAACAATTATTTTCTCATCATAAAACCTATAGTAAAAAACATAGTACTTATAAAACGTACTTGTCTTTTCTTTCTTTTATACTTAAACTTTTCTCTCTTACTTTGTACTCTACTGATCTTGTCATAAGATGACTTCCATAACTAGATCAGTCAACACTTAGAAATATTTCCAAGTCCATTTTTTGCTTATCAAAACTACTTCAACATCAATTAGGACTTATATTAGGATTCATATCCCAACAATTTCTCCCTTTTTGATGAATCCAAAACTACTTGAAATATTTAAAAGTTAGTAGATCAGTTAAGTAGTTATCTTCTCAAAAGTATGTTATCTTTTCATTCATAATCAGTAAGATCAGGTAGATTACAAATACTTAGCAAAATGAAATCGAAATAAGTAAAGTACTTACAATTCACTCACTTATGTTTCCAGCATCTGGACTAGGAACACGAAACGCATCAAGAATCCTTCTATGAATGTCTGAGTTATGATCTTCATTGTCGATCTTCTCCTTCTCGAGCAACTCTTCTTCAAATTTCTTCACCCTGTTGAAGTCGATCCTTTTTCTAGAACCTAGAAGTGGAGTTTCCCACTTAGGAAAATCAAGAACAAGAATGTTATATCCAACAGCAGTGGCAATCCTCATTATCAGATTCCATAAGTTCCTATCTTCTGCTTCCATGAACTTATCAAACATAGCATATAACTCATCCTTTCTTTCGGCATCTCTATATTTACGAATTATCCAGTGATCTACTTCCCACTTCAACTTGACAATATTCCAAGCCTCTCTATGCTCATTGTCAATAAACTTGTCAATTTGGGCATCTTCGATCAAGTCTGGATTTGCTTTCATCTTCTGTAGCCTCTTGATGTGTTTACCTAACACTTTCTTGTTAGCATAACGATCATCTTCAAGCTTCTGCTTCTTATGGAGTGTTTCAACTTCTTCATCATCAATTCCAGCAAGTATTTCACCTAATACTTCTTTCTTCTTCTCAAGATCAAGTTTCCTTTTAACTTGTCTGGTTTCAGGTTGAACATCTTCAATCACACTCGATTTGCCTTTCACCAGTCTCTTCTGCACTTGCACTGATCTGTTCTAGATCTGTTTTCTTTACTAGTCTTCTTCTTTTCGGTCTACTAGTCTCTTGTAAAATAAGATCAGTCGCAGCAACTTTAGCAGCAACTTTCACCAGCAACTTTCACCTCTTCTTTCTCTTCCCCCTTTTTGGCTTCATCACTAGCCTTAAGAGTGAAAAGTGAAGTGAAACGAGTCATTTCTTCCTTAACAGCTTGCTTCATCAACTCAACAACTCTGTCAATTTGTTGTTGATGACTCTTATCTTGACTCAGCTTGTCAAGCTTAGTAGCAACTAGCTCTGACTTTCGAGTAGACAGGTTCAACTCATTCTTAAAATGATTTGCAGTTAAGTGAAGTAACCTATTCTCTTTAGTCATTTCAGTCATCAAGCTCTTGCTTGCGCCAACTGTTCACTAGCTTCTCTTCTTTGCTCATCAGCAATTTCAATCTTTACTCGATAGAGTCTCTCCATCTTCTTCGACTCTTAAGCTAAAACCTTTGCAAACTCAAGTGAACTCTTCTCAGAATACTCAACTTGGCTATGCAAGAATTCTTCCAACTGAGTAAACATCTCTTGTCTAAATGTAGCATCCATCTGATTAACCTCATCTATAATCAGTGCTTTCGAATTTTCCACAAGATATTCATTCTGATCTATTAAGACTTTCTTCACATCGGATTTCAGAAAATCATCGATAGACAAATTAATCACCTGCTTAAGATCATTCTTCAATTCATCGAACACAACAGTCTGATTAACTTGAATTGTGCGAACAACTTCATCAGGAATAGCTTCTTCAGGAACAGCTTCTTCCACGAGTTCATCTTCAGCAAACACCTGAACTTCAACTAAGTCATCTTCCATATCAGTAGACAAGACCTCGTCTTCTACTGCTTCCTATGGAATGACTTGTTCAGCTAACGCTTGCTCAACACTAGGACAGTAAGGTACAATGGCTAACCTTGCTTCCCGTGCTCTTCTCTCAGCATCCTGTTGTTCCTTCTGAACCATCTGAACCAACTTGGCAGTATAAGCACAAGTTTCCGAAGGAAAATATTTCTCTAGCTGTCGAGTGATCTGGCCAACATTGAACCTTGGGCCATGTGCATGCTCCACTTGGAATTCGAACACCATTCCTCTCAGTTGGTCAGATGCATTTTCTAGATCGAGAATCGGATCAGTAGACTTAGCTTCCTTAAAATCATCTTTTGAGTACTGCACACCAACATCTGGATAGCTAGCAGATAACACATCATCAGAAATATTAAGCATCTTCTTGACAAGATTAATCAATGCTCTGGCTGAAAGTAATTCAGAATGCTTCTTTACGCCACTTGTCTCCTTTTGTTCCATCTCCCAATCTTGAAAATTGGAGATTCCACCCATTCCAGATACAACTTCAAAGAAATCTTCACACGGTCCTTCTCTTAAAGAAACCCATGTGTAGATACGAATCAGCTTCTTATAGGCTTCAGAATCAGTGTCTATCTCAATAGACGTGAGCTTCTTTTTCAGATTCTTGGTCATCTGTGCCTGGAGTCTCTTCTCCCTTGCGCACATTGGATAATGAACCAAGTCTGGAAATCTATTCGAGAGAGGGGTCTGAGTAAGTGGGGTCCTTAGCTCAGTAGTTGAAGTGTCAACTAGTGGGGTTCTCTGAATAGATGGGTTTACTGGGTCAACATATTCTGTTGTGGGTGTAGGAATAGTTTGGATTGTGGTTTCTTGGGGCTTTGATGTGGCTAGGTTTGGTATTGCAGCTGTAGGAGTATCAGCTGGGGCAAATATAGTAGTGTCTTGGCTAATGTTAGAATCCAATGGTTGAACAAACATTGGAGTGGTTCGGGAAATAGGCTTGGCACGAGATCGAAGTGATCTTGCCTTGGTTTTCATAGGAACATTGAGAGGAGATAAAATGGAAGTAGCAATATAAGAAGTACTAACCATTTTGGTCGACTCTACTGGTGGAGAACCTGTCTTGACCATCACCAGTCTGTAAGGTTCCTCGATCTCAACTTCCTCTTCCGAAGCTTCATCTGATTCCGTTTCCTCAGAATCATCATCAACCTCAATCATCGCCTCATCTGACTACCAAAAACTCACAACAGCAGATACCACCCACTCTCTCGAGTCAGTATCCACCTTCACATTTTTCGCAAAGTACATCAAACGATCCATGAACAACTTGGGCCAGTTTCCTTCCGTGATGCCATCATATATGGCAGCCATCACCCTTGCCTTCTGAAGAGTTACATAATCATAACTCCCAGTGACACCAAGCAGCATCTTGCTTGCAATGTCGAGTAGAGTCTTGTATTTCGGCAACAACTCCTTCTTCTTTACTGACGGAACAATACCATCGCGACTTAACTTCAACTTCTTTCCACAGAAGACACTTAGATACCTTAACTCTTGACTCGCTCCATATTGTTCAACATTAATCGAACCCGAAGGTAATCGTAATGTTTCGAACATAATTTCTCGAGTGATCTCCACTCGGCATCCACCAACATAGGCTTCGATCGAGTCAGCTAGGCGAGCAGCAGTGGCGAAGAAATCCAATACCTCTTCTTCGTAGACCACTTCTGGAACCGCTTCCAAGTAAGGTTTCAGACCACATCTAAAGCATTTCATAAGAATCTCCTTGTTATCTTCAGAGTGCCTACCCTTGAAGAACACCGAGCTCTCCACATGCACCTTGCCTTCAGAGGCGTACTTGCCTAGATCAAACCTCGCCTGCATGTTAGTTTGGACATCGAACATAGATACGATCGACATTTTGACAACAGAATATATGTTTATCATAAGAATATCAAGAGAAAATTCAATTGCTTGAAATTAGGAAAGTAGAGTGATTAGTGAGGAGTGATTCCAGGAAAGATTGGTTTTGATACAAATCAGTTTTTGAATCAACGGACAAGATCGATTTGATCGATCCAACGGAAATAAAATGTTTGGAATTCAGTTGCGTAATTGAGACGATTATGTGTATTGATATTGAAAACTTTGGAATCCGCCTTTGCTATTGGTTAGGAGAGAGAAGTGTACTCATCTGACCTAGTCCAGTAGTTTTGGGCGGGAACTGGGTGCATACACTTCATTTAAAAAGAGTGTATATATCCAGTCTTAGGTTTTCCAAAATTTTGCAATTCAAATTACAATAATACCCTTGATTCCCGTTTTAAAATACTTAGTGAATTTTAAATCACGAGAGAACTTATCTGGTCTGTTCGAGTTCATCAGAACAGACTAGTAGACTACTTTGCACTAGACGAGTTCCCCCTTCGACTGTGCTTGTCTGTCTGAATGTCGAACATCATCATGTACCTGTCTCATCTTGTGTGACGAATGAGAGTAGATACAGGTAGTAGAGTAGAATAATTAATATGAATATCTATCAAATGCAAAACTCAAGGTTTCGATCAAGATGACTTTTAACAAACTTAAGAGTCAACATAAGGATATTTAAGAGATCATAGATTCCCCCTTAAATCTGTATTCCTTTAGTATTACCCTCAGCTTTACCAGCTTCCTCATCGGTTGTTTGGTCATCTTGTCTGACCTTGTATACCCGACTTGTTGACGAGTAGACGAGTGCTCTGTTTCTGAAGTAACTTGTCTGTTCTCCTTACTTCGTTATGATGTACCTGTCTGGTTAGTACACAACTATATACAGGTAGGGTCTAGATCAATTAGTCCTAGACTAATGCATAATTCTCTAAAACGAGCTTCAGCCAATGGTTTCGTAAATATGTCAGGTCTTTGGATATCAGTGTGAATCTTTTCCATGCGAATATTTTTCTTTTCAACATGATCACGTATAAAATGATGTTTCACATCAACATGCTTACAACGTGTGTGCAGAACAGGATTTTGTGTAATGGCAATAACACTATTACTGTCAAAAAATATGGGAACATTCGATTCAACGATATTATAATCTCTTAGTTGTTGAATGAGCCAAAGTAATTGACTACAGCAGCTACCAGCAGCCATGTATTCGGCTTCAGTTGTGGAAGTAGCCACACTGGTCTGCTTTTTCGAAAACCATGAAATAAGCTTTGTGCCTAGAAATTGACAAGAACCAGAAGTAGATTTCCTATCTATTCTACAGCCACCAAAATCAGAATCAGAGTAGCCACTCAGGGATAAATCATCATTCGAAGGATACCATATACCACGATTGATGGTTCCTTTCAAATATTTCAGTATCCGTTTAGTGGTTTCCATATGACTCTCTTTTGGATTAGCTTGAAATCGAGCACACACGCCAACAGAAAATGCAATATCATGTCTACTAGCAGTTAAGTACAGTAATGAGCCAATAAGACCACGATAATATGATTGATCAGCACACTTACCGTTCTCGTCTGGATCCATCCTGTAGGTGGGTAGCATTGGTACTCCAGAAGATTTGCAAGTTTTAATACCATACTTGTCTAGTAGATTTCTAGTATACTTGGCTTGATTTATGAAAATCCCATCGGGAGTTTGTTTTACTTGAAGTCCAAGAAAATAAGTCATTTCTCCCATCATTGACATTTCAAACTTACTTTGCATGAGTGTTGAAAAACTTTCACTCAGCTTTTTGTTGGGTGAACCGAAAATGATATCATCCACGTAAATTTGAACAAGTAGGATATCCTTACCTTCTTGTCTTCTGAACAAGGTTCTATCAACCTTACCCTTGGTAAAACCGTTTTCTAATAGAAATAGGGATAGAGTATCATACCATGCTCTCGGAGCTTGTTTCAATCCGTATAAGACTTTCTTTAACTTGTACACTTGATTGCCTTTCACCTCAAAACCTGGAGGTTGTTCTACATACACTTCTTCCGCAAGAATACCGTTAAGAAATGCATTTTTAACATCCATTTGATATACAGTAAACTTCATATAAGCAGCATATGCAAGAAACAATTGAATGACTTCTAGTCTAGCAACAAGTGCATAAGTTGCATCATAATCTATGCCTTCAGCTTGTGAATAGCCTTGGGCTACTAGTCTAGCCTTATTTCTTACGACTACATCATTCTCATCATTTTTATTCTTGAAAATCCATCGTGTGCCAACTACATAATGGTGTTTTGGCCTATCGACAAGTTCCCAGACGTCGTTTCGAACAAACTGGTTCAACTCGTCTTGCATAGCGATGATCCAATTACTATCAGCCAATGCCTCATTAACGGTCTTCGGCTCGATAGATGAGAGGAAACAACACCAACAAAACATAGATGGACTCGACTGTTCTTGCGACTCAAAGAGTTGTCGTCTAGTCTTTACACCAATAGTAGAGTCACCAATGATATTTTCAGTGTCATGAGCAGATTTCCATGTTTTTCTAGTCTTAACATGCATACTATCATCATCTAAGTTAGGTACGACATCATGCATTTTAACATCATTTGTATCAGCAGATTTAATAGGAGTAGACGAGTCGACTAGAGCAGGCATGTCAACTGGTCTAGTAGACTTACCTTGAGCACTTACCTTCTCCTTATCATCTGATTCTAGGGCTTTCATAAATGGATTGTAGGCTTGAAAAGATTCATACACATCTGATTCTTTATCAGTTTGAATCGATCGATCGGTTACTTTCTTACTGATCTGGTCGGTAGACGGGTCCTGTCGAGATTCATCGAAAATAACATGTGGTGTTTCTTCCACACATAGAGTAGAGTAGTTGAATACTCTAAATGCTTTGCTAGTCGAGGAGTATCCTAAGAATATCCCCTCGTCTGCTTTAGCATCGAACGCATTCAATTTACTTTTCCCATTGTTATGGATGAAACACTTACAACCAAATATATGGAAATATGAAATTCTGGGTTTTCGACCTTTCCATACCTCGTAGGGCGTCTTACCTAGTGCCTTATTGATAGCACTTCTGTTCTGGGAGTGGCATGCAGTATTGATCGCCTCTGCCCAAAACTTTTGAGGAGTATTATACTCAGTCAGCATGGTTCTGCAGGCCTCCTTGAGAGTTTTTCTCAACTTGTATCTTCTTCAACAGATCAGGTAGGAGTGTTTGTGTATCACTCTTCTTGTGTAAGAAGACTACCCAAGTGAACTTAGAATAGTCGTCTACCACAACAAGCGTGTACCTTCTACCATTCAAAGTTGGAGGAGTAATTGGACCATGAAGATCCATATGTAGTAGTTCTAGTACTCTACTTGTTGAGAGAGTTGGAATGGACTTAAAGGAACCTTTTACCTGTTTACCTTTCTAACAAGCATCGCATACATGTGACTTGTAATAGATTTCGTTGGGTATACCTTCAACAAGGTAGTCTCTTGCAATCTTATTAATCACCTTAAAGTTCATGTGACAAAGACGTCTATGCCAAAGCCAACTGATCTCTTTGGGGTTCTTAGAAAGAAGGCAAGTATCCCTTGGACAGTTATTCCAATTCACAATATATACGCTGCCTTGTCTTATGCCAACGAGCAGTACAGTATGAGTTCTCTTGTCTATAATCTCGCACTTCCGGCTTTTGAACTGCACTTTGTAACCTCGATCACAAAATTGTGAAACAGATAATAGATTATATTTCAAACCTTCTACGTAGGATACGTCTTGTATCTCTACATCTCCATTTCTGATGTAGCCAAAGCCTTTTGTAATGGCCATAGAGCTATCACCAAATATAACCCTGGGTCCTTCTTGCTCGCAGTAGCTTCATAGAAGAGCCTTAATACCTGTCATGTGGTGCGAACAACCACTATCAATGTACCAAGTTTCTCCTACTAAGCCACCCTTCTTATACAAGTCGAGTCGACCCTGCAATGATGATATTTAATAACTTAGGTACCCTCCTTGTCTATTGGGGTCCTGGGGGGTTAGTAGAGTTCAGAGGAATCCAAATATACATAGGAGTTTTGAATAAGTTGGACCTCTTAAGTTTTCTACCATGCTTGTTACAGAATAAGACCTTGTTGTCCTTGTCTGGCCTATCTTCAGACCTTGGGTCTACTCGTTTGAGATAGCCTTTCGACTTAACCTCTACTTGAGTAGGCATGGGCCTTTGATAGTTAGAATAGGGTTTGTATGCATTGGGGCCATACGGTTTATAGACATGTTTAGGTCTTTCCTCTCCTTTGATATCATATGATACAAGTGGAGGATATAAGACAGGTTGAGTACGATATTTGGGAGCAACATTCCTAGGTCTAGTCGAGTAGAGCTGAGACTGCCTTATGAAAGGAGGTCTAGGCTCTTTCCAACTAGTTTGTACTCGTCTAGAACTTGTCTCCTCAGGATACCAATCCTCGTATCTGACCTGGTTTGGTCTTCCACGATTAGTGGTCCTCTTTTGACTTGTTCTAGACGGAACAAGTCTGTTGTTAACATTCTTTTTACCACCTTTGGTAATTGAAGTGTTAACTCTAGTTTGTTTGTGTACAACACCTTTAGATGTCGTTCTTATATCGTATTCCATTGGTCTTTTGCCTTTATCGTGTGTCAAAGAACTTGAACCAACATCAGTAGGGTTCTCAATGACTTGAATAGGCGAGTCAGGTGTATATGCACCCAACCCTGTCTTGTCATCTGGAGCCCAATACCTATCTGACAGTTTTTGATTAATCATTGAAGATTTAACCAAGTCAGTAAATTTAAGGTCTAGATTTACGACCTCAGTCTCTAAGAACTTATTGCGTTCTTCAAGCTTTTTGCACTTGTTCTTTAAAACATTGAATTCATTCGTCTCAATAGCATGTGTCTTAAGTAGGTCTTGATACAACTTGTCTGTCAACGCACACTTGTCTTTGAGTTGTCTCAACTCTTCTGTCGAGCGCTCGTTTAGGACTGTTATATTAGGATCTACTTTAGACTGAGCTTCCTTAAGATCAATGATTTCCTGTTTTAAAGCGATGTTCTCGTCGCTGACTTCAATGAATGCCTTGTTAGCGAGTAGGAGGTCTTCTTCAGTCACACGAGTAGAGTGATGAAGACTACTCCCTACTCCACTATCGGCAGTATCACTTTCATCAGAATTCGATTCATCACATGATTGAAAAGAAGTTGCAGATGATACCTCTTGTTCAATTTTCGTCATAAAGCTTAGGCCATCATCTACTATGAACGCTTCATCTTCTTCATGATTAGAAGGGTAACTAGATGAAGACGAAGGCAACTCGTCTGAATCCGTCTCAGAGTCATCATTAGCCATCATTGCCTTCTTACCCCTGTTGTATCTTCGTTCACGCCTTGCTTTACGTTCTTTTCGATCATCAGTACTCAGATCCGGACATTCGTAAATGTAATGACCTGATTTCTCACAATTATAGCAAAGAAGATCGTTAGTAGACTTTTTCTCAAGAGAGTCATCCCTTCTCTTATCTCTTCTATCAGAACGTCTAATCTTACTATCCTCAGAGTTCCTATCTCGCCTGTTTCCTTTCGAGACCTCAGCTCTCCTTTCGGATGAGTTTTGATCTCGTCTGGTCTCAGACGAGTCCTTGTTAGCAGAACCTCTAAAATCTTTGTAAAAGCGCTTATATCTACCGTATCACTTGTTTAGTTTGTCGAACTTCCTAACCATAAAGTTCATTTGATATTTCAGACTTAGATCAGTCTTATCTAACTTGTCTTTTATACTAGCAGACTTAGTTTTAGACTTAGACCTGTCTATTCTAGAGCTCTTAGACGAAGTAGACTTAAAGGCAACATTTTTCGACACAACATTCTCTCTATCCCTACTGGCTATAGGACCATCCTCATCTAGATCGAACTCATGTGCCTTAAGAGTTTGGAACATTGTTTCAGCAGACCATTCATCAATGTCCCGAGTGTTCTTGATGATCATCTTGACCATCTTCCATCTAGCATCTAAACTCTTAAGAATTCTCAGGTTAATTTCACAATTAGTATATGACTTACCAAGCACTTCCAAATCATTCATAACACGTGTGAAACGAGTATCTAACTGGTCAATATTTTCACCAGCCTTCATTTTAAATGATTCGAACCTCTGTACAGCTGTGGAAAGCTTACTTTCTTTGATCAGGGTGGTTCCTTCACAAATGATAGCAAGTCGATCCCACATTTCTTTGGCAGTCTTACATTTTAATACTTTTCTCAGATACTCGTTGGGAAGGGTATGTAAAATGTAGTTCTTCGCCAAACTGTCCAGATTGTTCTGTCTCATTTCTTCCGAAGTGAGTTCTGACCTTGGTTTTGGGACGAGTACGCCAACAACTTTTGATGGGTCCAAGGCAGCAGTGTTTGGAATCATAGTCACAACTGGTCCTTCTTTAATGACAGACACCATCAGATCATGAGTAGAGCTGAAAATGGCTTCCATCCTGAGTTTCCAGTAATCATAGTCCTGAACAGAGAACTTGGGTAGTTTGTTAGCACTTATTTCCATAGCCATGATTTCAAGAAGTTAAAATCAAGATATAGCAAGAGAATCAAAGATACAAGAAATTTCAAGAACAGTGATAATAAGAAGTACAATTAATAACCAAGACTTCCCTCAAAGTCTTTAGGGGTGATCAAGAAACAGCAGTCCAATGAACTACTGCTCTGATACCACTTGTAGGTCCCTAGTTGAGTTGATAAGATTGAGTAAGCTAAGAAAACGTCTAGAGGGGGTGAATAGACTTTTCAAAATCTTTCAAAATATCAAAGTACACAATGCGGAATTATCCGATTTAACAATGAGCCCTAAAGTTTATACTCAACTAATATCGAAATATGAACTTATGTATGAACACTTAACTTGTCTATTCTATATGCAGTTTTAATCAATTAAACAAGTAATCAACTAAACAACAAATAAGACAGTAAAGTAAACAACACAAGATTTATAGTGGTTCGACAACTTGTCTACATCCACTCTCACAACTCCAGTTGCGAAATTTTATTAACCCTTCTTGTGGCTTTAAGTCCCAAGAACTAAGAAATTCCTCTGAACTTGAACTCTGCGAGTTTCTATTTGCTTCGAATATCTCTTAGTAATTCCTTTAGTATATCGAGTTTCAGTAGTCTTCAACGCTTCAACATCCTTCGATATTTATATACTTATGAATATCAAGAACAGTTTGTTATCCAACTAATTTTCTTGATAACTTTCTATTTTAACTGTTTATATTTATCCTTCCACGCATTTCAGTTAATTAGTTATTCCATAACTAATTCTTCAATGCATCCTTGTCTTCATAACTGTTTCTTCACGCGTTTCTGACTTAAGTGAAACTTCCTTCTTTTCTGCGCACTTGTCTTGTCTTCCATACTTAGAATTATTTCAGTCTTCTACATAACTTGTCTTGTCTTCCGCGAGTCTTCTTATCTCCTTCAGTAGACTAATCTTTTACATATAAAACTAAACTAGTCCTATCAATCTAATCCTAACATGACTATTACATTACATTAAACTTTATAATTCAGCTTAGTCACCTTAAATCTATACATCATTATGAACCAAAATATATGAACTTCTATACAACAATTATTCGCTCATCATAAAACCTATAGTAAACAACATAGTACTTATAAAACGTACTTGTCTTTTCTTTCTTTTATACTTAAACTTTTCTCTCTTACTTTGTACTCTACTGATCTTGTCATAAGACGACTTCCATAACTAGATCAGTCAACACTTAGAAATATTTTCAAGTCCATTTTTGGCTTATCAAAACTACTTCAGCATCAATTAGGACTTATATTAGGATTCATATCCCAACAATAAAACATCCAAACAGGTCCGAAAAAGAATTATTTCCCATTAATAACCAGATACAAATTGTCATTAGCCAGAACCATTTTGCATTAAATGAACCAAGGGATAAAATTAGAAAAGAAACTACAGGACATGTTGCATATTAGGGAATGAATTCAGAAGACTACGGGATAAAATTGAAAACAAACACCAACCACTGAGTATTGATGATTTGTTCACTCAAATACCCTATATTAGAGAATGAACTCAGAAGACAAATGAAACCATTTAATATCTATCTTAACGAAAGGCTCCATTGTAGTTCAAATCAAGTATGGAATCGATTAGCAGCGCTATACTGAAAGATTCGACTTCATAACGGATAGAAATGACCCAGAAGGCTGTTATACCTCTAAAGGGTGCATCTAAATAGAGCTTTCTAGAAAATAAATATTCCCTAAGCATTCGTTATAAAATCTCACATCCATATCCTAACCATAGAAAGTCAATCTTCAAAATGCCCAAAACCAATAGCAAGATTCTGGCCTTGAACTAACATTTAAAAGAATAATCACTAATTTTAAACAGATTGCAATGCTATATTAATCCAGAGTTTCATAAACAACCAATCAGTACACTCATTGATGAAATACTAAACTAAATGAAATCAAAACAACCTAATCTATCAAAGTAGAGCAAATTATCATGAAAGATGACAAAGGGAATGGAATCATCAGTTCTTGAAATACAAAAAAACCCAAAAATTACAGTAAATACTATCGAGAAACACTTAAAAGATGCTATAAATTCTAGAAAGCCAGTTCTAATTAGCTAAAACCAGTGGTGTATAGCCACTAAACTCATACTGAAAAATGTGTGTTGGTGGGAGAAAACAAATATACACAAATCAGAACAAGATGAATGAATACACACAAACATATATATATATATATATATACTCATTTTTATTTTTTTTGAACAGTAAAAATTACACTTTTTATATATTAAAGGATCAGTACAAGAAGTACCTACCCAAAATTGATTACAAGTGAATATATCCACCTCTGCTATTACAAATTACTCATCATCAATTATATGAGTCCCTCCTTTACAAGGTATGTGTATACCCCCACTAACGTAACTACACCTGGCAAAGATAAGGACCCAAACACCAAGCTGAGATCGAAGCATTCACTGTTATCGCCTTTGAACTCCCAAGCCAAGTCCATAGGTTAATTTTGATTGACTACACTACCCTTTTTGCTTCCAGAATTTCCCCTTCAAACACTCTTATATATACCCATTTACACCCCCACACGCAATTTGATTAATAGCAAAATGGTAGGTATAGATCATCACACACACACTTAAACAATCTCCAGAACATATAATTGAAAAAAAGAGTGGATAACATTTGCCAAATCACGTTAACTGATCTCATGCCGCATATGAGGCAACATTGAGGAAAATTAAACTGTATCAAGCCCTAGAGAAGTTCAATATCATGTATTTATCTGATAGAAGTAGTGCAAATAATATATTATTTGTGCCCTGTTAATCAATTGAAGGTTTGACTTACTTGGAAATTGATCAGGGCTTGGCGAAGGACAACGCCTAGATGGGGCAAGACTGCGAATCCAACGGCAGTAGCGCGACCGGAGGCGTAGTGAGCAAGAGGTCGGAGAAAAAACCTTCTTGATTCTTCGACTGAGCGAGCCGCGAGCAGTCCGATTGGAATTGAGCGAGCCTCGAAGAAAAGTCCCTTGTTGCTTCTTGGAGTGAGCGAGTCGAGATTGTAGATTGGAGAAGCAGAATCAGTGAGAAAAACTCATTCCTGCTTCAAACCTGATAATGATAATGGATTGAATCAAGGATAAGACGGATTTAATTGAGCGACCCTCGAAGAAAAACCCCTTTTTGTTCTTGGAGTGAGCGAGTTTGCGATTGTAGAGTGGAGAAGTAGAATCAATGAGAAAGATTCATTCTTGCTTCAAACCTGCTTGATAATGGCGAATGCCCAAGAAGGACCGCACGAATCTTCGAAAACTCTTAAGAATGGCGTGGGACTGAATTGGGAAGCCAAAAAACTTAATTACTAATTTAACAAATCTGTTTTTTAATTATTATTTGGATTGATTTCATTAATTTTTAAAATAAGAATAATTGTATTACAAAAGGTTAGAATAATAATTTTACCTAATATATATATATATATATATATATATATATATATATATATCTTAATACTCTATATTTGTGAGAATATAATGGGACACGTGTCACAATATTATCACTCTACACAATCTCTCTCTTCACCAAAATCGTCTATTTCAATCAAAATCTCTGCATTCTCAGGCATTCTGATTAAAAAAATCAATTTTTCCTATTTTAATCTCAAAATAATAATTTACATATTATCTATTATCTACTCATAATTATTATTTTTAAATTTGAAATCATAATTATTATTTTTTATTTTATTTTTTTAAACTTTAATCGCAACATTATTTATTTTTTAAAATTTAATCACAATTCAAATCAATAAATCTTTATTCTCTTTCTTTGACTGAGCGGGTTTTTTTTTTTTTAATCACATTATATATATTTTTTTAATCACGATATTTTTTTAATCAAATCTTAATTTTAATTTTATCTTAATTTTAATATATGATTGATATATTTCAATCTCTATTTTCTCAAATTCATTCTATTTCAAAATTGATTTTTTCTTATTAATATAACAATTATTAATATTTTATTAATCTTAATTATTAATTTTAACCCGACGTAAGATTTTTTTAAAATCATTTTAATCTTATCTTCTAAATGCCCACTTTTAAATATTAATTTTTAATATTAAAATTTAAATATAATTCATGAAACAGAATTTCAACGTAAAAATATGTTATTAACAAATTCAATTTTGAATATTCAAATTTAAGATTATCATTAATTTTTGCCCACCTTCTACCTTAATTATCGTACATTCAAATCATAATTCCAACTATATAAAGCATATGCATAAATCATTTGTTAATCATAATTTCATCACTCATTTCTCTCGAGTTTACGGGTATGACGATGTTTTTATAGAAATTTTTATTTTCTCTAATCTCTAATGTGTACTCATGTTTTGCAAATGATTTTCATCTTCGTTTTTTCATTTGAAACATCTTATGCAAGTTCAAGATCTACAATGATGTAAATTTTAAAAGTCATGTGTAATTAATGCACAAGAAATCCATTTAGAGATGTACTTTATTGAATTTTTTTTATTTTTTTTCGAAAATTCTTAGTGATGTACTTTATATTCCAAGATCATGTAATTAATTTTTAGAGATGTAGGAGTACATTTTATTTCAAGATCATGTTATTTCTTTTTCTATACTATAGAATTTATCAATTTGTATATTACTTTTTTTTTTAATATTTTATTTTATATTTATTTCTTTGAGAAAATTATATCTAAAAATCTGAGTTTATAATTTCGAATGTTTCATTTTAACGTATTATGAGATGAAAATAATGTTTCATTTTATAAGTTAAAAAAAATACAACTTAATAGGTTTGTATACTTATTTTTAAATAAATTAAATATTTTCTTGCAAATTATTAACTACGATACAAATTGTAAAATTAAATTAGGATCAATATTATTGTTAGGTTCTCAATATTCTTAGGTTCCTATTTGTCCGACTTCAAAAAAAAGAAGGTTCCTATTTGTCCGACTTCAAAAAAAAAAGAGAAGGTTCCTATTTGTCCGACTTCAAAAAAAAAAAAAAGAGAAGGTTCCTATTTGTCCGACTTAAAAAAAAAAAAAAAAAAAAAAGAAGGTTCCTATTTGTCCGACTTCAAAAAAAGAAAGGTTCGATTTTTATATAATAAATTTTGAATTTTATGTTAACTTAAATGTAATTTATATATTTTATGCAAATATTTTTTTATAATATACATGGAAGTGCATATATTTATTTTGTTAAAGTTTTTTTAATTGCACCAATCATCAAGAATGAAGTGCAAATAAATTATATATATTTGACTTTATAAAAGATGAATTATTGCCGTAAATTTATAAGTTAAAAAAAATACAACTTAATAGGTTTGTGTACTTATTTTAAATAAATTAAATATTTTATTGCAAATTATTAACTACAATATCCTAAAATCAAATTAAGATCAATATTATTGTTAGGTTCCCAATATTCTTAGGTTCCTACCGATTTCAAAAAAAAGAAATTCCTATTTGTCCGACTTAAAAAAAAAAAGGTTCCTATTTATCGGACTTCAAAAAAAGAAAGGTTCGATTTTTATATAATAAATTTTGAATTTTATATATATTAACAAATGTAATTTATATATTTTATGTAAATATTTTTTTATAATATACATTGGAAGTGCATATATTTATTTTGTTAAAGTTTTTTTAACTGCACCAATCATCAAGAATGAAGTGCAAAAAAAAATTATATATATTTATATTTGACTTTATAAAAGATGAATTATTGCCGTAAATCTTAATACTCTATATTTGTGAGAATATAATGGGACACGTGTCACAATATTATCACTCTACACAATCTCTCTCTTCACCAAAATCGTCTATTTCAAAATTTCTGCATTCTCAGGCATTCTGATTAAAAAAATCAATTTTTCCTATTTTAATCTCAAAATAATAATTTACATATTATCTATTATCTACTCATAATTATTATTTTTAAATTTGAAATCATAATTATTATTTTTTATTTTATTTTTTTAAACTTTAATCGCAACATTATTTATTTTTTAAAATTTAATCACAATTCAAATCAATAAATCTTTATTCTCTTTCTTTGACTGAGTGGTTTTTTTTTTTTTTAATCACATTATATATATTTTTTTAATCACGATATTTTTTTAATCAAATCTTAATTTTATCTTAATTTTAATATATGATTGATATATTTCAATCTCTATTTTCTCAAATTCATTCTATTTCAAAATTGATTTTTTCTTATTAATATAACAATTATTAATATTTTATTAATCTTAATTATTAATTTTAACCCGACGTAAGATTTTTTTAAAATCATTTTAATCTTATCTTCTAAATGCCCACTTTTAAATATTAATTTTTAATATTAAAATTTAAATATAATTCATGAAACAGAATTTCAACGTAAAAATATGTTATTAACAAATTCAATTTTGAATATTCAAATTTAAGATTATCATTAATTTTTGCCCACCTTCTACCTTAATTATCGTACATTCAAATCATAATTTCAACTATATAAAGTATATGCATAAATCATTTGTTAATCATAATTTCATTACTCATTTCTCTCGAGTTACGGGAATGACGATGTTTTTATAGAAATTTTTATTTTCTCTAATCTCTAATGTGTACTCATGTTTTGCAAATGATTTTCATCTTCGTTTTTTCATTTGAAACATCTTATGCAAGTTCAAGATCTACAATGATGTAAATTTTAAAAGTCATGTGTAATTAATGCACAAGAAATCCATTTAGAGATGTACTTTATTGAATTTTTTTTATTTTTTTTCGAAAATTCTTAGTGATGTACTTTATATTCCAAGATCATGTAATTAATTTTTAGAGATGTAGGAGTACATTTTATTTCAAGATCATGTTATTTCTTTTTCTATACTATAGAATTTATCAATTTGTATATTACTTTTTTTTTTAATATTTTATTTTATATTTATTTCTTTGAGAAAATTATATCTAAAAATCTGAGTTTATAATTTCGAATGTTTCATTTTAACGTATTATGAGATGAAAATAATGTTTCATTTTATAAGTTAAAAAAAATACAACTTAATAGGTTTGTATACTTATTTTTAAATAAATTAAATATTTTCTTGCAAATTATTAACTACGATACAAATTGTAAAATTAAATTAGGATCAATATTATTGTTAGGTTCTCAATATTCTTAGGTTCCTATTTGTCCGACTTCAAAAAAAAGAAGGTTCCTATTTGTCCGACTTCAAAAAAAAAAAAGAGAAGGTTCCTATTTGTCCGACTTCAAAAAAAAAAAAAAGAGAAGGTTCCTATTTGTCCGACTTAAAAAAAAAAAAAAAAAAAAAAGAAGGTTCCTATTTGTCCGACTTCAAAAAAAGAAAGGTTCGATTTTTATATAATAAATTTTGAATTTTATGTTAACTTAAATGTAATTTATATATTTTATGCAAATATTTTTTTATAATATACATGGAAGTGCATATATTTATTTTGTTAAAGTTTTTTTAATTGCACCAATCATCAAGAATGAAGTGCAAATAAATTATATATATTTGACTTTATAAAAGATGAATTATTGCCGTAAATTTATAAGTTAAAAAAAATACAACTTAATAGGTTTGTGTACTTATTTTAAATAAATTAAATATTTTATTGCAAATTATTAACTACAATATCCTAAAATCAAATTAAGATCAATATTATTGTTAGGTTCCCAATATTCTTAGGTTCCTACCGATTTCAAAAAAAAGAAATTCCTATTTGTCCGACTTAAAAAAAAAAAGGTTCCTATTTATCGGAATTCAAAAAAAGAAAGGTTCGATTTTTATATAATAAATTTTGAATTTTATATATATTAACAAATGTAATTTATATATTTTATGTAAATATTTTTTTATAATATACATTGGAAGTGCATATATTTATTTTGTTAAAGTTTTTTTAACTGCACCAATCATCAAGAATGAAGTGCAAAAAAAAATTATATATATTTATATTTGACTTTATAAAAGATGAATTATTGCCGTAAATCTTAATACTCTATATTTGTGAGAATATAATGGGACACGTGTCACAATATTATCACTCTACACAATCTCTCTCTTCACCAAAATCGTCTATTTCAAAATTTCTGCATTCTCAGGCATTCTGATTAAAAAAATCAATTTTTCCTATTTTAATCTCAAAATAATAATTTACATATTATCTATTATCTACTCATAATTATTATTTTTAAATTTGAAATCATAATTATTATTTTTTATTTTATTTTTTTAAACTTTAATCGCAACATTATTTATTTTTTAAAATTTAATCACAATTCAAATCAATAAATCTTTATTCTCTTTCTTTGACTGAGTGGTTTTTTTTTTTTTTAATCACATTATATATATTTTTTTAATCACGATATTTTTTTAATCAAATCTTAATTTTATCTTAATTTTAATATATGATTGATATATTTCAATCTCTATTTTCTCAAATTCATTCTATTTCAAAATTGATTTTTTCTTATTAATATAACAATTATTAATATTTTATTAATCTTAATTATTAATTTTAACCCGACGTAAGATTTTTTTAAAATCATTTTAATCTTATCTTCTAAATGCCCACTTTTAAATATTAATTTTTAATATTAAAATTTAAATATAATTCATGAAACAGAATTTCAACGTAAAAATATGTTATTAACAAATTCAATTTTGAATATTCAAATTTAAGATTATCATTAATTTTTGCCCACCTTCTACCTTAATTATCGTACATTCAAATCATAATTTCAACTATATAAAGTATATGCATAAATCATTTGTTAATCATAATTTCATTACTCATTTCTCTCGAGTTACGGGAATGACGATGTTTTTATAGAAATTTTTATTTTCTCTAATCTCTAATGTGTACTCATGTTTTGCAAATGATTTTCATCTTCGTTTTTTCATTTGAAACATCTTATGCAAGTTCAAGATCTACAATGATGTAAATTTTAAAAGTCATGTGTAATTAATGCACAAGAAATCCATTTAGAGATGTACTTTATTGAATTTTTTTTATTTTTTTTCGAAAATTCTTAGTGATGTACTTTATATTCCAAGATCATGTAATTAATTTTTAGAGATGTAGGAGTACATTTTATTTCAAGATCATGTTATTTCTTTTTCTATACTATAGAATTTATCAATTTGTATATTACTTTTTTTTTTAATATTTTATTTTATATTTATTTCTTTGAGAAAATTATATCTAAAAATCTGAGTTTATAATTTCGAATGTTTCATTTTAACGTATTATGAGATGAAAATAATGTTTCATTTTATAAGTTAAAAAAAATACAACTTAATAGGTTTGTATACTTATTTTTAAATAAATTAAATATTTTCTTGCAAATTATTAACTACGATACAAATTGTAAAATTAAATTAGGATCAATATTATTGTTAGGTTCTCAATATTCTTAGGTTCCTATTTGTCCGACTTCAAAAAAAAGAAGGTTCCTATTTGTCCGACTTCAAAAAAAAAAAAGAGAAGGTTCCTATTTGTCCGACTTCAAAAAAAAAAGAGAAGGTTCCTATTTGTCCGACTTAAAAAAAAAAAAAAAAAAAGAAGGTTCCTATTTGTCCGACTTCAAAAAAAGAAAGGTTCGATTTTTATATAATAAATTTTGAATTTTATGTTAACTTAAATGTAATTTATATATTTTATGCAAATATTTTTTTATAATATACATGGAAGTGCATATATTTATTTTGTTAAAGTTTTTTTAATTGCACCAATCATCAAGAATGAAGTGCAAATAAATTATATATATTTGACTTTATAAAAGATGAATTATTGCCGTAAATTTATAAGTTAAAAAAAATACAACTTAATAGGTTTGTTTACTTATTTTAAATAAATTAAATATTTTATTGCAAATTATTAACTACAATATCCTAAAATCAAATTAAGATCAATATTATTGTTAGGTTCCCAATATTCTTAGGTTCCTACCGATTTCAAAAAAAAGAAATTCCTATTTGTCCGACTTAAAAAAAAAAAAAGGTTCCTATTTATCGGACTTCAAAAAAAGAAAGGTTCGATTTTTATATAATAAATTTTGAATTTTATATATATTAACAAATGTAATTTATATATTTTATGTAAATATTTTTTTATAATATACATTGGAAGTGCATATATTTATTTTGTTAAAGTTTTTTTAACTGCACCAATCATCAAGAATGAAGTGCAAAAAAAAATTATATATATTTATATTTGACTTTATAAAAGATGAATTATTGCCGTAAATCTTAATACTCTATATTTGTGAGAATATAATGGGACACGTGTCACAATATTATCACTCTACACAATCTCTCTCTTCACCAAAATCGTCTATTTCAAAATCTCTGCATTCTCAGGCATTCTGATTAAAAAAATCAATTTTTCCTATTTTAATCTCAAAATAATAATTTACATATTATCTATTATCTACTCATAATTATTATTTTTAAATTTGAAATCATAATTATTATTTTTTATTTTATTTTTTTAAACTTTAATCGCAACATTATTTATTTTTTAAAATTTAATCACAATTCAAATCAATAAATCTTTATTCTCTTTCTTTGACTGAGCGATTTTTTTTTTTTTAATCACATTATATATATTTTTTTAATCACGATATTTTTTTAATCAAATCTTAATTTTATCTTAATTTTAATATATGATTGATATATTTCAATCTCTATTTTCTCAAATTCATTCTATTTCAAAATTGATTTTTTCTTATTAATATAACAATTATTAATATTTTATTAATCTTAATTATTAATTTTAACCCGACGTAAGATTTTTTTAAAATCATTTTAATCTTATCTTCTAAATGCCCACTTTTAAATATTAATTTTTAATATTAAAATTTAAATATAATTCATGAAACAGAATTTCAACGTAAAAATATGTTATTAACAAATTCAATTTTGAATATTCAAATTTAAGATTATCATTAATTTTTGCCCACCTTCTACCTTAATTATCGTACATTCAAATCATAATTCAAACTATATAAAGCATATGCATAAATCATTTGTTAATCATAATTTCATCACTCATTTCTCTCGAGTTTACGGGTATGACGATGTTTTTATAGAAATTTTTATTTTCTCTAATCTCTAATGTGTACTCATGTTTTGCAAATGATTTTCATCTTCGTTTTTTTCATTTGAAACATCTTATGCAAGTTCAAGATCTACAATGATGTAAATTTTAAAAGTCATGTGTAATTAATGCACAAGAAATCCATTTAGAGATGTACTTTATTGAATTTTTTTTATTTTTTTTCGAAAATTCTTAGTGATGTACTTTATATTCCAAGATCATGTAATTAATTTTTAGAGATGTAGGAGTACATTTTATTTCAAGATCATGTTATTTCTTTTTCTATACTATAGAATTTATCAATTTGTATATTACTTTTTTTTTTTAATATTTTATTTTATATTTATTTCTTTGAGAAAATTATATCTAAAAATCTGAGTTTATAATTTCGAATGTTTCATTTTAACGTATTATGAGATGAAAATAATGTTTCATTTTATAAGTTAAAAAAAATACAACTTAATAGGTTTGTATACTTATTTTTAAATAAATTAAATATTTTCTTGCAAATTATTAACTACGATACAAATTGTAAAATTAAATTAGGATCAATATTATTGTTAGGTTCTCAATATTTTCCTATTTGTCCGACTTCAAAAAAAAGAAGGTTCCTATTTGTCCGACTTCAAAAAAAAAAAGAGAAGGTTCCTATTTGTCCGACTTCAAAAAAAAAGAGAAGGTTCCTATTTGTCCGACTTAAAAAAAAAAAAAAAAAAGAAGGTTCCTATTTGTCCGACTTCAAAAAAAGAAAGGTTCGTTTTTATATAATAAATTTTGAATTTTATGTTAACTTAAATGTAATTTATATATTTTATGCAAATATTTTTTTATAATATACTATTAACTACAATATCCTAAAATCAAATTAAGATCAATATTATTGTTAGGTTCCCAATATTCTTAGGTTCCTACCGATTTCAAAAAAAAGAAGATTCCTATTTGTCCGACTTAAAAAAAAAAAAAGGTTCCTATTTATCGGAATTCAAAAAAAGAAAGGTTCGATTTTTATATAATAAATTTTGAATTTTATATATATTAACAAATGTAATTTATATATTTTATGTAAATATTTTTTTATAATATACATTGGAAGTGCATATATTTATTTTGTTAAAGTTTTTTAACTGCACCAATCATCAAGAATGAAGTGCAAAAAAAATTATATATAGTTATATTTGACTTTATAAAAGATGAATTATTGCCGTAAATTATATATATTTGACTTTTAAGATGAATTATTGTCGGGATGAATGTATATATAATTTTCTTGAGATATAGAGTGTGAATATATTCTAAAATAATTTTAAAAACTTTCAAAGATATAGAGAATATTGTGGAGGATTTTAGAGAATTTTTAGTAATTGTCTAGAATAATTTAAGAAATTCCAACAAAGTTTGATTAGTTAATTGAAATGTCGAATAAATATGCCCTGTTATAATTATACAATTATTTGTTATAATATAATCATTTTTAATAATTTATTTATTTTTTATAAATTTATTTATATTTTGTTATTGTTTATATAATAATTTATTATATTTAAAGATATCATTGTATTTGTCTTTAAGTGGATATTTATTTTGGAATGGAAAATTTCAACCATGTTCTACTTTAGAATTTAGATTTATAATTTTAAAAACTTACCCTACAAATATCTATAAATCCTACAAAAGTCAACTCTATAAATATCTACAAACTCTATATAAATACCTATAATAACATATATAAACACATATAATTCTATACAAGTTAAATTATATCCTACTTAAATTCCAAAATAAACACAAAATATATACTCCTAAGTCATTAAAAATTCAAAATCTACTAGATTTTGAAATCCAAATTTCAAAATTCTTAAAATTCCAAAACAAACATCCACTTAGGGGGGGTGTATTGGTTGTGGATTTTGTAGGATTTTTTTGGACTTTCAAAGTCTTATTCAATTTGGATTTTAAAAAGTCTTTAAAAATTCTGAGGTATTCAACCGTCTATGAATTTTATTACTTTATGGATTTTGTTGAATTCTCCTCCAAAAATATAAATAAATTGTACTATCCAAAATCTCTTCTAAAAATAAGAGATTTCAACGGATTCTCTCATAGAACTCTGAAGACTAAAAATTAGGAATGACAATATTGATCCGACCCGTGGGTACCCACCCAACCCGCGAGCTTTGGGTCAGGCCAGATTCGCTCCGTATTGAGTATGAGTCGGGTTTGGGTCTTATGCCCGACCCACGGGTATCTGCCCCGCCCCGAATTAATATATAAACTTTATATATATTATTGGTAAAATATTTTATATAATATATATAATATTAATTAAAAAAAATATTAAAAATAACTCTTTAACTCTTTGCATTAATATTGGAGTTTATGAAAATATATGTAAATTAATAAAAAAATATATTCCACAATCCTGTCAAGTTTATGGATTTTATAAATCCACGTAATTTTTAAAATCCAAAAAAATTCAATAGAATCTCAATTGAATACACCCTCCTTAGTTTTGTAGTTTTGTAGAATTGTGAAGCTTTTAGAAATTTGTAATTTTATATATTTTTTTATTAATAAAATTATTTATAATGCCCTTATTTATTAATGCATATGTTATTAATATATTAAAAAATATTACTCTATAATATATAAAAATATAAATATAATAATATAGATTCAAATTTGTAGAAATGTATATGTTATAAATATATTAGAATAAAAAAAAGTTTAACTCTCACATACTCTGACATGAAAAGAAAAAGATATAAAAATTAATATAGTATTTAAAGTTATTATTTTAATAAATCGACTCTAATATAATATTATTATTTTAATAAATTGACCCCGCGTAAAACGCGGGTATAGGACTAGTATGTATATATTTTAAAAATAATTTAAATAAAAAAAGGGTAATATAGTAAATAACAAAATACAATTTAAAAAATGATATAAATAACTTAAACTTGTATAACAGGTAGCAGGTTGTTACGACGTTTACGACGCCACGTGGCGCGATTCGACAAAGTGACTGTGTAGTCACTTTGTAAAATGTGACTACCGTAAGAATTGCCCAACTGTCAAATTGTGAAATTCTTTTGTAATCTGAACACACTTTGAGCTGTTTTTAAGTTCATATATTTACTCATCACACTTAATTTACAATTGTGCATGATGGTACATTAGTGTTGTTAAGCGAACCGAGTTGCTCGTTAGCTAGAGCTTGTTAGACACTTGATTTGTTAATGAGTCGGTTTGAGCTTAACTCGTTAGACTTGATAACTATATTTATTTTTCTTTTAATTTATTTAGGCTCGACTTGATGAGCTTGTTTACGAGTTGAGTCTAGCTCTTTTTCTCTCTAGACAATGCAATCGAGCCGAGCTCGAACTTCAAGTAATTATCTGCTCGGACCTTGGTTTTCTAATACTCCAGTAGAAGAAGATTCTAGATCTCAGCCTTCCTTAACCCGTATTATATAAATCAAAATTAGCTGAAGTCATGAATTATTAAATCAAAATTTCTCTCTTTCATATATATACTCCATATGTTTGTGATCAATATGACGATGATAGAATTGTTGGAGTTTTAGGCCGGGCTCTTTAGTCTCTCATCGATTTTGTATTCAATGTAGTTGAATTCAGACGAGATAGCTCAAGTTCAGACGCGTTGAGTGAGTTGGGTAGGACATATGATTGAGTGAGTTGGGTAGGACATATGATAAGGCCATAGGGACTTAGTATGTCTCGAGGTTAACCCGTCACCAATGACGGACCTAGAAATTACAGATTTGAGGGGGTCCAATTTACATTAATACAAAGATAAAATAGTATTATATATACAAAAAAAATATTATAAATTTTTCAATACATCTCATTTCATTAATTTAAATTTAACTACTTTTGTTATGTTTTGAAAGAAAGTAATTTTGATTGTTCTAGTCTATAGTACGTGTGTTAAAATTTAAGATACAACTCCGATTCGTTGAGACATTAATCACTATTAGTTAAATGTAGAACTTAACATATACTACCCCGTCCGGTAATGATTTGTATATCTTGATTGACTTTTTAAGAAATGTGAATTTAGTAGAGTGTGAGATCAAATAAGTGAGAATCATTTTTGATGATTTAATAAAGTATAAAATAGATTTTGTGAGGTGTAAAAAAGAATTGTGAGGTGTATTAATAAGAGAAATATGGATCTAAAATAAATGATAATTTTAAAAATAAAACGATATAATAAATGTATTTATTTTGTGAATTATTTTTATATTGAAAGTGTACAAGTAATTTCAAAATATAAGAAAATGATATAAATAATTACTTAACTAAAAAAATATATATATACATATATATAAAAAAAAATTATACATATTCTTATATTTAATCCTAATTCTAATCATTTCATAAACAATATATAAATTATACATGTTTAATTAAGATAATTTTAAAATTTTGAGTCTGAATGAATTTAGGTCTTTAAAAAAATTCATGATATGTAAATAATTTATTACATGATTAATATATTATTACTATATTACTAAAATATTACTACTATAATTCAAAATATTTTTAGACTTGAAGTAGTCATTTTAACGTGACAAATACATAATTTGATCTTATAGTTATAATAACAGAATATCTTTTGAATAGTTTAAAAATATTCTAGCAAATTCAATCAAAAAATTAAGTGTCTAGAATATTTTTGAACTTCTAATAGTACAATTTTAGTCTTATAGTATAATATTTTGGTCATATAATAAAATACTTTTGATTAGGTAGTCAAACAATATTTAAAAGTGAAAAAATATATTTTAGTTAAGTTTGACCCGCGTTGACCCGAATTTAACCAGCAATTTTTTGCCCTAAATTTATTTTAATTAACTATATGAAATATTTTATATAAATTTTTATGTTGTTGAATTTAGTGAAATTCAAATTTTAAAAGATTATATTTGAGACTAAATACATTTAAATGTACCATAAAACACTACATACATATTTTAAGGGTACTACTACTAACACCCCAAAATGTTTTATTCACACCCCATAATTAAAAAAAAAAAAATAAGTATATATAAAATGACTAAGTAACCTTTATATAAATATGTAATTAAAAAAATTGGAAAAAATATAATTAAAATTTAAAAATTATTAAAAAAAACCGAATCTTTAAAAATAATTAATTTAAATAAATATTTTTTTTAATTCTTAAAAAATTAAATAAAATAAAAAAATTTAATAAAAAATAAATTAATCAAATAAAAAATAAAAAAATAAATAAAATATAAATAAAATCATAAAAATTCTTATAAATTTTAATAAATCGTCAAAAAATAATTAAATAAAAAAGTAAGAAAACGAATTTTGAAAAAGATAAATAAAATCTTTTTTTTAAACAACTAAATCTTCAAAAATATATTAAAGCTAAAAAATTTAATTATTTTTGAAGATTTAGATGATTTTTTTAATATTTTAAATTTTTATTTAACTTTATTTTATTTTTGAAGATGTAATTTATTTAAGATTTAGTTGTTTTTTTTTTATATATTTTACGTATTTTATTTTTTTCGTTTTTTAAAAATTTTAAATTTATTTAATATTTTTTAGTTTTTATTTAAATTTAATTGATTTTATTTTTTTAATTAAAAATTTTCGACCCAATTATTTTAAAATTTTAGTTGATTTTCTTAATATGTATAATATTTTGTAATTGATTTTTCCGTTCAAATAGTATTTTTTTAATATTTCGTTGATTTTTTAAAAATATTTTTAATTTTTATTTAATTTGTTCGTGTTATGAATTTTTTTTGTTAATTGATTTTGAAAATTTATATATTTTTAAAGACTTAATTAATTTTTATAATAGTTTTTTAGTTTTTATTTAATTTTTATTTGTTTAGAGGAATTAAGGATAAATATGAAAGAATTGGGGTGTGTATAGTAATAAAAATTAATTTTTAAATTTTAATGGGGTGTGTTTAACATTTGGGGTATGTATAACATTTTATGGGGTGTTAATAGCCCCACCCTATTTTAATTGTTATACATATTCCATTAAATTTTAAAAATTAATTTACATTATTATACACGTCTAATTTGCGGACTATTCTATCTCTTCTTAAAAAATAAAGAAATTTTGTCCCTCATTACCATTTCTTTCTCCTCACTTTCTCTACTCCCTAGCAATGAAAGCAAACTTCAAACTTTGATATAATGAGAGGATTCAAGAAAATTATTCATGAAAAAAAGGGAAATGATTCTTGCTTTCACTATAAAAAAAAAAAAATGTTTTTAGTGGGAGTTAAAATCGTGCCTAAAAGTTGAAATACTGTCATTAATGACTTTTAGTGACGGAACATTGACTCTCATGGCCTCTAATTACTGATTCTTTAGTTAAAAATTAATAGTAACAGTATAAGTATAGGGTCCCTTCACTAATAAATATATACTGTAATTAGAATATTTATATACCCTAACTAAAATTATAAAAATTATATATTTAGTCTGAGTAATTAATTCTCTCACAATTTTTTTTGTCATTAAGTTAATCCTCTCATTAATTTTTTTGTCATTAAGTTGTTTTTTTTGTAGTGTTTTTGTGTAAAATGATAGTTTTATAGTTAATAATATATTAATAAAAAATTGCATTTGTATAGTTTGTTGATATGATCTGTAGTATTATTAGGGTGCATAAAGTACACAAAAAAGTAAAAACGTTGTGTAGTTAAATTGCATCAAAAAATTATCTTTTGAATAAAAAGAAACGAGGTTAAATTGTTGTCAACAATTAATGTGCATACTTGTTCGGTTGGACTGGGCGGACATTTTATTGTGTCGATTGAACTAATCGAACATATGACTTACTGTATATCACACACGTCTATTTTAGTCTTATAAATTTAATTTCACAATATGAGTATAACTTTAACCTATTACACTTTAGTTATAAAAAAAAAGCCTATTACACTTTCAAATACAATTAATTTTGTATGCTGCTTTTGATAAAATTTTGTATGTGACAATCTCACATATGAAAGTTCATTTACTTTACCCGGATTTTTTTAAATGATAAAACTTAAAGTAATAATACAATATATTTAGTTATAAAAATAATAATATATATTATAAATGATTAAATTTGTATTGTACATATAATGATGATATTTGTAAAAAATATAATTCGTATTAAACATAAAATAAAATAAATATGTAAAAATGTTTTGAAAAATATGTAAATTTTAAATAAATAAGAATAAAATTTTGAAAAATAAATTAGATCAAGATTATGAATTCTAGCCAATTAAAATATTAACAATGTGATTGATTTTAATCATTAATATAATGGGTCTAACTTTTTTTATTTAAAAAAAATACATGATCAAACTTTCTTATGATTGATAAATTGTTTCGAATTTACTTATATAAAATTATAAATTATGAGAATTTATAATAATATATATAACTCCTTAAACTATTTCATATAATAGTGTGACACTTCATCATTTTCAATAAGAAAAACTCCGTAAATACTTGACACCTAATAATTACCATATAGTCTTACTCCATAAAAAAATGACACATCATTCAAATTCATAAGAATTCGACACATCAGCTTTTTAAGACTCGCTATTAGTAATTTAAGTAGTTAACTCAATTTCTTTGTTTTTGTAATGATATACTACCTCTTACTCTTTCCTTTAGTTTTGACATAGTGATAAAGGCATATAGTATAAACTGTGTAGTAAATAGTTTAGATAGATACGTAGAAAATATAGTTTAAGAGATGAATTTTGGTTGTTTTCACACAACCAAGTTTATTCTTCTACGGGGTAATCAGTTCAATCAAATTTAAAAAAACCTCTCTCTACAATGTAAAACCTCTCTAGAAAGTCACGTGAGTACTGTTCACGATTACCCAGAAAAATCTATCAAATCTTTGGTTTAACTGCGTTTTAATCTCTCCGGCGAAGCACTTAGCGTGCGACGTTACCCCTCCCGGTCATCATAACCCTAGGGTAATGATTACCCAGGCTATTTCTTGAGCCACTCTTTCGTGGATTGGCCAATACAACCGCCCTTATGGCTATAATTACCCTCGATATTGTGAGTTCATCCTCACTCCTTCAAGATTCATTCTTGGTCTTCTTGGCTCTCTTCTTACTAGCTCTCTTCTCTCCTCTCTCCCGGAAAAAAATGGCGGAACAAATCAACTCTATGTTGGGACAAGTTACTTTGGAAGAAAAAGATGATCGGCGCACCCCCATTGCCGATAAGGATTTGGCCCCGAAAAAACACCTACTGCTAGGTCGTTTTACATCCCCAAGGCGATTCTCAGCACCAGACCTTTGTGCAACAATGAAAAGGGTCTGGAAGACAGGGAAGCCGGTCTCAGCTTTCCAAGTGGGTGAAGGACTCTTTGCCTTCGAGTTCGATGATGAAGTGGAACGAAACAAAGCCTACCACAATCAACCTTGGTTACTTAACAATGCATGGCTAGTGCTGGCCATCCTGACAGGAGAGGAAACACATGAGGAGCTTCAGGTGCAGCATGTGCCAGTGTGGGTGCAAATCCATGGATTGCAACTACAGTCTATGACGGATCCGGTTGGAAGGATGATGGGTCAGACCGTGGGTAAGGTTCTGGAGGTGGATGCACCAGAAAATGGAGTGGCTATTGGTAGGTGTCTTAGGGTTAGGGTTTTACTGAACCTTAATCTTCCATTGATCTACACAACAACAATGACGGTGCGAGGTAATGTGCTAGTCATCATGTTTCGTTATGAAAAACTGTGTGATTTTTGTTGTAAGTGTGGACTGCTAAGTCATGTGGAGAAGGAATGCCCTCTGAAGTTTGGATCGGCAATGCATGTGCCGGCAAACAAATTTCCGGCGTGGCTGAAGGCGGATAGACAGAATCCTGTACCTAAAGAGGAGAGGCCGATTCTTCCAGCCATGCAAATGGGGGAAGTTAGTCAGAATTTGCCTATAATTGGTATGACGGAAGCAGGACCATCAAATATAGACAAAGGAAAGGCGGTGGTAACAACATTTGAGGTGGGCCCACCCATTACTTCTGGTGGAAAGCTGGTGGTGGGGACCAGGACAGAGACAGATCTGCAAAGTCAAGTTTTGGGTATCTGGAAGGAAGTGCACGGTAGCCCAAATGCATTGAATCCGGTGTTTAATGACATTCCCTCTTTTGGTGAAGATCTGCTTTTCTTGGGAAACGATGAAACTTTACTCCCACAATACAAGTTGCAGGCACCTCTGATTATTCCTGAGTTAGGACAATCTTCAATGATGGGAGATCTCCATAAAGTGACAGAAGGCATCTTGGGTAAGACACCAGTGGTGAATCGGGAAGAGGCGGCGCACAACCGGGATGTGAGAAAGATGAAAAGATTCTTGGCACAATCCACGCATTTGGCTAATAAGCTTCAACAACGGAACCTTATCCAGAAATCCCAGCAGCAGTTTGTGCAAAACAAGAAAATGGGGCGTATGCAACCAACAAAAGCAGACAAGGCCGTGGTGATTGAGGTGGAAGACACAGGTTCTGGGCAGGAATCGGAGACTGGTCCGAAGAAGGCAAAGAGTGACGAGGCTAACACAGGGCAGAACAACGAGGCGGAGGCTGGGACAGACCAGCCCCGCCATGAAATATGAGAACTGTGTCATGGAATGCACGTGGTTTGGGGAGTAAGCGTGCATTTCATTCATTAAGGCACCTAGTGGCCGATCTCAAACCCCAGATACTGTTTATTTCTGAATCAAAGTTGTTAACTAGAATTGCTAGGAATCATATGTCTAGTTTAGGGTTCTCCTTTTGCTTTGGAGTGGATGCTAGAGGTTCTAGTGGTGGACTCATTTTGTACACAACTAATGAAGTGCAAGTTTCTTTGTGTTCTTATTCTTCTTCTCACATTGATGCTATTTTTACTTCTGATAATACCACTTGGAGGTTCACAGGGTTCTATGGAGAACCTGTTACTCACTTAAGACATATCTCGTGGAAACTTTTAAGATCCATTCGTATGAGTCATGGCAAAGATGATATTTTACCTTGGATCCTTGGGGGGGATTTCAATGAGGTTTTGTCGCAAGATGAAGTCAGAAGGGGTGGGTCAAATAAGGAGAGACCTTATGCACAAATTCAAGGCTTTCAACAATTGGTTAATGATCTAGAAATTGAAGAATTCCGAAGTAAGGGCCCGAAATTTACCTGGTGGAACAGAAGGGTGCACTCGGGTTTTCTGGAGGAGAAGTTGGATCGTTTCTTTGGGTCGAGACATTGTTTTGACCAACAACCCATGGCCTTGGCCACTAACGAAGGCTTCTATGGCTCTGATCATAGAGCTATTCTCTTGGATTTCCAAAATTCAGGGGAACATAGTCTGAGTGGTAGGACAAAGCCGATTTATTTTGAAAGATCTTGGATGCTGGAGAGAGATTTTGAGGCTCAGATGGAGAAGGTATGGCAGAAAGGAAGGGGGCATCCATCTTTTATGCATAGACTACGGTCGTGCGGCTCCAACTTGAGAGATTGGGCGAATAACAAAAAGGGAACCTACAAAAATAGGATCAAGGTTCTTGAAGGGAGGATGAATTACATCTTGGAGGGGAATGTTGGGGGCAGGGGGAAGGATGATTTAAAACATATTTCTGGGGAAATTCAGAGGCTTACAACTCAGGAGGAAATTAAATGGCATCAAAGAGCACGGGTAAATTGGATGGAATCGGGCGACAGAAACACGACGTATTTTCATGGGAGGGCGTCGGACAGAAGAAGGACAAATACCATCAAGGGGTTATTTGATAAGGAATGAGGGTGGCATACGAAGGGGGACGAACTAGAGGCAATTGTGAAAGATTACTTTCAAAGTCTTTTCCTGTCACAACAACCGTCGGACGAATTGATTCATCAAGTTGTATCAAAGAATTCTAGGTCACTTTCGGTGGGTAGGAAGGAGTTGCTGGACCTTCCGTTCACCAGTAAGGAGGTGACGATGGCACTAAAACAATTGAAAGCAGGTAAAGCACCAGGACCTGACGGCATGCCACCAGCTTTCTACCAACAAAATTGGAGCTTAATTGGGGATGAAACAATAGTGGAAGTGCTTAGGATTCTGAACAACGACCAAGATATTGATGAGTGGAACGAGACCATGATCACCCTAATCCCAAAGATTAAGAATCCAGAAAGGGTGTCAGACTTTACGCCCATCAGTCTTACCAATGTCTGCTATAGGCTGGTGGCCAAAACAATGACAAACAGATTGAAATCGGTTATGGATGAGATCGTAGGTGACACACAAAGTGCCTTTATATCGGATAGGCTTATATCAGACAATATTCTGATTAGCTATGAATGTCTACATTGGATGAGGCAAAGTAAGAGCAAGACGGGGTATGGAGCACTGAAGCTGGACATGAGCAAGGCATACGATCGTATTGAATGGAGATATCTCGAACAAATGCTTACCAAAGTGGGGTTCAGTCAGAAATGGTTAGCTCTTATCATGAAGTGTGTACAAACCGTTAAATACTCAGTGAAACTTAATGGAACCATGGGAGAGAGCTTCATGCCAACAAGGGGGCTACGACAGGGGGATCCACTATCCCCTTTTCTGTTCGTCATTTGTGCACAAGGACTCTCGGACACCATTAACTCTAGAGTGGAAGATGGCTCACTATCAGGGATACAAATGTCAAGGGGGGCACCTGTTATTTCACATTTGCTTTTTGCAGATGATTGCCTTATTTTTCTAAAAGCGACAATGGGGAATGGACATGCACTGAAACAAGCTCTGACTACTTACGAGGAGGCTTCGGGCCAACTTATAAATTACCAAAAGTCAGCCATTGTGTACAGCCCTCATACTAGCAGACAGAACCAAGTGGATATCAAAAACATTTTGGGAGTTCGACAGGAGCAGGGTCATAAGGTGTATCTGGGACTCCCAACTTTCTCGGTCAAGGCGAAAAAGGTACAATTTGGATACCTCATTGATCGAATTCAGAAGTGGCTACGAGGTTGGAAGTTGAAAGACTTCTCAATGGGGGGAAATGAGGTGTTAATAAAAGCAGTACTACAAGCAATCCCTACATACACAATGATGTGTTTTAAGCTGCCTATATCCATTTGCGATGACATTGAGAAACTCATGAATAGGTTCTGGTGGGGTAGTAATGATAACACGAGGAAAATACATTGGAGCTCCTGGGAGAGAATGTGTGAGCCTAAGGACAAAGGGGGCATGGGATTCAGGAGATTGAATTCCTTTAATAAAGCGCTGCTGGCAAAACAGGTATGGAGGATGAATACACGGCCAGACTCACTGCTGGCTAGAGTATTTAAAGCACGCTACTACAGATTTGATGATATTATGGAAGCGGAGATTGGCACAAACCCTTCGTTTGTGTGGCGCTCATTAATGTGGAGCAGGGGGTGATTAAAAAGGGTGCTAGAAAAAGAATTGGTGATGGGGAGGGCACTCATATATATAAGGATGCATGGGTACGAAACTTAGAGGATGGGAGGATCAAGTCACATATTGCGTCAGGGTCTATGGTCAGCCGATTTATCAAAACCTCAGGGGAATGGGATGAGGAGCTGCTTCGAAGGGCTTTTTTGCATCATGAGGCTCAGGCGATTATGAATACACCAATTGGTGGAGAGGGTATCATGGATGCAATATTTTGGGAACCAGAAAAGAAAGGTCAATACACGGTAAAAATGGGGTATGTCATCGCACAGAAAGAAATGGTGAGTGATCCGGGGAGAGGGGATTCATCAACTAATCTAGAAAGGAAAAAATTTTGGAAGAAAATTTGGAATCTTAATATCCCACCTAAAGTGAAAATCTTCTGTTGGAGAGTTGCAAAAGACTTCCTCCCTATGCCAGCAAATTTAGCAAGAAGATCAATGGAGGTAGAAATGCGTTGTGGCCTCTGTTCGGGATACGATGCTACGACGATGCATATTTTGGGGGGATGCAGTTTTATCAAAGAGGTATGGAAGAAATGGGATGTATGGGATTCTTTCAAAAAGGCTAGAGGCATGGATTTAATGACATTTCTGGGTTGGATGTGGATTACACTATCTGAAGGAGATTGTGAAAAAAGGATTATGTTAATGTGGGGTATTTGGATGGAATATTGTAAAGCTATGCACGATGAAAAAAGTAGCTTACACAATTTGGGGGAGAGGCTTCGTTGGGTGCTGGAATATCTGCATCAATTTCACCAAGTTAGGAAAAGCCCACGAAACAATTGTAATGGGCATGGCAATACAAGAAGGGAAGGGATCACAATCGAAGTGGACGCGGCCTTTGCTCCGGAAGACAACAGGTTCGGAGTGGGCTTTTGCTTTCGAGATGCTGGTGGCCGAATTACCATGACAGGGGCGAAGAGAATCAGAAACCCGGGATCGGCGTTGGGGGGGAACTTGCTGCTATACTGAACGACATACAGGTGGCGATCGACGAAGAAATCAATGAAATGACAATAACATCAGATTGCGAGCAAGCATTGGAATTATTGGAGGCGCCTGTGGAGATATTAAGCCCGGAGGGAGTATGGGTCAACAAGATTAAGGCGTTGAGAACGAGAGTCGGTGTGTGCGACTTGCGCTATCAACCAAGAACCGAAAATTGGAAAGCTCACGAATTGGCCCGGAATGTTACTTTTTCTCCTTTCTCTCACGATTGAGTCTGGATGAAGTGTTTTTGGTAGAAACTGTTTGTATGGAGGTAAAAAGGCAAAATTAGAATGTAGAAAACCCGATGTAATAGTATCTCGTTTCTGCCCTAAAAAAAAAAAAAAAAGTTTATTCTTCTACAACTTCATATCCCTAATTTTTCCATGTAATTGTATTCCTATTATCAATTTTTTTTAAGCTCAATATTTGAACGTGTGCACTTGGAACGGTTTTTGTATTGATTCTTGATGATAAGAAGATCAAGGTTGAACATATGGTATTGTAGAAATATTAAACCTCATTTTTTGTGAAAATATCCATAGATATATTGATATGATATATAAATTTTAAGTCGTCTGAAAATTTAATAAAATAATTTGAATACATTTACACCCGTAATAAATTTATATAAAATATAATATACAATGTTATTTCATTTGAAAAAAATTGATATTTTTTTATTTTTTTTCATATTCCCTTGACATTTTACTCCTATTAGGCTCTTATTGCATACCAATATTTATAGATATTTTTTATTTTTTTACAAATATCATGGAAATATCGATTATTTTCAATATTATTATCGATGACCACAAAAATTTGATATATCGAGGATATTTATGGATATTTTTGTACATGGATAAGATATATGTTTCGTCCTCCTTGCCTCGAGCCATGGCTCGTACGCTTTTTTTTTTTTTAAATCCACATTCAGTTTGATTGTCGCTTCCCTTCTTCTCATTTTTTTTCTTTTTTTTTTTTTTTTTTTTAAAATTAGATTACAAGAGGTCTAGTCTATGCCATGTAAAAAAATTCCAATGATTCCAGCTAGACATGCGCAACCGCGAAAAACCGGCGGTTACGATTTGCTAAAATTAGTAACCAAAACCGAACCGGCAAACCGCCGATTATGGTTTTCGAACCGGCGGTTCAACGGTTTTTATTTTTTTCTTTTTTTATATAAAATGTAAAAAATCTGCTAGCCACTTAGCCATTACAGAAACTCTCAAGTGAAGAATGAGGAGGGAGAAGAAATGGAGCCACAGTGACAGTGGTACAACTTCAATTTCACACTTTAAAATTTAGATTATTTTTTTTTGTTTTTTCGTATGCGCTCTTTGCTGAATGATAACAAAAAAAAAAAATGAAGCTTTTGCCTTTTGGAGTTGTGGCGATTTCTTTGCTGAAAAGGATAACAAGAAAATGAAGCTTTTGCCTTTTGTTGTTGTGTTGAGATGAAGGCAAAATGGAAGAAGAAAGAAAGGGATGAATGGAAAAGTGAAAGTCTTGGTGTGTCACAACTCACAACGTCACATTGGAAAGATAAAAAGGAATTGAAGAAAATAAAATATTGGGAAATGAAAAGTCTTGGTGGGTCACATGTTGGGGAATAGTGGGGAATAGCCGAGGGGTCACATCACTGTTGCTGTAGACTGCATTTTTGCAGTCAACATTGAAGAAAGGAGAAAAATTATATAAAAAAAAAGTGTAAAAACCGACGGTTTGGCCGGTTAACCGGTCGAACCGCCGGTTTAACCGAAGCCGGCGGTTTTCATTTTGCCTAATCGAAACCGAACCGTGAAAATCCGATTACGGTTCGGTTAAACCGGCAAACCGCCGGTTCGGCCGGTTTATAAACCGTTCATGTCCAATTCTAACATAGTCGTAGGTTCTTGTATCAACAAACCGTGTACTACTCCACATCAATCGTGAGGTGTGGAAGAGTCTGCTGCCATTTGCGCCAAGTTATGTGTTGTCTGATTTGTGGATCGAGGGTTGTGTGAGAATTTGCACACTACAAATTTCTTACTGAGGTCGAGAATATCTTTAATACACCTGCCCTCTAGTCCTCTTATTATCTCTCCTTTCTTTATAATATGAATTGCTTGTTGTGCATCCGATTTAACCCAGATCGTCGAAAGGCTCAAGTTTTTTGCTTCATTCATACCCATTTATATTGCTTTCAATTCATCTCCAAGTGCATTTCTCTGTGGTGGTAATCGATAAGCAAAACTTTTAATTGAGTTACCTTCTAAGTCAAGAATAACTCCACCTGCTCCATACCGTCTTTTTTCCATATTAAAGGACCTATCCACCTCAACAACGTTGAAAGGAGTCTGATTTTCATCTGAGGTATAATCTGCCTTGTAAATGTCTTTTGTTGTGTTATAGAATTTTGGCATCAATGATTGGTAGCTAGAAAGATAATTAATAACTTGTGCAACTATCATTATCTCTTCCAAAATAATATCATTTATTTCGTGAAAGATATAGTTTAAGAAGTCTAAGGAATTGAGTTGTGAGCCCTTCTTAAATAATCCTGTCACCCCACTCTGTCTCCATATTGCTTTGGTTACATTACACAGGAAAAGGACATGAACGGTCGAAGCAAAGAAACACCCACAAAAATGACATCTTGTTGAAGGTGTGATGTGGCGCTTCTAAAGGTTTCCTTCAGTTGGTAGGAAGTCAAGGCTAATCTTCCATGCAAAAATTCATACTTTTGGGGGAACCTGTAATTTCCATATTCGCTTCCACCATTTGTTGCTAGACTCCTGATTTGATGTGGAGACGGCCACACTATTTTGCACCTCAGATTTCATGATTTCTTTGTACCCTGACTTGACTGAGTACCTTCCAGAAGTATCTGCTGCCCAGTATCTACTGTCTTCCTGATCTTCCTCGCCAATCGATGTTCTTAAAACTCCTTCGGCCTCAAAACAAAAGAAGGCCTGCTGTACCATATCCTCATTCCATTCTCTCTGATCCGTCATAAGCGTTGAAATGTTGTTTGTTGCAGTTATGTAGCCCATGTACCCATGCATGTTTGAATATTCTTAAGGTCTTTCCATCCCCAATGCACCATCTCAACCCTTGCTCCAAAGGTTCTCGACTCCAGCATAATGATCTCCAAACGAATGATGAATTTCTTCCTACCTCAGCTTCCATGATATATGAGTGTTTAAAATACCTGGCTTTGAAAACCCGACGAACAAGCGAATTAGGATTTTCAATCATACGCCACACTTGTTTAGCTAGAAGAACTTTGTTGAATTGGACCATCTTTCTGAACCCTATGCCTCCTTCATCTTTTGGTTTGCATAACTTCCCCCACTCCCACCAGTGTATTTTATTTCCATTCTCTCCTTTTCCCCACTAGAAGTTGGCACAAATATTTTCCATCGCTTCGCAGATTTGTACTGGAATCCTGAAATATGACACGACGCATGTTGGTATATTGCTTGCAAAATGGATTTGATTAACACCTCACGTCCCCCTTCTGAGAAGTCTCTATTCTTCCAATTATCCACTTTTTTCCTCATTCTGTTAATGAGATGTCATGTCCTTGCCGCATTCGTATGTTCAAAATGGATTAGAATCCTCTTTGCTCGCAAGGTGAAAGTGGGAAGATCTAAATAGATGTCATGTCCTTTCCGCATTCGTATGTTCAAAATGTTTTTAGCCTCAAAATTTCTCCCTTGCTCTATTTGTGGACTAAAGGTAATCGCTGATTTGTCATAGTTGATGAGTTGTCCCGATGCAACCTCATAATTCTTGAGAGTGTTGACAATATTGTCACAGTTATTTTTCGAGACTTTGAAGAAAATCAGGTTGTCATCAACAAAGAATAAGTGAGTGATTATTGGCGCTCCTTTGGCAATTCTATGATAGTCCCTGGGCACAAAGGACAAATAGAAAGGGTGACAACGGGTCTCCTTATCTAATTCCTCTGGATGGGATAACCTTACCAGCCGTTGTTCCATTATTGAGAAAAGCATATCTTACTGACGTCACACATCTCATTATAAGGTTTATCATGGTCTGGCCAAAACCTAGTTTCTCCATTTGAATTTTCAGAAAACCCCACTCAATTTTGTCATAAGCCTTACTCATGTCAAGCTTCAGTGCAGCATATCCAGTTTTACTTTTGGAGTTTCTCAGCCAATGCATACATTCATAGCTAATAAGATTGTTATCAGAGATTTGTCTTCCTTTCACAAAAGCACTCCGGTTCTCGTCCACAATATCCGGAAAGATTAACATAATTCTGTTCACAATGACTTTTGCCAAAATCCTATAGCTGACGTTGCTTAGACTGATTGGTCTGAAGTCTGTGACAGATTTAAGTGATTTAATTTTTGGAATCAATGTCACCCACGTTTTATTCCATCTGGTGAGATCTTTCCCTTCATTCAAAACCTCCAAGATTTCTTTAGTAACTCTCTTTCCAACTATTTCCCACATTTCCTGGAAAAATTTACCACTGAAACCATCTGGGCCCGGTTCTTTTGATGGATGAGTTTCGAAAACTGCTTTATTTACCTCTTCTTTTGTGTA
Organism: Galeopsis tetrahit; assembly: GCA_963675135.1. Classification (NCBI taxonomy): domain Eukaryota; kingdom Viridiplantae; phylum Streptophyta; class Magnoliopsida; order Lamiales; family Lamiaceae; genus Galeopsis; species Galeopsis tetrahit. The sequence continues at coordinate 17,153,384 of OY776127.1, read as the reverse complement.
TTTTGTATCCAACAGGTGTTTCATCTCCTCGGTAACCATCAAAGAGGTTGTATTTGTGACTTGGTGTATTTGTGCTTTTGTAGGCTTATTCGAGGTGAAAAGGTGTCCGTAAAAGTTGGTGATTATGCTTTTAATGTCCTCTTTCGAGGTTCTCCACACACCGTCACCGTCAAACAAGCCACTAACCGTGTTTTGTTTCCTCCTTTCCGTTGCTCTCTTATGAAAATATGTGGTGATTCTATCTCCACATGTCATCCAGTTTGTTCTTGCACGTTGTTGTCACGTTAATTCCTGTTGTGAGTATAACTTTTCTAGTTCCTCCTCAATAAGCCGAGTTTTTGTCATTGGGGAGTCCATTGATGATAAACTGTTCTCCTTGTTTACTAACTGTTTTGTGAGTTTTTTTATTTTTTTGTCAATGTTGCCCACATTCAATTGCGCCCAATGACGTAGATGCACTCCACACTGCTGTAGACGGTCTGGTAAGTTTTTCTCATTCGATGTTGCTTCCCATCCTTGTCTTACTTGTTCTTGCAAATTATCTTCCAAAAACCACGCATTCTCAAATCTGAAGTGGTCCTCATTATTTGTATTACAGCTTGTTTATTCTGAGTTTATGTGTAGGCATATTGCACGGTGGTCAGATCCAAAAAAGTGCAAGTTTTCCACAGTATAAGTTCTTATCATCTCCATCCATTCTTGATTTGCCACAAATCTATCAAGTTTTTCTCTAAGTAGTGCATTGTCTTTTCTTTTGTTAGTCCAGGTGTACCAAGGACCTATGGATCCTAAATCATGCAATTACAATTCTTGTAAAATGTTTTTGAATTGATTAATTTGAGCAGAAGGTATCAATCGATTATTGCCTCCTCTTTTCTCATTGAATGAGAGCAGATCATTAAAATTCCCTCCCACCAACCAAGCTTCCGTAGTCCCAGAATGTGATTGTCTAATCTTACGAAGAAGATCCCATGAAAATTGTCTCAATCTTGTGTCCAGGTTACAGTAGAATCACGTGAACCTCCAAGATCGATCATTTTTCGAGATAAGAACATCAATATGACCCGGAGAATAAGAACACAACGAAATATCCATCTTCTCATTAGCAAAGACAAACACTCCACCACTGTTACCACAAGCATTGACTACATAGCAGAAAGTAAAGCTGAAAAGAGTCTTCCACTGATAGGCAGTTCTTGAAGATATCCTAGACTCTATTACAAACAAAAGTGAGGGTGTTATAGAGGTAATTAACCTCCTGATTTTTTGAAATGCGTTTGGGCCCCTCAACCCTCTCGCATTCCAAGCCACGAGTCTCATATTCTATTGAGGTAATTAACTTCCTAATTTTCCGGGAGGATGAGCCGAGTAGACGCACTAAGGCGTAAAGGGGTCGCACAAAGGCGTGATAGAAAGAGGCCGAGGAGTAAGGTGCCACTATTCTACGGGTTTCTTTTTGGGTCAAAACAGGGAAATGACACAATGGGATTCCGTAGAGGTGAACATACGTGATGAGCGTTGTCTGGCTTACAGGTGGCGAGCCCAAATGCGCGGCGGCGCCGAGAACCAGTCACTGTTCCGTGGCTCCGTCGTCGTTGCGTCACGTCTCTTGGCTGAATACTAGTACTACAAGAATCGTCGTCGGAAGAAACCCACCAACAAACACAATCCCTACTGCAAATATGCACCCCCAACCACCTCTTATACAAAAAACCAAACTACCACCCAATCCCACTACCCAACCCAACAATAAACAATCCCACTCATTGAATGACACTCTGGGACCCAAAAACCACCAAACACAAATTCTCCATACTGCAAACAAAGGACCCAACTTAAATAACCCACCACTGACCACTCCCACACCCACTCACCCAAACATCAACTCAAACAATCAACCCTCCTCAAACTCCCCATATCCTACGATACAAACACACACACCCCACCACCCCCGACCCCACAAACAACCTTATTCCTATCGCAGAACTCCGCAAACTCTGCAACCATGAAAGTCTGAACAAATCCAAAAGCCCCTCCTGCACAAGCAATACCCACAAAATACAAAATCTACAAAGCAAATTCGGAGGGTGAAACTGAACCTCCAATAGAGGGAGAACTGGCAACCTATCGAACTCAAAAAAAAAAAAAAAGGAAAGAGAACCTAGAAACTGAAACAAATGGAATGTCGAAGAAACATATGAGCGAGCATGTTCGGGAACACACCAATTAATCAATGACGGAGACTACGGAGCAGTCCCGCCGAACACAATGAATGCTATCAACTGGAATTGTCGTGGACTTTGGAACCAAACGACAATTCGAGCGCTCAAGAAGGTCCTACATGAGCAAGACCCGGGTATCGTCTTCCTCATGGAAACTAAACTCACTTATACCCAAATGCAAAGACTCAACACTAGCTCCCTTCACTTTAGGGGGTGCTTCCCAGTGTCCTGCACCGGTACGGGTAACTAGAGAAGAGGCGGGTTGTGCATCCTCTAGAGAGAACATCACATCATATCTTTATCCAACTATTCCTAGAACCACATCTCCATGATAGTTACGGATAACGATGGAAACCCACCATGGCATGTTACGGGTCTGTATGGGTGGCCCGACCGTTGTAAAAAGGGATAAAACTTTTCAGCTTCTCAAACGCATTGCAACCCCGCCGGAAACCCCATGAATTTATTTCAGAGACTTGAATGAGATTTTTTGGAGCTGGGAAAAATAAGGAGGGAACTCGCAATGAACTACCCACATGGAGACATTTCGAGCAACTGCCACTGCCCTTGACCTTCAGGATATAGGCTTCTCGGGCCACAAGTTCACATGGACCGCACTTTGGCAAACTCACAATGGCGGACGTTTTTCCCTGCTACAAGAGTCCACCATCTCCCTTAGGTAAACTCTGATCATGCCCCACTACTTATTTGGATCGGGAAACACAACTTCAGTCTTGGAAGAAGATACCGCAAAAAAAAAACTTTTTTGTTTTGAAAAGATGTGGTACGAGAAGGAGGAGTGTTCAAGGGTGATTGAGAGTGGCTAGAATTCAAACAATCCATCCTTATCTTTACAGGAAAGGATTAAGGGGTGTAGTTCTCAACTTCAGAGATGGAATAAAGAGTCTTTTGGCAACATTGACAAGAGAATTACTGAAATTAAAAAGCGCATGGAGATACTGCAAAATTCGACCCAGATAGAGGATACCATCAATGAGATTAATCTGAAGTAGAAGGAACTTGATGACTTACTGAAATGTGAAGAGATGTGGTGGTACCAACGTTCTCGAGCTATTTGGTTCAAGTAGGAACAGTGATGAGAAGAAGTCTCACAGAGAAGAAGTCGGAACACTATAAACCGGATTAAAGATGAAAATGACACGTGGGTGGAGGGAGAGGGTGAAGTAGGAACAGTGATGAGAAAATATTTCATGGAGTTGTTCTCTTCCGGGGCTACGAGTAATATGCATAGGGTGATCGAGGCCAATGAAACAAAATCCACATGGTCCATGAATGAGTTCCCCGTTCAACCGTACACTGCACTTGAAATCAAGAAGGCTCTGAAACAGATGCTCCCGGCAAAGGCCCCTGGGCCCGACGGTATGCCCCCTCTATTTTTTCAAAAGTTTTGTCCTACTGTTAATTCTTCCTTTGTTCATACTTGTCTCAATATTATTAACTTCAGAGCCGTGTCTTAACTGTGTCATACTCCATGCTCATTAATGGTTTTCCCACTTAGAGCTTTCTCCCGAGTAAGGGCCTTCGTCAAGGAGACCCCTTGTCACCTTATACGTTTCTTATTTGTGCAGAGGGATTTTCATCTTTGATCAGACCGGATGAATCTGATGGGAGTATCTCGGGTATTAAGATCGCTCAACAGGCACCCTCGGTTTCTCATTTACTCTTCGCTGATGACAACATTCTGTTCTTTCGGGCAAATCAATCAGAAGTTGACCGAATAAAGAAAGTCATTGCTACATACGAAGGTGCATCGGGTCAAAGGATAAACCAGGAGAAATTTGTGCTCTCGACTAGTGCAAATGTGTAGGGGGAGGCCATCAACAACCTTGGTTACCAGTTAGGGGCTGCGACGGGAGGTCAACACTCTAAGTATATTGGGCTCCCCACAGTGATAGGTCGGGGCAAGAAAGAGGGTTTTCAATCTATTGTGGATCGAGTGATTAACAGGCTTAAGGGATGGAAGGAAAAGACTTTGACAAAAGCTAGGAGAGAGATTTTGATAAAGACTATAGTGCAGACAATCCCTAATTATGCTATGAGTTGTTTTCTCTTCCCCCGAACCCTTTGTGATGAGATCGAGAGATGCGTGGCTATATTCTATTGGGGTGCATCACCCACTGAAAGAAAGATTAATTGGCTCAGTTGGGAAAAAAATCTCCCGATCAAAGAATTCAAGTGGCCTTGGGTTTCGGGCGATTTTTTTTTTCAACTTGGCCATGGTTGCCAAAAAATATTGGAGACTCTTGAATAATGAAGATTCCTTGGCGGCTCAAATCCTGAAGGCCAGATATTGTGGTAACATTGAATCGGCAACCGTTGGCTACCAACCAAGCTATTTATGGAGAAGCATTCTACAAGCTCGGGCATTAATTCAAGAGGGAACAACATGGACGGTAAGAGATGGGAAGTCTATCCGGTGTTTTGATGATTGTTGGACAAAATTTGGAAGGATTGAGTGCCCGACGGATCACACTGCGGACTCAAATTTTTTAATGGTTGCCGATCTTATTGATAAGAGAGCTTCTCTTGGAAAGCTGAGGTAATATCAAGCACTTTTGAAACACACGTGGCAGACCACATAATACAGATTCCGCTGAGCTTCAGAAGACCCCCTGATAAAAGATTGTGGAAGCATAGCAAAAATGGGTATTTCTCCGTTCGATCGGCATATCTCCTGGCCGTTGATAAATTCTCTCAGCTGGGCCATGATATTGCATCTCCCAGTGTCCTGGTTCGAGAATGGAGAGACCTTTGGAGATGCAAGGTCCCCCAACAATCCGACACTTTTTGTGGAGAGCCTGCACTAACTCAATCCCAACTCGCGAAGCCCTTAAACGCCGCGGCCTCGATGTTGATCCCATATGCCCTAGATGTGGTTTGGCGAATGAATCGACTACCCATGTTCTCATCACCTACCCAGCGACTGTCCATATATGGGGGAGAAGCCCTATAAACTTATCCTTTTGTTATCAGGCACCCCTTATCTTTCGTGAGATTTTTTGGGAAATGATGAATGCCCTCCCGAACTTTGGTACTTCTGCTTTTGCTATCATCTCATGGAACATTTGGAAGGCTCGTAATGCCTTCATTTTTGAAAATTGTACCCACGACTCATTTAGCATCATCTCAAGAGCCATCTTCTTATCATCCCAGATGGACACGCCCGACGCTGCTACTGATAGGACTTGTTCGGGGCTGGACGCCTCAAACCGATGGTTTCCCCCACTTGTCGGATCCTTTAAGGTTAACTCGGATGCCGCAGTCTTTTCTGAGGGTCGGCTGGCTTGGGTTTTGTCATCCACGACTGTCATGGAAGGGTCTTGTGGATGGGGTCCAAACGTCTTGCAGCGTCCGGGAATAACACTTTTCAGGAAGCCCTTGCCCTGCATTTTGCGATGTGTTACTCGCTGGATAGAGGGCTCAGAAATTTAGTCCTCGAGTCAGACTCCCTCTGTCTGATTAATGCGCTGAATGGGATCCGGGAAACTGACGTGTACACAATGGGAATTGTGGACGACATTCGGGAACTCACTCACCTGGCTGAAGGCTCTGTTTCTTGTTTTGCTCGGAGAAATGCAAACGGAGTGGCTCATTGTCTGGCACATTTTGTCACTTATGTGGGATCTAAAAGTTTTTGGTGTAATGAGGTGCCAAATCAATGTATTAAGTTTGTAGACGAAGATGTAAGGCTCATACCTACTAACAATTGAATTTATAAAATCTGGTTACTGTTGCTGTAAAAAAAAAAAAGGGACTATGTGTGAATCGCACTTACTCGATGTGTCGAATCACACCTACCAAAAGTGAAATCGCCCACACTAAATCTTTCTTTTATTTATCTTCTAATTGGGTTTAGTTTTCACTAAATTTTAGAATTAAAAGAAAATTTAGATATTTTTGAGACAATTTTTTTAAAAAAAATTTATAGTTGAAACATTAATATTTCTCATTGAATAATGTATCAATTCTGGCTATGAAGGTGAATATTTGTCAACTTAATTAATTGATTAATTTTATATTGTGTAATTATTAAAATCACAATTATTTTTTATCGTGTAACTATTAATACTACTCCTTCCATATACACGATGGACTGATGGACCAAAAACTATGTTATATATATATATTATATATAATATATATATATATATATTATATATAATATATATATATAATTCGTTTTAATTTCGTGAATCTTAATTAATTTGAAGAAGAATATTAATTTGTTTAATTTCAACTCTTTTATGATCATGATTTTTTCTATCAATAATTAACTGGTACGGTGGGTTTATGAGTTTGATCAGTACCGGAGCTCGACGGCGCATCGCCGGTAAGCTCTCCCCCTCCTTCTTCCTCGGTCGCCTCCCCCTGCGGTGATCGACGTCGATCGTCTCGGCCCTAAATGGTCATCCCTCCCCCGCGGCAGGGTGCCGCCCTTTAGTGCCACGGCTCCCCGCCCTCCTCGGCCGCCCCACGCCGCCCCTGGCTGCCCTCCCCCTCCCCTGGCAGCCCTCCGCAGCCGCCCTTGCGGGAGCAGGAGGCTCCTCTAGTGCCGGTTGACAGCGCGCAACCCTTACACGAGCAGGCTCCAACTCCAACGCCCGCTCCGTCCTTGGCCAATTTCTCCCCTAGTGAAATTGCTCTGGCTAAGCTGCTTATACCTCGGTACCCGGGACTGGGCGCCTTTTTGAAATCTCTTGATTAGTCTGTTCCCATTGGTGTTCACCTCCCTTTCTTGGAGGAGCACTTTCCTGGGTTACATGCGTTGACGTCTCCCACCTCGTTCGTGTCTGCCTTGGTCGGACAGAGCAACTCGGCTCCGCCCTCTTCCGAGATGCCCACCTTGCCTGTTAGCCCCTCCTCCACGAGCCTAGTCGTTTTTCCTGAACACATGCGCCCATGTAAGAAGGGGGATTACTTCACGATCTCAATCGATCATGCCACGTTACAGACTAGTGTGAACGAATTCAAGGATGCCTTAATTGGTCGCTTAATCACCCCTCATGGAAAAGCCCGTATGCTAGGCCGTCGAAGAGGTTTGTTGAGTCTTGTTCCCTCCATGGGAGCCTCTCTGTTGTGCCAATCGAAAAAGAATTTGTTATTCTCAAATTTCACCTTTTGAAAGAGTGCGACCGTATTTTTAGGAGGCGAGATTGGCAACTGGGCCCAGGTTCCATTCGCCTTAAAAAATGGTCTCCCGACTTCAATCTGAACCAGGCGGCGACCTCAACGACTCAAGTTTGGGTACGCCTCCTCGGCCTCCCGGTTGAACTTTGGCAGTCCACGATTCTCTCGGCTGCGGCTTTGGCGGTTGGCAAGCTCATTAAGATGGACGGTCACACAACAGCTAAGACCATGGCTCAGTACGCTAGAATCTTAGTCGAGGTGGATATGAAATAACCTTTTTTTGGAGCGTCTGGTCCTTAAATGTGAGGATAGTTCGGTGATGGTAGAGGTATAATATGAGCAGCTTCCCGAGTTCTGCAGCCACTGTAAGGTAGTTGGACACGTGTTTGCTCGTTGCGCTATGGGACAGGCCCCGCCGCCTCCTCGCGATGACTCTCGTGGTAGGACTCGGCACAGAAGACGGTGGAGGCCTTCTCCCTCAGACCTCCAGCCCCGAGTGCCCACATAGAACCCCTCCTCGGATATTAAGCCGATCCGGTCCCAGTGAGCAACTTCTTCTCCAGTCTCAGCATGGATGAGCCCGCACGAGCTACACTATCAGCCATCCAACAGGGCTTGATAATGATTTCACCCGCGTCTCCAAGTTCAAGGGTAGTAGGGGCGATGTATTTGACCCTCCATAGTCCTTCACCCGATTTCAGATTTCTAAATTGATCAGTTTTTTCAGAATTTGTTATCGCTTTTATTGCTAGGTCATTTTTAGGGGTGTACCATTTTGCGATGGTATCCCGGCCTCTGGTTTCGGCTTGTGAACTTATGACTTTTATCTTTTCTTTCTTTTTCTAATCCAAAAACCTTTTTATTGTCAGTAACGACATGCAATAGAGGAAAAGAGGCAATTTGATTAATGCTTGGAAAAAATAACGATAAACTTAGGTTTGAGATCATGCATACTAATTGACGTCAATAATATTAGTGATGTTGATTGAAAGTGTGTATGCGTGTGAAATCAGAGATGTTGTTTGTCGTGTTGGCACTGTCCAGAGAACACTATGCAGCGGAAATTAAATTGCACAAAGTGAAAATGGAAGTATTCAAAATTTGCATAGATTATAAAATAATCTATGTTGTTCACTATATAAAAATATGTGAAACGAATTACAACCTCTTAGAGGTGTACAATAACACTATAATGAGTGTATATAATTTACTAGATCCTATGAAACTATCTCCCTCATAGATCTATGCATATAACCTAGTAAATAAGACCATGATTAACACACTACTATTCGGGTTTACAATAATATGAGAATCTACAAAAAGAAACAAGTGTTTTCCTAACTAGAAGCGTATAAAGCGTTCTATAGACTAGTAATCGATTTCAGTTGTTCTTCTTGTATATCTTGTGTTGAGGCAGCTACGGTATTTATAGGCATGAGGTATGAACTTCTCTCAACTCCTATGATCATCACATCGTCAGATCAAGCGGTTATAATAACTTCTCTTCAAATCTCCTAGAATGTAGGACTTGTTATTCCATGTCCAATAACTTCTCACTCCCACGCAGTTGCATGACCTGGTGTTGCCCACGTCTTCTAACTGCCCTGGGGACATTACTAGACAACAAGTGTAAGAACGGAGTTAGTGAGAAAAAGAAAACACTTATATCAACATTAAGTGTTGGGAACATTAAATACAACACTCGACTGTTAGTGTTGGATCATTAAACAAAACACTTATATCAACATCAACAATCTCCCCCAATATGACCTTTCTACATCAGCACTACTAATGTTCGCACAACAAACATATTGATTATTAATTTAACACAATTGATACTTCAACATAAATTGAATTAGCAGTTGTATTGGATCAAATTAAAAAAAACATCTAAACCAATAAATACTTGTTTAGATTTAAATAACTTAAAAATAATTGAAATAAAGAATAATTACAAGAGAAAAAAAGCCAAGTGTTTTGAGAAATAAAAACAAACATAAGTATAGAGCTTTTACACAGAAGAAGGAACTGAAATAACATTAGGGAAAGGATTGGGCTGAAAGTAATTCAGCTGCATCTTCATAATCTGCATGTACTCCCCCATAATGTAAGATCTCCCCTGTCTTCAAGCTCTTCATTTATCAATATCTCCATACAGATCCTGAATATCCTACCTTATTACAGTGTCAGCAACAGCTCCATCAGCTCTGTCAGGAACAGTAGGTGATTCATCTACAGATGGAGGAACAATGTTAGTGGACTGCTGGTTGTGGGAACCATCAGCTACTCCCCCTGTTGAAGTGGAAAGAAGATCCATCCAAAATTTCTTTTGAATGAGAAGATCATCCACAGTACTCTGCAGATTAGTAATAGAGCCCTGCAAAATATCAATCTTCCTCAATATGTAATGGGAAGATAAATAAAATGAGGAGACAACTCCTTCTGGAGGCAGTGTGGTATTGTGGATGGGATCATTTACTGGAACACTGGGAGCTGAACTTGGGCTTGCACCATCATCATTTCTACTCAAAGGAAGGTCTACCATTGTTTCCCCTGCAACTCTGAATTGGTTTGATATGCTGAACCCAGGTATGTATTTACTGACCACTTCCTCCTCTGATATTTCAAAGGCTTTATCAAGCAGAAACTTATACAAAAGGCAGGGGTAAGGCATTATGCCTCTTCCAGACATATCAGATTTGAATGTCATCATATTTGTAAAGATAACATGTCCCATGTTGAATCTTTTCAAATGGCATATTTTGTACATAAGTACAACTTGTTCTAGTGTGAGGGTGGTGTTGTTTGTTGTAGGCAACCAGTTAAAACACACCAATTTATGCAGCACAAAATACAGACTAGTCAATTTAGAGCCTAAGATTCTCTTTCTCCACTTAGTGATTACTCCCCCAGTCAAGATGTTGATCATAACATCATGATCTATAACCACTGGATCCTCCATTATATTAGTTTTAAGCATAATATTAATCATCCTAGGAGTAATCATCAGACAGTTTCCTCTAAACCAAACTTGTCCATATCTAGTCGAATTAGGATTACCAGCATGTGCAGATACATTAGCATAGAACTCAAATATCCAATCAACAATGTATGGGCAGGAAAATTGCAGAGCATAGAGTAAGGATCTTTCTCTAAACCATTCAATCTAATTCATTTCCTCAAAGTCAGGTACCTTAATCAATCACTCACTCAGAATTTGCCTATTTCTAATGGTTATATACTGGATGCTTGTATTATCATGGTAATCCTCATCTGAATCACTATTCTTATCATCAGAAGAAAAAAGTACCTCATTTTCATCTTATTCAGTGGAGCTAGATGATGATTCAGGATCAGAAGGCTCGGGTGCTACCATCGAAGAGGTAACACTAGCGGTCTCTCAGAGCCTTTTTTATCTCCTGGTTCGTACTGGAGGAGTGGGTTCACTTTCTTCTTCAAGGTCATCAACCACTTCATCTACATCAGCTTCATTGACCTCCTCATCCTTTTGGACTGGTCCTTACTCAGGCTCTGTTTCTAGTTCTGGCTCAGAATCAGAAACTGCAATGAGCTCAGAAGCATTCCCATCAGTTCTAGGCTTCTTTCCTTTGCCAGAATAGTCCACGATTTTTCCCAGGTTCCTTTGGGACTTTCTTTTTCCACCTGGCAATTTCCTTGCTGTAGGAACTGCAACCTTCTTTTTGCCTTTTTTCTGCCTGTGCAGTCTTTCAAATTTGGCAGCAAGTACTTCTTCATCTGAAGATTCCAACTTGTCTTACATGTCTATATCCTGGTTTGGTGGAGCATCTCCTTAAAACATGGCGTTGTCCAGTGTTTCTCCCTCAGGCACAATAACAGGGTTTACTATTTTGCGACTTAGGGCTTCATAGGCGTCCTTCAATGTGTTGAATGGGGTGCCTAAATGGAAGTGTAGAGTAACTGGGTCAGGTTCGAGAGCGAGGGCTTCAGATGATGGCTCATTAGGTGGGTTAGGAGAGGATTTTGAAGCAAAAGCATCGACATTTGCATTCGCAATTTCTGTGCGAATGTCAAATGGGTTGTATGGAACTATTTCGAGAGGAGATGTTTGTGAGGGAGCTTGAGTATCTTCATATGGAACATTGATGGTCCCAATAGTGAATGAAGGAGAGTTTGGAGAGTGGGTGTTTGATGATGCCATATCTACGAGAATATTCAGAGGGTTTGGAGATTTTTTGCTTGAGTTTGAAGGTGTGGAAGCTTCTTGTGTGGTTTTAGACATATTTGTACCTGCACACACAATTCAAGGCAAGAATTAGTCACCAAGAAAGCCTTTCGAATTCTGTAGATAAATGCAAGAGAAATTCAAAAAGTGAGCCTTTAAGAGACGTGACATAACATGCAAAAATACTTAAGTGCTATAAAAAAATTCAAAGTAAAAATTAACGTGCTTAATTGAATTAACAAAGATCTTAAGGTATTTTCCAACACTTCCATGGAGACTCATTTTATAGGGAAAATTGAAAGAAGAGATGAAGAAGTTCACGATTCTAGGAATTTGGGAAGTGAAGTAGTGGGATTAACTTCCCCACTAATAGGTCGTGTTAAGTTGGGAGAATTAATTTCTGAAAAAATAAATAATTAAACACAGAATATATATAATAACCGAAAGTAAATAAAGGTAAGACTTAGTCAATTAATTGTTTCAGAGAATAATATTAATAATTATAAAAAATAATAAATTCCTAGATAATCGAGATATGAATCTGAGTTTACGAGTGTTTCGACTATTGTTGGCATTCTATACACCTCAACACAATTTTTTCATGATTTTACATCATATGTGTTGCTCTACTTTCTTTTCTTTTTATATCACACTTCACATTGATCCATCTTTTGAAAAGAGTGTATCGTAGCAGCGAACTCCGTGCCCCGTAGTTACTCAATGGATTTGTTAATATATTGATGCAATTTATATCACCTTTTGAAAAGAGATCATTGTAGTAGCTAGCGAGCTCCGTGTCCCATAGTTACTTAGTGATTTATAGAGAATCTAATATGTGATTTTTCTTTTTCAGCATTTGAGAGGTATATAGGCTCTTTTAGTATTTTTCACAAGTTACTCAGAATTCAAATAACAATCACAATGAATTACATTAATTCAATAATTACGAAAATTATAGCAAGGAAACAAATAAGAGACATATCTTAGTGTTGTCTCAAATGCTACCGTATTTGATACAACACCCTTAATCATATTTTCAAATATTACACAAACCAAGAGATTTTCGAAGGGATGAAAACTTCTTGTCATCAAGAGCTTTGGTGAAAATATCAGTCAATTGTTTTTCAGTAGATATATACTCCAAGTTAACAACTTCCTTTTCAACAAGATCTATAATGAAGTGATTTCTAATACTTATATGCTTTGTTAATGAATGTTGCGCTGGATTTTTAGAAATATTTATAGCACTTCTATTATCACAGTACACAGTCAAAACATCACTAGGTAAGCCATAATCATGAAACATTTTTTGCAATCATAACAATTGAGTACAATAACTCCCTGCTGCAATGTATTCTGATTCAGTTGTGGATTGAGACACATTTTTTGCTTTCTGCTGTGCCAAGAGATCAAGTTATTTCCCATATAGAAGCAACCACCACTTGTGTTTTTTTGTCATCACAATCACCTGCCCAATCTGCATCACTATATCCAATCAAGGTACAGTTTGTATCTTTGTTATACCAAATGCCTAGATCACATGTTCCTGCAACATACTTAATGATTCTTTTAACAACATTCATATGTGATTCTTTGGGGTTAGATTGGTATCTAGCACATAAACAATCACTAAACATAATATCAGGCCTACTGGAACTCAAATAAAGAAGGCTGCCTATCATTGATCTGTATAATGTTGGGTCAACATTCTGGCCAACATTACCTTTACTCAGTTTCTGAGTTGATCCCATAGGTGTTTTCATGTGTTTAGCATTTTCTAAACCAAACTTTTTCACAAGATCTTTAGCATACTTACTTTGTGAAATGAAAATACCATCTTTTTGTTGTTTAATTTGCAGTCCTAAAAAGTAGTTTAAATCACCAACCATGGACATTTCAAAAGTAGAGGTCATTTCATTCACAAAGAGTTTAAGCATATTATCACAAGTAGAACCAAATACTATATCATCAACATAGATTTTAGCAATCATAACAACACTTTTCTCATGTTTAATAAACAGTGTTCTATCTGCTTCTCCTCTTACAAAACCAAACTCAATCAAGAAATCAGTTAGTCTTTCATACCATGCTCTATGTGCCTTTTTCAAGGCATATGGAGTTTTTTTCGGTTTAAAGACATGATTAGGAAACTCAGGGTTTTCAAAACCTTTTGTTTGTTCAACATAAGCTTCTTCCATGAGAATTCCATTTAAGAAGGCAGCTTTAACATCCATTTGGTGCAGTTTTATATCAATGTAGCATGCAATGACAAGTATAAGTCTAATGGATTCAATTCTAGCAACAGGAGCAAATGTTTCATCAAAGTCTACACCTTCTACTTGTGTATAACCTTGAGCAACCAACCTAGCTTTGTTTCTAATAATGTTTCCCATCTCATCAGTTTTATTTTTAAAGATCCATTTAGTTCCTATGACATTTATGTGATCTGGTGTAGGAACTAATGTACAAACATCATTTCTAACAAACTGATTTAACTCTTCATGCATAGCTTCAACCCAATTCTCATCATCTAATGTTTTTTTAACAGTTTTATGTTCAATCATAGAGTGATAACATTCATGATTCACTTTACTACACATATATAGATGACATACATATAGACCTTACCACATCCTTTGAGTTCATACCCATTCTTCTTCTGGTTTGAACATCTGTAGATGTTTCACCAATGATTTGATCATGTGGGTGATACTTCTCAATCCTTATGGAAGGTGTTTTTTGAAGATTATACAGATTTTCAGGATTTGTATTATTAGATGATTCCTCTGGTGTGTCATCATTCTTTTCAACATTCTAAACCTGTTCAACTTTTTCAGTATTGATTGGAACACCAATCAAATCTGAAATGTCTTCATCTTCAATACTCTTTCCTGTAATGCTTGTATCATCATCAAAAACAACATTTACATATTCTAGTACAGTATCAGTCCTAAAGTTGTAGATTATATAGGCTTTGATATTTCTTGAGTAACCAAGAGAGAACTCTTTATCACTTTTTGAATCAAACTTGTGTAACTAATCCCTGTCATTCAAGATGTAGCAAACACAACCAAAAACATGGAAATATTTAAGTTTAGACTTTCTATTGTTCAGAATTTCATATGGAGTTCTAGTAGAATATGTTCTAATATAAACTCTATTAGCAATATGACAAACAGTGTTAAGAGCTTCAGCCCAAAACCTTTTAGATAGGTTTTTAGAACATAACATGACTCTAACCATTTCTTGAAGAGTTGTATTCTTCCTTTCTACTATGCCATTTTGTTGAAGAGTTTTAGGTGATGAAAACTCTTGTATAATACCCTTTGATTCACAAAATTCAGTAAAAGAACTATTTTCAAATTCTCTACCATGATCAGACCTGATTCTGCACACTTTAGAGTTAAAAACATTTTTGAATCTTTTGTACAGAATTTTGAAAATGGAGAAGGTTCCAGATTTATCTTTTAAAAATTCAATCCATGTGAATCTAGAATAGTCATCAACCACAACCAAAAAATATATTTTACCTCCAATACTTTTTGTTTCCATAGGACCTATAGATCCATGTTAAGCAATTCAAAGCAGTGTTTAGTTGAGCAGTGTCCCAACATTTTGTGAGACACTTTAACCTGTTTGCCTTTTTTACAAGGTCCACATACCTTTTTGTCTGAAAATCTCAGATCTGGTAAACATGTAACAACTTTTAATCTTATCAGTTTATCAAGTTGTCTGTAATTAACATGTCCCAGTTTATGATGCCACAAAGTGCTCTCATCAATTTTTGCCTTATTGCATATAAGTTTAGATTCAATGAGATAACAATTATCAGCTGATCTGTTTCCCATCATAATACATTCAGAATCTTTGTTTAGCACATAACATGATTTTTTGTCAAATTTAACATGCAAATCATCATCACATAATTGACTAATGCTTATAAGATTGACTAGTAATCCATCAACATGCAGAACATTGGATAATTTAGGAAAATCAGGAACATTTAATGTCCCTTTACCAATGATTTTTCCTTTAGATCCACCACCATAAATGACATTACCACCATTATAAGTTGTATAATCAGAAAGATAATCAAGTTGACCTGTCATGTGTTTAGAACAGCCACTGTCAAAGTACCATAATAGAGGAATACATGCTTTTAGAGACATATGAACAACATTTCAAGAAGTATTTTCTTTTGGAATCCACTTAGAATTACTATGAGTCTTGAATGTTGAGTCATTTCACGCAATACAGAAGTTTTTAAATGATTTTTCTTCTTCAAACATTGAGGACTTTTATAACCTTTTTTAAAGCAGTATTGGCAAACCACATCTTTTATATTGATCTGAGTCTTAGCAGAAACACTAGGATTGCAATTCACTTCAACTTTTACAAAAATAGTAGGTTTCTTATGTTCAGATTTTTTGGAATTTTTACCTTGATAGCCAATACCTGTTCTTCTTGAGTTGTTGGTCATAAGAGAATCTTCCAGTTTCATCTTTCCTTCAAAAAATCTTTTAAAGCTCAGTGAGGCTTCCTTCAATCTATCTTCAAGTTTAGATATTTCAATATCTTTTCTTGTTAGAATACCTTCAAGCTTTGTAATATATTCTCTTAAGTCAGAGTTTTCAAAGTTCAGAGACTTTATTATATGATTAAGTTTCTCAGTTTCAGATGATATCTTGAAAACTTTTTCATTTGTTAAAGGTTTTTCATAAGAATATTTTTTAAAATCAAGAATATACACTTCAAGTCTTTCTTTGAATTTAGAATTTTTTTTTATCTTTTTTTGTTACAAGACTTTCCAGTTTGAAAACAGTGTTAGACAAGTCTTGAATGTCAGCATCTCTTTTGGATAAACTTGATTTACTTGATGTACCTGTTTCTGTAAAAGAACTTGTGAAACAGTTAAATTCTAGAGGATTATTACTCAGTGTTTTTCCAAATGATGGCTCATTTGTTCTCACATCATAATAGTCATCCAGGTCATCATCAAAAGTATCATCATACTTAATTCTTGCAGAGAAAACTTTTTCATAATCTTTTTCAGGATCATGTTCAACATTAGACTCATCACTTAAAGTAGCACTGAAATTAAGTTTCTTTTTTAGTGTGGTGTTGGCACATTCATTAGCATAATGATCATATCCAAAACATGCATCACATTTAACATTCTTCCTATAATCTTGATCAGATCTAAACATGTTACCTCTTTCCAATTGTCTAGAAGGGTTAAAAGTATTCTTCCTAACAGGCAATTGTTGAGTGTTATTAATCTTAACCTTAGGTTGAATATTATCCTTAAAATTGTTGTTCTTGTTTCTTAAGAAGTTTTTAAACTGTTTAGTAATAAATGCCATGTACTCAGGATTGTTAAAACACTCCTCGATTATATCTTCATCAGATTCGATTTAAGTAACATGAGGAGAATTTCCAGAACCTGATGATGCAGAAGATGAGGTATCACCTTTGAAAATAAGCACTTTTTTTTCATTATCAGCCTTTTCAGAAATGTTCATTTCATAAGTTTTCAAAATACCAATCAACTCATTTTGACTTAACACATCAGTATCATTAGCTTCTTCTATAGCACATATCTTAGGTTCAAAACGTTTAGGAACAGATCTAAGGATTTTATGTACTAACCTTGTGTTGGAAATTGGATCTCCAAGAGATTGAGCTTCATTTGAAATTTCAATCAGCCTTTCATTGTAAGATGAAATGGTTTCATCTTCTTTCATCCTCAGATTCTCGAACTTAGTTTCAAGCATACGAAGTCTGGTCCTTCGTACACTATCCGATCCTTCACAATGCTCTTGCAGCCGATCCCATGCATCCTTTGAAGAAATGAAGTTTGAGATTATCTTGAACATTGAGGCATCAATTGAGGTGAAGATTGCATTCAATGCCTTTGAATTGTAACTGGCAGCTGTAATTTCATCATTAGTCCAGTCGAGCTCTCTCTTGATTTGAGCTTCATTGTCTTCATCCGCCGTGGTTTTTGGTTGAGTCCAACTAGCAAGAACACTCCTCCAGGCTCGTTCATCAATGGATTTGATGTACATTCTCATATTTGGTTTCCAGAAGGCATAGTTTGTGCCATCTAGAATATGAGGTTTTAGTGCGGGTGAAAGTGGATACTCCATTTCAGAATTACACACTCTAAGAAGAATCTCTACTTAGTGTATCAAGTAGTTGACTCTGATACCAACTGAAAGTGTGTGTGCGTGCGAAATCAGAGGTGTTGTCTGTCGTGTTGGCACTGTCCAAACAACACTATGCAGCGAAAATTAAATTGCACGTTGAAAAATGAAAGTATTCAAAATTTGCGTAGATTATAAAATAATCTACGCTGTTCATTATATAAAAATATGTGAAACGATTACAACCTCTTAGAGGTGTAGAATAACACTACAATGAGTGTAAATAATTTACTAGATCCTATGAAACTATCTCCCTAATAGATCTATGCATATAACCTAGTAAATAAGACCATGATTAAACATACTACTATTCGGGTTTACAATAGTATGAAAATATATAAGAAGAAACAAGTGTTTTCCTAACTAGAAACGTATAAAGCGTTTTGTAGACTAGTAATCGAATTCACCTTTTCTTCTTGTGTATCATGTGTTGAGGCAGCTACGGTATTTATAGGCATGAGGTACGAACTGCTCTCAACTCCTATGATCCTCACAGCCGTGAGATCAAGCGGTTAAGATTAACTTCTCTTCACATCTCCTTGAATGTAGGACTTGTTATTTTATGCCCAATAACTTCTCACTCCCACGCAGTTGCATGACTTGGTGTTGCCCACGTCTTCTAACTACTCTGGGGACATTATTAGACAACAAGTGTAAGATCGGAGTTAGTGAGAAAAGGAAGCGCAAATTTGGATGTTGTCATAAGTGTTGGGAACATTAATTACAACATTCGCCTGTTAGTGTTGGATAATTAAACAAAACACTTATATCAACATCAACACAACTATATTGGGAGAAAGATTATATATATATATATATATATATTAATATATATATATATCTATACAGGTCGGGTTCGGATCAAGCATATACAATTTTATTACCTGTTCCAGACCCGACGGATTTGTTTGACCGGGTATTTACTCGACCCGAAACCCGTTTGACCGGGTATTTACCTGCCCCGTACGACCCGATTTCATGCGGGTACGGATTTTTACCCGTTCCATTGACATCCCTAATATTTTCCCTAACCCTACACCCTCTCCCCTCATTTATCCTTATCTTTTGTAAGGCTTCCCCATTTTTCCTTTTATAATATACCGCTAATTTAGCATTAAGAAAATGAAAGAAAGAAGGGTAAATTGTTAACAAAATTGAGGTTTATCCAAATTACTTTAAAATCTTATAATCTATATATATATATATTTGCAAACTTCTAAGGTGCCACATGTCACCACCTTATACTTCTACCTCAAACTCTTTTACTAAAATCTCTCCATTTTAAAAATACTCAAATCTCATTCATTCTAATCTTTATTTTTTAATCTCATTCATTCATTTTATCTCTTAATCTTAACCCTTCATTCTTATTTTCATCTCCTATATAAATCTCATATCTTTCTTTCATTTCAATCACTCAACCTTTCACAATTTTCATTATATAATCACTATCATTGTTTCATTTTGTTTCATGTATCTAATCAACCGTGTATGGTATACAATCTACAGCACATGGAATTGAAGATCGATGTATATTATAACAATATCGGGAGGGAGTACTCAGTTTAAATGGTGGAGAATGTTGAAGCTTTGGTGACCGATTTTTTTTCTTATGTGTTTCTCCGAGAGGGCTTCATCAATTTCAACGGTGGAGGACAAGCCACAAACCAGATCTTATCAGATTTCGATCGAAGGCTTTACGAAAGTGAATTTTTTTTGGCTAAGCATAGTTTTTCTCTAAGTTTTGTTTTTACCTTCAAACTTTTTAGATGATTAATCATATGTTGTACTTTCAAGATGTATAGTATCCATTTCTCCTGTCAAAAAAGAAAAAAAAATAGGCTTATGATCATTCTCCTAGATGTATAATATCAATTTTCTCCTTCAATGCTTATTCATTTTTTCTTAATTCACTTCATTTTTTATGTTTCTGCCGTTCGACTTTCTTTCTTCTCTTTTCTCTTTTGTTTTTTTTCCATCTGTATATGATTTGGTAGTGGTATCTATCATACCAAACAAATACTGTAATATGTATGTTAACTCTTTCTTCCATTTATTTTAATGCATTTGACCTATCAATCGATCAAAAATCTGTTTTTATTTTTATGTAATTTTTTTTTTATATTGCAGATCTGTAATGGAACATTTGCTTGAAAGTATGTCAATGCGAGAAAGTATGTAAATCAGAATGTAACTTATGTTTTATATAAAATGTAACTTCTGTTTTATATAAATTGTACAACTGTAATGAAACATTCAGATTTCTTATATATACAAATATTTACTTTTATCCCTATATACACAAAATTCTAAATCAATATTACATTTCTTTATCATTCTATTGATTTCTCTCACCTGAATTGACATAGCCTACCAGGATAAAGAATTGTATAATTGACCGAAAATAATTAAAAACATGTTAAAATTTAATTATAACATAAAAAGAATTCACAATTTAGCCGTAATAGAAACCCTTAAAACTATGTTTAAGGGATTGCATAATTTAAGAAAGTCAATACAATTTTTAATTCTAAATTAAATAATCAAAAAATTTATATTTACGTATTATTTTTATATAGGTTATCGGATTTCCTAAAATTAAGGAATTTAAATTCCTCTTTAATTTATTTATACTTACAAATTTTAATTAAGGAAAATTGAGTTTTATAATTTAAGTCAGATTTATATTATATATTTCATAATTAAAATCAAATTAATAATTTTCATAAATATAGATTACAAGATTCGAATTCCAATTTCTCATATAATTCAATTTTAAATATATTATTTTAATTTGCATATTTATATTAGAAGCAGTCAAAACAATCATTAATACCATTAATTTAATATAGTCAATTTTTATATATGTTGCTTAAATTAGGGAGGAGATACTAAAAGAGTGGTGCAAATGTGTTACATTAAATAAGTAACATTTAGGCATAATTATCGCCCAGAACTAGTGTTTTCATAATCGGACCGGTGATCAAACCGGATTAGGCACCGGTTCACGGTCCAACCGGTTGGACCGGTCAGCCCGCCGGATCAACCGGTAAAATAATATTTATATACATTTTTTAAAAATATTCTCTATGTTACATTAAAAAAAACATCTTATAAAAATTATGAGGTGTGTATGATTTGTTTGTGTTAGCATATTTTGATCTCATCCCTTTTTTCCCCTCCCCATGACTCGAACCCAGGACCTAAGGCCTAGGTAGTGGAGCTCTAACCACTTGAGCTATCCCACTTTGTCTCTTGAGTTTAATTATTGAAATAAAAATTAAAGAAATAATCAATTTAAATTTGAATAGTCAACACTAATTAAAAAAAAAATATATATATATATATATATATAAGAACACAGCTAATAAATATAAATACAATTTTGAATTTTATAATATTTAAGCACGTAAGTTTTTATTTATTTATATATTGCATTATTTAATACAATTTTTTTTTAATGATTATAACCAAACATAATACTGATGCTTATTTATCGGGACTTATAATAAAGTTAAAGCTAATAATATTGGACAAGGCGCATCAATAACTAACATATTTTGTTTTCGGGTATTTTGATCGATAGTTGAAAGTCATGATGTGTCTATGTCTGATTTGACTTTTGGGGAAAGACAGTGGTTTTTGGTGGTGACTTCAAAATTCTTCATGTTATTTTCAAAGACTCTACACATTATCGAAGTACAAAATTTTTCTGGAAGAAATGTTGATAGTAAAGTTTTTGTTTCGAGAATAACATTGAGTGTTTTGGATGACACGACTCCTATAAAATTTCGAAGGAGACAATTTCCAATTCTATTATCTTTTATAATGACGATAAATAAAAGTCCAGGTCAATCCATTTCTATGACCTTCCAAAATATGTCTTCACGTATGGACAATAGTCAAGAGTCAAGAACAAGAATGAATTTGATGTATTATTATTATTATTTTTTTTTGCGTAAATTCAAATGGAAAAATATGTAAACATAAAACAAATGTTATCTATAATAATTTTTTTTGCAATATGGTAATTTCGTATTGATTTCTTTTATAAACAAATTTTGTGTCTATTGTATTATTGTCTTTTATATATATATATATATATTGCTATAAAAAAAATTTATTTTAATAAAGGGTTAATTGCAAAAAAACATCACTTAACAGTTTTTATAAATTACAACATTTTTTTCCTTTGTATTTTGATACACCACATTTTTATGTTTTGCAATTTAAATCATTGGTCAATTTTCTGACAACAATTAAATCATGATGTGATTATGCACATAAATGTCACGAATGGTGAATAATTTTCTTTTATATATTTTAAAATGTGCTTAACTAAAAAGAATACTAAAAAAATCATTTTAAACTAAAAAAATTGTTTTTAAAAATAAATCATAACTTAATTTAACTATTATCATTTCTCCACAAAACTCAAAAAGATAGGATTGCCGTTTTTATTTAAAAGAGTTTTTAAATTAAAAATATTGTATTGATCAGTCATGACATTTACATGGGCAATTGTGTAGAACCTTAATGCGAATTCGGTATATACATCATTCATGTGTTGGCGAAAAATAAACACATGCATCGAATTGTAAAACTTAAAAATGTGGTGTATCGAATTACAAAAAAGAAGAAAAATATGTTGTAATTGATAAACACGGTAAAATTTGTGATTTTTTTTTGCAATTAACCTTTTAATAAAATAAATTTACAAATCTATATATATTTCAAAATTTATTTTTTAATTAATAAAATATTTTAAACCCCGCGTAAAACGCGGGTCTTACACTAGTTTTAAATATTACAAAATGTTCCCTTAACCCAAGAATGCATAATCTTTTCATTTTTTTCTCTTTTTCGTGTGAATCAATGGAAATGATACGTGCAATTGTCACATCAATAAATTCTCATTTATATTTAATTTAAGCTTAATCTAATATCAATATTTTATTTTATCCATATCAAAATTATAAATCTTTTTTTACATTTAATTTAATATTACCTCAGTCAAATCACACTGACTAACACCATTAATCTTTTTTCAAATCTTTTATGGCCATTAATTTTTTCTCAAATCTTTCCATTTGCCATTAATTTTTTCCTCAAAATCTCATATCAATATTTTATTTTATCACTATCAAAATTATAAAATCTTTTTTCAATCCATTAATCTTTTCTCAAATATTTCCATCACCATTGATTTTTTCTCAAAATCTCTTCTCCACACAACTCTACACCTAGGTTGCAACTAATTTTGTTCCAAAAATGTGTGAAAAATGATATGTGGCATGGAAAATGATTGTTGAACGTATCGAATCGAAAAATGTTCAAAAAATCTTGCAAAAGAACTTTCAGAAGAGTGTTGTTGTTTTGAAAAGGGATATTAGGAATCATAAAAGAAGGGACTTACTCGATGTGAATGTCAAGAAAAAATGATCGTTAAGAGATTAGTTACTCTGTTGAGCTCACATACGTATGCTTTGACGAGAGTTCATCTACTAAGATCGCATCAAAAAATGTTTATGGTTCAAAAAGATCTTGCAAAAGAACTTTCTGAAGAGTGTTGTTTTGGAAAGGGATATTAGGAATCATAAAAGAATGATTGAAAAGTGAGCTTTTTGAACATGATGCTGAAACATTTTTTCTCAAATGTTTTTGGGCTGATGATGATTCGATCATATGCATATTTTTTGGTGATACAATCAACACTCTTTGATACAACTTATAACACATGGTGGATTATTAAGTGATGAGAAGATAGATTCTTTTACATAGTTATTTTTTAAGTTCTTAGAGTGCATGTCAATCCAGACAGCGAGCCATTTGAGATACAAGTAGATTTTTTAATCTATGATGGGAAAATTATTTTTCAGGACCGCACTTTAGGGGGGGTTTGCAAAAAGAGGACCGCAACTTTACGGGCTGACAAAATTAGGCCCGTATTTTTTTAATTTCAGGCCAAATTAGCCCAATCAATCCAATTTCGGGCTGATTGAGATTCATTTTTTGGGCCAAACTTATTTATGGCAAAAAGAGGATTGTAACTTTTTTTTATGCAATTTTAGGCTCAATATACATATATAATTTTAAAAATCTACTCTAGTGCATATTCCCTTCCTCGATTAGATTCATTCTCATGTCTTATTTATTTTAAAATATTATACAAATTTATTCCATAAAAATTCGAATCGAAAGATAAGGTCAAAGTGAAAGGATTGGATTGTGTAATACTCCCTGGATAGGGAATCCTCTCTAGAGGTCCCTCTGGAGAGAGCTTCGGCTGGAGAAGGGCAGCGAGAAGAATCAGTCTTGATATGAATTTATGGGCCGTAAATATAGGGGAATCCCGCCATTTTCGGTCTAGACTCGATAAAAGGAAGACCTTATCCTCCTTTATCTTAGGGAACAAAGTCCACTAAGAAGGAGTGTCGCCGAGTCTTCAGGGAGTGGAGAGAAAAGAGGACTTCGTCCACTCTGCAGGGCCGAGTCTTCAGGGAGTGGAGAGAAAAGAGGACTTCGTCCACTCTGCAGGGCCGAGTCTTATGGGCAGCTCCGAAATAAGAGGAAGGCTTGACTTCCTCTCCAGAAAGTATCTCTATAAATAGGTAAATTCGGGGAGATTTCCAGGTTAGACAATTTTACATTACTGAACTTGATATACTTTAAACGAAATACACTTTTGAGATTCTTTGAGAACTGATCTGATACATTAAGGATCTTGAGATCCCTATGAGATATTGAAAAGCCCTATACTGACTTAGGCATCGGAGTGTCCACGCCGGACCCCCCTCCGGCGTGTTCTTTGCAGGTTCTTGAAGATTTCGAGTGAAGGCAGCACGTTCGAAGCGATCATACGTGTTCGAAGAGTAGGACATTTAATCCCGAGGATACGCAATCCTCTCGTGCAAATTTTGGCACATCAACTGGCGCCGTCTGTGGGAAAGAGTTGAAAGATTTTCTCACGAATTTCTATCCGTTCGAGCAAATGGGTGGCGGAAATAAAACATCTACTTCTGGAAAGAAGAATCTTCCGGGGGAAAATTCCCCTTTGCCAACTGATCCCTCACCGAGGGGAGCCCGAGGGAAGGATCCAGTTCATACTCCTTCTGGAGCAAATCCACCAGTGACGCCTAATACATGCTTGGGAGAGGAAAACCATCCCCTCCCAATCGAAGAGGGAACCACAGGGAACATTGAAGCCCCAGAGTCCCAGACCGCGGATCCTCAGCGAGAGGATATTCCAGATTCAGGGCCACTCCTGATCTCTTCCGATCAATTGAATGCCCTCATCAAGCAAGCTGTAGAGAGAGCCTTCGTGGCTCAAAGAGATCGAGTTCCCAGAGCTGCACCAGGGAATCTAGAGACACCTACCCCGAGACTCCAGGAAAAGGCACATGGAGCCTCCCCAGTGCTGTCCAAAGAAATGGGGATGCGGGCAGAAGAAGACGATAAGGTGCCCTCCCGAGCGGAAAGAAGCATTCCCCTTCGGAATACAAGAAGGAATGCAGATTTGGCACCCCGAGAGACAGAGCTCCCTGAAGCAGAAGAAAGCACCGACGATACCTACGGAGGGCCAGTTAGCGACCAAATACTAGCCCTACAGAAGGAGATGAGAGATATGAGAAAATAAATTAACAATCAAGCGAGTAGATCCTCTTATGTTTCTGGATGTCATTTCTCTCCTAACATATAATAGGATGAACTACCATTCAATTTTAAGCCCCTCAATTTTGAGTACGATGGTACGGCAGACCCCTATGAACACCTAATAAGGTTCGAGAACGCCGCGTTATTACACCGCTACGGAGAGGAAATCAAGTGCAGGGTGTTCTTGACCACCCTAGCAAAAGCGGCACAACAGTGGTTCACTCAATTGGAACCCAATACAATCCGATCCTGGGAGGAATTCCGTGAGTTATTTCTCCATCAATTTGCAAGTGCTTGGAGGCAGCCGCGGGCCACTTTGACCCTCTTCAATCTGAGGCAAGGGGAGAACGAAAGTCTAAGAGCTTTTCTCCTGAGATTCAATCAGGCAGCTCTGGAGGTCCCTACAGCCTCTACGGAGAGCAGAGAAGTGCCTCACCCTGGAGGAGGTTCGGAAAGCCAAGAGATTGGAGACTAGGCCCCCAGATCGAGAGAGAAGAGGAGAGGGCCCCTCCAGACGTTCCAGTCCAGAGGTCTCTCAGACCTCCGGGTCACCAAGAGATAGTAATCCATCTGGAGGTATGAGGCAGAGTATTCAGGACCCCGAGGTCCAGAATCAGAACTTGGAGGTACGAGGCAGAGTATTCAGGACCCCGAGGTCCAGAATCAGAACTTGGAGGTATGAGGAAGAGTATTTAGGGCCTCGAGGTCCAAAATCTAAACGTGGGACTACGAAGCAGAGATATGATAAATGCATTGGTACTACAGGTTAGTACATGTGTTTGATAGAGTCTAAAGTATTAGATCTTTTATAGTAATTTGATATTGCTATGAGCATATTTTAATGATATTGACATATATGACACAAACTTTTCCAATGAATTAAGCATGATTCTCCTAAGCTTACATGATTGATACTCTAGAAACAATTTTAGAATTGAGAATTACTTGAAATCGTAGAAGCATGGGTAAGCAATTCACATGTTGAGTCTTTTGATTACTTTATGTGGTAGAATTAACGATTAGACGTTGATGATGATTAATGATTAGATGCGGACGACGATTATGATTTTGCACACGATTAACATGTTTCCATATTTTAGATATAATTTCATATTACAGACCGAACCTATCCAAGTTCTGGAGGACCTCTGGGTAGGTTCAGAAGATTTCATATTACAGATTAAGTCTATCCACGCTCTGGAGGATCTCTGGATAGGTTCAGAAGATTTCAGATTACAGATTAAGTCTACCCAAGTTCTGGAGGATCTCTGGATAGGTTCAGAAGATTTCAGATTATAGATTAAGTCTACCCAAGTTCTGGAGGACCTCTGGGTAGGTTCAGAAGATTTCAGATTACGGATTAAGTCTATCCACGCTCTGGAGGATCTCTGGATAGGTTCAGAAGATTTCAGATTACAGATTAAGTCTACCCAAGTTCTGGAGGACCTCTGGGTAGGTTCAGAAGATTTCAGATTACGGATTAAGTCTATCCACGCTCTGGAGGATCTCTGGATAGGTTCAGAAGATTTCAGATTACAGATTAAGTCTACCCAAGTTCTGGAGGACCTCTGGGTAGGTTCAGAAGATTTCATATTACAGATTAAGTCTATCCACGCTCTGGAGGATCTCTGGATAGGTTCAGAAGATTTCAGATTACAAATTAAGTCTATCCAAGCTCTGGAGGATCTTTGGATAGGTTCAGAAGATTTCAGATTATAGGTTGATTCTATCCAAGTCCTGGAGGATTTCGGGATAAGCTCGGAAATGGAAAGTGAAGATTAAGCCTATTTAGGTCCCTGAGATTAAGGCCAATAGCCCTAAACAGACAAAATGATAAGTCTGAAAACTAGAGTGGGTGAGAGGAGGATTGATTACCTGAAGCGGGTAGAGAATTTGAGAATCTTCAGAGCCGAAAAATATCTCACCCTCGAAGAGGTGAGGCAATCCAAGAAGCTGGAGGTAAAACCAGCTAGTGGAGAGAGGAAGAGAGAATCTACAGCAAGGAGGTCCAGCCCAGAAGCTCCCCGCAACTCTAGAGGAACAGGAAACCGCAATGCTGCGGGAGGATACCGATCTGGGCCTCGAGGGAGGTTTTAGAAATATACCCAACTGAGATTGGAACCTACAGAGGTCTTGGAGGTTGCTGGAGATCATCCAGATCTGAAATTCCCTTATTTCATATTTAAATTATATAATTGAGGCTTATGAAGCTTATTTGAGCACTCGAAAGCCTGTGTTGGAGGCCCCTTTTTCTTTTTGGTGTATCTTTACAGGATCAATTCGGGATTGATATACGAGTAAACCTGGAGAACCTAGAGGTCCTGGAGAAGCCCGAAAGAGCAGGGAACTATGGAGAACCAAACGAGTAGCTGGATTATGATACTCAGCCTGCTATGGTGCTGACTCCCAAATATCGATACCACCGGTTAGTACAAAATTTGATAAAGCTAAAAAAGGTTAGATCTTTTATGCTAACGTGATTTTATAATGAGTATGTCATGATGAGTGTGACATGAATAAGCTATGATATTCGTTGATTCGATATTTGTTATAAGTATGTCATTATGAGATTGATATGCGTATCATACTTTGTTTTCCCTAAATCAAGTACGACCCTCCTACTTTTACATGATTATTATGTCTAGACGTTCTAGATGTGATGTTAAAATTTGAAAATTGACTTGAGATACTAGAGAGCATGAGTAGCACGTTGAGTTTATGTGGTTACTATATGCTCTAGAATCCATGACTAAGGACTAATCATGATTCGTGACTTCAGAATGTGGGGCTAACATACTTATCTATGAATTTTGTATGATTGACATGCCTCGATATTCTAGATGTGACTTCAGATTTCAGATTAAGCTTGTATGATTGAAGCTCCACCGAGTCTAGCTGCTGAAGCTAACCAAACCCTCCCCAGGGTGCTGAAATTTGATATTCAAAAGTTGAGAAGAGCTGAATAAAGGACCAGCCCCTACAGCTTCTGGAGAAGCTCGAGCTTTGCGGTTAAGATACTACATCTTGGGTGGCCAATTATACAAACGATCGTTGACCCATCCCTATCTAAGATGTCTCCCGAAGGAGATTACGTGATAAAAGAAACCCATGAAGGATGAGCAGGTAGTCATGAGGGCTACAAGGCTACTGTAAAGAAGGATATACCCAAGAGTCGATCTATTAGGTGAGTAAGATCATCTAGAGTGTTGAGATGCGATATTCGGAGACAAGCATAATGACGGACCTTGCAAATGCCTTACACTTCGATGCTTAAAGGGGGTGATGAAGGGTTTAGGCCTACTACCTCCGAGATCCTGATATGAAGCCACGTAAGTGAAAAGTGTATATTTTACATTTTTACTTTGTGATATGATATGTGTGACCTAGACATAGTTGTTTAGAACATAAAACCTCGAAGCATATGAGCATTTGCTAAAGCTTCAGAAATGATTGATTTGAGAAACGCTAAGGTAATTACCTAGGAGAATTTCGTGATTGAATCGAGAGAATGATTGAGAATTTAGGCATGATTAAGAACGTGTTTTTGATTAGTGATGAGTCTAATTTTTTCTAAATTATGTTAAAAGGCATGTTTATCTTTGATGAATATTTGAAAATTTTATGAGATGTGATGAAAACATTTGGAGATTTTTGGAAACTTGTATGAGCACATATTTCCTAACAATTTAAGATATGATTCATAAGCATACTTTGAGCATCCTGAAACGCGTGAGGGCTAACCACCCTGAGTAGCCGGATGGCTAAGTTTGAAAATTAGAAGTGATGAAATGATGAAGGATCTGTAGATCCACTGAGCATATATGAGATATGAGAATTCAAAAGGGAGAAACAATTAAAGGCCACGAGGTCGAGGGAAGCTAGAAAGTTCCTCACCCTACTCTAAATCCAAGCGGATTACTTGAACTTGAAAGGTCTTGATATGATCAACACCTTGAATTAAGAGTGAGAAACACTCAGAGGCCTAGAGGCCGAGGTGCTCCAGAGAGCCCTCATCCTACTCGAGACCCAAGTGGGTTACTGAAATGAGAAGATTTTTTGAATTAAAATCTTTTAAGAATAAGAGTGAGAAACACTCAGAGGCCTAGAGGCCGAGGTGCTCCAGAGAGTCCTCATCCTACTCGAGACCCAAGTGGGTTACTGAAATGAGAAGATTTTTTGAATTAAAATCTTTTAAGAATAAGAGTGAGAAACACTCAGAGGCCTAGAGGCCGAGGTGCTCCAGAGAGCCCTCACAATATTCGAGACCCAAGTGGGTTACTGAAATGAGAAGATTTTTTGAATTAAAATCTTTTAAGAATAAGAGTGAGAAACACTCAGAGGCCGAGGTGCTCCAGAGAGCCCTCACCATGCTTGAAACCCAAAAGGGTTAGTCAATGAAATGAGAAGATTTTATGAATCAAAATCTTTTAAGAACGAGAGTGAGAAACACTCAGAGGCCTAGAGGCCGAAGAGCTCCAGAGAGCCCTCACCATGTGTGAAACCCAAAAGGGTTAATCAATGAAATGAGAAGATTTTATGAATCAAAATCTTTTAAACGAAAGTAAGAGACAAGTAGAGGCTCAGGGGCCAAGGAGAACTGGGGAGCATCCCCCCATAACCAAGACCCAAGATGGATACTTAGAAAACAAAAATTTCGCTAAAGTCAAGGAAAACCAGAGGTGATTCCGTGAAAGGGGGAGAGATTCCCTAAAGTTCTTGAGAAAATTCTTTGAAGGTTATGAAACCAAGAGCCAGGCCATTGCCAAATTACAGGCGGCCAAGGCGGGAAAAATCTCCGAAGGGGAGCGCTTTTGAAATTCCTCTCCGAAACAAGAATAATACACGTCTCTCCAGAAACGCCTCTGTACTAGGCTCACTGGAATTTTCTACTCTCACAAAAGATATACCCCTTTTACGAGAGTAGGGGGGAGTAGATGATGCGGCCTAAAAATGTCTTCCGATAAGAAGTCGACACGTGTATAAAAGATAAGGTCAAAGTGAAAGGATTGGATTGTGTAATACTCCC
Source organism: Galeopsis tetrahit (assembly GCA_963675135.1). Lineage (NCBI taxonomy): Eukaryota > Viridiplantae > Streptophyta > Magnoliopsida > Lamiales > Lamiaceae > Galeopsis > Galeopsis tetrahit. The sequence continues at coordinate 17,122,925 of OY776127.1, read as the reverse complement.
TGGATAGGGAATCCTCTCTAGAGGTCCCTCTGGAGAGAGCTTCGGCTGGAGAAGGGCAGCGAGAAGAATCAGTCTTGATATGAATTTATGGGCCGTAAATATAGGGGAATCCCGCCATTTTCGGTCTAGACTCGATAAAAGGAAGACCTTATCCTCCTTTATCTTAGGGAACAAAGTCCACTAAGAAGGAGTGTCGCCGAGTCTTCAGGGAGTGGAGAGAAAAGAGGACTTCGTCCACTCTGCAGGGCCGAGTCTTCAGGGAGTGGAGAGAAAAGAGGACTTCGTCCACTCTGCAGGGCCGAGTCTTCAGGGAGTGGAGAGAAAAGAGGACTTCGTCCACTCTGCAGGGCCGAGTCTTATGGGCAGCTCCGAAATAAGAGGAAGGCTTGACTTCCTCTCCAGAAAGTATCTCTATAAATAGGTAAATTCGGGGAGATTTCCAGGTTAGACAATTTTACATTACTGAACTTGATATACTTTAAACGAAATACACTTTTGAGATTCTTTGAGAACTGATCTGATACATTAAGGATCTTGAGATCCCTATGAGATATTGAAAAGCCCTATACTGACTTAGGCATCGGAGTGTCCACGCCGGACCCCCCTCCGGCGTGTTCTTTGCAGGTTCTTGAAGATTTCGAGTGAAGGCAGCACGTTCGAAGCGATCATACGTGTTCGAAGAGTAGGACATTTAATCCCGAGGATACGCAATCCTCTCGTGCAAATTTTGGCACATCAATTACCCACAATGAACCCCTTAAAAACTTAGAAATTTCAATATACATTTTTTTTTTTAATTTCATGTAACATTGTAAGATTGAAAGAAATTTATAATATATCTTTAACTTAAGAACTCAAATTAGAGTCGGTTCTGAAATTTTGTAAGCATGGGATGAAGATGAGAAATGAGTCCTTTCTTATGTCATAGTGGATAATAAAATTATCATTTTATTAATTTGTTCTGGCATATAGTTTTCAACAAATTAAATTATTAGTTTATTTAACCTTTTTTGTAATATAGTGGATCGTAGCTACATTTAAATTTTATTTTTTAAGATTAAGATTTTGTTTTTAAAAAAACGTTCTTATATGAACTTTTTAATTTTTATTACATACTCTCTTCGTCCCACAAAAGTTTTCATACTTTTCATATATTGTAATTTCTTATATTGATTTATACAATATTATAAATAAAATGTGAATACTTAATTTTATTATTGTTTTATTTATTTTTATATATATTTTAAACTATTCGATTCTAAATTTTATGGAAAAAATTTGTATAATATTTTAAAATAATATAGGACATGAGACGGGATCTAATTCATGAAGGGAATATGAACTAGAGTAGATTTTAAAAATTATATATTTATATTGGACCTAAAATTGCATAAAAAAATGTTACATGCCTCCTTTTGCCATAAATAAGTTTGGCCCGAAAAACGGGCCTCAATCAGCCCGAAATTGGGTTGATTGGACTAATTTGGCCTGAAATTGCTAAAAAGAAAAAAGAAAAAGTTACGGGCCTAATTTTGCCAGCCCGTAAAGTTACGGTCCTCTTTTTGCAACCCCCGCGATCTGAAAAAATAATTTTCCCAATCTATGATACATCAAATCCTTCAAAAATATTTTAAAAGGTTGTTATGGTGATAGAAAGATTTGAGAAAATATTAAATTAAATGTAAATTTTTTTTTATAATTTTAATATTGATAAAATAAAATATTGATATTAGATAAAATTTAAATTAAATATAAAGAGGAAAATTTATTTTTAGTCCTATAAGTTTGAGAGATTCCAAAATAAATCCTTTAAGTTTCAACTTTACAAAATACGTCCTTCACTTTTTAATTTTAGTCCTTTTTTATATCAATTTTAATCCTTTATGTTTTAAAGGAATTATATTTGACAAATTTAATGTCACATATATTAGAAAATGCCATGTCATCATGCCACATCACTGTCTCTCCTATATATAAAAAAAATAGAGTTAATAACATCTCAAAATATTCTATACACACTTTATAATTTAAATACAAAAATAAATGTATGTAAAATAACTAAGTAACCCGACCTTACATAAATAAAGAGTAAAATAATTTTAAAAAATAACTTAAAAAATCTGCAAAAAGATGTAATTAAAATTTAAAAGTATTTCCCTGATGGATTCAACCCGGCTTTCTACCAGAAATTTTGGGGTGTTGTAGGGACAGACGTGATCAACTCATGTATGGAATGGCTCCATGAGAATCGTTTTCCAGGATCGCTAAGCGACACACACGTGGTACTCATTCCGAAATGTGAAAACCCGGAGAGAATGGAAGATCTACGACCTATCTCATTATGTAACGTTGTTTACAAAATTGTTTCGAAGGTGTTATGCAATAGGCTCAAAGGAGTATTACCGAGTATCATTGACAAAGCACAATCTGCTTTTGTGTGTGGGAGGACAATTCAAGACAATATGTTGATCGCTTTTGAGACTATTCATGCCATGAAGAAGAAAAAGAAAGGCAGAATTGAAGATGTTGCTCTCAAAATAGATATTAGCAAGGCTTACGACAGGGTGGATTGGCAATATTTGGAAAGGGTGTTGGAGAGGTTGGGTTTATGCCAAGGGTGGATTGATTGGATGATGATGTGTGTCACCTCTATGAGGTACTCGATCCAGGTCAACGATGACATGGTAGGACCTATCACCCCAGGCCGTGGGCTTAGACAGGGTGATCCGCTATCACCATACTTATTCATCCTTTGTGCTGAGGGCCTTTCGGCCCTTATATCCAGAGCAGGAAGGGAATGACGTGTGCATGGGCATCGAATTTGCAGGGGAGCACCAACCATTTCTCACTTATTATTTTCCGACGACAGCATCAAATTCTGCAATGCAACGGTTGAGGAGGCTACGAATATGAAGAATTTATTAGATGAATGTGAGAGAGCTTCAGGGCAAGCCATTAATTATGCTAAATCTGGCACATTTTACAGTGGGAACGTTAGTGAGGAACAACAACAAGCTGTGAGCGACATTTTTGGTGTACATCAAACGTTGAATACTGGGAAATACTTGGGTCTGCCGTCACTAATTGGGAGGAAAAAGAAGGACATATTCAGATTTCTGAAGGACAGGTTGTGGAACCGATTGCAAGGTTGGGCTAAGAAGAATATCTCTAAGGTAGGGAAGGAAATTCTTATAAAGGCAGCAGCTCAGGCTGTTCCCGTGTATGCAATGGGGATCTTCCTGTTGCCTTCAACGTTTATTGAGGAATTACAGCGGATGTTAAACGCGTTTTGGTGGGGTGCAGGAAGAGCCTCGAAAGGCATTAGGTGGTCCACTTGGAGCCAACTCTGTCGCACAAAAGAAATGGGAGGCTTGGGTTTTCGAGACCTCCATCTCTTTAATATCGCTATGCTGGGCAAAGTTGGATGGAGGCTCCAGACGGATACAGATTCGCTGATGTGCAGAGTGATAAAGGCAAGGTATTTTCCCTCGACTGATTTTCTATCGGCTGCATTAGGAAACTCCCCAAGCTTTACATGGAGGAGTATCCGTGAAGCACAAGACCTGATTCGGCGTGGAACACGCTGGAAAATAGGCAGCGGCATCCAAATTCGGGTCTGGAATCAACCTTGGATTGATGACGACACTGACTTTTGGCTTCGAAATGGATTGGGAGGGGAATTTGAGGACCTGAGAGTTGCTGATTTGTTGATTCCAGGCCAAAGAAACTGGGATATTGAACTACTTGAAACATTATTCTCAGAGGAGGATATCAACAGAATAACGAGGACATCCATCCCACCTTTGGGGCCACAAGATAAATTGATGTGGCATTTCACCCGAAGTGGGCATTACTCGGTGAAGACGGCATACAGGTTAGCGAACGAGATGATAAGAGGTGAGGATTTGGGGGGTGGAAGGAATTGGAAGGAGCTCTGGAAAATTCGGACACCGCAAAAAATTTGGAATTTTATGTGGCGACTTTGCAAAGGTTTTTTACCGACAAGAGAACGTTTACAGAAGAGGCACATCATTGAAGATAAGAACTGCCCACATTGCTTGACAGCAACGGAAGATGAATGGCACACGTTCTTTGGATGCCATTATGTGTTAGAGGTTTGGCTCTTGGCCGATTTCAGAGGTATTCTTAGTCGTGCGATGATGGCTTCGGAAAGTGTGGAAGAGGTAGTTTTTAACTTGCTGATAGAGCTGGACGAAGATACATTTGCACGCTATGCGACTACTTTATGGGGTTTATGGAGAGAAAGAAATACTAAATTGTGGGATGGGATTTGCAAACCAGCTACTGTGGCTGTTTTTCTAGCCCAAAGCTTCCTGCTGGAGTGGAAAACCAATAGAGAGGAAGGACCTGGTGGAGGTAGACAATTGAAATGCAAAGCATGGCACCCTCCGATAGCACCTTTTGTGAAACTCAACGTGGATGCCGCCTTCTTCCCGGATACGCGTGAGATGGGTTTCGGTGCTATGATTCACGATGCAGGGGGAAATTTTGTCGCTGGACGAACGCGGATGATGCCGGGTCAATATCGTGTGGATGAAGGGGAAGCTTTCAGCCTTTTAGAAGCTCTCTCATGAATTAAATCGCTGGGTTATACACGCATAGTCGTTGAAGTGGATGCTCAGCTGGTAGCGGATGGAATAAATGGAAGAGACAGAGACAACTCTATTTTTGGTGACGTCACTGCCGCATGTCGAATGGAGATTGTGGCGGGCGTATCGAGTGGCGTTTGCAGTTGCTAATAAAAGAAAGTCTTGTTTTTCAAAAAAAAAAAAACTAACTAAATCTTTAAAAAAAATGTAATTAAAATTTAAAAGTATTTTAAAAAATGTAATTAAAATTTTTAAAAAAATTACACATGTATTTATTGTTATTTAATAATTTAAACATCCTTAAATGTAAATTAAAATGGATGATATTTTGTACGTTCATTTTTTCACTTTAATTGTCCTTTTTATTTTTATTTTTACACAAATTAAGAACAAAATTATTTAATAGTATCTCTTAAAAAACAAAAGACGATATGTTTTAATTTCAGTGTGTATAAAAATGAAAGAACTCTCATTTTAGACTATTTTAGACCATTTTACCCTTGATCAAATGTTTTTTTGATCATTTAGTATACCGTCAATCGAATATATTTTGACGTATTGGATACAAAAAATATTTTAAACCAATAAGACATCTATCACGAGTCTAATTAACCACATATATATCTTAAGCTAATCTACCCTACTAAATAGAACCTTAATTTATTTCTTTTCAGAATCTATTTACTTTTCTAAGAATTTTTTCAAAAAAATTAATTACATTTTTTTAAAAGATTTAGTTAGATTTTAAAATACTTTTAAATTTTAATTACCTTTTTTTTTCAGATTTTTCAAGTTATTTTTTTTAAATATTTTCTCTTTTTTTATATAGGGTTACTTAGTCATTTTATATAAAATTATTTTTGTATTTACAATTTTGGGGTGTGTATAGAGTATTTTTGAATTATTAGCTCTATTTTTTAAAAATATATATAGAGTGGCATGGTGATGTGGCATTTTTTTAATATATATGGCAAACTTTAATTCCTTCAAAACATGAAGGATTAATATTGATGTAAAAAATGATTAAAATTAAAAGGTTAAAAGATAAATGACGTATTTTATAAAGTTGAAAGTTAAAGGATTTATTTTGAAATCTCTCAAACTTATAGGACTAAAAATAAAATTTTCTCTAAATATAAACAACAATTTATTATTGCCACGTAGTAGGCGGTGGACACAAAAATAGTGCCCACTGGTGGACTCTATATCATTTTCGGGTCAATGACTTATGAGTATTTTTTTTCTTTTAAAAAAAATTATGAGATTTTTTTTTAAGAAACTTTAAGAATTTTTTTAAATAATTACCCATAAGTTTAAGCTGGAAGGCCAACAGTATAGGCCCAGTAGATTTTTATTGGCGGGGTTATTTGCCCCATTGTTGGATACACTCCCCCTTTTCATTTATTAATTAAATAAGTAACCTACCATATTTTCCCTTTTAGTAAAATATTATAGATACATACACTCCTCTCTCAAAACTCTAACCCTAATTTTGCAGGTCGCCGACACCATCACTTTCGGCAGCCATCGCCCACCTCCTCCGGCAGCCGCCATCTCCAACAGAAAATTTAAAAAAAAAACTTAAAAATTTTAATTAAATAGATTTTATTTTTCGATAAACCAGTGTCGATCGACACTCAGTTGTCAACCATAAAGTATATCATCGACGAAAAACACCCTTTTAGACAACATTTTAACGAATTTTTTTCTTTTAAAAAAAAATTGCATTTTTTACAAGAAATTGCCCACAATCAACATTATGGTTGACAATTTCTGGTCGAAAATGAAAAAAAAAAAATCAAGCCAACCCTACCTGTTTCGCGAGAGCCGTCGGAGAGAAGGAGTGAGGAGCCGTCGGGGGAGAAGGTTGGGGCAGGGTAGCGGGGGAGGAAGCGGCGATGCTGGGTGAGGGGGGCGGCGCCACCGCTTCTTGTTGCAGAAATGGAAAAAGAAAAGAGGGAGTCGTCGTCGTCAGGGAAGAAGGAGGGAGAGGTCATCGGGGTAGAAGGTTGTGGTAGGGTGGCACGGGGAGGAGGCAGCGGCATTGGGCGAGGGGGCGACGCCGCCGCCGCCTAAGCAAGAATTGAAAAAAAAAAAGGGAGGGAGGAGGGTGGCGCTGTGAGAAATGAAGGAATGAAGAGTGGAGAAGACGTTGCTTTAGGGGAAAAAATAGGAAAAGTAGGATTTTATGAGGGTGTTCATTTAATCATTTATCATACTCAATTTTAAGATGAAAGAGTATAATAGATAATTTGGAAAGTGCATCTAACATTCACGGGGAGGCAAATTCACACCTTTTTATTTTCGAACAACTCACTCTAGGCAAACAAGCCTCTACATTGTTCTACCAAGCCCAATTGGCATCTTGGCTAAGTCTGTTGTTTGAGTTTGAGGTGTACCAAGTATTTGAAGTTCGATCTAACTCGATTCAAACATTTATCAAATCGAGCTTGAGTTCACTCTATTATATTAATGAACTCAAATTAGAGGTTGAATCGACTTAGAAATAGGTCTAACGAGACTTGAGTCAAGTCTAACGATTCTATTAAAATGACGAAAAAAATCTTAAATATCAAGCTAAGGAGTCGAGCTCAAGGCAACTCATTATTGCATCATATATTTCACGATCTCGATGTGTTTATTAAAAGAGCCAAGTTGAACCTTTACAAGTCAAATTGACTCGAATAATTCGTCCTTTTCAGCATCAAATAGTAACTTAGAGCATATTTATATTGAGTTTAAAGTTGCTTAATTTTCAATTGTATTCCAATAATGAAACATTTTGTTATTTTAAAGGTTATTGTACATAATTCTGAAAATAATTTTTACTACCTCCGTTCCCGTTATAATTTTTTTTATACGGAGATTATTGAACACAGTATAAAATATGAAAATGTGTAAAGGTACTTGAGATTGAAAGGGGTAAAATGTAGAAAAAAAAATAGAAATGAGAAAATGTAGAGATAGTGACTTTTTCAAATGTAAAGAGTAAATGTTATATCCAAAATTGATAAGTACTCCATCCGTTCCTATATAAATTTTTTATTTTGTTATTTTGATCGGTTCAATTATAAGATTTTCAGTATTTTTTTTAGCAAATGTTTTTAAATTTTTTATTCTTACTCTTCACATTTTTTATTTTAGTTTTTTTATCTATCTTCCTCTTTCTCTCAATCATATTATATATGTATACTATATTTATTATTTAATTCATCTTTTTAATTCATGTACTTAAAAGTAATGAAAATTTTATAAGCACGCGGAGGGAGTAAAAAACTTTTGACGGGAGAGAAAATACTCCCTTCGTCAGTTTTCCATTTTGTCATTTTGATTTGTCCATCAATAAATTTTTCATATCATTTTTTATAAATATTTTTTAATTTTTATTTTTACACGTCATTATATATCTTACTTTTTTTCTCTCAATTACATTCTTTAAACTATATATATAATTTAATCACTTTTCTTAGTTTATGTATTCAAAAGTAATAAGAAACGTATTGAGGGAAGTATATTTTTTTTAATTTTGAAAGAGGCAGACGAATAATGAAAAGTGATGGTCCCCATTGATGTGACCCACGTGGCAGGTGTACTCTGATTGGAGGGCATAATGTATGAGCACGTGGATTTCGTTAACTCACAGCCGTTGATTTTGAGTTGTTATTTCCTGCCCTTGCACTGTAGTTGGTCCCACGTACCCTCTTTCATCAGTAGTATTTGGCAACTACGTCTTCGCATAAAAACCACGCACACGGATCAAATATACGTTCTCTCGTTTCAGGCTAGGGCTGAGCAAAAATCGAAAAATCGAACCGAATCGAACCGAAATATGAATTCGGTTCGGTTTTTCGATTTCGATCCGGTTAGCATTTTTTTTAGATTTCGGTTTCGGTTTTATTAGCGAAAAATTCGGTTAATTGAAAACCGAACCGAATTCATTTAGGTTTAATACTTAGTTTTTCATTTATTTGTTTAGTTAGTGTTAGTATGTTAGATTTAATAAAATTTGTTGAGAATTGATAGATTAGGTTTAATATTAAATGGTTGTTAAATCACTAAATGTTTGTTAAATGTTTATTTGTATTATTTGGACATTTATTAAATGACATTTTTACACTAAATTTATATTTTTTACTTATTGAGCTCGAGTCGAGCTTTAGACCGTACCGAACATAAATATATGTTCAAACTTATTCATATTTATGTCGAACCGAGCTCAAACAAACTTTTATCGAACGATCTCGAATCGAGTATCAAATAACTTGGTTTGATTTTCAGTCCAACTTAGTATCATATTTTTCTATTTAAAATGTTATGAATTAAATGGCTTATTTTCATTTATATCAAATGTTTCACAATCTTTTTCTACTTTTTATTTTATTTTATATTTGTTCCTAATTTTTTTTTTTCTCATCTCTTTCATTACCACATTACCATGCTAAGTGTCATATTTTTTTTAAATATCTCAAACTAATTTACTTATTATTTTTTATCAACATTTTTACTATTTTTTTTTTATTCTTTTTTAATTTTATATATCTCCTCACCTTTTCTCTTTCTACCTCAATATATTACTAACCATTTAATTTTTTATATTTTTTAGTGTTTTTTTTTTTTTTTATGAAAGTTAAATACCCATCCTTTTTTTCCCCTCCCCATAACTCGAACCCAGGACCTAAGGCCTAGGTAGTGGTGCTCTAACCACTTGAGCTATCCCACTTTGTGCAAGACTTAATTTGGGAGGGAACGGGTATTCATTTTATAAACATTCATATGAACTGTAATTATAATGGATATATTAAAATTGTATATCATACTTTTTTTCTATATGATGTATTTAGGTTGTAATTAAATGGAATTAAAGCATTTAGAGTCTAATAACCCCGAAATTGCATATAAATATCTACAAATGGTGATTAATATACATGTAATCACTTAGAACATTTATTTATTTTGTTAACTGTTGTTGATGCATCCAAAATGAACGCACGTAGAATTTACAAAAATAGCTTTGATTAACTGATGATGATTGAATTAAAACAATATCTTACAACAATGTTGTCATGAATCTGTACCATGCTCTAATACCTATAAAAAACGCTTGATAAATCTTTGGTGATAAATCTTTGGTGCTCAAATCAGATTATTTTAAAGAAGTTTTGAAGAACACTCGATCACGGGTGAGAATGACTCCTTAAAATGCAATGCTCCACAGTCCACACTAATGTGTAGAAGTGGTGTTTTCAGGTATATACTAGCTCTGTAAAGGTTCTCCTAATAAACCCATTGTTTTAGGAAATACACTTCCTGATTAAACCCAATACTTCTAGTATTGGTTTGGTAAATACACTCTCTGCCTCATATCTCTTTTAGGTCATTAGTTTGTTAGTTAGTTATTAGCAGTTAATTTCTCTTAAAACCTATAAATGTTGATTAAGGCTTTGATATCAGTTTACGGTTTAATTCATCTTTTGTAAACATTTGGTTTTCTTCAATCAAGAGAATTCCTTTTTGTGAAATTTCATAATAAGAAGAAATTGGATAGAGTGCATATTGAGAGAATTTAGAAATATAGAAAGAATTACATAATCAAAATGATTTCATCTCTCCTCTTATATAGAGGGAGATTTACAAAAGAGAGTTACAACTAACAAATGAGTTATAACTAACAAAATGAACTACTACTCAAACTAATAATCTTTCATTTGTTGGTTTGACTTGTTATTCTTCACACCCTCCCACAAGATGAGCATGGATGGTAATCAAGCACATCTTGAACTTGTTAAAAAAAGCTCTAAACCATTACGAGTAGCACGATGTGGGTGCAATGATATCAGCAATGAAGAGGTGACCTTCGAGAATAGAATCCCACACCAAATTGAACGTTGATGTAGAGAGATAGACAAACGATGTAACCCATGCATCTAATAATGGTGAAATTTCCACCAATATTTCAAAAAAAAAAAAAAAAAGTAGAATCGTGATATACACGAAGAGAAAAGACTAGATTGAGTATAGAACTCTAGAGAATTCGATTCCAAATCAACATGAAATCGAATATAAAACTCACGAGCATAAAACTCGCAAAGAAATGAGTATAAAATTCAAGAAACTAAAAAAAATGAGTATAGAACTCCAAGAATTCGAATCAAGATAAAATCGAATCCAAAAATTCACGAGCATAGAACCCGTAAATAAAAAATCTCGAAAAGAAAAAAATAGGATAGAAATCCAAATCCATCAAAGATTTGGCAGAAATTAGTATAAAACTCAAGAAATGAGTATATAACTTGAGAAATTCAAGATTTGATAGAAAAGAGTATAGAACTCAAAAGATTCATTCAAATCGAATTGAGGAAACGTACCTAGATCGACAAACTTGTTTGATCGATCATAAATTAATCGATACACAACTCTGATACCATGTGAAATTTCATAATAAGAAGAAATTGGATAGAGTGCATATTGAGAGAATTTAGAAATATAGAAAGAATTACATAATCAAAATGATTTCATCTCTCCTCTTATATACAGGGAGATTTACAAAAGAGAGTTACAACTAACAAATGAGTTATAACTAACAAAATGAACTACTACTCAAACTAATAATCTTTCATTTGTTGGTTTGACTTGTTATTCTTCACACTTTTCCATTCTTGTTCTCAATTCATGAGAATCTTTCCATGAAATTCTACATGGTATCAGTTTTTTGATTCATATATGCCAGAATTTCGTTCCTGATTCTTCCAAATCCTCTTGAGTTTCTTCTCCTTTTCATTGCCTCGATTCGTCAATGGCGCTTACAGTTACTGATCCTGATTCATTGGATCCTGCACTTAACCCCTTCTCTCCTCTAGCCCTTCATCATAATGACAACCCTGCTGTTGCCATCGCTCTTGAGCTGCTCGACGGCACCAATTACGTTTCCTAGAGCCATGCCATCAAACGGGGTCTCAGCGTCAAGAACAAAGTTTGATTGATCAATGGGTCGTTGGAAATTCCCACTGAGGAGGACGATCCGGCTGTTCACGCTGCTTGGGTAAGAGCTAATGATTTAGTTTTGATGTGGACTTTGAATTACATTATACCTGAAATTAAGCGAACCTTAGATTACTTTTCTAATGCTAAGGATGTTTGGGATGAATTAAAGATTCGTTATGCTCAATCTGATGGTACTAGAGTTTATCACTTAGAGAAATCCCTTAGCACTATAAATCAGGGTTCTCAGACCTTAGTCTCATATTACAATCAATTCAAATCCTTATGGGATGAGTATCTTAGCTTTAGGCCTGTTCTTAAATGTTCTTGTGGTGACATGGATGGTTGCACATGTGATTTGCCTAAACTTATGACCACCACTCAAGAACAAGATGTTGTTATGAAATTCTTGATTGGTCTTCATGAATCCTATAGTTCTCTTAGAAGCCAGTTCTTGTTGCAATCACTATTCCCTCCCCTTTCTAAAATCTATGGTCTCTTGCTCCAAGAGGAATTTCAAAGAACCCTAAACACTGTCCCTGTCCCCATCCTTCCTGACTCTATTGCCATGGCCACTAGAAATAACAGATTCTATAAGGACAAGAAAAAACCCCTCAAGGGTAGCCACTGTGATGGCATTGGTCACACTATTGATAGATGCTTCCAGATTATAGGTTTCCCACCTGGTTGGAGGGGTCCTAGAGGCCTCCCCAACAAAGACCTTCCCAAATCTGCCAACCTCTCCATCAAAGATAGCTCCATGGTTTCAAACCCTCTTTTTGATCAAGATCTCTATAACAAATTTGTGAGCTTCTCTAAGATGCAGAGTACTGGAGAAAACAGGGATGTTTCTCATTCTGTGGCAGGGGCTTCTGCTTCCCATATTGATGAGCCCAAGAACTCAACTGATTCAGGTATGTTTCCTACCATCTGTCCCAAAAATAACAATGTTTTCACTTGGATTTTGGATACTAGGGCCACTGATCATATGATCTTTGATTTTTCCATGTTTACTACCCCTCCATCCATAGCCAATGTTAGGATTTCTTTACCCAATAATGTTACTTCTATTGCTACTCATGTTGAGAATAAAATGAGATATGTTTTGATCTAATACCAAAACCCCCTTAGACATGCCTAAGTCAATATAAATATGTTCTAAGAATGTTAGAACATATAGATTATAGGCTAGATGAGAAGCTGAAATGTTAGGTAGCTCTTAGACAATTAGATGCACAATTTGAGGGGGAACCTATGCTTTGAAGATGATCAAGATCAAGTCTCCCCAAGGCTCAAATTCTGGAACAAAGAGTAAGGACACTCTATGAAATCTAAGATGCTCTTATCAGGAGAGTTGTCCAGAGAAAGTACTCATAAAACTCTGATCAGGAGAGTTGTCCAAAGAAGCTAACCATATGCAAGAACAAGTTTACATAGCTCAAAAGGACAAAACTACTCAAAGGTTTTCATCAGGAGAGTTGTCCAGAGAAGTCAACTCTAGGCATAAAGTGCTCTGATGCAAAAAGATTAAATACACTGATCAGGAGAGTTGTCCAGAGGAGTTGTCTCAGCTAAATTGACCAAGATCAAGTGCTCTGAAAGCCTGAGATCAACTATGCTGAAGAGATTGAGACAACCAGTCCCTAAAGGTCCTCAAAGGAATGAGCTAAGACCATACACAAGAGAAATAAAGGGAAAGAGCCAAGTCATCTGAAGAAGAGCAAGCCAACCATGCTGAAAGGCAAAACTGCTGATAGTGATAAGGAGAGTTGTCCAGATGATAAGGAATGTTGTCCTATCATTGGATCAACCTTCAGAAGCCATGTCCAAGTCCTAACAAGAAGTCAAACATTGGGAAAAGTGCTGCAGAATGAAGACAAAACTGTTACAGCCGTTTATTACCCAAATGAGGACATGTCACTATCAAGAATCTGTCTTCCAGTTTGAAGAACTCAAGGAAGACATTTATAGCAATTTGGGGCTGCCTCTCCAACGGGCAAATCCTCCATTTTGTCTATAAATACAGAAGTGTGAAGACCATTTGAAAGCACCTCAACACAATCCAACTAAGCTCAAAGTTCTTACAAGCTAGAGTGCTTTCAAAGCTTTCAAAGACTATCTTAGTCTTCAAACACTTCATCTAAGCTGAACCCAATTGTATATCCTTACACAAGCTTAGAGAGATATCCTATCCTTATACACTGATCTTCATTGTAAAGGATATCTCATTAGTTGGAACCTTACCTCAACCCTTACACCTTTCAAGAGTGAAAGTGAGAAGGTTGTAGTAGTAGAAGTGGTAGGAGCTGACTGTTGAGAGAAGAACAGTTCAGTTCTGAGTTGAGAAGAGGGTACTAGGACTCTAGACATCCTAGGGATCAATTCACCAAGGAGTGGTGTTCTTGATCAAGTGCACCTTGGCACTATAAAACAAGTTAATTCCAAGAGTGAAGGAATTATCCTGTTAAATCAGGGAAAGTGGATGTAGGAGCTTGAGTCTCTGAACCACTATAAACTCTTGTGTTGATTTACTTTACAAGTACTTACATTCACTCAACACTGCACTCAAAACTGATCTTTCAAGGATAAACATTCAAAGACTGTGCAAAACCGTTTTTGGACAAGTTCCCTGAAGCTTAACTGGACTGTGTTACATTGACTAAGTGATTTCAGAAAATAAAGGAGTCTAAACTTAAAGGGCCAACCACTATTCCGCACATATAACTCCCCTAGATAGTTATTCAACTAAGTACTCAATAGTACTTAGTGGATTGATTATCTTAGAAGAGTTAATCATCTTCAGCAGAGTTGTCCAAGACAACCTTGCTGAGTTCTGGTTTGATCTAGTTGAAAAGAATTTGCATACAAGTGTATTCCCCCCCCCCCCCCCATATACTTGTTATCTACTCCTTTCAGGACCAACAAGTGGTATCAGAGCAGGGGTTCAAAGACCACTGCTTCTGAAAATCCATCTTGATTTTCAAAACTCACATATTTGGTGTGGTCACTGAACTGATCTCTATCTGAAATCCATTACTTGTTGATTGATTGATTCTTATTGAGATATGGCCAACAACAATGCTGTTCCTCCACCTGCTGTTCAAGGATTAGACAACATGGCCACAAATCCAGTCAATCATATTTCTCATCACAAACTGCCCATGTTTTCTATAGACAATTATGATTTCTGGAAAATTAGAATGAGGGCTCATCTTGCATCTCTTCATACTGATATGCTTAGAGTAATCACAAGAGGACCTTTTGTGTTTACTCAAACTAACCCCAGATTGACAGATGAGCAAAGAGCAGATATAAGGGAATTGATTCCCAAAGATGAGGATGACTTCACTGCTGATGAAAAGAGGAAAGATAATTTGAATTATCTTGCCATGAACACCCTCTATCAAACAATTCCAGATGCAGTTATGGGTAGAGTCTACCACTGCACCACAGCTAAAGAAATTTGGGATACCCTTGCTGAAATGTGTGAGGGCACTGAAAAAATCAAGGAGAACAAGCTCCAAGTTGCTGTGCAGAAGTTTGAACAATTCTCAATGGAGACTGATGAGTCCATTGACAAATTTGCTGGTAGATTCACTGATGTGATGAATGAGATTAATTCACTGGGCAAGGTCTACACCAAGAGAGAGGTTGGACTGAAAATCCTAAGGAGTCTCACTCAAAAGTGGGATGTCTATGCTGTAATGATGCAGAATACCAAAGATCTTTCCACCATGCCCATGCAACAAATATTCTCAGAACTTAAAGCCTATGAGTTTGACCTCAATAGAAGAAAGCCTGTTGAGGAACCTTCAAATCCTACTAAGGGAGTGGCATTCAAAGCCAAAGTTGCTGAACCAGAAATGCAGCCCACTCCCAGATCATCAAAGTCAGTCTCTAAGACTGAAATGAAGGAAGAACTAGCCTTGATGGCTAGAAGGTTTGATAAGCTCAACACAAGGTTTGGTAGATACAAGAAATTCTACCAAGATAACAAATTCAGGAGAAGATACAATTCCCCTGAAGATCAGGCTGAGGACAAAAAGCCTGAAGAGAGAAGATCAGAGGACAAGTCCTCTGATAGGAGAAGAACCAGTAGAGCTGAACCCTCATCATCTAAGAGAAGAGATGAATCCAAGAAGGATGATGATGAAGATCTGTGTTACAACTGCAAAAAGAAAGGGCACTTCCAATATGACTGCCCTGAACTAAGCTCTAAAGAAAGAAGAGAAAGACAAGCAAAAAGAGACAGAAAATTCACCAATAGAAAAGCCATGATGGCTGGTGAAGAATCTGATAGTGCTGAAAGTTTCAACTCTTCTGATGGATTGTTCTCCAACAGTGATGATGATGATGATGTCTGCAACATGGCTCTTGAGGATGATGAGGTATCCTCTACTTCTAGTTCATCATCATTTATCTCACAAAACACTAGTGAGGTTAACCTGAAACTTTCCTTGGGAAAGTTGATGGAAGATTTCACTAGATTACAAGAATTTCATGACAATTGTGTGAGAGAAAATGAAAGACTAGCTACTGAACTCACCAAGAACTCTGAGGTAGCTGTTGATGTCAAGTCTACTGAGTTGTATCAACAAGTCTTGAGAAAACTTGAGGAAGCAAATCTCAGGATAGTTGACCAACAAAAGGAGATTGATGATCAACTTCTCTCTCAGAAAAGAAAAGAATTTGAACTTAAAATTCTAAATGCCAAATTTGAAAATCTCTCACATGAGTATGATATTCTTAAATCAAGTGAAGAGAGCCTGAAATTAAAGATGTCTGCTTTGAACAAATCCTCTAGAGCAATAGAGGAAATTCAAAGTTATCAAAGACCTATGGCTCAAAGAAGTGGATTGGGTTTTGATCCATTTGAATCTTCACCTTGTCTTAGTGTTGCATCCACAAGTAACACTAAGAGAATCTTTGTTAAGTCAGTGGCACAACAAGCTGAAAATGAAGTAATTCAGCCACTGAACAAAGGAAAGGGCAAATTGAATGAAATGCCTACTCAAGTGATTCAGGAGAATAGGCCAAAACCTAAGGAAATGGCCAAAGCTCTTGAGCACAAGAGGAATACTGGTCAGCAGAGTAGACCCAATGGAAGGGCAACCCTCCTGAACAATGTTCAGAGGAATTATCCAAGGTATAATCAGCCTAGGCCAACTCATCTGAGAAAGCCTCAGCTGAATAGACCTAAAGAAAACCATCCTTTAAGGCAGAATAAAATGAGACAACCAAAACCCTTCATGCCAAAGGGTAATGGTCATAAAAAGGCCTTTCCTCAAAGATTTCATCAAGCTGCACAAAGAACTCATAAGTTCAGAAGAGTGGTCAACTCCTCTGAAACTTACAGAGTTAACACATTCACACATACTTTCCCAAAGGCATTTAAGGGAAAGACAGTGTATATTGATGCACTAGGAAATCACCTTAGCCACCTTGAATCAATCAGGGTTATTAGGCAAGTTTGGGTTCCCAAAGGTACAGCTAACCTCTCAGGACCCAAAACTCAAAGGGTACCTAAACCTATCTAATTGCAGGTACCAATGGGCCACAAGAAGAGGAGCATGAACAAAAAGACAGCATGGTACCTTGACAGTGGATGCTCAAGGCACATGACTGGAAACAAGGAACTCCTCTCTGATTTTATTGAAAAAGAAGGCCCAAATGTCACCTTTGGAGACAGCTCACAAGCAACAACAAAAGGTTATGGTACTTTGATGATTGGTAACATCAAAGTAACCAATGTATCTTATGTAGCTGGTCTCAAATATAACCTCCTGAGTATCAGTCAATTCTGTGATAAAGATTTTAATGTTGAGTTCTCAAGTGGAAAGTGTCTAATTAAGGATAAAACTCAACAAACCCTATTGACTGGAACTAGGAAGGGAAATGTGTATTTTGCAGACTGGGACAAGTCTACTGATGCTGCATGTTTTATTGCTAAAAGTTCTAGTGAACAAAGTTGGCTATGGCACAAAAGGCTAAATCACCTGAACTTCAAATCCATGAATAAACTTGCTAGAAATGCATTAGTTAAAGGACTACCTAATGAGGTTTTCATTAAAGAACATGTGTGTAAACCATGTCAAGAAGGAAAACAGATTAAAGCCTCATTTAAGGGAAAACCAGTCATCTCCACTGAAAGGGTACTTGAACTTCTACATATGGATCTGTTTGGACCAATTACCCCTTCAAGCATAAATGGTAGAAAATACACATTAGTGGTAGTAGATGACTTCTCTAGGTTCACATGGGTAGTATTTCTCCTTAATAAGAAGGAAACACAAGTCAAACTACCTGAACTTCTCAAGAGATTGTCAAATGAGAAAAGCCTTAGCATTATCAAGATAAGATCTGATAAAGGCACTGAGTTCATTAATTCATACATCAATGAGTACTGCACATCAAATGGAATAGCTCATGAAACCTCAGCAGCTAGAACTCCCCAACAAAATGGAGTTGCAGAAAGAAGGAATAGAACTTTAAAAGAAGCTGCTAGAACCTTAATTGCTGACTCAAATTTACCTAAGAGGTTTTGGGCTGAAGCTATAAACATTGCATGCCATACTCAAAATAGATGTTTGATCACTAAGGGGCAAGGCAAAACCCCCTATGAACTCTGGAAAGGGAGAATGCCTAAAGTGTCATACTTTCATATATTTGGTTGTAAATGTTTCATTCACAATAATGGGAAAGAACAGTTGAAAGCCTTTGACAGCAAAGCTGATGAGGGAGTATTTCTTGGATACTCTCAAATCAGTAGAGCTTTCAGAGTCTACAACAAGAAAACCCTTATAGTGGAAGAAACACCTCATGTTGTGTTTGATGAGTCTATCTTTGAGATCAGGAATGATCATTTGGAACCTGAAGAAATCACACAGAGGACAACCAGATTAAGTCTAAAAGACAAAGACACTGAATTCATAGATGTTGTTCAAGCCAATCTGCCTGAAAAATCCACATTGGACAACAATCCTGAAGGCAACCTTCCTGAGACAAATCCCACTGATGGAAATGGTGAACTGAATGATCCAATCCCAGTTCACATCCAGGTAACAACTACCAATGAAGAAGCAGTTCCTGCTGAGGTAGTTAATGGGTCAAATAATCAAGGGGGAACTCAAAATGTTGAAAATGCCAATGTCCCTGACATTGAGGACAACATCCCTGTTTATGATCCTGAATTAGATCCTGCATTAAATTATCCTGAATTCTATGATCAAAATGACTCACCTTCAGTAGAGGACAACTCTACTGAAGAGATCAGAAAAAGAAGGACTTGGTTATCTGACCATCCTACTGATCTAATACTTGGTGACCCAAGTATTGGAGTCAAAACAAGAAGATTCCATGGTGAAAGTGCTCTTTTCTGTTGTTTCTTGTCAGAGCAAGAACCAAGTAATGTTGAGGAAGCACTTCAAGATGCAAATTGGATCACAGCCATGCAGGAAGAACTAAACCAATTCACCAGAAATGAAGTATGGGAGCTGGTGGATAGACCTTCACATCAAGATGTTATTGGAACAAAGTGGGTGTTCAAGAACAAGAAGAATGAAAATGATGTGATTGTCAGAAACAAAGCAAGACTAGTGGCAAAAGGGTACTGCCAACATGAAGGCATTGACTATGATGAGACATTTGCACCTGTGGCAAGGCTAGAAGCAATAAGGCTCTTTCTAGCCTATGCAGCCCACAAGAGGTTCAAAGTATACCAAATGGATGTCAAGAGTGCCTTTCTGAATGGAATCTTAAAAGAAGAAGTCTATGTGGAGCAACCACCAGGTTTTGAAGTTGGAAACCAAGTTTACAAACTCAAGAAAGCTCTATATGGACTCAAACAAGCCCCTAGGGCTTGGTATGATACACTGTCACAATTCCTCTTGGATCATGGATTCACCAAGGGAACTGTGGACAGAACTCTCTTCAGAATCTCTGAAGGAGAGGACATCTTGCTTGTCCAAATTTATGTAGATGACATAATTTTTGGATCCCCTAATGAGAAGCTATGTGAGAAATTCTCCAAACTCATGCAAAGCAAGTTTGAGATGTCCATGATGGGGTTGATGAACTTCTTTTTGGGTCTACAAGTCAAGCAATCTAAAGAAGGAATCTTCATCAACCAAGCTAAGTACACAAGAGAAATGATCAAAAAGTTTGGGTGTACAACTAGCAAGCCAGTAAGGATCCCTATGAACACAAATTGGAAGATGGATCCTGATGAGAGTGGTATTCCAACCAACTCTACTGAGTATAGAGGAATCATTGGATCACTCCTCTATCTCACTGCCAGCAGACCTGATATCACCTTTGCAGTAGGTGTTTGTGCAAGATTTCAAGCAAATCCTAAGAAAAGCCACCTTGAGGCTGCAAAAAGGATTTTGAGGTATCTCAAAGGCACTGAGAATCTAGGCCTTTGGTACCCTGCTGATGACAATATTGAGCTAACTGGCTACTCAGATGCTGATTATGGAGGATGTAGGATTGACAGAAAGTCCACTTCAGGGACTTGTCAATTCTTGGGCAACAAGCTTATTTCATGGTTCTCCAAGAAGCAGAACACAGTGGCCACTTCCACCACTGAAGCTGAATATGTTGCTGCTGGAAGTTGTTGTGCTCAAATCCTATGGTTGAGACAACAACTAAGAGACTACAAAGTCAACTCTACTGAAGTGCCAATATTTTGTGATAACAATAGTGCCATTGCTATATCACAAAATCCTGTCTTACACACAAGATGTAAGCATGTGGACATCAAGCACCACTTCATTAGAGACCATGTGGAGAAGAAGGACATCAAGTTGGTCAAAATTCACACAGACCATCAAAAAGCTGATATATTAACCAAGCCACTTGCAGAGGCAAGATTTCTGGAGCTATCAGCAGAGTTGGGATTACTTGATCCAGGGAAGTTGGACAAATAAGTCCAAAGAAGCTCATTGATTAAGGGGGAAACAAACTCAAACTTCAGCAGACTTGGTCAAGTCTACTGAAATTCAGAAACATGACTTTACCTCTTCAGGACACTTGTCCACAGTTCTTCAGGACACTTGTCCATGTAGGGTCAGATAAGTTGTCCTAGCTATCAAACCAAATCTTGGTATGATAAGCACCTATTTTTGGTGATCAATACCTATTTCGAAATCTGTCCCATTGAAATACAGTTTTCACCTTTCTGGGATTTAATTTGTCTCCCACCCAAAAGGTCACTTTCCATGCATTAAATGCCAAGATTTAACTCTTGTTTGCATTAAACTTTTTGGGACATGATCTATCTCGAAAAATCCCCAGCCTTAAACAAACATTTAAAACCACCCACGTTTTGAATAAAACAGTTATTTCACTGTTACATTGGTTTTTGACCATTGGATCAAAAATGGACAACTCCCCTGAAATCAATCCTAGCCGTCCATTTTGGATTTCCATTTTTGTTCACCTTTGAATTGTATCAAGACCTTACCAACTCATTGACAAACATTCTTTTTAGAATATTCACAAGTCTTAAGATACCCACAAACACTTCTTCCCCAAGTATTCGAAACCCTAACTCAAAATTCTTCAAACTCTCTCATTCTTCATCAAACTTCTCTCTGTAAATTTCAATGGCCCCCAAGGTTAGACCTGAGATGCTTGTTGATTTCTCCAACAAGGATCTAGACCTAGATTTTGCCTATCTTAGCAACAAAAACAATCTTCACTTTGAACCCATAATTTCATTTGAAAGTGAAGATCCTGAGATTACTCCAACCCTGAGATGGTTGAGAAGGGCTGGTCTCCAAAAGTTCTTGGATGAAAGACCAAGCTCTTGCTTGGAGAGTTATATGGCAGAATTCTTTGCCTTCCTCAAGTGGAGAGGCAAGCCTGAAGATGGTGAAGTATCAACCAGACTATCCTACACAGCTGAAGGAGAGGAAGAGGAGAGATTCCATAGAGTTAGATTCTCCTCAGAGGATCTGGAAGGAGCCTTTGGATTGCCTTATGAGGGAAGGAATCCAGAAGTGTATGGCACTGGACATGAAGAGGAAATAGCCCAAGAATGGTTATTAGTTCCAGGCCCTCTCTCCTCAACTCAAAACAAGAAAACTCTCAAGCCAGAGTTTCTTAATCTCTTTGAGGTAGTTGCTAAGAGCCTCTTAAGAAACACTGGAAGCCTAGAGCAGGTCAGCCAGCCAAGGATCAGAATCATGGCTGCCATTATTGATGCCAGTGATAAGGGCATCAAGTTTGATTGGAGGACCTTCATCATGTCTGAGATGATGAAAGAGAAGGCTAAATTTAAGGTGAAAGCCCACAACAAGGTGGTGCTAGAAGGGAAAATCAAGTATTGCACCAGGGCAAGCTTGTTGATTGAGAGGTTTTCCCACTATTCCCAGATGCAGACCTTTGCAAAGCCCCTCCCAGCCCAAAAGATCCTGTTCAGAAAGCTCAGTAAGAAAACTGAGAAAAGAAGGATGCTACTGGCCAAGCCTGCTGAAGAACAGGAGGAAGAGAAGCCTAAGATGAAAAAGAGAACAAAGGCCAGGGCTGTAAAGACAAGAAAAATGTCTCAGAGAATCTCAGAAGAGAATTCAGATGCTTCAGCTGAGATTGAAGAAGTTGCTAGAGAAGGTGTACAAGTGCCATCTGATCATTCAGAAGAACTCAGGCAAAAGTACAATGAGACCAGGCAAAAGAAGAAGGGTGATAAGAGAGTCAGGGAAGTTGTCCCTGAGAAGGAAGGAAGTGGAAGTAGCAGGGCCAGCAAGAGAAGGGCCAAACCTACTGAAAAGGTGTTGGAGCTGCAAGAAGAGAGGTCTCTTCAATTGGCTCTAAGGGAGAGCAGAGCTGAAAGCAGGGCCAAATCCATGTCAAGGACTAATTCATCTGGTTCTGGAACTCCAGAATCCAAAGTCCCTGAAGGTCAACCCATAGAGGCCAACCTCCCTGAAATTCAGTATCTTGAGCCCAACTCCCCTGAAACCCATGTTACCCCTTCCACCCAACCCATTACCCCTGTAAATCTCACTAAGAGATATTCTCCTGAAGGGAATGAACAAAGAAGTGGCATTGATGTGCTTGCTGACTTAGCAATAGATGAGACAAGACTCCTGTCTCCTCTTGACTCATCCATGCTCAACTATTCAAAGCTCTTAGAGCATGCACTTCATGAGCCAACACCCCTGAGTAAAGCCCCTTCAGATTCATTGCTCTCTAAAGCAACTGAAGATCCTTCACTTGAGCCCAACCCTTCTGAAGCCAACATCCCTGAACTTAATCTGCCTAAAGCTTTGATAGGAGAACCCAGAGCCAACTCCCCTATAACCCAAAGTCCCCATTCAAGTGGAGATGAGGAGGAGTATACTTATGAAAGTATGCTCAGAGGAGGAGCTAAGGCTACTGTGGACAGTTTGTATCCACAACTTGCTGAATTTCCAAGAATTCAGAAGGCCTTGATGGAGATATCACAAGTCATCCAAGATAAGGGTGCAAACTGGTGGCAGATAGAGGAGAACAGATTGCTACACTTTGCTGGAGTTTCAAAGACAAGATTCCTCATTGATGAGGAGATTTTTGCAAAGTTGGTAGCTGATAAGATTAAGGAGGAGAAAGAAAGAAAGGCAAAGGGAATCAAACACCCTGACAGTGGCTCCAATGATGATGATTCCCCTGATGATCCCTCAAACCCTTCAAATCCCAACCCTCCTGAAACCCCTCAAGCCAACCTCCCTGAAACCTTTCAACCCAAATCTTCTATAACAGATAGACTTTCTAACCCTCCCAAAACCTATCATAGGAAAGGCTCTGTAATCTCAGAGGTGTTGACCAAGGATGGTAACACAACCAAAGATACATCTGCCAATGAAGGTTCTTCTGAACCCAAGGCACAGCCTAAAGATGTTGAGGTTCCTGTATTAGAGGCTAGTTTGATTAAGGCCTATTCAGTGTCAGAGGAGTTGGACATTGATCAGCCCTTAATCATTCAGGATGACTCAGTGGCTGTTCATATAAGCACTGTGATCTCCCCACAACTGCCATCTTTGAACCTTGATGAAGGTGGAGATGTTGCAGGTTTAGGAGAAGGAGTTGAAAAGGAAAGATTAGTTGAAAAATCAGAGGGAGTTGAGGATGAAAGAGAGGTAGTCATCACTAAGATAGTGAGTGTACCACCAAATGAGGGTGGAATAAGTGAGGAAGGACAGGTTATTCTTGAAGTCAAATCTGAACTTCAGGAATCCCTTGATGAAAGGAGGCCTGATTCCTTGAGTGAGAACATTATTCATGAAGGGAGAAAAGAACAAGTTGAAAATGAGAAGAAGACTGCTGATGTATCAGAGTCTTATGCAAAAGAAATTGAGGGTGATGAGTGCTTATTTCCTAACTTGTTTGATTTATCTGATGTTGCAGGTATTTCTCTTGACCAAATTTTTGCAGATGAGTTCCTCACAGATGCACCTATCCAAGTTGATACAGGCTCAGCTCAGGCCTTACTTGGAATGCAATCAGAGAAGTTGGACTCCTTGGCTCATCAAGTCCAATCTGCTCATGCTGAAACTTCAGGAGCATTGAATGAGCAAGGAAGAACTCTAGCATCTGTAGAAATGAGGCTCACTGGCTCTGAAGATGTTGTGCTACCCACCCTTGAGGCAAGAATCAGTGGTGTGGAATCTGGTCTTCAAACCATCTCC
Organism: Galeopsis tetrahit; assembly: GCA_963675135.1. Taxonomy (NCBI): domain Eukaryota; kingdom Viridiplantae; phylum Streptophyta; class Magnoliopsida; order Lamiales; family Lamiaceae; genus Galeopsis; species Galeopsis tetrahit. Next base: position 17,098,669 of record OY776127.1, on the reverse strand, counting down.
ACTGAAGTTCAAAGTGCCAAATCAACCATGGAAGCCATCTCAGAGGAGGTCAAGAAAGAACAAAAGCTGCTGAGAGACAATCACAATGCTAATGTCAAAGCTCTCAGGCTAACTGTCAAACAAGCCATTGGAAAGAAGACTGCTCTACAAAAGAGAAGAGCTGAAGAGCAAAGGCTAGCTATGGTCAAAGCTGCCTCAGAAAAATTTTCCCAAGAAGTGTTGGCCAACATTGCTGAAGGTGCAGTGGCCAACCTCACTGAGCTCTTAAAAACCCAACTGGATGCATCTCTGAAAACAGCCATGGAAGAGGTTGTCCAACAAAAGATGAAGCCTGTTCTAGCTTTCCTTAGCTTGAGCAGTGATAGAATGCAGAATATACATGATGAAAATGTATATTTGTTGGAAGAGATGAAGTCCCTAAACCAGGCCCAATCCCTGATGGCCTCAACAATGAGTGACCTAAAGCCCCAGTGCTTTGATGCTGCCAAAAAGGGGGAAAGGGAAAGAGCTAGAGCAAAAGGTGCCTTGGTGATTGGAAGTCCAGTGAAAGGGAAGGACAAAGTCCCTGAAGGAAAGGGAAAAGAGCCAGAAATGCTGAACTTGGAAGATTTGGATGAAGAGGAGCAGTTAGCATTGGCATTGAAAAACTCAATGGCCTCAGCTCAAGAAGAGAGGGCAAGGAAACAGCAAAGACCAGGTGGTGAAGTGTCAGGTTTGGACAAAGATGCTGAAGGTGTCCAAACCAGAGGAAAGATCAAGAAGGCCCAAGGAAAGAAGAGACAAATTGAGAAATTCACTGACTTTCCTAGCAGCCTTGATCTTCCACCTGAATTCAGAATTGATAAGGATGAGCCTACATCAAAGAAAGCCAAAACTGCTGAAGGTGCCAAATCAACTGAAGACATTGAAGAATTGTTTGTTGAAGGATTTGGACCTGAGCCCAAGAAGAAGACAAATGTTTTAGCTGATGACCCATCAAAGTTGTTTCATGAAGGGTATGGCAAAGACCCTGAAACACAACAGAAATTGGCCATGATGAGGGCCCAAGAGAAAATGGATCTGATGGAAGAAGCCAACAGAGCAAGAGATGAAAGGAGAGCAAACTTTCAGAAACCAAGAAGGAGAAGAGCAACTTACAGCAAGATGAAGCCTCAGCTTCTAATCCCAATGGACACCAAATATCCACACTTGGATAAATGGGTGCCAATTCAACTGAATGACACATGGGAAGAAGCCAAAAGGGAGTTTGTCTATGACTATTATGTCATTGACAGATGGAATGGAGGAGATGCAAACTCTGCCTTCACTGAGTTCATGCTAGAATACTACAGAGAGTTGTATCAACAACTACTTGCAGCTGCTGACATTGCAAGATTTGAACTCACAGCTCCCAAGCCAATCATATACATGCCTCCAAAGCTTGAAGGATGGATTGACCAAGCAAGAATTCTGAGGGAATTCACTGAGATCCTTAAGCTGAACAAGATGGTTCTTGGACCTAAGGGAACCAACCAAGAAGCCATGGCACTAAAAAGAAGAGTGTGGGCACAGTATGGAATGCTGCCACCTCCTGAGGATGATCTTTGAAATGGCTAAGTCTTCTGACCTTACTTGAATGATCAACTATGCTGAAATATGGTCAAGTTTGCTGATATGTTAATCTGGTTGCTCTGATCTATTAAAGATTGCTCTGATACAAGCTCTGTGCTCTGATGCTGAAAATATTATTTTTGTCTTGAATTACTAGAATGAAATGCTCTGATGTATTTAAGTGTTATTGATTCATGCTCTGATATGTTAATTTCAACTATCAACATGCCTGTAATAATTTTTGAATGAATGATAGTTGAACTTATTTTGAATCAAGAAACACAAATCTCTCTATGCCTATCTTAAAACCTACTTGCAACAAAAACAGTGAATACACTAACACATTATTTTTCAGGAATATTGACCTTAGTCATGTCTTCTGAAGATACATGTAATAGGTGTAGACAAGTCACTTTTGCTTAAATTGTATAGGTTTTGGCATCATCAAAAAGGGGGAAATTGTTGAGAATAAAATGAGATATGTTTTGATCTAATACCAAAACCCCCTTAGACATGCCTAAGTCAATATAAATATGTTCTAAGAATGTTAGAACATATAGATTATAGGCTAGATGAGAAGCTGAAATGTTAGGTAGCTCTTAGACAATTAGATGCACAATTTGAGGGGGAACCTATGCTTTGAAGATGATCAAGATCAAGTCTCCCCAAGGCTCAAATTCTGGAACAAAGAGTAAGGACACTCTATGAAATCTAAGATGCTCTTATCAGGAGAGTTGTCCAGAGAAAGTACTCATAAAACTCTGATCAGGAGAGTTGTCCAAAGAAGCTAACCATATGCAAGAACAAGTTTACATAGCTCAAAAGGACAAAACTACTCAAAGGTTTTCATCAGGAGAGTTGTCCAGAGAAGTCAACTCTAGGCATAAAGTGCTCTGATGCAAAAAGATTAAATACACTGATCAGGAGAGTTGTCCAGAGGAGTTGTCTCAGCTAAATTGACCAAGATCAAGTGCTCTGAAAGCCTGAGATCAACTATGCTGAAGAGATTGAGACAACCAGTCCCTAAAGGTCCTCAAAGGAATGAGCTAAGACCATACACAAGAGAAATAAAGGGAAAGAGCCAAGTCATCTGAAGAAGAGCAAGCCAACCATGCTGAAAGGCAAAACTGCTGATAGTGATAAGGAGAGTTGTCCAGATGATAAGGAATGTTGTCCTATCATTGGATCAACCTTCAGAAGCCATGTCCAAGTCCTAACAAGAAGTCAAACATTGGGAAAAGTGCTGCAGAATGAAGACAAAACTGTTACAGCCGTTTATTACCCAAATGAGGACATGTCACTATCAAGAATCTGTCTTCCAGTTTGAAGAACTCAAGGAAGACATTTATAGCAATTTGGGGCTGCCTCTCCAACGGGCAAATCCTCCATTTTGTCTATAAATACAGAAGTGTGAAGACCATTTGAAAGCACCTCAACACAATCCAACTAAGCTCAAAGTTCTTACAAGCTAGAGTGCTTTCAAAGCTTTCAAAGACTATCTTAGTCTTCAAACACTTCATCTAAGCTGAACCCAATTGTATATCCTTACACAAGCTTAGAGAGATATCCTATCCTTATACACTGATCTTCATTGTAAAGGATATCTCATTAGTTGGAACCTTACCTCAACCCTTACACCTTTCAAGAGTGAAAGTGAGAAGGTTGTAGTAGTAGAAGTGGTAGGAGCTGACTGTTGAGAGAAGAACAGTTCAGTTCTGAGTTGAGAAGAGGGTACTAGGACTCTAGACATCCTAGGGATCAATTCACCAAGGAGTGGTGTTCTTGATCAAGTGCACCTTGGCACTATAAAACAAGTTAATTCCAAGAGTGAAGGAATTATCCTGTTAAATCAGGGAAAGTGGATGTAGGAGCTTGAGTCTCTGAACCACTATAAACTCTTGTGTTGATTTACTTTACAAGTACTTACATTCACTCAACACTGCACTCAAAACTGATCTTTCAAGGATAAACATTCAAAGACTGTGCAAAACCGTTTTTGGACAAGTTCCCTGAAGCTTAACTGGACTGTGTTACATTGACTAAGTGATTTCAGAAAATAAAGGAGTCTAAACTTAAAGGGCCAACCACTATTCCGCACATATAACTCCCCTAGATAGTTATTCAACTAAGTACTCAATAGTACTTAGTGGATTGATTATCTTAGAAGAGTTAATCATCTTCAGCAGAGTTGTCCAAGACAACCTTGCTGAGTTCTGGTTTGATCTAGTTGAAAAGAATTTGCATACAAGTGTATTCCCCCCCCCCCCCATACACTTGTTATCTACTCCTTTCAGGACCAACAACTCATATGGGTAATATTGTTATGAATGATCACTTAACTTTGTACAATGTGTTTTATGTCCCTGATTTCACATTTAATCTTTTATCCATTAGTCACTTAACCAGATATTCCAACTATTCTGTGTGTTTTCTTTCATCCCATTGTATTTTGCAGGATAATACCACCAAGATGGTGATTGGTACTGCTGACCAAGTTAGGGGCCTATATCTCTTGCAAACTGCACCTCACACTAGCAATTCTGCTTTAGGATATTCTGCACATTTTAGTTCTTTTGTTGACACTACTTTTACCTCTAAATTGTGGCATAAGAGACTTGGACACACATCTATGAAATGCTTGTCAAACATTCCTGAACTCAATGTAAAAGTTGCTCCCTTACATGATCCTTGTTGCATTTGTCCTTTAGCTAAACAGAAGAAAATGTATTTTCCTATTAGTACCTTTGTATCTACTCATGCTTTTCAATTAATACACTGTGATGTTTGGGGCCCTTTCTCTACTGTTTCTGTTTCTCGACATAGATATTTTATTACCATTGTTGATGACTTTAGTAGATGCACTTGGATATATCTCTTAGCTGCTAAAAGTGATGTTAAGCTTTCTTTGCAAAATTTCTATAACATGGTCTTGACACAATTTCATGTTAAAATTCAAACCTTAAGGAGTGATAATGGCACTGGATTCTTTCTCACTGATTTCTATCATAACTTGAGAATTATCCATCAAACTTCTTGTGTTGAAACACCCCAACAAAATGGTATAGTAGAAAGAAAACACCAGCACTTACTTCAAGTTGCTAGGGCTCTTATTTTTCAATCTTCTTTGCCTCATAAGTACTGGAGTGAATGCATCAAAACTGTTGCCTACATTATAAATAGGATTTCATCTTACGTTTTACACCAAAAGTCTCCCTTTGAGTTATTGTACAATAAAAAACCTGATTATTCTATTTTTAGAACTTTTGGTTGCCTTTGTTTTGCCAACACTTTGTTGTCTCACAGACACAAATTTGCACCAAGAGCTTCAAAATGCATTTTTTCTTGGCTACCCTTTTGGAACAAAGGGGTACAAACTCCTTAACATTGACACTGGCACTCTTTTTGTATCCAGAAATGTTAAATTCTTTGAGAATGTGTTTCCCTTTGCTGATAAAATCATTCTTCCCCCTAAAACTATACATGTTACTACTGAATATGATGATTTTAGTGATAATGATGATCACATTCCCAATTGTCATGCTAATAATGTCCCTGATACTCCCATTTCTGAAATTGATGTTTCTGATCACAATACTTCTATAACTGAGTCTACTTCTAGACCTACTAGGGTCAAATCTCAGCCTGCTTACTTACAACTTTATGAAACTAATTTACCTGCTTCTGTGGATCATGCCAAGCTCAATCTCTCTTGCAATGGTAAATTGTATCCTATCCAAGATTACTTATCCACATCTAAGTTGTCTTCTCATTTCAGACATTTTACTGCCTCCATTTCTCATATACAAGAACCCAAATCATATAAGTTAGCTGCTCAAGACAAAAATTGGGTGAATGCTATGAAATATGAATTAGATGCTCTAATAAAGAACAATACATGGACTCTTGTTAACTTACCCCAGAACAAGAATTGCATTGGGTGTAAATGGATTTACAAAGTTAAATATAACTCTGATGGCTCTATAGACAGATATAAAGCTAGATTAGTAGCCAAAGGCTTCACACAACAAGAAGGCATTGACTACTTTGACACCTTTTCTCCTGTTGCCAAAATAACTACTGTTAGAATTTTGCTTGCTGTTGATGTTTCAAAAAATTGGCACATTCATCAATTAGATGTTAATAATGCCTTTTTGCATGGTGATTTAGAGGAAGAAATATACATGTTACCTCCTCCTGGATATTGTTCTCCTAATGACAAAAGGGTTTGTAAATTGAACAAAAGTCTTTATGGACTAAAACAAGCATCTAAATAGTGGTTCACCAAATTAACTTCTTCTTTACTCTCCATTGGCTTCACTCAATCCAAAGCTGACACATCTTTGTTCACTAAGCACAATGGCCATGATTTTACTGTTATTCTTTGTTATGTTGATGATCTTATTGTAACAGACACTAATCTTAGTATCATTCAATCTATTAAAAGACATCTTCATCACAAGTTTACCATAAAAGATATAGGTGTTTTAAGGTATATTTTGAGAATTGAAGTTGCTAGGAATAATACTGGCATGACTTTATCCCAGAGAAAGTATACACTGGATTTACTTCAAGATTCTGGATATTTAGGGAGCAAACCTTGCTCTACTCTTATGGACTCCAAAATTACATTTGATCCACAATCACCCCTTCTCCAACACCCTGAACAGTATAGAAGATTGGTTGGTAAACTTCTTTACTTAACTGACACAAGGCCTGACATTTCTTATGCAGTTCAAACTATTAGCCAATACATGCAAGCACCTACTGCTTCTCATCTCACTGCTGTGCATAGGATTCTAAGGTATGTCAAAGGTAACCCTAGCACTGACCTTTTTTATCCTAGAAATAATATTTTTAAGTTACATACATTTTCTGATTCTGATTGGGGGAGATGCCTCCAAACTAGAAGAAGTATAACTGGTTACTGCATTTATTTTGACAATTCTCTGATATCTTGGAAATCCAAGAAACAAAGTACAGTTAGCAGGTCATCTGCTGAGGCAGAATACAGAGCCTTGGCCTCCACTATCTGTGAGCTTCAATGGGTGCATTACATCCTTGATGACTTGAAGATTCAACACACTACTCCATCAAATATGTACACAGACAGCAAGAGTGCATTCTCCATTGCTCACAACTCTTGCCTTCACCAAAGAACAAAACACATTGCTTTGGATTATCATTTCACTAGAGAAAAGATTAAGGAAGGATTGCTCACTCTCATTCACATTCCTACTCAAGAGAATTTGGCTGATATCCTCACCAAACCAATACCACCAGCTGCTTTCATTGATCATAAAGCCAAAATGGGAATGTTGGATATACATTCTCATTTTGAGGGGGTGTAAAGGTTCTCCTAATAAACCCAATGTTTTAGGAAATACACTTCCTGATTAAACCCAATACTTCTAGTATTGGTAAATACACTCTCTGCCTCATATCTCTTTTAGGTCATTAGTCTGTTAGTTAATTATTAGCAGTTAATTTCTCTTAAAGCCTATAAATGTTGATTAAGGCTTTGATATCAGTTTACGGTTTTAATTCATCTTTTGTAAACATTTGGTTTTCTTCAATCAAGAGAATTCCTTTTCCATTCTTGTTCTCAATTCATGAGAATCTTTCCATGAAATTCTACAATCTCTTAGTAGAACTGTAGTTTATACGTGTGTTCCTAATTCAGAATAATAGATTGTGTAAGTGATAATGATGATAAAACGTATCTGGGGAGAGGAAATCATGTCTCCCACTTTTCTCGAACCTATATGACGTAGGTGTCCCACAAATATACCCTCTTCACTGGTGCTCGAGCCCGCTTAACTCGGAACTAGGTGTAACTGACCCCCAAAAGACTTGGTCAACCCCAGTCTTTAGTTGACTTATCTTATCCAAACCTGACCCACTAGCCTAGCCTAAAAAATGGGGAAAACGAGCAAGCTAGTCGTGCACACTCATTCTTCCAGAGCCTTCTCATTAATGGGTTTTCAGCCCAGTCCCATATGAGCTCATCTGAATGTGGGCTTTCAGGTTTGTTTCATCACATATTCAACATGGATAAATATAATAACAATATATGATGGCCTAAATCAATAAAAGAAACCCATCACCATATTCACACATAATTATTAAAAGAAATAATTAAATATAATATTACCCCCTTGTCGAAATTAAAGGATATTATAGTTATTCAAACTCTACGTGTCATTTCTTCATAAAACGACAAATTTTATCCGCTTCAATTGTGTAAAGCTACACAGCTATATAGGACCCTGCAGTGGCAATGGGCCCCCATTATTTTATTTTTTATATTCGTTTTGTTCCGTGATTACTTAAGCGCATTTTCTTTAATTATTGAGACATCTTAAGATTACTTGCACACTTCTAATATGAAATAATTCACAAAATTAATACCATCACTACATCATTTTATTTTCAAAATTTTTACTCATTTTGGACTTACATTTTTTTCTACACCTCACTAAATTCTTTTTTACATCTCACTAAATTTATTTTATGCCTCATTAAATCACTCAAAATACTCCTCATTTATATGACCTCACATCCCACTAAATTCACTTTTCTTAAAATATGAGCTAGTCAAAGTATGCAAGTCACCACGGGACAAAAGAAATACTTCATATTTTAAGTTCTACATTTGTCTAATAGTAGCTAATGCCTTAGTGAAATTGCATATTAAATTTTAACACCATTTCGCCTATTATTAGCCTGCTATCAAAATTAATTTCCTTCAAACATAACAAAAATCGTTAAATTTAAATTAATGAAATGAGATATATTGAATTTTTTTTTGTAGATATAAAATTTATATTTTATCTTTATATTAATATAAATCGGGTTTCCCAATCTATAATTTTAATTTGATCCCGTCATTGAACTTGTGTGTCATACCATATTAACTGATCTTTGGAAAACTTGACCTAGTGATGTATGCGTTAAGAGTGTACTCTTCTCTACTTAGGTTCAAAACCCAAAGCGCAAATAATTAATGAGGTTCATTCTATTTGGCCTTAATTGGGTCCAAATTGTCCAATATTAATAAACGTTGGAATTGATCTCCTAAATTAATCTATCATTAGGTCAAATATTTATACTAAAAACATGAACATTTTTTTGTTCATAAATTTTATCTTGAATTGCCCATGTATAATTTAAATTAAAAAAAAGGTAGCTATGAATCCATTAAATATGGCAACCTATATAAATAATGAAAAAAAATTATTTTAATTTACGTTGAGTCACTAATAAATAAAATATTTCATTTGTCAATTTATAAATTTTCAGTTTTGTCAGTTTAATCTGTCCATTTATAATTTTTTTAATTTTTTTTTGATAAATATCATTTAAATTTGAAAAATAAAAAAATGAGTTAGACTTAAAATGTGTACATTTTATATAAAACTGAATATTACAAGTACAAAGTTTATAAATAATTTTATATTTTAACAGTATAAATGTTTTAAAAATGAATTAGGAAAATATATATATTCATAGTTATCATTCTAAAAATAGAAGTCCTCCGAAATGCATAGTCTATACAGGAGAGAGAGATCCAATTCCGTTCAGGATATATCATGATTAAGAAAGGGCAACTTTTACAGTCATTAATTACTCTGCCATTTTACACCGCTTCCTATCATCCAATCGCTAAGTCTTGAGGATGAGGTAGAGCGAATACAACCTTTTACACCGCCTACATATCATCCAATCACATTTTGCTTGCTCTGAGGCGCTCGTGCTAAACTGAATACTGCCATTCTATACCGCCTCATACCATCCAATCACATTTTGCTAAGACTGAGAGATTTTGCTAAGACTGAGAGAGGGAAGGGTATACAGGCCTGCATTATCATCCCTATTCACACCATGTATACAGAATATTATAACGATGATGAATGGTTTTATGTAATAATGTTACAATTAAATATTCATTCTAGCTTTTATTTTATTTTTATTTCTTTATTATCATTTATTTTATAAAACAGCTATGTTTGACCGTCCGGCTCCTAATTTTTGGAACCTACTATTATTTATATATATATATATATATAATATTATAATTAATATTTTTAAAAGAAATTAAATTATTAAAAGATAAATATAATAATTAATCTAACAGTATAAAAATTAATAAACTTAAATTGTATTTTTAATAAACCAAATTATTTATTCCTAATTAATAATTAAATATTAATATCTAACCAACTTTTTACCACATACTTTCTTACCTACGTTAAAAATTAAGAAAACGGTTTTTTTATTTTTAGCCAAACTTATCCTATATAGTGACTTATTCTCTCAATTAATTGTGGAGATTTTATTTTATCAAATGTTAAAAAAAATCCTAAACCTTCAACAATTTTCTATATATCATTAAACTATTTGAAATTTATTGTAGAATATTCTACATTTACTATATAAACTCAGAAAGTTCTATATGATGTTTTTTTTTTTTTTTGGAGATTGACGACAAATCACATCTTCACATATATTATAAAAGAAAGAATAAAATAATTTAATTTAATTGTAATCATTAAATTTATATATGTATTTTTAATTTAATTTTTATAACATTCATTCATTTTTAATATGTGTATACGTATTTCACTTTCACTTATTTTATTTGATGTTTTTTTTTTTATTTTTTGCCCCGGCCTACAAAATCTCAAGGACCGGCACTGCTGAGCCATGGCTAATTCACAGGATTTGGTTTTCTGTCTCCTTAAAACTCAAGGATACAGAGGTACGAGCTTATAAAACAGATCATGTTCAAGTAAGGTCGTGCAATATTATCACAATAAAAAAAAATGTGAATTTCATGCGGCTTTATGTTCTAATAAAAACTTTTAATAACTTTTTAGCATGAAGATTAAAAAATATAGTTGGATAATAAATGAAATTTGATGTAAATGAAATTTGAGAAAGATCAGTTTACCAAAAATGATTGAGAAATTTTTATTGAGACAGACAATTTTTTTTTTTAATAAATTGTTACTAGGACGAAGGGGGTATATTTTAAAAAATAAAACATGTAATGACAAATAAAAATATGTTACTAGACATGTGTTATTATAAAATAAATACTCTATGCGTTATTATATATTTGTACTTACAATAACACATACTTATCATTATAACAACACATAAAATATTACTCTATAGGTTCCCTACTTAATTACTCATAACTTCTGGGGACATATTTTAGTGTATGAATTATTTATTAGTATTAGGAGTATAACTTTTCAACTTTATTAGTAATAAAGATTTTATTTTTTGTTAATAAAGTAATTACATTTAATGTAATAATGTGATGTTTTGAGAGATGGTTTAAATGTTTTATTTGCTATTTTAAGTATAAGTAAATAAGTAAGGGAAGATAAAAAAAAAATGACAAAATTAAACGAGTAATTAAGTAGGTGACGGAGGGTTTACATTTTTCTTTTTGTTGCGTTCCAATACAAAGTTTACATTTTTTTATTCGACAAAATTCACTATTTTTCTCTACCTTTTTCATTAGACCTCTCTCTAAATCTTCCTTACATATTTCTATATTTTCTTTTTTCTACCCTTTTCAACTCCAACTATCTATTAGAAATTTAATACTATTATATAGTATTTTTTAATTTTTATGTTAATAGTAAGTGTAAATTTTAACACACGATATAAAAAGTATATGTATTACTATATAAAAAAATATTATTATATAAATAAATTGCAGAACATGAATAAATATACTAGATTATAAAGATAATGAACAATCCTATAAAACATGAAAAAAGTAACATTTAAAAAAACGGCAAGAATAAAAAAAAATTATCGGATGTCCCCGAAGGGACGGCAAGAATAAAAATGAGTAAGAAGATTTTAACCTATTGAGTACTCATTCACGTATACAATAGTTTAATTTATCACTACAAAAAAACTGCAAAATACCGACGGAATTTTACCGCGTCGGGATTACCGACGGATTACCAAAGTCAACCGATTTACCGATGGAATTTGTTTTCCGTCTACGAAATTTATTTTCCGTCGGAAATTACCGACGGATATTCCGTCGGCAATCCAAAAAAAAAAAAGACTATCGACGGAAATTTCCGTCTCTAACCACAAAATTAAAAAAATATATTAAAAAAATTAAAAAAATTGTGATTACCGACGAAAATTTCCGTCTCTAACCACAAAATAAAAAAAAATATTAAAAAAATTAAAAAAAATTAAAAAAATTGTGATTACCGACGGAAATTTTCGTCGCTAATCACAAAATTAAAAATTTAAAAAAATTAAAAATTTGTGCAAAAATTAAATTATTAATTAAAGAATAAATTTTTTTAGTTAGAAATTTATGATTGATTAAAATATAAAATTTGTTGATTAAATTTGAAACATGTCGATTAAATTATAAAATTGTTGATTAAGTTAATTAGGAAATTATTGATTAAATTATAAAATTTTATATTAAATTAGGAAATTATTGATATATTAAGTTAGGAAATTTTATATTAAATTAGAAAATTATTGATCCAATTAAAAAAATTTACATTAAATTAGAAAATTATTGATTAAATTAGAATTTTTTATGTTATATTGTTTGGACATAATTTCTTTAGTGTTTATATCCATTTAGTTTATATGATAATTAAGTCTTTGTGTGAATTAATAAATAAAATAATTATAAAAAGTAAAAAAAATAAAAATAAAACTACATTTACAATTTATAAATTTAAAAAAAATTACAATAATTACACGCCACAAATTTAGTAATTAATATAAGTGGAATCATATTTAATCAAAACAAAAAAAATTATACATGTGAATTTTACAATTTTAATTAAAACCAAAAAAATTACATTTACAATTTATAAATTAAAAAGTTAATATTACAATAATTATAAGTCACAACTTTTAGTGATTAATATAAGTGAAAGAATGTTAATTATTAAATGAATTTGTTGTTTAACTTGTTTTGAATAAAAATATGATGCATGCATACATTAAATTATTAATATACTATTTGAAAATAAGATTCACACATATACAATAGTTATAAGTCACAAATATAGTGATTAATATAAGTAAAAAAATGTTCAATTATTAAATGAATTTGTTTAAAAAAAAGAGTAAAACATGTATAATAATATGAACTATTTAAAATTTTAATCAAAACAAAAAAAAAATAAACAAATTAGATTTACTATATATAAATTAAAAAAATTAAATTTAAATTAGTTATAAATCACAAATTTAGTTATAGTAATATAGAAAGAAATTAATTTTGTGAATTATTTAAAAAAAATTGGGTCGAGTTATAGTAAAAAATGAGTACATATACAATTAATATTACAATTATCAACGAAAAACAGACTTGTCCGAGTGGTGGGAGCTCCTCACTAGGTGCCCACACACCCGGGTTCGAGTCCCACGTATGCTGCTTAAATTCCACAATTAAGGTCGGGCCCTTGCGGGCCTTGCTGGGTCTGGGCCAGGCTGGGCCAGCCCGTTGGCCTAGGCCCAGGTGAAATATTTTTTTTTAAAAATTTTCGTCGGTAATTAAAAAATAAAAAAATAATTAAAAAAAATTTCGTCGGTAATTAAAAAAAAAAAAAAAAAAAAATCGTCGGTAAGACTTACCGACGAGGTTAGCACCGACGGAATTTTTCCGTCGGTATTTCCGTCGGAAAACACTGTTACCGACCGAATTTCCGTCTCTATTTCCGTCGGTAAAACAGCTCTTTTTTGTAGTGTATGGTTGTTTTAAGTTGTCGCTAATCTCCCTATTTTACTGAATCATTCTTTCATTGTTGATGACGTGTAACGAAAATGTGGAAGTGGATTGGACGATGATGAGGTTAAAATATTTTCTATAATAAGGGGTGGTGTATTGGCGTTGGACCAAATAGGTGGAGATGTAATGAATCAAAGATGGGTACATGAGTATTTGGCCCAACTAAATAAACCCTAGGGCCTAAATCTCTATTATCTTCTCTTGTTCAATATTTGATGACAATCTCAATCTTTGACTTTCTTTAATTGTGAATTCTTTCCCTTAATTTGTGTGCGCAATCTTTGTGAATTCCGTTTTTGTAATTGTTGTGATTGAGAGAGAAGAGGTTTGGTTCGTGTGTCTGCAGCGTCGTTGGAAAGGAGACCCGAACCTGTATACAATACAATCAACAGTGGAAATGGCGGCCCGAAAACTCAACATTAATAAGATCAGTACAAATAAATTAGTATATTCTAGTATAAAAATTTCAAATCGAATCAAGATGAATCAATCTGACATCGTTGTCGGCTTCAATGGTAAAAAAATGGAAAAACGAATGAACTCTTTGTCATAAAAAAGACGTTCAACTTTCCATCATTAATACGAGATAAACTATAAAAAGGAAGAAGATCACAAAAGGAAGAGAGGTCTTAAAAAGAGCAGAAAAATCAAAGACAAGCAAAATAAAAGGAGAAACAAGCTAAACATATAAATAAAACTAAGAAAAACAAAAAAAGAAACGGGGTCAAAAGTAGTGGTGGACGACAGTATATCATTGCAAGAGAAAAGTGAGAAGAAATAGTTGGTGCAAGAAGGAGGTGTATGAAGGAAGAATTTAGGTGGGAGTAATAAACCATCATTCAGACTTTTATTTTATTTTTATTCCATAATTTTTTATGTGAAATAGATCGTGGTGCAAATTTAAATTGATTATTTTTTTATTAATACGTTTGATCGGTCGAATGAGGTTTGATTAATATTATAATCTAAATTTAGACACAATTATTAATTTAAATAAAAAAGGATAAGATTTAAAGTGTTTATAAAATGTATATTTTTTAGGAAAGAGATTACTAAATATAGTTTTGTGGTAGTGAATCACTGTCTTTAATTTAAAGAAAGACATACAGAGCCGTAACCAGTCATTTATATTACTACTATTATTAAAGAAGAACAAAGTAATACAAAACTCATTTTTTAATTAATTTGATTAATTGTAATGTTAATATATATATTGACATATATTATTACTAGGAATTCTTGTAATTTAAATGTCAGTACATAAATAGAAAGAGCCAGGCTTTAAAGTGAAATTCATTCTTTTGAGAGTTTATGAGAGGTCTTTTAGATTCAATTTATGTTGATTAAGATTGAGTATAAATTTGAAACGTCATTTTACCAAAAAAAATTGATTAACTGAAATTCATTGGATTTTTACTTTCTATAGTATATAGTATGTCATTATTTAAAAGGGATGGGGACCGAGACTGATTTCCCAACTTGCGTTCAATTAAATCATGACAAACGAAGCAAAATAAGTACAGACGCAAAATTATTTTAAAGTAAATTTACCCTTTTGAATTATTACAGTGACAATTTTTTTACCAAAAAAAGGAGAAACTACAATAATTAAACTAAGACAAGAACAAATAGACTGTGTCATACATCCACAATAGACTGATGGACATTAATTTTAAAATTAATATTAGGAGCTTTAGTAATAGAGAATTATGTTTCACTTTAAAAACTTATCTCAAAAACCACCACATCTTATTTTTTCTTTTTTTTTTAATTAGAAAACTGACTTTCAGTGACAGCATCCTGTCATTATAGCTTCTTTAGCTAAAAGTCTTTAGGGACGGTAATTGACTTTTAGTGAGAGGTCTTGTCATTAATTCTCAAATTTATGTTACTAAAGACTTTTAGCTAGAGAAGCAATAATGACAGGAATTATGTCATTATATAAAAGTCATTTTCTTGTAGTGCATTCAACAAAGTCGTCGTCTACTAGTCACTAGTTGATGGTTGTCACTGTTGTCACTCCTCATCTTCTTGCAATAATTTTGATTTCAACTTCGACTTTTAAGAGCTTTTTTTGGTATAGGTGTTTGGACCAATAACTCAATTTTTTCAACGACACCGCTCATGCTGACATGCAGTAGTCAATTGGTAGATATATATGTTGTATTATAATTAGTTTTTGCTTTTATGTGTTTTTGTTGTTCTTAGATTCTTAGTTGTTAAGCTTATATATTTTTTTTTAACTTTTAGTTTTTCTCATCCTCTAATTTATTAGATGCGAGTCTTTTCACGTCTTTTTGCGGTTCGGTTGGATTTTTTTCTTGTTGATATTGAATTTTTTTTTCTAATTTTTTTGAAATTAGAATACCACAGTGTAAAGTATTTATCTTATATTGAGAATGGAGATCATAACGTATTTGTAGCAAAGATTGCATTCGTCTCTTCACTCTCACGACTTGAAAAGGACAGGGTTATCGAGTTAATATGTTATGAATTGAAGATCTTGTGTGTTAAAATGTATTTATCTAATTATTGTGATCTTGTAACCCCTAAAAAATTACTCCCTCCCTCCCTCTTTTTTTTTTTTTTTTGCATATCAATTATTATAAAACGGGTGAAGTATATAATTAGGGCTCCGATAAGTTTAAGAAGCGCTAACAAGGTTGATATTTCTACCGAGGTAAACAAAAAAAATCCCAAATTTTACATGCCCTCTCAAAATCCGAACGCATAACCTCCCACCCTATTAGTTTGAATTGCAGTAAATTAAATATGAATACATAGGATTTTTTAATTTTTTTAATTTTGGAAGTTGCACTTATGTCAGATCAGACTATATATATATTTGTGTGAAATTCGCAGAATTTCAAAACCACACTATTATATTCTTAACTGGTCTAGACCCCACCTCGCCTACTATAGGGGATTTTAATATCTTTATTTATTATTTAATAATTGAATTCATTAAATATTAATTTAGTTAAAATATTGTCATAATTTTTTTTAAAAATTTATGACAGTTATCATTTTAAATTATATTTAAATTTATTAACCCAATTACTGAGTAAAAAATTAATAAATATATAAGATAAAAATTATAAATAGTACTCCGTAACAGAAGAATAGGTTTGTACTATATCTTTTTTTTTTTTTCAAATAGTTAATTATTGAAAGCAACGTATAAGAATTTGTTTTGAAAGAAAGAAAAACTGAAAGAATGAGAAAAAGGTATGGGGCATTTTTGTCGTATTTATAAATTAAAAGGGTAAAAGGTCCAAGTACGTTGTTTCATCAACTAATTCTAATCATGTTGTGCAATTTCATTTCAAGTGGCTGTGGCAGGCAGATATTGAATGTTGGAAATTCAATTATTTGAATTTAAAAATATTTGTTCTTATCGATTTAGTAATTAATGGGTGAATACAAATACAATAATATTAGTATCCATATACATGCTTTGCCGATCGCCACGTGTTTCCAATAAAGAATTAACAAGTGATATATTTATTTTTTAAAAATTTGATGGAAGTTAAATGTCCATCCCTTTTTTCCCCTCCCCATAACTCGAACCCAGGACCTAAGGCCTAGGTAGTGGTGCTCTAACCACTTGAGCTATTCCACTTTGTCATATAAATACAAGGTCAATTATCTATGCAAAATTGCACCACTTAACTTCGTTTTGTTTCACACATTTTTCAATTTGTTATTACAATATTATTATGAAAAATTACGTCACTTGTTCACATATCATAATTAATGAATAATCTTTTTATTAAATTCTATAATTTTAGCTTTTTAATTTTTTTAATTAATTAATAAAAGATCGATGATTATATAAATTCATTGAAAAAAATCTATGATCAAAAGAACACATGTTGTTCATATGATCAAAGCCCCGTTAAAAACCTTGTTAAGTAATCCCTCGTTGGGGGAAAAACCTTAATCAAGAGAAAAAGGTGACTCCTCTAAGAATTGAATCTATAATATTCTGAATTTAAATCTTTAAGCAAAAAAGTTCTAATCTGGTCCGGGGGTTGTTCAAACCAGTGGAATCTATCCGAACTCATGGCGGCTAATTTGTTTGTAGCTGTGTTCCCTTCTCTGTATATGCGTGTAATCATCAGCGTCATCCTTTGGCGTACCTCTTGCGTTTGCTGCCATAGGGTTTTTAGTCGCCATGGAATGGTCGGATAGGGTGATGTTAGCAGATTAACCACGTACGTCGAGTCCGTTTCTAACCATAGTCTTCTCCAGCCGTGGGTGTCCGCGTGCCTGATCGCGTGGAGGGCAGTGAGCGCCTCTGCTTCGTATGTCATGCCTCTTCCATAGGTCATTATGAATGCTCCCAGAAAAGTTCCCAGGTGATCTCTAAAAATGGTTGCGCCTTTAATCAGCCCTGGTGCTCCCATTGTCGAGCCATCAACGTTAACCTTTATTGTACCATTTGTTGGTGGCCTCCATCCTACCACAATCAGTGACAGGGCTGCTCTCGGGTTTCCTTTAATGCAGAAGGTTTTTAGTATCCCAAGATCAAAGACTGTGTTGTGCATTGTGCTCATTTTTCCTCCGTCCATTTCACCAATTAGCGCCCAAGTCGCTACACGGATTGTCTCCAGTGTCGGTTGTAAACTATTGAATGTAGCCTCATTACGTGCATGCCAGATTTGCCATACTAAGGAGATTAATGCCAATCTCCATATGTCATTGATCTGCAGACTGAAATTGCAGTCCATTGCTTGCAAAACCCAAGAAAGGAAGTCCCCTTCCATTTTAAGTCTCGTCTGGAAAATATTTGTGATCATTGCCATTGAGTGTGCAAAGAAAGTGTAGTTGTTAAACAAATGATTAATGTTTTCCTTCTCCTTTTACAAAGAGTGCACATACTCGGACCCAGGATGCCCAACTTTCTAATGTGATCCCATGTGGGCAGCTTACCATGTATCAGCCTCCATATTACCATTGATTGTCGCGGGGTATAAATAGGGCCCAAATCCAGTCACCCCAATTGACGATCGGGAACTTAGGCCTAATCTGCTCGTAAGCTATTTTGGTTGTCAAAGAACCTTGCTTCGATGAGGGCCACATCTGTTTATCTCCATCCATAGCACAAATGTATTCCATAATGTCCGTCGTTATTTTCGGGTAGTTCCTGATGAAATCCGAGTCCAACATCCAGCTTCCATTCACCAAAAAATCTGAGATTGTGTATTTGTAGTTCTGCTTGATGGCAAGGGGCATGTTGAGGCGATCTGCTATGACGTAACCAAGCCAGTTTTCTAGCCAGAATTTCACTGCATTCCCATTGTCGACTATCCATCTTGTACGCGTCGAAATATACTCCAACTGTGGCCTGATCCCTTTCCAAATTGATGACACAGCAGAAGCATCTATAATTTTGCCTTGAGGAATGAATCGCTCCCTCAAGAAACACATAAGCAAGCTTGCGTTAGCTTGAATACTCCATGCAAGCTTTCGGAGATAAGTTGCATTCGCGCATCCTATTTATGTGACTCCCAACCCTCCCTCACCTTTTGGAGCAATCATTTTCGCCCACGGGACCGAGCATGATCCACGTTTGTCAATTTTTCATGTCCAAATAAAGTTACGCATATCTCTTTCTATTCTCTGCAGCTGCCCCTTTAGCCATTTATACACCATCATTGTATGCACTAATGACGATGCAATGACATGGTTTACTAGGAAAATATGGCCTGAAAAAGAGAGAGTCGAACCCTTCTATGTTGAGAACTTCATTAACACTCTATCAGACACCTCTCGCATATGTGTTACTTGGGGGGATCCTTTGAATAACGGAGTGCCCAAATATGTGAACGTCAGTGCTCCCGAGGCCATTCCCAACAGTAACCTCAAGTATGTTTTATTATTATTGCTCACAAATTTCCCAAAATAAGGGCAAGATTTCCGCGGGTTGAAAACTTGTTCCGATAATTGGCCATAGCTCTCCAACACATCCTTTATTGTCCGTATACCTCCTCTCGTTGCGCGGCAGAAAATGAGAATGTCATCCGCGTACAACAATGACACTGTGCACGTTAATCCCCGTCTGATGAAAGTTGGTTGTAACCTGCCCTGTGCAACAACCCCTTCCAGCCTTTTCGTGAGGACTTCACCCGCCAGACAGAAAAGAAGTGGTGACAACGGGTCTCCTTGCCTAACTCCTTGAGAACATTGAAAGTACCCCTGCGGTTGTCCATTCACCAAAACCGAGAGTCGGGCTGACTTTAAAATGCAATCTACCAGCTTGCAAAACCCGTCGCAGAACCCTAATCGTTGCATAACCTCCATCAAGAAATCCTATCTGACTGTGTCAAAAGCTTTCTGGATGTCAATCTTCAATGCCATGTTACCCTGTACTTTTGTGCTGTCTAGGAAATTAATAGCTTCTGAGGCCAGAGCTATGCCATGGTGTATGCTATAGCGAGAAATGAAACCAAATTGGAATTTCGATAAACACCTAGAGAGAATGGGTCCAAGTCTCGCAACCAGAATCTTTGACAGGGCCTTGTAGAAAAAATTACAAAGGACTATTGGCATGAAGTCCTCAAGTTTGTCCTCCCCTGTGTGTTTAGGCATCAACATAACCCAATTGGAGTTCAACCTGTGCGGAAGGTAAGCAAACCGAAAGAAGTATTGTGCTGCTCTGACGATATCTTCTTCAATGATGTCCCACGCTGCCTGAAAGAAGGAGCCATCAAAGCTATCAGGTCCTTGAGCATTATCTACCGATAAATTGAAAAACCCTGAGCGGATCTCTGTCAAGGAAGGGATCGCGATCAACGCCTCATTTTGTGCTAGGCTGACTGTGTTCGTCAAGTCTCCGTCCAGTGTCGAGAAATCGCCCAACACCTTGATTATCCGCCATAAAAAGCTGTCTATAAAAGATGATTAATTAAAAGTAAATTAGAAATTATGACAATTTTTAAAAGTTAAAAAAAAAAGGTAAAAAGGTTACTACGCCATTTAAATGCCATGGAAGAAGTATAATATATATAAAATCAACGATGTTTCTAATATACTTCATCTATTCATTAAAAGTGTGCTTATTTTTTTATACATGTTTAAAAAAAATTAATTATAAAGAAGATATATGGAATAACGAGTTAAAAATATTATTAGGGCAGATTTGGTTTGTTATAAAGGATATATATATTACGATAGGATTAAGTGGGATTGCACTATTCACAAATTAAAATTTTAGATTGATGGACAAATATACTTACTCCCTCCCCTAAGATCAACAATCATACATATGTGGAAAAAGGTGAAAAAATTGACTCGGGCCCAAATAAATCTCAGGCCTTAGGGTGTGTTTGCAAACAATAGTGATTGATTCAAAGTGATTAAAAATGATTTTTGAAATAAAATTGAAAGTGGACAGTGTTTTAAAATTAAGCACTTTTAATCAATTTAATTTGTATATGTTGTGAAGTTTGCAAAACAAATAGCCTCTTTATAATTTTACAAAATCACCCTTATTACATTTGGATATAAGTAATGGGTAAACATAAAATATTATTTAAATTGTGAGGGCAAAAATGTAAAATTGGTTACTACAATGATGAGAAGCACATAAAAGTAGGTGGAGGGGTGCTTCACCAAAATCACTTTTAACAACTTAATTTAATCATTTTAGTTGTGTTGCCAAACACTCCAAAAGTGATTATATTTTAAAAAAAAAAGTGTTTTTAAGCACATACTAGTGTTTGCAAACACCCACTTAATATAGTAAACCAAACAATGGAAAAAGTGGGATAAATAAATTTTTCCCACCTTTTCCATCAAACCAAACTAGCCCTTAGTAGATTATCAATCTTGTTAATAAAGTAAAAAAATACTTAAAAATTAACTATTTAAATAGAATAAGTATTTTTTTGTGAAAGAAGAATATAGAATTATTAGGGGTGTATTCAATTGGAATTCTATTGAATTTTTTTTTTTTATCATTAAAAAGTTTGTGGATTTAGAAATTCCATAGAATTCATGCAGAGTTTGACTGATTTTTTTTATTGATTTATATGGATTTTCATAGACTTGACAAGATTGTGAAATATACTTTTTTTTATTGATTTACATAAATTTTCATAAATTCCGGCGTTGGAACTATATATTGATGCAAATGTATATGGAACACACTTGTATATGCCCCGTACCCATTCTAATGTATTATGCCTCGGATCCATCATGCGCCCCGTTCGGGTCCTAGATAGTCGCCTCGTGCCCCGCCCCATTTTTTCATATCGTGTTGAATTTATTTAAGTTGTTTCTCACATTTGAAAACAATATTTTTCATGCATATATATGTTGAAACAATTCATAATAATATCTTGTTATATTATATATATATATATTATATTATATATATATTATATATATATATATATAAAGTAAGTATTTTACCAATAAAATATATATATATATATATATATATATATATATATATATACTAATAAAGTTTATATTATAATTCGGGTTAGGTCGGATACTCGTGGGTCGGACATAAGACCCAGACCTGGTCCGTTCACATACAGGGCGGGGCAGATCCGACCCGTTCTCAATACAGGACGGATCCGACCTGACCCAAAGCTCGCGGGGCGTGACGGGTACCCGCGGGTTAGGTCAATATTGTCATCCCTACTTTGAATTCTCTAAGAGAATCCGTTGAAATCTTTGAATTTTAGAAGAGATTTTGGATAGTGTAATTTATTTATATTTTTATAAGAGAATCCAACAAAATTAATAGAGTATTAAAATCTATAGACCATTGAATACCCAAAAAAAATTTAAAACTTTTTAAATCCGTATTGAATACCCAAAAAAAATTTAAGACTTTTTAAAATACATATTGAATACCTCAAAAATTTTAAAGACTTTTAAAAATGTAAATTGAATACCCAAATTTTTTTAAGATCTTTTAAAATTCGTATTGAATACCTCAAAATTTTTAAAGACTTTTGAAAATTCGAATTGAATATCCGAACTTTAAAAGTCTAAAAAAATCCTACAAAATCCACAATCGATCAATACATCCCGGTAGGAATGTCGGTAATTGAATAGTTGAGCTGAATTTTGACGCGACCCAGCTTGCCTAATTTATTCGATTCGAGCTCCTATATTTTTTTATTAAATATATTTATTGATTCATGTGCATTTTTTTATTTTAATACTACAAATTTAATAATATTAATTTTAAATTTAATCTATCGCGAAAACATTATAAAAATAACAGTACATGTTGATTCGGTTGTAGATTGCTCAAGATTACATGTGTTTTAGTGATAAAACATTGATTGGTTTGCATGCATTTTCACACTAATATGCCTAAAACGTTTGAGAACGGTGTTTGAGTTCGTTTTGCAGGAATATGAAGTGAATTGGGCGTTAAATCGCAAGAAACAAGTGATCAATCATCATTTACACTCACATGAGGAGAAGGAATGAGGTCCGTAAGCATATGCGAGGAGTTTGAGAAAAAATGGGGCGAGAAACGGGAGAAAAAGTCGAAAAGATCGGAGAGGTCGAGCCAAAAGCCACCCGACCGGGCCACTTTTGTCATATGGCCGGGCCACATCACTTGGCCCTAATTCGAAGGTCTCACCCGACCGGGCCACATACAAAGCCTCAAGTCAAACAATCCGCCCGGCCAGGCCACTTCTCGCCCGGTCGGGCAACCTCCATTCAAACCCCATGATTCGAACAAACCGCCCTGCCGTGCCACTCTTGCCGCCTGGTTGGGCCACTTCCCGCCCGGCCGGGTGGACCCTATCTCGGGGATTTTAGCCCATTTCCTCCATTTTTTAGGGACCAAAGTGCAATTTTCGTCTTAGGGTTCCTTGCAACATATAAAAGGGGTCTCTATTCAGATTTTAAAAGGGAGTTAACACATTGGAGAGCATTCTTACACACAATCCACACATAGTCATATGTGTTGTTGTTATTTTGAAATTTCAATTAATACTTTAACTTAGATTATAGTTTTAATTTACATTTCAAGCAAGGATTAGCATTGGGCATTGTTATTTCAATCAAGTTGTAGCCATAATTTCATCATCATTGTGATATTTACTTTAATTACAAGTTCAATTTAGTAATTCTTCATTTCTTACAATTTACTTGTTAATTGCTATGGGTTTTATGTTTTCTTGTGTTTTAGTCATGAGTTTCTATCTTAGAACCATTGACTAAGCTTCAATTGTCTTGGGTGTGGATGTTTTCATAGTAATTAGTGAAATGGTGGATTAATTTCTCATTCAACCTAGGTTTTGGATGTTTAGGTTTCTAGTGTTGTGATTTGTATGATTCAATTGATTAATTCACCCTGTTAGCTAGCATTTTCAATTGTGTTGATTACAACGAGGGTTGGATTGCATGAGTAAGAGTGTGAGTGTGAGTGTGAGTGTGAGCTTGGATTGATTGATTTGAATTCTAGCTAATAGTAATTAGCTTAACCGAGAGAGGGTTAATTGTTTAGATAGACAACACAAGACATTAATCGACTAGAGGTCGTCTATTAGATTAGTGAGAGGGCGAATCGTAAACATTAGTGACCGTGTTTAAAGTGTTTACGATTCACTATCTTAGGAGTTTATGGTATTGATTAGATCTTATAATTGTCAATTAATACACGTGTTCACTTAAGCCTCACGAGGAACTAGTCTACACACATACGTGATAGCCTTTTACCAAATCCGAAACCTTAGGTTCAAATTGAGTAGTTAGTTCATTCAATCGTTAATTCGCCTAAAAAACGGAAACACCCGAGGCAATACTATCTCCCCTTGCACTTTCATATCGAAAGTTAGATAGTTGTTATTTTCATTGTCTTGTTATTCTTATACTTGTTAAGTTTTGTATAATTTAGTTAAATTTTATTTCTTGTCTTTTGTGGTAATTGTCTATTTTCTTGCATCTTAGTGAATCTAGCTTAGTTCCGTAAAATTAAAAAACAACCACGTTTAGTTACTACAATAGCATGCAAACTTGTAGCTCTAGGGATTCATGTTCACTTAAATAGGTCCATAGTCGATAAATACTAGGTCATATACTTGCTCATATACAACAATTCCATACGTTTTTTGGGTGAGTTGCTTGTGTGTTGAAAAACTTGCAAAATACGAAAAAAGTCGCATGTTTATAAAATTCACTTATAAAAAATAAGTTTCAAAATATTCTAAAATTTCATTTAATTATTAATTTTAATACATATTTTAAATTATCATATATAAAAAGTGTGAAAATTGTAGAAATATTAAGAAATGTGTTAACCAATTAAATGAAAAATACGACCAGTCTAATACTCAAGGATGAAAATGTTCGAAAATGTCCCTGATATATCAATTTTTGTAGTTACACATTGAGAAGAATCGACATTTTCACGATATTTATAAAATAATTGAAAATATCGATCAATATCGATATAAAATAACAATATCAAGCATAATATCGGTTAAATATAAAAAAAATGTTGATAAATTTAAAAAAAAAATATCGTATAAATTTATCAATCGATATTTTCACAAATTTAAAGTCATGATATTTTTACCGATTACGATATTTTCAATATTGCTCATTGATTCAGCTGGAATTTACATATTTTTTATGCACATGTGAAGCTCATTTCGATGGTGATTTCATTGATTTATTGATTGATTATGAGTGTTTTGGTCAAAATAAGAGAAATGTGGTGTTTTGTCGATTTTGTAGGAAAAACGAAGGATTTTGGGAGCAAAACACCTACCACAATTCACTGGACCAAAGATAGGACTACACCATTGGATCCGTCTCCAAAAATGGGGTAGAATGAAAAAATGAATCGAGTCAATCGGAGGTCGGAAGCTCGAGATATGAAGGGATGAAGACGGAGGACGGAAGTTGGGCCGAAGTATCCGCCCGACCGGGCCGACCCGCCCGACCACAGACACCTGCACCCACTTTTTTTATAAATGCACCCTTGCCCGTATTTTGGCCGAAATTCAACTTACGAAGTTTCGGCCCGGTCGGGCCATGCACCTATTTTCTCGGGGATTTTTGTGATTTTTGGCCATTTTCAAGGGACTTAAGTGCAAAACTTATCCCCAAACCCTACCCCAACACTATAAATACCAATTTTCTTGAAATTCAAAGACAATTACCCCTTTCACAAGAACTCTTAACACACAAACACACACTTGGGGTGATTCTTCATCATCTTCTTCAATTCTCCACCAATTGGAGAAAAGATGCAATCAAGAGCTTTGGAATTCTAATCCCCATCATCCATTAGTCTAAGCTTTCTTCATCTTTCATTTTTTATTTGCTTTGATCATTAAACTTTGTAGTATTTTGATTATGTTGTTTATTGGCTAAAACACTTTTGGTTCTAGGGCTATGTTTACACTTTGGATGATGTTTATGAATTAATTTCTTGTTTATTTGGTGGTTGTGTTGTTTATATATATTTGAATGCTTAACTTTCATTGCAAGACATGTTGTCAATGACCATGATAATATGTTTGATTTATTATTATTGAAATTGGATTGAGAAATATTTTTAATTAATCGTATTTAAGTATTCGATCCAATTTATTATGAGCTCGAGAGAGGATCAATCATTGGGAGGGTATTAGATGATCTTAGGAGCCTTTTTGGGATTTATTATGCATGCTAGGTAGAGATTAGTGTTGTTATTCGAACCGAGCCTTAACGAGACTCGGCTCGACTCGTTAAGGCTCGATAAGGCTCGACTCGTTTAGCTTAACGAGCCGAGCTCGAGCTCGTTAAATACTCGATTTACTAACGAGCCGGCTCGAGCTCGACTTGTTAGGCTCGATAACTAAATGTTTGTAAAAAATTCCATTAGGCTTGTTAGACTCGTTAATGAGTCGAGCCGAGCTCAATTTTTAACTCGATAAGAGCTCGAGTCGAGCTCGAACCTCAAATACTCGGCTCGACTCGGCTCGAATAACAGCCCTAGTAGAGATACTAGTTTGGGTGATATTTCTTGAAAGAACTTTTAATTCATTATCTAGTGATCAACCCTGTAGTAATAACCACAACACCACTTAAATAGGTTTTTAATCATAAATTGAATCCTTAGTGTGGCATATGCCTTGGAACCTCTCTTTTCTTTATTTGAGTGTTAATTGTATTTCTTTCGTTTTTGTGATTTGCATGAGTTTTGATCGAATTTCCTTGTTACTCTTTATTATTTATTTGTGACATTTAGTAGACAATCTTAGGGTAATCAACTCTTTAAAACTTTCGATCATCGTTTATTTAGAACTTAATCAACAAACTGCGCTTTTACACTCCCCCTTCCTGTGGGATTGACTTTATACTTACTTCGTTACAATATACATCATATATTTGCGGTTGTATATTTTAGAGTTATACAAAACATGAATCACTCCTACTTAATTAATGGAATGTCAACCCGTTGCGTGCAGAGAGGGTTGAATGTGAACCCGAATTTAAATCTCAATTGTCATTAATCCTAATAGTGTGAATTACTAAATAATTAGGGTAGAATAGAAGTCATTGAAGAGTTCGGAGAGAGGTTAATTGTCTACTTTCGAGATGTCAAATCATCAGATTAATGAATGATGCTCATACCCTAAGTAGTAATTGATCAATACTACTAAAATAAAAGTAGAAAGAAACCTAGTATTTTTTCCAAAATAGGAAAATGAAAATAAAAGCAACACCTAACTATAAATAAACCCCCCAACCCTTTTCCTTTGAACATCGCAAAAGGCAAGAGAAAGTTAGAAAGAAAGAAAGAAGAAGAAGATGAAGATGAACCTGTTCAGTGTTTACACTACTACTTTGCCCTTTTAACAGTTAATCAAAACACATGAAACAAGAAGAAGCGATGAGAGAGAAATATTTAGCAGGAATTGTAGAGAGAGAAAGTCCGTCTCCAAAAAAACAACAAGTTCGCAGGCGCCTCCACACCAGAAAGCCATATCAGGAAAAGTTTCTCAACATGGCCGAAGCCAGGAGGGAAATTGTAACCGCCCTCAAGATTCACAGAGCTTCCAAGAAACACAAAACAACCCAATCCACCTCATCTCCTCCTCCTCCTCCTCCTCCTAATAATAATAATAATTCTTTTTTTAATTACTACTATAATTTTCAACCAAATGACGATTTTGTCCTCCCGGATCAGACCCTGGGCCTCAATCTCAACCTCGACGATTTTCCCTCCATCTATTACTCGCCCTCCACTTCTTCCTCCTCCCCTCCTCCTCCTCCTCCGCCTCCGTCCGCCGCGCCGGAAGTTGAGTTTGTGAAACCGGAATTGGCGTTTGATGAAGGGATGGAGGAATTTCCGGCGTGGCTGGCTGAGCTTGAGTTGCACCAACTTCATCATCATTTTCTCGATCCAGCTGCAGCACAACCTGCTTTGCCATGGTATGTATCTACTAATTTTAATTAATTAATCATCCATCTATTTCTTTAAGCTTAATGCCCAAATTTGTGAGTTTGTTAATTACTTTGTTTTAATTTTTTGTCTTACTATAACAAATTTCTCTAATTTTACTCCTAAAATCCTCAAATTAGTGAATGCTTAATTTTTAATCTCATAGCTTATTTACTCTTCAGATTAATTTGTTCTATTTTAATCTCTTAATTCGATTTTTTTTTTTTTAATTATCCGACAATATTTTGGGACTAAATAAAAAAAAAATTGAATTATAGACAAGTTATAAGGATCACAAATCATTAATTTATCTCCAGTCATTAATTTGTTTATGGATAGGAATACAAAAATCACTCTTTATAATTAACTCAAAAACAAATAAAAATTTGATTGGACCGTCTAGCCGTTTTTCGTTTCTCTAGAATTGCTGAATTAGATTTTTTTTTTATTTTTTTTCATAAAAAAAAGGTACTTCTGTGACTTTTTTAATTTATTTAAAGAGTTCGCCAAATAAAAACCGGCCCTATTCTAGCTAAAATAATGTTATGTATCGTTTGCTTATCATTGTCATTTTGGATTAAATTGAAGCAAATCAATGAGCTTTCTCCTCGATTTTAATTAAATTATTTGTCAGTTTTTCCTTCTCTCCGATCGAAGGATAGGCTAGATAAGGTTAAAGTTTTTAATAGTTTTCTTATTTCATTTATATATATGAAATTTTTAATTAATGATTGGTTATGGATTATATTTTAATATTACATCATTAATGGTTTATTCACAAATGTTATGTAATGGCTAATTTCTTGTCACTGGCTTGGTTTTTTGTTGTGCTACGTGTCATAATTGCAACATCGTGCGTATTATTACATTATGATCGATATTTTGTGATTAAAGATTTATTATAGTTTCGTGTGCATTATAATTTACATGATGAGAATTCACAGATTAATTAACTACATTTCTGTCACGTGTGATAAATTTCAGCATGGACATCGAAGAAATCGAAGGAATAGACGGGGATTGGTTAGCCTGAGAGATTGGTTGTGTTCTTTTTTCAAACAATCAAATCTTAATTAGCACCAAATTGGAGGATTTTTATTTCAATTCTTCAATTCACAGCTTTTTATTCTCATTAAACAATGTTGGATTATTGTTTTAATAGTTAATTATTAATTAAATTATAGTATTCTATATCATGTTTTATTTTATAAGTAGGTCGTGTATACGTATTCTAATTCTATGATGGATTATGAAGAGAAAAGTAGATCGAGATAACACATTGTCATCTTCTTTTGTACTCATTTTCATATTGGTGATTTTTTTTTCCCTTACACATATTGGTCATTTGATTATGGTAGGTACTTGTGCATTTTGGTTACAATAGAGTGCATATGATACTGTTGTTGTTGTTGTTGGGGGTTTAATTTTGTGGGATTTTAATGAAGATCTTGTCAGCATATATAATGATTTGTGTATATACTCAACTATATATTTTGGTTGTTGTGGGAGAAAGTGATTGTGTTCATGTCTTAAAAGAAATAGGAGATATGTTGCATTTATATAACTTGCCTCGACATTTGTCAAGCCACTCTATTAATGAATAATTAGTTAGTTTGTTAGTAGAGGTTATTAGTATTAGTTAAGTTTCTTGATTTAGTATAAATAGTGTTATTTTGTTATTATTTTAATTCAATTGAGAATATACAGAATACACAGTTGTATAAGTTTTCTTCTTTCATCTTCTTCATTGGTTCAAACATAAATTTCAATTTGTAGGATCATAACATGGTATCAGAGCCTCTAAGTTTATTGATGATCTAAGTTTGAATCATCAATTGACTACATCAATAGAAGCAGAAAATGATAATTTTTTTTCCTGATACTGCACATAATACTTACAATAATCCCACTAATGTTGATCTAACCAACACTTCTCGTACTAATGATACCATTGTAGATGATGTGCATAATGAATTAATAGAGGAATTTAATCCTCCTGCTCCTAATGATGATATTATAGAAGATGTGCATAATGAATTAATAGAAGAATTTAATGAACACATCAATCCTCCTGCTTCATTAAATGAAAATCTTCAAAATGAAAATTTACATGTTGTAGAAGACAGCATAGATAATCCACTAAGAAGATCTTCTAGATCTACACACACCCCTGCATACTTAGACATTTATAAGACTGATCTGCCCTCATCAATTAATCTTAAATCTGCAAACATGATTAGTACTTCTTTAACTAAGTATCCACTTTCTGATTATCTATCTACTAAACAACTATCTGCTTCTCATAAAATTTTTACTGCTTCCATATCTCAAATACAGCTGCCTAAAACATACAAACAAGCCTCTACCAATGAAAATTGGCAAAAAGCCATGAATGAGGAGCTTGCAGCTCTTGAAAGAACAAATACATGGACACTTGTTCCTTTACCCTCTGGTAAAAATTGTGTAGGTTGTAAATGGGTTTTTAAAGTAAAATACAAACCTGATGGAAACATAGAAAGATATAAAGCAAGACTAGTTGCAAAAGGTTACACCCAACAAGAGGGCATTGATTATTTTGACACATTTTCTCCTGTTGCAAAAATTACAACTGTTAGAATATTACTTTCTATTGTTGTTTCTAAAAATTGGTTCATTCATCAATGTGATGTAAATAATGCGTTTTTACACGGTGATCTCCCTCAAGAGGTTTACATGATTCCACCCCCTGGTTATTGTGTGATTGATGACAAAAGAGTATGTAAATTGAATAAAAGCATCTATGGTTTAAAACAAGCATCTAGACAATGGTTTTACAAGCTTTCCGAGTCTCTTTTAACTATTGGATATGTTCAATCTAAGGCAGATACTTCTTTATTTACTAGAGTAACATCTACTTCTATTACTGTTTTACTTTGCTATGTAGATGACATTGTCTTAACAGGCAATGACATGACAGAAATTCAGAGAGTTAAAACTTTTCTACAAAATAAGTTCACCATAAAGGATCTTGGCATCCTTAAATACATTCTTGGTATAAAAGTAGCAAGAAGTAGTAAAGGTATCCAGTTATGCCAAAGAAAGTATGCTTTAGATTTATTAGATGATTGTGGCTATCTTGGTAGCAAACCTGCATTACTCCAATGGACTCAAAACAAACATTTACCAGAAATGATGCTCCTTTACTTAAAATCCTTCACAATATAGAAAAATAGTGGGCAAGCTTTTTTATCTTACAATAACTAGACCAGATTTGTCATATCCAATTCAAACACTTTCTCAATATTTGAGTAAAACTAATGAAGCTCATTTAGCAACAGTACATAGATTATTAAGATATGTTAACTCTACCATAGGCCAGGGTATTTTCTATTCTTCACATAATAATTTCAAAATACAAGCTTTCACAGATTCAGATTGGGGAAGATGTGAAGAAAATAGAAGAAGTATTACAGGATATGCAGTTTACTTGGGATCTTCTCTCATTTCCTGGAAGTCTAAAAAGCAGAGCACTGTTAGCAAGTCTTCTACTGAAGCAGAATACAGGGCAATAAGTTCAACAACTTCTGAAGTTCAGTGGATTCTCTACATTCTTCAAGATTTAGGCATTTCACACACCCCAACCAGCACTTGTATACACTTATAGCAGATCTGCATTCTGCATAGCTCATAACCCTGTCCTCCATGAGAAGACGAAACACATTCAAATTGATCATCACTACACAAGGGAGAAAATACAACAAGAAGTGTTGAAACTCATCCAAATCCCATCAGAACACAACCTTGCAGACATCCTGACAAAACCATTGCCACCAAGTTTGTTTCAGCAAATAAAGGCCAAAATGGGACTTCTCAACATTCACTCTCATTTTGAGGGGGTGTCAAGCCTCTCTATTAATGAATAATTAGTTAGTTTGTTAGTAGAGGTTATTAGTATTAGTTAAGTTTCTTGATTTAGTATAAATAGTGTTATTTTGTTATTATTTTAATTCAATTGAGAATATACAGAATACACAGTTGTATAAGTTTTCCTTCTTTCATCTTTTTCATTGGTTCAAAGATGAATTTCAATTTGTAAAATCATAACAACATTTTATGGGTAATTGGCTTAATTTATATACTTAGTTGCGTCCAAATTGTATTAGTTTCTTTTCTCAATTAGTGCTAACTAATTTCCGACCCCATAGTTAATGTTTACTTTGATTATTGGTTGGTTTTGAAAATTGATTTTTGAAATTCTAAAAAATTGTAATATGTGTATTTTTTTTTTGAATTTATGAATAGTAGATAATTTAATTTTATGTCACATTAATATATAAGATTGAATGAAATTGTAGTATTATATTATTGTTGAGTGAAATTATAATGATGAGCTGATTGTGTAATGATTTGATTTATTATATTATTGTAGTATTATTATACTATCGTTAAGAGAAATTATAATGATTGAAGTAATATTATTTAACTTTATGTCAAATTAATATGTTTGATAAAAGTGATTTTGAGTGAGTTTTAAAAATCTATTTTTTAATCCCAAAGTAAAACAAGTGTATGATCTTAAAACCCAAACCTAAATTTTAAATTCCAAAGTAAACCTTACCTTAAAAAAAATCTAATCTATTTTTTTTATGTACAACAACTTTTATTTTATTAGAGTGAGGTGGTCTTGGGTGTCCAATCCAAAAATTTAGAATATGGCCATTGGTAAAAAAGGATCTGCCACAGAACGTAAGACGGTCTCACACAATTTTTATCTACTAGAGTAGCGAAATTCGAATTGAATACTTTTATCATTATATGTTCGGCTTTTAGGCCCTTAATGGGCCGATCTCGATAGGATTATCCGTTTCTATTATAGAAGCGGGCTCCCCCGTCGAACCGTCCGGGTCAATTGGTTGCGGATATGGTCTAAATAATTATTCTTTTAAAATCGTTTTTGAGGTTTAAACAATTTTTTTTTTTTACCAAAATCAGTGAACCAGACTTTAAATTATTTTTTTAAATATCATTTATGATTTAAGTTTGATTTTTCTTTCACATTTTTTTTTATCATTTTTACGTCTACAAATTATAGACTAAAAATGCTTTTAACCTTTTCTTTTATCATTCTACTTTAACATTAAAAAAATATTGGCAAGTATCATATTGGCGGGGACGGTCGGACAGCTGGTCAAACCGGCAAACAGGCCCAATTCGATTTAATAATAGCCAATAGGTGTCTTATGAAAACACTGGAATTAGATTTTTTTACCTAAACGGATTCAAAAATGGATCACATTGACCGGATTCTCACAGAAATGGACTAATTGGTAGGTTCTAATTTAGCAAGATCCATGATAAATATATATAAAAAGATAATTTTTTTTAAATAAAATTTAAAATTAAAAGCCATAATTTTTTTTAAACGGTGGAGTATAAATTGATGTGCCCTTGGGCCCTTGTTCAAAGAAAAAATAAAAGGTGTAGTTGGGCCCTTGATGGATCCATTTGAGTCCCAATATATTTCTGGCCCTCCAGCTTTGTTTAATGCACTCCCCCTATGCACGCATCCCCTAAAACTGATATATTATACATGCACCCCCCAAATTATACATGCACCCCCCAAATTACCCATAGTACCTTCTCTCTAAAAACTCTCAATAAATATACTGCCCACACTTAAAACTCTAACTTTTCATCTCCTTTCCCCTTTCTTCATCCTCCCCCATTCCACCCGCCGCTGCCCAAGCGCCGCCGCCCCTCACCTTTGCTGGTCGCGTCGCGCTGCCCTCCACCCTCACCCCCACCCCCGCTGGCCGTGCCGCCTGTTTCCCCTTTTCTTTTTCTAATTTTTATGCCGCAGCCGTTGAGCCGCCCACCCTCGCTGGTCGCGTCGCCGCCCTCACTCCTACTTGCCGCGTCGAAACTTCAACCTTTCCTCTTTTTTTTTTCTTTTTTTTTTATTCTACCACAAATTAAGGGGCGCCGCCGCCCTGTCCCCCGCGCCATCGCCTCCGCCTCTTCTCCCAACTTTCGCCGCCGAGAACCCCACCCAAGCCAGCCACCGTCGTTAACCCCAAGTCGCCGGCGAAGAAGAAACAGGTTTGGTTTTTTTTTTTTAATTTTTTTTTTGACTATTTTGGGTCGCCCAAAAACACTCTCGTCGACAATATTTTGTCGATGAGAGTGTTTTTGGACGACCCAAAATGGCCGAAAGTTTCAGTTTTCTTAAAAAAAATTAAAATTTTCTTTCGAAACACGAGTATTTTTGGTCGACAAACTAGAGTCGACCAGAGTATTTTTGGTCGACAAACCAGAGTGCATCGGAGTGTCTTTGGTCGACAAACCAGTGTCGACCGGAGTGTTTTTGGTCGACTCTGGTTTGTCGTCGAAAATAAAGTTTTTTTTTTTTTAATTTTCAAGTTTGTTTTTTCCTAAATTTATTTTGTACAGCGGCCATTTCTGGGGTGGCAGCGGCAGCCCCTCAAATTAGGGTTAGGGTAAGAATTAGGGTTAGTTTAAATTTAAGGGAAGTGTATCTATCTTTTTATATTTTAATAAAATGGTAAAACACAGATATTTTAAATGAATATTTAATTAATAAAAGTGAGAGGAGCGTGTATGTAACAAAACTGGAGGGTATCAAGCCATGAAGAAAAGATATTGAAGGAATGCAAAATGTATATTCTCAATCAATGTTTTACAAAAGAGGAGATGAAGCTCCTTATATCCTAATCACAAAATAAGTAACTGCCTAACAAACTAATTAGTAGTTTTAACTACTAATAAAACAGAAAATAACTATCTTAATACCCCCCTCAAATCGGGCATGGATATTTACAAGGCCCAATTTGGATTTGAAGAGACTAAATAAAGAAGGAGGCAAAGGCTTAGTCATGATGTCGGCCAAATTATCTTGAGAGGGAATATGTATAAGTTTGATGACTCTATTGTGAATCTTCTCCCTTGTGAAATGAATATCAATGGCAATGTGCTTGGACTTGTCATGAAAGCAAGGATTATGAGCCATTGCATGTGCTGATTTACTATCTGTGTACATAGCAGCTGACTGGTTATGGAGGATATGAAGATCCTTCAAAATATAAAGGATCCACTGAGTTTCACAAGTGGTGGTTGCCAAGGCTCTATACTCTGCCTCAGCTGAAGATCTAGCTACTGTAGGCTGCTTCTTGGACTTCCATGATATGAGAGAATCACCCAAGTATATGGCATAACCTGTGATGCTCTTTCTTGTGACTTGGCATCTAGCCCAATCTGAATCTGAAAAAGCATGAAGTTTAAAATTGTTAGTGGAAGAGTAGAAGATGCCTTGTCCTGGATTACTCAAGATATCTAAGTAATCTATGGATTGCAGCCATGTGAGCA
Organism: Galeopsis tetrahit; assembly: GCA_963675135.1. NCBI lineage: Eukaryota > Viridiplantae > Streptophyta > Magnoliopsida > Lamiales > Lamiaceae > Galeopsis > Galeopsis tetrahit. The sequence goes on along the minus strand of OY776127.1, from coordinate 17,063,501 downwards.
GTAGTAGGTTTACTCATAAACTGAGTAAGGACATGAACTGAATAAGCAATATCAGGTCTTGTTATTGTAAGATAAAATAACTTCCCAACTATGCTCCTGTAAATGGAAGGATCACTGAGAAGAGGAGCATTAGTATCAATGAAGGCTTGTTTCTGATCCATAGGAGTGGAAAAAGGTTTACTATCCAAATAACCAAATTCATGTAAAAGATCCAAAACATATTTTCTTTGACACAAATGCAGGCCTGTAGGATTCTTGGCCACCTCAATACCCAAAATATATTTCAAAGGGCCAAGATCTTTAATAGTAAACTGAGTATGGAGATAATTTTTTATAGAAATGATGTCATGCAAAGAATTACCCGTGACAATAAGATCATCAACATAGAAAAGTATGACAGTAAAAGAAGAGGCAGTGGTCTTAGTGAACAAAGAGTTATCAGCAACAGATTGAATGTACCCAACAGAGATAAGAGAATCTGATAGTTTTTGAAACCATTGTTTTTATGCCTGTTTAAGGCCATACAAGCTCTTATTTAGTTTGCAAACTCTATTTTGAGTATGATAACCTGGAGGGGGAGACATATAGACTTCTTCAACCAAATCACCATGCAAAAAAGCATTATTAACATCAAGTTGGTGCAAGTGCCAATTTTTAGCAACAGCTATAGCAAGCAAAATTCTAACAGTAGTGATCTTAGCTACAGGAGAGAATGTGTCAAAATAATCAATTCCCTCTTGTTGAGTATAACCCTTGGCCACTAACCTGGCTTTATACCTTTCTATAGAGCCATCAGAATTATATTTTACTTTAAAAACCCATCTACAACCAATAGTGTGTTTAGAGGTAGGAAGAGGGACAAGGGTCCAAGTTTTGGCTTTTTCAAGGGCCTGAAGTTCAATCTCCATGGCCTTTTGCCAATTAACATCTTTCATAGCTTGTTTATAAGATGTAGGTTCAGTGATTTGGGAAATATTGGCTGTATAGGAGAGAAAGGAGGTGGAAAGATTCCCAGTATACAAAAAATCAGATATAGGATAATGTTTGCCTTTTTAATGGATATGTTAGTACCAGAAAAGGAAGGAGGTAAAGTGGTGTGATAAACATCAAGATAAGCAGGGGGATGTCTATGTCTATCAGATTTTCTTAAGGGATGGGGGGCATTATGAACATTATTAACAGGAGAAGCAGATTAAGTGGTACCAAGGTTATTGTCAACCTGAGTATCATTTAAGGGAGGAGAGTGATCAAAGACAAAGAGAGTATCACAAGATTCATAACATTGATCATCAACAGGGGTAACATGCATATGCTTATCATGTACAACATTTACAGGTAGTGTTGAAGGAGAAATAGAAAAGGGAAAAACATGCTCAAAAAATTTGACATTTCTGGAAATAATGATTTTACCAGAGGTTAAGTCCAAGAGCTTGTAACCTTTAGTACCAAAAGGATAACCTAAAAAGACACACTTAGTGGCTCTAGGTTGAAACTTGTGCCTATGTGCAGTGAGGGTGCTAGCATAACATAGACAACCAAATACTCTCATGTAGGAGTAATCTACTTTCTTATCATGCAAAAGTTGGAAAGGAGATTTATGTGCAAGGATGGACAAGGGAATTCTGTTTATTATATGTGCAGCAGTGAGAATACATTCATTCCAAAACTTCAATGGCAAACTAGATTGAAAGAGAAGAGATCTAGCTACTTGGAGAAGGTGTTGATGTTTCCTCTCAACCAAACCATTTTGTTGAGGGGTTTCCACACAAGAGGTTTGGTGAATAATTCCCAAGGTGTGATAGAAATCATGCAATAAGAACTCAGTACCATTGTCACTCCTTAATATCTTAATTCTAGCATTGAATTGAGTAAGAATCATGTTAGAAAAATTTTGTAATGAGATCTGAACATCAGATTTGTGCTTTAACATGTATATCCAAGTGCATCTAGTGAAGTCATCAACAATGGTCAAGAAAAATTTATGGCCTAAATGAGAAACAGTAGAGAATGGCCCCCCAGACATCACAATGTATTAAATGGAAAGCATAAGGAGAAACAGAAGTGCTAATAGAAAAGGACTTTCTCTTTTGCTTAGCCAAAGGGCAAATATTGCAAACATGGTTCTTGTTTCTAGGCTTTACATTCAAATGTTCAATAGTAGACAAACATTTATTAGAAATATGCCCTAATCTATAATGCCACAAATCATAGGTACTAGAAAGAAAAGCAGAGTGTACATGGTATGTTGCAATCTTGAGAATATAGAGGCCTCCAGTTTGTTCAGCAGAACCAATCACTGTCTTGGTGTTGATGTCCTGCAAAACACAGTGTGAGGACAGGAAATTCACAGAGCAACTAGAGTATCTAGTTAGATGAGATATATACAGCAAATTGTGAGTGAAATCAGGGACATATAGAACATTATATAGGGTTAAAGAGTTACTCAATTTGATGTTTCCTATAAAAGTTGCAGTGGAAATGACATTATTAGGGAGACTGATTTTTATATTAGATTTACATGGAGTGGAGGAAAACAAGGAAAAATCAGAGGTCATGTGATCTGTGGCACCTGTATCCAAAATCCAAGTTGAAATTTTTGAATTGATACTATCAGTTTTGGAATAAAGAGAAATACCTGTATCTTGTTGCTGATCAGGATGGTGAACAAAAGCTCTAGCTGCAGCATGAGGTGAAGAGGGAGCTTATGGAATCTGTTGTGTCTTAGTATACTTCAAGAATTGGTCAAACAATTCTTGATTAACTAGAGGATTAGAGGGGGGAAGATCTTCCTTAATGGGATGGGGAAAAGCCAAATTGGCAGAGGTAATGTTATCATTTTTACTTTTAGAACCTCTAGGTCCCTTCTAACTAGGGGGAAAACCAATTAAATGGAAGCATCTATCCACAGTGTGTGTGGTGCCCCCACAATGACTGCATAAGAGGGGCTTTCTCTTGTCTTTGAAAGATTTTTGATTAGGTTGCTTAGAAAACATGGCTACAGAATCAAGAGTGATGGAATGAGATGTGTTTAGGGTTCTTTGAGATTCTTCTTGCAACAAAAGGGAGAAAACCTTAGCCAAAGGGGGGAAAGGAGATGTTAAAAGCAATTGACTGCGAATAGCTGAATAAGAATCATCAAGGCCTATTAAAAATTTCATTACTGCATCCTGTTCTTGAGTTTTCGAAATTTTCTTAGGGATATCACATTCACAAGTCTTCAAAGCATCACAAGAACAAGACAAGATAGGCCTAAAACTAAGATACTCATCCCATAAACTCTTAAATTGGTTATAATAGGTAACCAAAGATTGACTATCCTGGGCAATAGAACTGAGGCTTTTCTCAAGATGGTAAACCCTAGTGCCATCCGAACTAGTATACCGAATTTTTAATTCATCCCATACCTGTTGAGCAGAGGAGAAGTATTCCAGAGTGTGCTTGATTTCTGGAGAGATGGAGTTGAGGATCCACATCAAGACCAAGTCGTTAGCACGAACCCAGGCTGCGTAAACGGCAGGATCATCTTCCTCAATGGGTTGTGGCAACGAACCGTCAATCAATGGCAATTTGTTCTTGACACTCAGGCCGCGCTTGATTGCATGACTCCAGCTGACAAAATTCGATCCAATTAGTGGATCGAGAGCAATCGCGACTGCGGGGTTGTCGTTATGATGCAAAGCGAGAGGCGAAAGGGGATTTTTGGCTGGGTCAAGAGAATTTGGATCAGGGGCCATCTGAAAGGATGGAAACCACCGGAACAGAACAAAAGGGGAGAAAACAAAGCGGAATCGCTCAATAAAGGAAAAGGGATCGCCGGAGACGAAGCCCTAAATCGGAGAATAGGCGAAAGTGAGAATCGGCTGTAAAACTGATACCATATCAAGCCATGAAGAAAAGAGATTGAAGGAATGCAAAATGTATATTCTCAATCAATGTTTTACAAAAGAGGAGATGAAGCTCCTTATATCCTAATTACAAAATAAGTAACTGCCTAACAAACTAATTAGTAGTTATAACTACTAATAAAACAGAAAATAACTATCTTAATAGAGGGGTATATACCCCACGCCTTAATATATTAATTTCTTTGGTGTAATTTGTGTAAATGGGGACGACATACACATTTTTTTAAAGGCCACGGCTAAATTCCCCCTCCTTGTTATATTTTTATCCCCAATTTGAGTTTACCCCCTCTTCATTTTGAGTTCACTCCGGTAAAATACCACATATATCCTCTCCACTTTTCCACACTCTCATACTCACTCATAATTTTAACTTCACCACCAAACTTAAAGTGAATTTTTTTTGGGAAAAAGTTCCACCAAATGTTCATTTTTTCGAAAAAAATTTTCTCGAAATGTGCATTTTGAATTTTTATAAAAAATGAATAGAAATTTTCATAAAATGCACATTTGGTGAAAAAAAATTCCGAAAAAAGTTCTACCAAATGTTCATTTTTTTCGAAAAAAATTTCCACGAAATGTGCATTTTGAGTTTTTATAAAAAAAGGGAATAGAAATTTTCCAAAAAAATGCACATTTGGTGGAAAAAAGTTCCGAATTTTTGACAAAAACTCGTAAAAAAATCCAAGTTTATGACAAAAACTAAAAAATGCACATTTGGTGGAATTTTTTTTTTTTTTTTTTCGAAATAAATCACTTTTTGTGGAACTTGTTTTTGGAAAATATAAAATTTTGTGGAACTTAACTTTTCGAAAAAATGACGTTTTTGTGTAAAAAAAAATTCTAAAATATCAAAGAACTCGGTCAACTAGTGTTGAGTTTTTACATTCGCGATGTTCTTTTAATAAATCGGAAGAAAGAACAATATATTCATTTCAACTATATAATCATACAACAATATGACTAAATACAAATAAACATTATCCAATAAATAATAATAACATAAAAAATAATTAAATGCAAACAAACATTATCCAATACTGTACTTAAAAAAATATAAACAACATTTAATCGAAACTCAATTTTTCAACCGTTGTAATTCAAAACGTGTGTTTATTTAAGTACCTTCAAGTTCCATTAATTGCTTCAAGGTTTCAATATTTATTTATTTTGGATGAGTTTTTTAATTTTTTGAGAGGGTAAAATAACACATAAAGTTTTTGCGTTTATAGATGTGGGGTGAACTCATCAATGTGGGTAATACAGTTTCTTTGATTAATAAAAATTGGTTGTATTAAAACAAATTATCTTTATAAACTTTTTTCGAAAATTGTCTGATTTTAGTTTCAACGTTGCCTTAAAATTACAAAACGATGTCCTATTGTATCATATGTAATTTAATTTGAAAGATAGGATAGAATTAATTTTCATCTCCCAGTTTCATACTCTAATAAAAACATCAATTCTAAATATTTTTTTTTTATTTTTTAAATCTTATCGTATGAGACCATGTAAGCTAGATAAATTCTAAGATGAATTTAAATTATCAATGAATTAATTTTAATCCATCTTATGTGAGACAATCTTGCAAAAAAGCATCTCACGAATAAGAAAAAATATATTCTCCACTAGGTATTCTGTAATAATTTGAAATGTAATAAAAAAAGAAAGATGCCCTAGCTAGCTTGTTTCATAGCATAGAACCCATCTTCATTTTGTCCTTAAAAACCAAAGCAAATTTTTTGGCATTGACCTACTTTCCTCCACTGCACATAGTCTAAGTTTATTTATTATATTTATTGAATAATAATATGTCTAGTAATTTAATATGCCAAAAACGTTATTTTCCATATATGGCTGGCTAGCTATATAATTGAAACCAAACATGAAATTACCCCTTTCCCCCTTCGGTCGAATAATTCCATGAATTATTAACTGGAAATAGGTGACAAATTAAAAAAAAAAAAAAGAAGAAGGGATATGTGTAGCTGCTTTGCTATCAACAACAAAAGCACTACATTAGAAGAAGAAGAAGTGAATTTAGATGAAGAGTATGTGGATCCAAATCGTGTACTAATTGTGATGGATGCTCTCAAGGAATTTTCCATTGACCTACTTGAACGTGTTCTTAGGAGATTTGCCACTCCAAATTCTTCCAAAATCACCCTCCTTGGCATCAAACCATGGCTCAATTTCACTTGTGAGTAGTAGTACTTTATCATACCCTCCTCCCCACATGCATTCTGAGTTTTATATCGATTTTTTAATTTGTGAGGTCGACTATATTACGGGTAATTAATTTGTGCTCAACTCGATTTTAATAAGGAATATTCCAATAGCTAGTGAGCTCTCTTCCTCTCATTATATAAGTAATATATACTAATAAACAGTTTATTATCGAATTTTATTATGGAGTCTAGTCAATACAAATTACTAGCTAGCTCTTGTAACGGTTTCCATGATATATAATTTACTCAAGTACTATATATCATTGTTGGTTGGTTTACATTGAGCACGTACAAGCCAATTTATATATGTGTACGTAGTGTCTGCAAAGACTTGGTCAGACGACATTTGGAGCATGGATCTAGAAGACCTATTTAAGTTCCAGCTGGTACTGAATAACCCAAAATACCAAAAACTTCAACGTCTTATTCACGTCTGCAAAAAATATGGGGTACGTACGTTACAACTTAATTCCAATATTAATCCCAATGGATCGAAATTATTAGTAATTTCAAATATCAATCTTCTCGACTTTTTCCAGGTGGTGCCGGAGTTCAGAACTGAAATGGGGCATGCCCTTCGACTCCGTGTTGCCGAACAAATCAGTAGCGTTCATGCTACCTTAGTTGTATTCGATAAGTAAGTTCTAAAGAACCAGCTTTCACACCTTCTTTAGAAACTCCACCCTTACAATATCCACAATATTACGTTTAATGTCATTATTTTTAGAGTCCACTGTATACACACAAGTCAACTTATTTATTTATTTTTTAATAAAATTATTTTTCAAAATTCTATTTGTTATAATATTATTTAAAAAGTGGGTTAACAGGAAATATGAAAGCTTTTCTTGGGACTGCGGGAGTACAACTTATTTCAAATTCCATTTCGCCCCTCAACTTTAGACTCTCTGCAAAAATTTTAATTTAGTCTTATAACTCACAAATTGTTCAGAGTTATGGAATGAAATTAAATTTTAATTCCCTACAAACTTATACACACATGAATTGCGAAATCATTTTACTTGAATAAACTAATTAATTAATCCTCATCATTAAACACAAACATTAAGTTATTAATAATTTAATATTATAGAGATGGAGCTAGCGTTATATACTAAAATATCATAGCACTTATATATACTGATACTATTACATTTGGGTTAGTGTTATGTGAAATATTGCATACATGCATTCCATTCTAATTAGGCAAGTCAAAACCCTATGTCCAAAAATTAAATTAAGTCAATTTTAAAAAATTCGCGGATCATAAGCCTGGATCCGGATTGCCCAGAAAATTCGCGGGTTGCAAACAGGTGATTTACTACATGACCAAAATATTGTTTCTACAAGGCCAAAAATTTAATACTACATGTCAAAACATTCTGAAAAATTCATCAAAAAATAAAGTCTCCAAAATATTTTTGAACATGTAGTAATACACTTTTGACCTTGTAGTGATAAAATTTTGGTCTTGTAGTAACATTGTTTTAGTCATGTAGTAGCCGAATAAGTCAAAATTATTTTAGTAATTTTGCCCCCAAAAAATAAGTGTCCAAAATATTTTTGGACTTGTAGTAATACACTTTTGACCTTGTAGTGACAAAATTTAGTTCTTGTAGTAACATAATTTTGGTCATGTAGTAAAATAATAGTATATTAGAATGGAAATAAATATTTTAATTAAGGTTGACCCGCTTTGACCCGTGTTGACCTATGTTGACCCGCGTTGACCCACGAATTTTGACCTAATTTACCTTAATTAGTCATATTGCATGTATGCAATATTGCATATAAGTTTTTGCGATTACATTTAGGCAAATTCTTAAATAGAATTAGATGTATACATACAATTTGATTTTAAGTTATTCTTTTACAATTTTAATTGCTCAATTAAATTTTTAACCAATCAAATTAAAATTGTAACTCATGAATTGTACCATATGCAATTAAGTGTACAAAAATATGATCCTTACATTTATAAACTAATATTATAACATTTATCTATTAATACCACACATATTTCGTCGTTTTCGTGTGTGTAAACCACGTACAATATTTATCCACTAACACCAATATTTATCATAGGAGAGTTAATTTGTCCAATAAATGGATAACTATTGTATTGTAGTAACATTATTTTTTGTGGTATTAAAATTTCAGGCATCATGACAAGAAGCACATAGATTTCTACGCAGAGAAGATTCCTTGTCACATGTTCGCAGTTAATGAGAATGGAGAAATCCATCTCATCAAGAAAAGAAGAAATCATAATATTGATGAAATATAGTAGATACCATAGATCGAGGATTAATTACATATTAGTTATATATAAATATGTAATTTCCTCTATTTTACGTTTGAATATCATTGGAAATAACATAATGTTGAATCTAATTATCTCTTAATTGTACCCAAACCATATGTGTGATCGATGATGCATTAATAAAGATTCAAATCCTCCTTTTCACTTATTTTGTGAAATTAATTGTGGACTTAAATTTGTTTCAAATCCCTCTTTTCATGGTTTGGTACTTTGGTTTACCTTTATAGACCTCCAACTGTCCAACATACTCCTAAGTGATTACATCACCCATTCTAATTTTCCAGATTAGTAGATACACCCCATCCCATGATTACCTATTATATCCTGCCATCAATAGGGGGTACGTGGTTCTTCATGATTTTGTCACATTTTGTTATCCATGGCCAGGGCTTTCTTCACAAAGTGAAATTCTGTAAAAAAAAAAAATACTCCTTCAATATGACCTTTCTTCTCTTTCGATCATTTTTTACTGAAAAACGTGGGGGTGTTCCGATAAATTTTGATCAAAATGGGGTGTTCAATTTTCATCGAAATTTGAATAAAATTACACATATTTTTATTGGTTTTTTTTCTCATATACAGTATTTTTGGTTATTTAAGTGTTGGTGGGGCGGCAGCGGTCGCGGTGGCGGAGAGGTGGTATATCAGAGGTAGGGTGTTAATGAACCGAGTCGAGTATTGTTGGGCTCGAAACTCAACTCGATTGCTATACTCGAAGTTCGAAACTCAATTCAAACGTGGTCAACTCGATAAATTCGAGTTCGACTCGATTACCTATATAATTTTAAGAAATTAAATATAAAATTTAATTTTCCTAATATAATTGACAGAAAAATTAACTCGGGCTTGGTTCGACTTGACTCGATTACCTGTATATAAATATAAGTTATATAATTAATGGCAAAATAGTAAATACTATACAAGCCCGATTAGACTAGCGAGCATTTCGAGTCGAGTATATATAAACTCAAACTCGATAGCTACTCGAATAGCTCGAAACTCAACTCGATTAAATTTGAATCGATTTCGTTCTTTTTCAAGTCAAAATCCATCCCGGAATTTTGGCCATGTTGACTTATATAGCTTGGACCCAAAATAGGACACAAAAGGTTGGGTTTTTTGTAATGGTTTTGGATGCAGTTTCAGCCTTTTTAGTTTGGCTCTCTCACCTCCAACTTGGTTGTCTACACTCCCCCAATTTTGATTAGAATAAATGCACCTGGTTATAAATATCATTTTCTCTATAAAATATATTTACTAACTACACTCTCTAAAAAAAACCTAATTTATAACCCTAGAACTACACATTTAAGCTTGGAGAGCTTTGAAAAGCGCTCTCCAAGTGGGAGCTGTCCAATCTTAAGGGCTCTTCAAGTGCAATTTAGCTTGGAGAGCTCCCACTTGGAGAGCTCTTCTAAAAGCTCTCCAAACTTAAATGTGTAGTAGTTTTCTTTCAAATACATCAATATGTCGTCTAGTAAAAAATGATGACGTTTAGTAACAAGAAAAAAAATATTATGTTGCGTCGTGTATTGCATGATAATTGAAAAAATGAATACTCAAAATATTAGAAAACGAACACTTTATTTATTTATTTTAATTAATGTGATGTAAAATTAAAAAAGTGACAAATTAAACTATCAATTATAATTTCTTCGATTATCCATCCTTTTTTTTTTTTTTTTTTTTGAGGGTAGAACAAAGGATAGACATAAAACTTACATCACTCATACAAAGCACTCCTCTATCCATAAAACCAAGTATGTTCTACCAATGCCAGTTCCAACCTCAATCGTGAGTGGTTGGATCAAAGGCTGCATCTTTTGCCAAGTTGTGGGCTCGCCAATTGTGTGATCTCGGATGATGACTAATGTCGCACACTACGACTCGTGTCTTCCTCTCCGCAATCATTTCTATCCAAATTCGTTCCGGTGACGAGACCCCTTCCTCCTGATTAATCAACAGAACCGCTTCCAGACAATCTGAGAGAATTTGCACCTCCTCATAATGCATAGTAATTGCCTCCTCAATTCCTTCTAAAATGGCCAGCAATTCGGCTCCAAGCACTGATCCCGGCTGATCAATTTTCTTAGCCCTTTCATTGATAATAGTGCCCTCCCCATTCCTAACACAAATCCCCACTCCATACTTACGAGATAGATTATGAAACGCTGCATCGACCTCAATACGAATCCGGGCTTTTGTCGGCTGTCTCCTTTGGTCATGTTTTCTGGCTTTATTTCTACTTTTCACATGTTGGAATTCCTTCAAATATTCAATAACCCACTGTAAATTTTTTCCAAATTCCAACTCCAAATTAAGCCCCTTACTATCATGAACCCTTCTGCAATGTTCATTCCAAATTCCCCATAACATCATCACCATCTTTTCACTTTCACCCTTATCACATATACGCCACACCTCAGCCAAGAAATCAATAGACTTCATATCCTTCTTAAAGCCCAAGGCAACTCCAATACCTAACTTGTTCCGCATTTTTTTAATATGTCTACACCATCTAAGAGCATGTAAGGTAGTGGCCTCCTCAGATTGACAAAACACACACAAATTAGGGGAACTAATTCCCCTCAGTTTCAGATTATATCCCACAGGAATAAAATCATGTGCCAATTTCCAACAAAAAATTCGAACCTTAGGCGAAATGTTGAGCTTCCATAGCCGTCTCCAGAATTTCCTCACCTCGGTTGCATCTGATGTAGTTGCCTCATGCTTCTCCTCCTTGATTTTTTCTCGTGCAGCCACATAACCCGACTTAACTGTGTACCTCCCATTTGCAGTTTTACTCCAGTACCTGAAATCTTGGGTCCCCTGTCCCCTTGCTTTTGTTCGAATAATAGCCTCAGCTTCATATGGGAGGAAAGCCGCCTTCACTAGCTCTTCATCCCAGGTTCCATCATTTTGAAGAAACCTACTAACCGTTGATCCCAACGCAATTTGTGATTTAATTCTTCCGTCTTTCAACATTGGGACCCAGGCCTGTTTAAAAATGTGCACCCCCCCTCCCGTTGCCAATACTCCACCTAGCCCCATTATTGATAATATCCATACTCCAGTACAAAGAACGCCAGACGAAGGATGGGTTCGTCCCTAATTCTGCCTCCATGATATCCGAATGTCTGAAATAGCGTGCTTTAAAAATTTTGGCCACTAGGGTATCTGGTTGTGAGCTCATCCTCCAAATTTGTTTCGCTAGCAGAGCTTTATTGAACGTTGTAAGCTTTCTGAAGCCCATACCCCCTTCATCCTTCGGTTTACACAACTTTTCCCATGACTGCCAATGAATTCTTCTTTTCTCTTCACTTGACCCCCACCAGAATTTTGAGAATATCCTCTCCAATTCATCACACATAGTCGTTGGTATCCTGAAACATTGCATCGTATATGTTGGTATCGCTTGCAAAACTGCCTTGATCAATACTTCTCTTCCACCCAATGAGAAATCCCGATTCCTCCAACCTTGGACCCACTTCTGTACCTTGTTAATAATGAATCGAAATTGGGTTCTTTTGGACTTGGCCGACAGAGTCGGTAACCCCAAGTACATCTTATGACTTTGTTCAATCCTAACCCCAAGAATTCCTTTGATGATCATCTGGCTTTTCTTGTTTGCATTTGGATTAAAAACAATAGCCGATTTCTGGTAATTTATCAATTGCCCCGACGCACCTTCATATTGACTGAGTGCCAATTTCAGATTTTTGCATTCATCATGATTCGCCTTGAAGAAAAGTAGGCAATCGTCCGCAAACATCAAATGCAGAATTGGAGGAGCATCTCTCGCTATCCTCAAACCCGATATTTGATTGTCTGAGCTCAGTTTACCAAGAATTGCAGATAAGCTTTGTGAGCACAGAACAAAAAGGAAGGGTGAAAGAGGATCACCCTGCCTAAGTCCTCTCGTAGGGTTCACATCTCCCCAAATTCTGCCATTTATTTTGAAAGAATACCTCACTGTTTCCACACATCTCATAAGCAAATCAATCCACTTTTGACTGAATTTCATCTTTCTTAGCACCTCCCTGAGATAAGACCATTCAATACGGTCATAAGCCTTGCTCATATCAAGTTTTAGTGCAGCATACCCCGTTTTGCTCTTGCTATGCTTCATCCAATGCATACACTCGTAGCTAATTAAGATGTTGTCCGAAATAAGTCGTCCCGGAGTGAATGCACTTTGAGTTTCATCAATCAAATCCCCCATCACTCCTTTAAGCCTATTTGTAATAGTCTTTGCTACCAATCTGTAGCACACATTACTTAGGCTAATTGGCCTAAAGTCAGACACTTTTTTAGGATCCTTAATTTTTGGAATAATGGTAATTATTGTGGAATTCCATTCCTCTAACTGCCCCTCCTGATTGAGAATATGCAGTACCCCCTTCATCACATCTTTCCCAATCTTTTCCCAATTTTGGTGATAGAACACTGCTGGTAGCCCATCGGGTCCCGGCGCTTTGCTTCCCTTCAAATCCGTCAAAGCTTTTAGTACCTCTTTTTCAGAAAAAGGCATATCTAATGTGTCCAGTTGCGAATTTGAAAGCCCTGTTGTGATCTTGGAGGTGATCCCCTGAATCTCCTCTTGGCTTGGATTACTTGAGGTAAATAGCTTTTGGAAAACTTGTTGAACAATCCTTCCCACATTCTTATCCCCTGAGCACCATAAATCATTTTCATCCCGAATCCCTGCGATCTTATTAACCCTATTCCTCTCCGAAGCTTGTCTATGAAAGTATTCCGTATTTTTATCACCTGCTTCCATCCATGCGACCCTAGCCCTTTGTTGCCACTTAACTTCCTCCTGTTGTTGTAGTTTTTGAAGTTGGTTGTTTAGACATATAAGATGATCATCCTCAAAACCTACTACATCACTTTCCAAGATTTCTGAGATTTTTTCCTCAGTTTCTTTTATTTTCCTCTTGTAACCACAACCCTTCTTTCGAGCCCAATTATCCAGTTTCTGTCCACAGGACTCGAGCCTCTTAATGAGGCTTGTATCCCCTGCCCCATCCAACCAAGCCTTATCCAGAGCTTCCTCATAATCTGCCTCCAAGAACCTAGATTTTTCAAAGTATCTAGGCTTCCTCCCCTGCTCCAGATCCCCCAGATGTGGCTTGTTCAGAGTCAACCAAACCGCTCTATGATCTGAATCATAAAAGCCCCCATTTCTCACTTCTGCATTCGGCCATAGATCAAACCAATCTGAATTCCCCACAAACCTATCCAATCTTTCTTGTATAAAGCCTGCCCCTCTTCTTTTATTCCACCAAGTAAAGAAAGGGCCTTTACTCTTAATGTCCATTAAATAGAGATCATTTAATACATCATTAAAAGCATTAATCTGTGATTGTGGTCTGTCCCTATTAGAACTTCCTCCTCTTTTCTCTTTATTACTCAGAATCTCATTAAAGTCACCTCCCACTAACCAAGGACAAACTGATTGGGAATTATGACTCATTCTAATTGATCTCAAGAGTTTCCAAGAAAGATGACGAAGATGAGTGGTTGGTTCTCCATAGAAACCAGTGAATCTCCATTGTTTATTATTAAAGTTTATAATGCAATCAATGTGAGACTTGGAATAAGAACACAAAGAAACATTAACTTCATTTGATGCATACAAAATAAGACCTCCCCTACTACCATTTGCATCAACACCCACACAAAAGTTGAAGTTTAGCATAGCTTTCCTAGCACTAGCAAACTTGACTGAAATTTTTGATTCTGAAACAAACAAAAGATGGGGTTTGAGATCGGCAACTAGACGCCGCAAGCCTTGGAATGCACGCTTACTCCCCAAACCACGTGCGTTCCATACCACACAACTCATGTAGCTGGGCGGGGCTGAACATCTTCAACCTCCGCCATCAAGTTCGACCCAGAATCTGCCTCTTCACTCTTCGACTTCTTTTTTCCTTTTCCTCTTGGGCTTGCATGTTCTTCAAGATTGATGAGCCCACTTATTTCGTTTATTTGCTCCATACTCACTCCAGTTCTGTTTCTTTTCTTTGACTCCAAGAAAGCCTTCTGAGAGTTTTGGATAAAAGGTTGTGGGTACAGTTTCTGCACCATATTTGTGGTTTGAGTAATGGCCCTTTTCATCTTTCGAGCATCCCTGTTGAGAGCTGCTTCCTCTCTTTTATCCATCTTCGGCTTTTGGGTTGTCTGGATCACACCTCCCTGAGTAACCTGATGAAGATCACCCATCATGGCAGAATGGACCATTTCTGTGGGGTAAAATTGAGTCTTGCTTTGCACAGTCCCTGCATTCGGCATGCACAGACTTGCCAAAAGGGTATCATCTCCAAAAGAAGGCACATTATGGTAGATCGGGTTTAAGACATTTGGACTTACATGCGTATCTTGCCAGATTCCCAAGGTTTGAGTTTGAAGCATACCTTGTATTTTTTTGTTAGTGATAGCCGGTGTTGTACTAGCACTTGGACCCGAAACCATCTCCTTCTGAGTATTTGTCTTTGGAGCTTCATGGACCTCCTGCATGTCCTCTAAAATCGGCCACTCCTCCTTTGGGACTGATTTTTGCCCCTCCGCATTTAACCATGCCGGGAATTTAGTAGCAGGTGCATGCATAGCTAACCCAAACATAAGGGGACAATCCTTATCGATATGGGTTAGGAGTCCACATTTCGTGCAGAAATCAATCAGTTTTTCATACCTGAACATTATAAGTAGGGTTTTTCCTTGGACCGTCATTGTGGTTGCATACATCAGTGGCTGATTAATGTCAAGTAGCACCCTCACCCTCACGCATCTGCCTATCGCACAGCTCCCATTTGGTGCGTCCACCTCCAAAACCTCTCCTAACAGTCCACCCATCGTATACCCCACCGGCGCTGTCATCGATTGAAGTTGAAGTCCATGGATCTGTACCCATGTGGGTATCTTCGTGATCACCAACTCCTCCTGGGTTTCAGTGCCATTGAGGACTGCAAGAACGAACCAGGAGGTGTTAACCGTCCAAGGTTGCCTATGGTATGCCTTGTTGCGCTCAACAACATCTTCGAACTCGAAGACAAAAAGGCCCTCACCCACCTGAAAAGCTGTGACGTGCTTCACCGTACGCCAGACACGTTTCATAGTAGCACAGATATCATGGGTCGAGAACCTTCTAGGGATAGTGAATCTCCCCAACAGCAGATGTTTGGCAGGGGCCAGAGCATTTTCAGCAATAGGGACCTTTCGGTTGTCTTTTTCTGCGAGAGTAACTTTTTGCATGAGAGGGCTTAATTGTTCCGCCATTGATTCAGAGTTTAGAACTTTCGATAAAAGAGAGTGGGGGAAGATAAGCCACAAGAAGATGACTTTGAGGTGTGAATCTGGAGAACCCAACGGGTTGGCTAAAATAGCCATCTTGGGCGGTGGTATTGGCCAATCCGTGAGGATTAGGCTCAAGCCTAGTTCGCAGTAATCATTGCCCTAAAACAAATCTTACTGGAGGAAGTAAAGATCGCAGGGCTCAAAAACGTCGGTCGATTATCGAGGGATATTGCGTGATTCTATGGCTTTGGTTACTGTTCACGCCTTGAAGCAAATTGGTTGGTTTACATTTTCGAGATAGAGAAATAATTAGAGAGAACTTCCAAGCATTCTTTAATGGTTGCCTTTTCTTGACTCATATTTCTTTTAACAAACAATTGCATTATCCATCCTTTTTTAAGGGGCTAAGTTTTTTATTTATACAATACCACTATACATGAGTTGATGGCAAACATGTTAAAAAAAAATATTAAAGTAATATAAAAAAGTGATCAAACATGTAAAATATAATTAATTTGAGACCAGTTTTACAATTAAAATATGTACAAAATAGTTGTTTTTATACATAAATATAAAAAATGCAATAGACAAATTATTTTGAGACGATTTTTACAATAAATTCACAACTAACATTATTTATTAAATTAATATATCATCAATTTTACTTAATTTAAAAAAATATATATTAAAAGTCTGAGATGCCCCCACCCTCGGGGTTTGTGCATTTTGGTCCAAGACCCGGGCCGCGCAATTGGTTTTTAGGTTAGGATTTTTTGCATTATTCAGAAAAGTTAGTGTTTTTTTTTTCAACAATTTTAGGTCATATACACTCTCGTTGATAAATTGTTGTCGACGACTGATTTGTCAAAATTTATAAAAAAATAAAAAATTAATTAAAGTTTTATTTTATTTCTTTTTTTTTTTTTTTGTGGCCGCCGAAAATGGTGGTGGCAACGGCTGGAAGTTGTGGTGACAGCGGCAACAGCTGTAGCAATTAGGGTTAGGGTTTAAAGATCGAACAAGGTGTGATGTTAGTAGTGAGGGATCATTTAGTAGTGTAATTTTACTTAAAAGGGTATTTTGAAGTTTTCACATGATTATTAAATTAATAATGTGAGTGTTGGAATGCAGTTAACCAATTCGGAGGTGAAAATAGATAGACCCTTTTAGTTTTTATATCCTAATTAGGCCATGGTCCATTTTGTTTAGACACGTAAGCTGGTGTTGCTTTTTCATAGTTGGGCCGAGCCCTAACTTTTTTATTTTTGTTGATAAGCTTTTGGACTTTTGTTAATTTAGATCACATTGGACCCTTTTTATTTTGAATAAAAAATAAAGAAAGTAGTTCATGAAAGTTTTCAACACAATATAATGTCAGGAAAGGTGTTATTTTTTGAGTAAATTTGTGAAGATTAAAAAATAAAATTAAATATTTTTTAAGAAGTGATACTTTTTTATGTGCTAAAATATATTACTACTTCTAAAAAAATTCACACGACACTTTTTTTTGACCTTTTAGATTATAGTGGTTTCTAAATTTAATGTAACAATTTTTTTAGAAGTTAATATGTACCGCACCGTGCATCTTAAACAGTATAATTAATTTTTTACAAGTAATAATATTAGTGGTATACAGTATATAAGGTGTACAAAATATTTTGAATTGTTCTTGAAAGATCGTCTCACGAATATCATTTTATAAGACATATCTTTTTTGATTTCATTTAAAAAAGTGATAATCTTTGGATATTTTTTTAAAAAAATAAGTTATCCAACACAAAAATTTAGAACATTTTTTTTTATGAAAGTTAAATACCCATCCCTTTTTTCTCCTCCACAGGACTCGAACCAGGACCTAAGGCCAGGTAGTGGTGCTCTAACCACTTCAAATAAATTTTTACAAAAATTTAGAACATGGGTCTAAAAAAAAATGGGTTGGTCTGCTATGAACTCGAGTGCATGTTGTACACCCTAGTTTGCACTTTTCAATTTACTGACTTATACTTTTTGGTAAATGGTGTTGCACTTTTCAATTATTATACTAAAAATATTATTATACAGTTTAATAATTGAAAAGTGCAACACCATTTACCAAAGAGTGTAAGTCAGTAAAATTGAAAAGTGCAACATGGACTAGGGTGCACAACATGTACTCGAGTGCATAATAGACTTTACCAAAAAAAAATTATAAACGGTCTCACACGTATGAGTACCATTTTTTCTTTTCATCTTAATGATAGCAACTAATTCGAGTTATTGCCGAACTGTTTGATGTCCAGAAAGACATATACTCCCCTTTCCAAAACTTCTTTGATTTATAGTAACAATGTTTAGGTTATAAAAGGCACCATTAAGATTGGCAAAAAAATGTCAAACTCCATTATGTGGAGGGTAGGATAAGACGAATTTGTGGTCTATGCCGAATAGAAGGGCACAACATAGTACCTTTTTATGTGTCACATTTATATGTACCATATTCGTTCTTCATTTGTATTTTTTAATTTCAACTCAATCAATAACATAGAAACACATAACATTGAACGGTATTGAACCATGTCTTTACTTTTTGCTCATTTTTTAAATCATACAACTTGATTGATTAAATTTTTTTTTTTATAAAATTGCAATTCCATTGAATCTACCTATATCTTTTTGTGTGTGTATGAATGCGTTTTTTTTTTTTTTTCAAAATGATCATGATTATTATTAGAGATTTGTAGAAACACATTATTCTCAATAAATAAAAAGATGGGGTACAATTATTATTTTTAAACAATTGAATGATATTAAAAAAAATTGAGGGTAAAACCCTAGCCATATATGTTCCATTCTAAACTTGTCTTTTAATATTGTCTTTGAATATTGATAATATGCTAAACAAAATATATTTGCTCCGTTCAAATTTAATAAGTGTATTTTTTATTTTTTTTTGGTTCGTCTACATTTTAAATGTACATTTTTATAATTGAAAATATTGATTCCCTTAATACATTAATACATCTTCTACTTTTTACTTTACACAATTACATATTTTATACATAAATAAACAATATTCTTTAAAACTTATGTCAAATAGATCATACTTATTAGGGTTAGTCTTATGTGAAATATTGCATACATGCATTCCATCCCAATTAGGTAAGTCAAAACCCTAAGTTCAAAAGTCAAATTGAGTCAATTTAAAAAAATTCACGGGTCATAGGCCTGGATCCGGGTTGCCCAGAAAATTCGCGGGTTGCAAACAGGTGGTTTACTACATGACCAAAATATTGTTACTACAAGGTCAAAATATTACCACTACAAGACCAAAATTTCAATACTACATGTCAAAACATTCTGAAAAATTCACAAAAAAATAAAGTCTCTAGAATATTTTTGAGCATGTAGTAATGCACTTTTGACCTTGTAGTGATAAATTTTTTGTCTTGTAGTAACATTGTTTTAGTCATGTAGTAGCCGAATAAGTCAAAATTATTTTTGTAATTTTGCCCCAAAAAAATAAGTGTCCAGAATATTTTTGGACTTGTAGTAATACACTTTTGACCTTGTAGTGACAAAATTTAGTTCTTGTAGTAACATAATTTTGGTCATGTAGTAAAATAATAATATATTAGAGTGAAAATAAATATTTTAATTAAGGTTGACCCACTTTGACCCGTGTTGACCCGCGTTGACCCATGTTGACCCACGAATTTTGACTGAATTACCTTAATTAGTCATATTGCATGTATGCAATATTGCATATAAGTTTTTGCGTACTTATTAACTTTGGAGGTGGGTGTAATATAATAATATATACACAAAAACTTATATGCAATATTGCATACATGCAATATTGACCAATTAAATCAATTGGGTTGAAAATATTGACTTATTAAGTCAATGGGCTTAAAATATATAATATTGGGCCACCATTAATTCATTTGGGTTAATTTTTAATTTATTTGTCAACTGGTCCGCTTGTGTTCTAATTTTGACCAAAAATTTTAACCTGCTTATTTTACCAGTTTCTGTGATTTTTTTATTTTTTATTTTATTGCCGAACGCGGGATATTAAATGTAGTAATTCAAATTGTAATATGTAGTAACACACATTATTTTATGTAGTAATAACACAAACTATTTTATATAATAATACAAATTCTTTTATTGAGTAACACGTTTTTTTCTAGTGTTTTTGTTAATGTAGTAACTCACATTATAATACGTAGTAACATATATTATCGCATGTAGTAAACACAATAACCATGTTGTAATGCAAATCATTTGATAAAGTTACATACAATAACAAACGCATATTCAATGTAGTAATTCAAACTGTAGTATGTAGTAACATATAATTTTTTATATAGTAATACCGATTCTTTTATGTAGTATTTTTTTCTAGGATTTTTATTGATTAAGTAACTCACATTATAACATATAGTAACATATATTATTGCATGTAGTAATATAAAATAACATTGATACATAATAACTATTAAAGAATATTTAAAGAAATATAAAATATTTAAAAATTAAGACCGTCGTAAATTGCAGCGTTCGGTCATGGTCTGGAGTGGCCGAAAACTACTCGAAAAAAACGACTAAGTAGAATTTCTGCTAGTGGGTGTATTTATAAAAAAACATGGGTATGAATTGAACTATCAGTGGGTGTATTTTATAAAAAATGTGGGTTGAGCTGTCAGTGGGTGTACTTATAAAAAATGTGATTGTGAACGACTGAAATGCATATATACAATATTTCACACAAGACTAGGCCTAATATATATCGAGATGCTATCATGCTACTAAATTATGATTTAATATATATATATATATATCCTAATTTAAATTAAATTTGTTGAGTTTTATATGAAAAATAATGTCCACATTTTCATCTTGAAAATTATTTAAATTAAATTTGTTGTTTTTAATTGTTTCAATATTGTTTCATAATTATCTCATTATTATGATATTGTGAGAATATTCCGTTATTCACACTAAAAATTCATCTAAACACACATTAATTATTATGAGTATTTTGAAACAAATAAAAGTGAATTGTGATTATTTTGGGTGCAAATGGGGACACGTGGGGTACGATTGTCTGGCGGGTGTTTCTTTGTCCTCCAATTAAACCTGTAAAATCAAAATCATCAATAAAATCCGACACATGTGAAATTGACTAAATACTCCTATATTTAATTCCAACAATATACAGATTTCATTCACATATTCTATGTTTTGCTAGAAACGATATGTCGTCATATAATTAAAACACAGCACCTGTTTTTTTTATTATTATTAATCCATAACCACTCCATTAATTTGCATACAAAAACCTACACACATTTAAAAAAAATAAAAAAAATTTAGTAAAATGTGTGATAATATATATATATTTTTTAATAAATTAGTAAGATGTAGAAGTGATTTAGCGGAAATGTAATTTTTTTTAGCTAAATGTCAAAATGATTGATAATTTTAAGAATAAAATAATATTTTAAGATTATTAATTTTATGGGTTATTTTTTTATTAGGAGGGTGTAAATTATCATGAAACATATAATAAAAAAGTGTGTTATATTTGAGAAATAATATACTGTATTGATTATTCAACATATGTATATATATCTTTTTTTTTCTTTCTTTTTTGGATATTGTAATATATGTGTGCAAGACCGGTCCTATGTTGGTCTAAATTGAAATTTAAAATTGAGTCTACTCCCCTCACATTTTTTATTATGTACTGACTGAAAGAATCAAAAGATAACATAAAATATATTTTTGAAGATTAACAATGTAGGAGTATTAATTTGCAAAATATTTCATTACACTCAATATATATTGTGTTCGGTTAGTGGTAAAGGTAGAGATTCATGATTGAAAGAACTTCGTCTCATTTAAAAGTTCGAATTTGTATAGAGGTGAATAATTAATTCTTGTACATTAATTTCTAATACTTTTTCTTTATCACTTCTTACCCTTTGGAAAGGAGACCCATCGAGTGGACAATTTAAATTGGTGGAATTGCTTTCAGCAGGAATCGAATCCAGATGTGTGGGCGCTAGCCTTTAAACTCTGATATCATGAAAGAATTTATTCTTATCTAAAAGTTTAAACTTGTAGAAAGGTGAAAAATTAATTCTTATATTAATTCATAATAATAATATTTATGTATATAGTACTCCCTCCGTCCCATACTTGAAGCTACAAACCAAATTGGCACGGGTTTTAATAAATGAGTTGTTTATTAGTATTGTGTAAGATAAAGTGGGGGTAATAAAGACTTTTCAACTTTATAAATAGTAATAAAGTTACTTTTTAGTGTAATAAAGTAGTGGCATTTGTTGTAATATTGTGATGTTTTAAGGGGAGTGTTTAAAAGTGCTTTTACTATTTTAGGTAATGTTGCTTCAAGTATGGAACACCCAAAATGGTAAAATGTAGGTTCAAGTATGGGACGGAGGGAGTATTGTTTTTTTGAAAACTATGTACTATATAGTATTGTTGCCTTTGGAATGTATTAACTACTGACGAAATATATACTTAAAATCACCGCATATATAATATTTTCTCTATCTGTCATAATTTTTTTTTTATTATTTTACAAAAATTAAAAAATATAATATAAAATTTGTAATAAATAGTTAAGATAAACAGAAATAGAAAGAGGAAAAGGTATAGATAAGCATGAAAAAGATCCTAGAAAGAGAAAAATTAAAAGAGATAGTACTGAGTATATAAGAATTAATTTTTCATCTTTCTACAAATTCAGATTTTTAGATGAAATATAATTATTTCATAGTAATGCACTATTTTTTTTTTTCATACTTAATATACACACTTCTATATTTATTTCCCTAATATACTAAGACACCCTTCACTTTTTATTTTACACCTCTCCTTTATATATAAACTATTACAGTACTATATTTTAAAACTCGTGCACAAAGAAAATCGCATATTAAGTGTTGACGTAGTAAGTATATAGTGAAGTATTATTATTTTACATTCAGTAACTATTTTATACTCCTATTACTAAAAAATTATATAACTAAATCATACAATTAAAAATATATTTTTGAACAAAATTGTCAAACAAACAATTTTTTTTTCTAGAAACTCGAATCTTGTGTAACAAAAAACAAATGAGCACTAATATAATTACTCCTTAATTTTGAGATTCAAGGTGATACAAGTTAAAAAAAGAAAAAACTGGCCTAACTTTTTTTTTTTTCCTTTTTAAGTTAGGCCCAACCTACCCAAAAGTTTAATTTGCAACTTTAAATAAGTTTTCACACCAAATTTATTTATTAAATAGGGTTATATATGGCCAAACCTATTAATTAAAATAACTAATACATGTAACTAATCAGTTTGAGCAAAGTATATGTAATTCTCAAAACATTCCATCTTAAAACTCGAGTTGCTCAACTTATTTTCACCCTTGCGTACTCGCGTCAAATTGTTTTTATATAGATGTACTCCTCAATATATAAATAAATAACGTTTTAACATTATATGCCTATTACACAATTCATAGTGTAATAACCTTTTTTTGCACATTTTTTTTTTTCAATTTTATCATCATTTCAACTTTAAAAAGTACTGAATTCGAAAAAAAAAAAAAAACAACTTTAAAGTACTAATAGTTTTCAGCTTACCTTTATTAATTAATCATCTATCACTAATTAACTTAAAAAAAAATTGTGGAAAGCTAAAATCATCTCCTCACTAATTAACTAACTTTAGTTATGAAAAACTAAAATTATGAAATATAAAAAAGTTATTTATTAATTAAGAGTGAGTATAATGTATTATAAGTTGTAGTTATAGTTAAATGCGGAGTAAATGTAAGTAAAGAGAGGGACACGTGATGAGTACCTGTATATATCCACATTGACTTATTGGCAATGGTCAACTTTCTATTTATATATAATTATTTTCAAAAGTTCAACATCGGAAGCTCCAAAAAATATTGTAAGAAACTTCTAATTCATTTGGCCGGTATACCACGAGTATAATGAAGTAATTTTACAACTCACTTCAATCATCCTAGTCAGCATAATTTAGACAAATTCTTATGCCAAAAAGACTATATATCATACTGATTCATACATAGTTGAAGTTCTTTTACCACTCATAAATTATATGATCCACAAATTTATAATTTTATCTGAAATTGTATTTTAAAATAAAATAAAGAGTATGTATTAAAATAAAGTAATTTTATTTCACACATAAAATCGTATAACACAAAACTCGATAAGGTATATGGAGTGAGATGAATTATGAGACTGGTCTAAATTTATTATAATCATTTTATTCACCTTTCTATTTATCTATTTTTTTATTATTATTAATAATTTCATAATTTGGACAATCTCACTTTCTCACTCACACATGAATGTTTTATTTTTGAGTTAATATTAATTTATAATTTGTACAATATAATTATCTTTATCAACATGTATAATTTTATTGATATACAAAAGTTATCTAAATATCTTTATCAACATGTATAATTTGTACACTATAATTATCTTTATCAACATAAACTCTATTTTTTGTATTACTAAATTTATATTTACCTATTAAGTATTCTTTTTTGAACATGATATCATTAATTTAATTTCTCATCATGCATTATAAATTATTGAATATGCATTTTTTCACATCATAATAATTTCTAAAGTTGCTTTTGATTATTCATAAAATTCAGGTATGTGTGAACAAATATAACATTGGTCATAGCTTCAAGACTTGTGTGGTCGAAAAATAACACAAAAATATAGTGTAGGTTACGTTTCGAATCATCAATTCATTTTTTGACGTAAGGTAAGAAAAAACATTTTTTTTTTAATTCAAGAAATATACATTTTGTGTAAAGTTTTATTTTTTTAATCAAATCGATCTATTGCAGCGTCATTAACATTTTATGAAATAATGTTTTGGTGATTGATTTCCGATATTAATTTGATTGGGTTTAACTGCTTGCGACTAATTAGGGCTTGAAACTTCAGGGAAGACTTTGTGATTTGTAGTGCAAAGTCGATTATTTTTGGATTAATAATTTTAAAAACGCGCGTCAATGTAAAGTAAATAAAAATATAATTTTAAATCTAGCATCCCATCCGGAAAAGACATCGACTTCAATGGTCATGTATGATTAAATTAAGCCGAAAAAAAAAAGACCGATTAATCAAATTGCAAAGTGAAAATATATTACTCCCTCCATCCCCAGATCTATCTTTCACAATGATCTATACACACAAATCAAAAAATTTAGATTGGAGGGCCCGATTTGCATTACTATAAATACAAAATAATATTATATCTACAAATAAAATTTCATTATAAAATTTTTAATAAACCTCATTTTATTAATTTAAATTTAACGGCTGTTGTTATGTTTCAAATAAAATTAATTTTAATTGTTCCAACTCATAATAAGTGAAACGGTGTTAAAATTTAACGTGCATTCTTGTTGAGACAGTAGTCACTATTAGACAAATGTAGAACTTAAAATATACTCTTCATATCTTGTGATGACTTGCATACCTTAATAAGCTCACTTATTAAGAAATGTGAAAAGGTGATCTAGTGAGGTGTACGGAAGAATGTGGATCCAAAATGAGTGACAATTTAAAAAAAAAAATGCAGAGGAGTATTTTGAGGGATTAAGTGAGGTTTAAAGGTAATTTAGTGAGGTGTAGGACAAAATGTGGACCCAAAATGAGTGAAAAAATGGAAAATTATTTACGTATTATAAGTGTGTAAAAAATCTTGAGACATCTCAATAAAGAAAATGTACGAATAACCACGAAACGGAAGAAATATATATATGTGTTGTGAAACTAATACTTTTATTCCTTTTTCATCGAGTGTACAAAAATGGAGTGGCATACCACCCTTTTATAGGGAGCAAGAGAAGCTCCTAGAATTCTAACATAAAGATCATCATAAGTGATCATCATAAGTGCTTATACTAGAATCATCTAAAAGTATTTGAAAGGACATCCATTTTATATATTATTTTATAACACTCCCCCTTGGATGTCCGTCATTACACAAAGAATATGCCTCGTTAAAAACCTTACTAGGGAAAAATCCAGTGGGACAAAAACCTAGCAAGGGAAAAAGAGTACATATTACTTAGTGACTTGTTCGTATTTTTGCACACTTTTTACAACTATACGATCCCCACAAGCGTATGGGTTCGTTAGTAGTACGATAAGTATACCAAGTAAAATTTCGTTCCAAGGACCTAATTGAGTGCTAGTGAATCCCTAAAGTTACGAGTATGCATGCTATTGTAGTAACTACACGTGTTTGTTTGGATTTTTGGGAATATAAAGACAAGTACTTAACTAGATAAACTAAACACAAAGAAACGAACTAAAGCAAGAACACGATATCTAACTTCCTTTCGAAAGTGCAAGGTGAGAAGGTATTGCCTAGGGTATATCCATTTTATAGGTTGTGTGGTGAATTATGGGGCAAAAATACACAATTTAAACCTAATGTGTTGGGAAGAACTAAAGACTATCACTCGTGTGTGTCGACCAATCCCTTGTGAGGCCTAGGTGAACACGTGCATTGACTAGCAATTATATCGTCTAATCAATACCATAGGATCATAGGATAGTGTCTCATAAACACGTTCAACACGGTTACTAATGTTTATGAGACGCCCTTTCACTAATCTAATAGACGACCTCTAATCGAATAGTGTCTAGCGTTGTCGATCTAAGCAACTAACCCCCGGTCGGTGTAGCCAATTACTATGTTAATTCTAATCGATTAATTCAAGCTCATACACACATTCCTAATCATGCAATCCAATACGGTCGTTGAAATCGACAACTATGAAAACCCCTACAACTAGAATCAAATTAAACTAGAATCTAAGTTAACTATGGAATGAAATTGCCAAAAATATGAAAACCCCTACAACTATGTGTGATTGTGTGTGAATTTCTCTCCAAGGTGTTGTGTCCTTTTCAAAAACGAACTTTGGACCTTATATACTCTTCCAAAAGTGCTAAACACGTGCCCTTAAGTCGAAACACGTTTTTAGACAAAAATAGGAGGTCACTCGGCCGGATTGCGTAGCTCGGCCGGATCGGGCACTTCCTAAAACGTGTTTTGCCTTTTTGTTCACTCAGCAACTCGGCCGAATGCTGTAGCTCGGCCGAGTCGGGTCGTAGAATGCCTTTCCCCTTTTTTCAGGAACTCGGCCGGATTGCGTAGCTCGGCCGGATCACCAATCATTCCAGATTCTGGAATGAAATTCCACTCGGCCGGATTGTACAGCTCGGCCGGATCACCCCGACTTCCAGATTCTGCATTCGACCTTCCATTCGGCCGAGTTGTGGGACTCGGCCGAGTTGTGCACCTTTCCCACTCGGTCGGATAGAGTAGCTCGGCCGGATTGTCCGTCATTCCAGATTCTGGATCAAAATTCCACTCGGCCGGATTGGAGAGCTCGGCCGAGTCGTGCCTTAAACATATCTTGAGCATTTTTCAGGCCACTCGGCCGGATGGTGTAACTCGTCCGGATTGCAAGATGTTCCAGATTCTGGACTCTTTTTCCACTCGGCCGAGTTGGGAGCTCGGCTGAGTTGCACTCCGAACTTGTTTCGTGCATAACTTTTGCTTCCGACCTCCAAACGACTTGATTCTTTTGGCCATTCCACTCCGTTTTTCGAGACGAACCCAATGGTCAGCTTCTCTTCTTGATCCAGTGAAGTATGGTATGTGTTTTGCTTCTAAAATCCATCGTTTTTCCTACAAAATCGACAAAACACTACCTTTCTCTTATTTTGATCAAAACAATGATAATCAACCAATAATTCAATGAAATAAACATCAAATGAGCTTCAAATATGCATCTAAATCGTGTAAATTCCACCCGAATCAACTCCCCCAAACTTAAAGTGTTGCTCGTCCTCGAGCAACGAAAGAATTAAAACACGAGGGTGAAATTTACAACTAGATGATCAATGAAAGATCCCACGTATCAAATGAAATGAAATGAATTCTTCTTCCTCAAGATACATTCTTAAAATGATCACAAGTTCAATATTGAAGATCCACTCATTACTCACACATGCTCTACACACAACAACAAGTGATGGTGATGACAATATCAAGATGTTCAAGTTTAACTCACAAGAAATAGTGTTTCACTCAAACACTCAAACAAATTAAGGACAATAAGCACTCATCAATCAAATCATGCATTGCAATTGCCATAAGCTTGCCCAAGCTCTACCATCTTTCCACCACAAACATGTTCAACAATGAGATCAATAGGGCTTAACCAAGGACGTAACGTTGGCTCTTTGGATGGGGTAAGATGAATATGGAAAAAGTGACCCGTCTAGTGGAGAACAAAAGTTGTTATTCAACAATTCAAGCTCGTGCTCTTAAGATTCACAACCTTCATTCTCACTTTTCATATAAGTTCCTCAAATGCATTCATCTTCTCATCTTTTTAACCAATTTCTTTTCTTTTCAAGCTCTTGGGGCTCATTGTCCCTCTTTTCTTTTCATCATTATTTTTCTTTTCACTTTCATCTTTTTCTCTTTTTCACAACTTTTCCCAATTTTTTTTTTTTTTTTCAAACCAAAGGTACTAAAGCACATATTTTACCACTTTCTCTTGTATTCTCCACTAGATATGGATATCAAAAGCTCAAAAGGCTAAGTGGTTAAACATTGTAGGTTGCCAATAGAATGGGAAATCAAGCTCAAACGGGCTAACTACGGAAGATTACTTTGGTTATTGGGAAATTTTTGGCTAAGTGACGTGTAGTACGAAAGATGGCCTACATCCTATCTCAAAGTATCACACAAGCATGATTTCGAGCAAGAACTTGGGCAAGTTCTAGAAAAGCAAGCAATGAATTGATTCTCTCACAAATGAAATAAACCGGATTAATGCTCGGCTCAAAGCTCAACTCTCACCGGTTCATTAAAGACTCAAACATTCATCAATCACCACCACACATAACTCATTGTGCATGCAAAACAACCATAGGCAACAAGATGACAACAACACAAACAAAATGATTCATTACAATCATGTACACATTCAAGGAATCAAATTCACGACAAATCACTATCCAATGTGACTCAATGATCATTAAAGCTCAAATTATACACATACACAAGAGTACACATTGGTGTCAATAGAAAATGTAAAAACGAACATACCCCCCCCAAACTTTTTCATTGCCAAGCAATTAAAAGTTTGGAAAAATAGTTTTGCAATGATATTGACACCAAGTGTTATCCATACAAATCTACACACATAGGCCACTATCCCAACAATTAAAACTAAGAGTAGCTAAGCAATCCATATTATGAACAAAAAATATAAATTCCACTACCCCCCAAACTTAGTAATTGCTATGCAATTCCTAAGTTTAGAGTGGGCGTACCTCTTACGATTGCTATAGCTACACCTTCTTCCAAGCACAAGGTTCCACTTTCAATCCACTTGTCCATTCAATCCAAGCTCTTCCAACTAACATCAAAACTCACAAACACATCAAACTAAACTAACAAAGCAAATAAAATGAACAAGAAATGAAATAAAGCAAGTAAAAATGGGTTGCCTCCCATTTAGCGCTAGGTTTAACGTCCTATGCCGGACGGAACTTAACAAGTTCATACTTCCCTTTCTTTGAATGGAGGATGATAGTACTTAACATTGTGCTCATCGGTGATGAACACTTCATCCTCCTCACTTTCCAACGCAATGCCTCCTTCATAGGCCAATTTCTTCATGACCAACATTTTGCGTTCCTTGAGCTTCATCTTTCCAAGTACTTCCATCACTCCCAAGGTGCACCATACCACCTTATCTCCAATTTCAAAGCTCTTCTCAATCTTTCTCTCCTTTGAACTCTTTATTTTTCCCTCTTCATCTTCACTACCCTCAAGGAACTTATCAAAACTCTTCTCCTTATAAAACTCCCCCAAACTTGAGTTTTGCTCAAGTTTGGGAGTTTGCTTCAATTTGTTATCATCTCCCGGATCTTTCAATGGGACTTTTGGTAATGGCTCTTTCACATAAATGTCACATTCTTGGATGGAGGGGGATTCCTTCTTTCTTGGGGAACTCTCAATTGAGCCATACTTGGAGAAAATCACTTTCTCTCCATTCACCTCCAATGTTACCTCCCCTTTTCTCAAATCGATGTTTGCCCCCCCCCCCCCCAAGAAACGGCCTCCCAAGAATCAATGGGATATTTGCATCTTCTTTCATATCTAACACCACGAAGTCGGCCGGAATGATGAACTTGTCAATCTTCACCAATACATCTTCAATGATCCCTTTAGGATGGGTGATGGAACGATCCGCTAATTGGAGAGTAATTGATGTGGGCACTACTTCTCCAAGTCCCAAACGCTTGAAGATTGAAAGTGGCATCAAATTGATGCTAGCTCCCAAATCACAAAGAGCTTTCATCATGGGACCATCACCAATCTCACATGGGAGAGTGAAACTACCCGGATCCTTAAGCTTTTCGGGAGGAGTTCGTTGAAGGATAGCACTACACTCTTCGGTCAACTTGATCTTCTCATCATCCACTAGTTTCTTTTTGTTTGCTATTGCATCCTTTAGAAACTTCATGTAATGAGGTATTTGCTCTAAAACATCCGAAAGTGGAAGATCAATGTGGATTTTCTTGAAGATATCCAAAAACTTCCCAAACTTCTCATCCATTTTCTTCATGTATCTTCCCGGGTATGGAAGTGGCTCATATGTAATGGGCACCCCCCATCTATCACAAGGTACCTCAAGCTTCTTCTTTTTCAAATCTTTGGCAATTCTCCACTTTGGAATTCTTGGGGCAACCTTTCCACTTCCAACTTTTTCTATACTCTTTTTTTTCTCTTCCTCCCTTTCTTTTGCCTTCAACACTTCACCCTCTTCCAATTCAATTGAAGAAACTCCATAATGTTCACCACTTGAAATTGTAATAGCATTACAATGCTCACGTGGGTTTACCTCGGTGTTTGAGGGCAATTTACCCTTTGTATGTTGAGATCCAATGGAAGTTGCCAATTGTCCTATTTGGAATTCCATTGCTTTTTGGTTACTCATGAGTTGGGCAAGGATGGACTCGGTTGCTTCAACTTTCTTATCACTCATATCCATCCTCTTCATGAGTAGTGCAAGAAGCTCGTCCGTGGAGGATTTTCCTTCTCCACTTGGGAGTTTTGCTCCGGGATCAAATCCGGGAGGATATTGAATAGCACTTTTAGGATTCGAATATGACAAATTCTCGTTCCTCCGGAAATTCGGGTTTTGAGGGGCTTGGTATTGAGGGGATGGTCCCCCTTGACCTTGAGATGATGAAGATTGCCCTTGGAATCGGTTTTGGGGAGGAGCTTGATATCCTTGACCACGATTTTGATATGGTGGTTGGCCTTGATATTGTCGATTCCCTTGAAAATTTTGTGGATATCCTTGTTGACCCATGTATTGCACTTCTTCCATATGTCCCAATTGAGGACCTTCTTGCACAAAGGATAGATGATTATCTCTTGTTTGAGATAAAACATTTACCTTTTCAATGAGTGTAGACATCATTGCTCTTATGCTATCATTAGCATCCACTTGGGCTACTCGATTTTGTGCTCCACGGTCCACTCTCGTCTTGAAAGTATTGCTTGCTATCCCCTCTATTATGTCATTGATCTCCTCCACCGATTTCATCCAAATTGAACCCCCCGCACAAGCATCAATGTGGTGTTGATCTTCCAATCGCAACCCACCAACGAACCAACAAGTTGTTTGTTCAATTGGGAAACCATGATGGGGGCATGTGATGAGAAGACTCGTAAATCTTTCCCATGCTTCTTTGATTCCCTCATTTGGACCTTGTTTGAACGTAGAGATCTTTTGCTTGGCTTCCATCGTCTTTGAAGGAGGGTAGTACTTCAATAGGAATCTTTTCTTCAAATCTTCCCACGTCCTCACTTCTCCGGCTGGAATGCTTGATTGTATCCAAGCTTTTGCTTTCCCCGACAATGTAAACGGAAATAGCCTCATCTTTTTAGCATCTTCCGACACTCCATTTTGCTTGAGAGTGTCGGATATCTCCAAGAATTGAGCAAGATGTTCATTCGGGTCTTCCTCAAATCCTTCCTCCGTCCTTCCTTCAAATTGTCTCTCCCTCAACATCCTTAATAAAGAGGGACTAATCTCAAAGTTGATTGCCTCCACCCTTGGTCTTGCCAACCCATCATAATGCTCCCTAGGTTGAGGCTCAAAATATTCCCTCATTGGCCTTCCATGGTAAACACGTTGAGGTTCTTCCATATGTGGAGGAGGAGGGATGTATTCCTCTTGAATTTGTTGAGGTGGAGGATATTGGTAAGGAGGAGGATATGGGTGTTGATGTAGTGGATAGTAGGCTTGTTGTGGAGGTGGATAAGGATAAGGATTGTATCCTTGATATGGAAAGAGGTTTGGAGGTGGATATTGTGGATTGGGAAATTGGAGATTTGGTGGTGGGTTTGGGTTTTGAGGTGGATTCCCTCCAACTTGATTTTCAACTTGATGATTCTCCCTTTGAAGCTCATCTTCTCCATTCGGTGGAGGATTCATCTCTTCAATGTTTTCCATCTCAAGTGGTTCTTCTATGACTCTTTGACGGTTTCTACTTCGATTCCTTCTTCTTGCGTGTGCTTCGATCTCAAGGTCTAAGGGTTCAAGGTTTCCTCCACGTGATCTTGTGATCATGCACCTACAAAAGAAAAGTGTCAAATCCACAAAGATGAACAAGATCAAAATAACAAAAAGAAATGCTACTATCAATAACACTCAACAAACTCTAAGTTTCACTAACAACACTCGCTTAATTCCCCGGCAGCGGCGCCATTGACTTGTTCGTATTTTTGCACACTTTTTACAACTATACGATCCCCACAAGCGTATGGGTTCGTTAGTAGTACGATAAGTATACCAAGTAAAATTTCGTTCCAAGGACCTAATTGAGTGCTAGTGAATCCCTAAAGTTACGAGTATGCATGCTATTGTAGTAACTACACGTGTTTGTTTGGATTTTTGGGAATATAAAGACAAGTACTTAACTAGATAAACTAAACACAAAGAAACGAACTAAAGCAAGAACACGATATCTAACTTCCTTTCGAAAGTGCAAGGTGAGAAGGTATTGCCTAGGGTATATCCATTTTATAGGTTGTGTGGTGAATTATGGGGCAAAAATACACAATTTAAACCTAATGCGTTGGGAAGAACTAAAGGCTATCACTCGTGTGTGTCGACCAATCCCTTGTGAGGCCTAGGTGAACACGTGCATTGACTAGCAATTATATCGTCTAATCAATACCATAGGATCATAGGATAGTGTCTCATAAACACGTTCAACACGGTTACTAATGTTTATGAGACGCCCTTTCACTAATCTAATAGACGACCTCTAATCGAATAGTGTCTAGCGTTGTCGATCTAAGCAACTAACCCCCGGTCGATGTAGCCAATTACTATGTTAATTCTAATCGATTAATTCAAGCTCATACACACATTCCTAATCATGCAATCCAATACGGTTGTTGAAATCGACACAACTAAGAATGCTAGCTAATAGGGTGAATTAACCAATTGAATCATGCAAATTACCACACTAGAAGCATATACACCCAATTCCTAAGCTAATCATGCAATTGATCCATAATTCCACCACATAACCACCAAAACTTCAACACCCTAGGCAATTAATACTTAGCCCATGGTTCTAAGATAGAAATCCATGGCAAGAATGCAAGAAATCACAAATTCCATCACAATTAAGAAATCAAATGCAAGAAATAATAGAATTGGGAAATTAGAATGAGAATTAAAGAGATATCACCTTAAAACTTGAAATGTAGCTACAAACTTCAATTACTTACAAAGCCCAATGGAAATCTTCACTTGAATCATCAAATTAAACTAGAATCTAAGTTAACTATGGAATGAAATTGCAAAAAATATGAAAACCCCTACAACTATGTGTGATTGTGTGTGAATTGCTCTCCAAGGTGTTGTGTCCTTTTCAAAAACGAACTTTGGACCTTATATACTCTTCCAAAAGTGCTAAACACGTGCCCTTAAGTCGAAACACGTTTTTAGACAAAAATAGGAGGTCACTCGGCCGGATTGCGTAGCTCGGCCGGATCGGGCACTTCCAAAAACGTGTTTTGCCTTTTTGTTCACTCAGCAACTCGGCCGAATGCTGTAGCTCGGCCGATTCGGGTCGTAGAATGCCTTTCCCCTTTTTTCAGGAACTCGGCCGGATTGCGTAGCTCGGCCGGATCACCAATCATTCCAGATTCTGGAATGAAATTCCACTCGGCCGGATTGTACAGCTCGGCCGGATCACCCCGACTTCCAGATTCTGCATTCGACCTTCCATTCGGCCGAGTTGTGGGACTCGGCCGAGTTGTGCACCTTTCCCACTCGGTCGGATAGAGTAGCTCGGCCGGATTGTCCGTCATTCCAGATTCTGGATCAAAATTCCACTCGGCCGGATTGGAGAGCTCGGCCGAGTCGTGCCTTAAACATATCTTGAGCATTTTTCAGGCCACTCGGCCGGATGGTGTAACTCGGCCGGATTGCAAGATGTTCCAGATTCTGGACTCTTTTTCCACTCGGCCGAGTTGGGAGCTCGGCCGAGTTGCACTCCGAACTTGTTTCGTGCATAACTTTTGCTTCCGACCTCCAAACGACTTGATTCTTTTGGCCATTCCACTCCGTTTTTCGAGACGAACCCAATGGTCAGCTTCTCTTCTTGATCCAGTGAAGTATGGTATGTGTTTTGCTTCTAAAATCCATCGTTTTTCCTACAAAATCGACAAAACACTACCTTTCTCTTATTTTGATCAAAACAATGATAATCAACCAATAATTCAATGAAATAAACATCAAATGAGCTTCAAATATGCATCTAAATCGTGTAAATTCCACCCGAATCACTTAGTGTATTCAATCTCCCCCTGATCCAAGCATCATGCGGAATCCTTTAATCGACGCATTCCGATACGCTTCACCAGCTTCTCAAATGTTGCAGTAGGTAGTGCCTTGGTAAATAAATCTGCTAAATTGTCACTTGAGCGGATTTGTTGCACATCGATCTCACCATTCTTTTGCAACTCATGAGTAAAGAAGAATTTTGGTGAAATTTGTTTAGTTCTATCTCCTTTAATGTATCCTCCTTTTAGTTGAGCTATACAAGCTGCATTATCTTCATATAATAAAGTTGGAGGATTTTTATTGTCATGAGACAATCCACAATTCTTTCGAATATAATTAATCATTGACCTTAACCAAACACATTCCCGACTGGCCTCATGAATTGCTATGATTTCAGCATGATTTGAAGAAGTGGCAGCAAGTGACTGTTTTGTAGATCGCCATGAAATGGCTGTACCACCACATGTGAATACATATCCAGTTTGAGACCTTGCTTTATGTGGGTCAGATAAATACCCAGCATCAGCATAACCAAGCAATTCAGGTCGAGATTTATTTGAATAAAATAGGCCAAGATCAACTGTTCCTTGGAGATAGCGAAAAATGTGTTTTATACCATTCCAATGTCGCCTTGTGGGAGATGAACTAAATCTTGCTAGTAAATTAACTGCAAATGATATATCTGGCCTTGTGCAGTTAGCAAGGTACATAAGTGCACCAATTGCACTGAGATATGGTACTTCAGGACCAAGTATCTCTTCATTTTCATCTCGCGGTCTGAAAGGGTCTTTATTAGGATCGAGTGACCGGACGACCATTGGGGTACTTAGTGGATGTGCCTTTTCCATATAGAACCTCTTTAAAACCTTTTGGGTGTAAGCAGTTTGGTGGACAAAAATTCCACCTTCGAGGTGTTCAATTTGCAAACCAAGGCAAAATTTTGTCTTTCCAAAATCCTTGATCTCAAATTCTTTCTTTAAATATGCAACTGCCTCTTCGAGCTCTTCAGGAGTCCCGATTAAATTGAGATCATCAACATACACTGCAATTATCACAAAACGTGATCCATTTTTCTTTATAAAAACGCATGGACATATTGGATCATTGGTATAACCTTCCTTGACTAGACATTCGGTAAGACGATTATACCACATACGTCCAGATTGTTTGAGCCCATACAAAGACCTTTGCAATTTAATAGAATAAATTTCTCTTGGATTTGATTTACATGCTTCAGGCATGTTGAATCCTTTAGGGACTTTCATGTAGATATCTTTTTCAAGATTACCGTATAAGTATGCAGTGACTACGTCCATTAGACGCATCTCAAGTTTTTCATGCACGATAAACTTACAAGATATCTAAATGTAATTGCATCCATCACAGGAGAGTATGTTTCATCATAATCAAATCCAGGTCTTTGTGAAAAACCTTGGGCTACCAATCGTGTTTTATATCTCACAACTTCATTTTTCTCATTTCTTTTTCGCACGAATACCCATTTGTATCCCACTGGCTTTACACCTTCAGGTGTTTGGACTACAGGTCCAAATACTTTTCGTTTTGCCAGTGAATCCAACTCGGATTGAATTGCATCTTTCCATTTTGGCCAGTCATTTCTACGCCGACATTCATCAACCGATCTGGGTTCATGATCCTCAAATTCTTCCAAAAAATCAAGTGCTACATTATATGCAAAAACATTGTCAATGACTGTTTCTCTTCGGTTCCAACTTTTTCCCGTAGTGATATAATTTATTGAAGTTTCTACAACCTCATGCTCTTCAGGAGCAACTTCTTCAGGAAGCTGAATTTTCTCACTACGTGCGAGTTGTTCATCCTCATTTGACTCGTCGATCTTAATTATTCCTCTTTTCTTTCGAGGGTTTTTATCTTTGGAACCAAGAGGTCTACCACGCTTCAGGCGTGCTTTAGATTCATTAGCACTTGTTATTTGTCCTTCAGGGACATCAATCTTAACCGGAACATTTTCTGCAGGAATATGTGATTTAGTAACTCTTCTGGAGTCACTAAATGCATCCGGTAATTGATTTGCAATTTGTTGCAAATGTATGATCCTTTGAACTTCTAGTTCACATTCTTTTGTACGAGGATCAAGGAAATCTAATGCAATTTTCCAATTGATTTCTTTTTTCGGTTGATCCTTACCTCCCCTTAATGTCGGGAAATGAGATTCATCAAAATGACAATCTGCAAATCTAGCAGTAAATAAATCACCTGTTAATGGTTCAATATATTTAATTATAGAAGGTGATTCATACCCGACATATATTCCCAACCTTCGTTGGGGGCCCAATTTAGTTCGGTGAGGCGGTGCAATTGGAACATAAACCGCACAGCCGAAAATTCTTAAATGGGAGATATTGGGCTCATAACCAAATGTTAATTGAAGGGGAGAAAGGTTATTATAACTTGTCGGCCGAATTCTCACAAGTGTTGCTGCATGTAGTATAGCATGTCCCCAACCAGATAAAGGGAGTTTTGATTTCATTAACAATGGTCTAGCAATTAATTGCAATCGTTTGATAAATGATTCGGCTAGACCATTTTGTGTGTGAACATGAGCTACAGGATGTTCAACACTTATTCCAATCGACATGCAATAATCATAAAAAGCATGTGATGAATATTCACCAGCATTATCTAAACGAATTTTCTTTATTGGGTGATCTGGAAATTGTGCTCGCAACTTTATTATTTGGGCAAGTAATCTTGCGAATGCCAAGTTGCGAGAGGATAAGAGACATACATGTGACCATCTCGTTGATGCATCAACTAGCACCATAAAATATCGAAATGGTCCACATGGTGGATCTACAGGCCCACAAATATCACCATGAATTCGTTCTAGAAATGCAGGGGATTCAATCCCCACTTTAGTTGTTGAAGGTCTAACAATTAACTTCATTTGAAAGCATGCAACACATGAGAATTCATTAGAATTTAACACCTTTTTATTTTCTAATGAATGGCCATGTGAATTTTCAATTATGCGCCTCATCATGGTGGAACCAGGATGTCCAAGGCGATCATGCCAAACCATAAAATCATTGGGAGTAATAGACTTCTGGTCTATTAGGTGATATGTTTCAGCTGTATTTATATTCGTGTAATATAGGCCAGAAGAGAGTGAATACAGCTTTTCTAACACACGTTTCTTTCCAGAAACAACTTGTGTAATCAATAGACATTCACTGTTTTTCTCATTTAGAGTCTCGATATGATACCCATTTTTGCGGATATCTTTAAAACTTAACAAATTTCTTTGAGACTTGGGAGACAGTAGTGCATTATTTATAACTAGTTTAGTTCCTTCAGGGAGAAATATTGTGGCTCTTCCGGAGCCATCAATCAAATTTGCACTACCACTTATAGTGTTAACATTTGTCTCCCCCTTTTGCAAATGAGAAAAATATTTTTCATTTTTAAGTATAGTGTGTGTAGTAGCACTATCAATTAGACAAATATCACCATCACTATTCATTCCCAAATGTTTGGCATCCATTGCTTCTTCATAAAAAAAATAAAACATAAATTAGAAATTAATATTAATAAAAGATGCAAAATATATAAACATTTTATTCATCATGAAATACTTATAGGGTATTCATCATATGCTTAGTTAACATCGTTAAAGAAATCGGCTACATCAAGATGGGTCATAACCACATCATCACCATCAAGAGCAATATTGTTATCAATAAAATTTGTCTCAACATTTTTTGCCTTATTTTTCAAAGAAGCTTGATAAAGCTCAACAAGATGATCCGCTGTTCGACACACGCGGGACCAATGACCTTCCATTCCACACCGGTAACAATGTTCCTCATATTTCTTCTTTTCTCCATTCTTTTCTCCATTGTCTCTCTTCTGGGAGACAACTTGTTTCTTATCACGATCATGGTTGTTGTTATTATATGGAGTAAATCTACCACGACCGCGACCATGATTATTACCACGTCCTCGGCTACCACCACGTCCACGTCCACGTCCACGACCAGAATTTTGAGATTGAGTCGCATTCGCTTCAGGGAATGGACTGGAACCGGTGGGTCGGGACTCATGATTTTTCAACAATAATTCATTATTTTGCTCAGCTAAGAGAAGGCATGCAATTAGTTCAGAATATTTCTTAAAACCTTTTTCTCAATATTGTTGCTGTAGGAGCATATTCGAGACATGAAAAGTAGAGAATGTCTTCTCAAGCATATCATCATCAGTTATGGTTTCACCACATAACTTTAATTGTGAAGTAATTTTGAACATAGCCGAATTATATTCATTGACAGTTTTGAAATCTTGCAGACGTAGATGAAGCCAATCATACCGGGCTTTTGGAAGGACGACCATCTTCAGGTGGTCGTATCTTTCTTTTAAATTTCTCCACAAAACTAGTGGATCTTTCACTGTTAAATATTCAGTTTTCAATCCTTCATCCAAATGATGACGAATGAAAATCATTGTTTTGGCACGGTCTTGATTTGATGCACTATTATTTTCAACAATAGCATCACCAAGACCCATAGCCTCAAGATGAATTTCAACATCTAAAATCCATGACAAATAATTTTTTCCGGTGATATCAAGTGGTGCAAATTCAAGTTTTGTGAAAGTAGCCATAATGAAGAATGAAATGAGAAAGGAGAAAAAAAAAAAAAAAAAACACTACCTTAATCTACCTTGAAGAGGTTCAAGTATATAATACTTGAAAATATTTATTTTGGCTCAACGTAGAGACTCGTGCTGATAACGTGTTGTGAAACTAATACTTTTATTCCTTTTTCATCGAGTGTACAAAAATGGAGTGGCATACCACCCTTTTATAGGGAGCAAGAGAAGCTCCTAGAATTCTAACATAAAGATCATCATAAGTGCTTATACTAGAATCATCTAAAAGTATTTGAAAGGACATCTATTTTATATATTATTTTATAACAATATGTATATTATTTTTTAAAAAAAAATTTTGTGGAGGGCCCATTGGCCCCCTTGGACCCTACTTCGGTCCGTCAGTGAGTAAGAGTATTAATGTCCTTTTTAACTTTATTAAGATGATAAAGTAAAGATATTGTATAAAAAAAGTAATGTTGTAAATATGTGAGAATTTTGATGGTAAAAGTTGTTAGAAATTTAAGGCTTTTTTAATAATATATTATTATTTAAATTTTGAATTAATAAAGTGTGGGAGGTTTGGGAAGCCTTTAATGAAATAAATTGAAGAGCCACATCTAATGGCGCTTAAAGGACACCATGTCAGATAAATTAGCAGGTTGATTTTGATGGGTGTGGGGCCAACAAAATCGACGCCCATAGAATCTTTTTTGGGTGTTGGGAGTGAGGGTGGGGTAGAGGTGGGGACCGCCTGCGTTGAGTTGGGGGGAATTTATATATATATATATATAATATTTATTTATTTTCACAATTTTACTATATATTTTTCATTTTAGTCATTTTAGGTGATTTTAATAGAGAATTTTTTCAATTATAGTCACTTTTATATCTCATTCTAATAACAAGTTTAAACAATTTCTATTAGATTCAAAAATATTGAACCTAAAAATGACAAATGGGTCTATTTAAATTTTTACAGGTGTCGAAGCTTTTTTGGAAACGAAGAACTCAGTCATAATTCTGTCTGTGATCGACGAATTCCAGGTGTGAGATTACTAATAGTTTTGAGTTCTTTTTTGATGCATCGTACTCTCATAATAATAATATTTTTTTAATAATAAATAGTAATAATGACAAATCATTTGAAGAACAAAAATTAACAATAATAATACAAAATACCATTTTCATTTTTGTACATAGCAATCATAACAATTGTCATTTCTAATTCATTTTATTTAGTGTTCCATTAATTTTATAGACAAAAACTTCTTTAAATGAAAAAAAAGGGAAGGAAATAAATAGAATATAATAAAATAAGAAAGTTACTTCATTTCACTTCTTTTTTTTTTTTTAAATAGATTCAACCTAATTTTTTTATTTCTAATATATTCAAATTGAAGATAAATAGACAATATGTCATTTTTAGGTTTAAATTTTTTGAATTTAATAGAAATAGTTTAAACTTGTTGTTATGATAACTGATGAGATATAAAAGTGACTATAATAGGAAAATTCTCTATTAAAATCACCTAATATTAAAAATATATAGTAAAATAGAGAAAATAAATAAATATTATATATATATAAACTCCCCCAACTCAACGCATGTAGTCCCCACCTTTACCCTACTCTCACTCCCAACACCCAAAAAAGATTCTATAGGCGCCGATTTTGTTGGCGCCACTCCCCCCATCAAAATCAACCTGCCAATTTGTCCTTTAAGCGCCATTAGATGTGGCGCTTCAATTTATTTCATTAAAAGCTCCCCAAACACCCACACTTTATTAATTTAAAATTTAAATAATAATATATTATTAAAAAAGCCGAAATTTAATTACTTTTTTTTGGAGTGTGAAAACTAAAGTGGATCAAACAACAAATAAAAGTGTGAAAACTAATTTAGAATAGAGGAAGTACTTTTCAGTTCACAAAATCTAGTCTCATTTACTTTATTTGTCCGTTAACAAAATCTAGTTTCATTTACTCTTTCCTTATTTTTGTTTCTCCTTGCACAAGTTTTAAAAAATATTGTTGATTTATGTATACAATAGAGAATAAAATAGGTCGTTAAAGTAGAAAAGAAATAAATAAGTGTTGTGATGTATATTTTCCGAAATATGAAGAAGGAATACTTATGTGGACAATTCAAAAAGAAAAATAAAAACACATGGACATAATATTTTATTCACAATAGACCCTATTATTTATTTTTAAAAAAAAAACTTATTTGAAATATAATTGGTAAATTAACATACTACTAAAAATGGTGTATTCTTTGAATTAAGCATTGTGATGAGATGATGAGGCTGACCCTACCGCGTATTATCTGTTCATGATTTTCACGAACCCCACCCTTTAGAGTCAACGCGCTCAGACATTCCATTTTGACCTTTCAAATCCCCCACACCACACCACACCACACCTATTATGCTATTTGGACTGTGCTTTTCCCATATATATATGCCGCCAAAACAATCTTCAAATAACCAACTCTTTTCACTTTCATGGATAAAACAATCAGTAGAGCCGCCTCCTCCTCCGCTGATCAGCCTCCGCAGCCGGTCGAGATGAAGTACAAAGGCGTTCGTAAGAGAAAATGGGGGAAATACGTCTCCGAAATACGTCTCCCCAACAGCCGGGAGCGGATATGGCTCGGCTCCTACGACACAGGGGAGAAGGCGGCGCGAGCGTTCGACGCCGCCCTCTTCTGTCTCCGGGGCCACCGCGCCAAATTCAATTTCCCAGAGGACCCGCCCGACATTGCAGGCGGGCAGTCTCTGGCCCCGGCGGAAATCCAAGTGGTGGCGCAGCAGTACGGGAACAGTTACTGCGGGCCTCCACCGCCGCGGCCGCCTCAGGGAGCTGATGCGGCCGTAGACTTGGTGGATTGCTCGTTTTGGGAGATGGTGGATAGCAACGGGGGCGGGTTCAATGCGGGTCCGGATTTCGGACTTTTCCCCGAGCCCGGTGATATGTATTTGCCGCCACATTTTGAGCATGAAAATCATGATCAAGAGGAGTATTATGACCATGGGAATGCACTACAATCCTTCCTTTGGAATTTCTAGGATAAATATATAGTACGAGTATAATTAATTTAGTGAATTCCGGTTATAATTTAATGTTTTTTTGCCGGAATTGTTGGATGCAAAATAATACTATTTCATGTCGTGTTTTATTTTATTAATTAGTACTCCAATATATAAAAGTTGACAGGATCGAATTAATGTCTTGAAGGTCTTTAATTTTGGACGCTATATATAATTATAGGTTATCTTTATGAAATAGTAATTGTTGTCTTGGAATAAAAGTATGCACTTGAGCAATAATCTTGAGTTGTCTTGAGATTTTGTATGTATGCAGCGAATAAGAAAAATAGATCTACTTATAAATAATATTCATACTGTGAGAATACGTATGTGTGATCATTGTTAATGAGGTGATAGGAATTAATCACTATTTATAAGTATTTACAGGGAGATAAACATGGTAAATATAACAAACCATATCAAAAAGATATGGTCAAAATAAAAAAAGATATTATTTCAATATTTACATTATTCCCTATTAACCCCCGTCAAGAGATGCTCAGGATGAGGACGAACGTGGAGCTTGGATCGTAAAAATTCGAAGTTCGGCCGAGGAAGACTCTTAGTAAAGATATCGGCGAGCTGGAGGTTGGACGGGACGAACTGGGTGAGGAGGCGACCAGAGGAGACCAACTCACGAATAAAATGGCAGTCAATGTCGATGTGCTTTGCTCGCTTATGGGCGACCGTATTTTGACTCCAAAATAAGGCACTTTTGTTGTCGCAAAGGAG
Organism: Galeopsis tetrahit; assembly: GCA_963675135.1. Lineage (NCBI taxonomy): Eukaryota > Viridiplantae > Streptophyta > Magnoliopsida > Lamiales > Lamiaceae > Galeopsis > Galeopsis tetrahit. The sequence goes on along the minus strand of OY776127.1, from coordinate 17,020,317 downwards.
AGTTGGGGCGGACATGGGGAGTTGGCCAAGCTCCCGAAGAAGGTTGTTGACCCAAACGACCTCCTAAGCAGTGTTAGCAAGCGCACGATACTCGGACTCACAGCTTGATCGAGCAACAGTGGGTTGTTTCTTTGCACTCCAAGAAACCAGGTTGCCGCCAAGAAAGATGGAATAATCGTACGTTGAACGCCGAGTGTCGGTACATCGAGCCCAGTCTGCATCAGAGTAGGCGACCAACGAGTAGTCACTATGCCGACCAAAAGTAAGGCCAAAGTTAATTTTACCTTTAACATACCGTAAAATTCATTTTACGACGAGGAAGTTATCATCAGTAGGCGACTAAAGGAACTGACTAACATGATTGACAGCATAAGACAGATCCGGGCGAGTGATAGTCAGATACTGAAGGGCACCAACAAGCGAACGATAAAGAGTGTGGTCGGCGAAGGGTGTCCCAGAGCGAACAAGAGATTCCCCCGCGGCAAGGGGAGTGGAAACAGGCTTGGAGTCAAGCAGCTCGACACGGACGAGGATGTCATGAGCGTACTTTGCCTGACTGAGAAAAAGTCCACTAGGAGTGTGCGAGACCTCAAGGCCGAGGAAGTAGCTTAGGCGACCAAGATCCTTGATGGCAAATTCTTTGTCGACGCGACGAATGAAACGTCGAATGACATTATGGTCACTCCCTGTCACAATAATATCATCGACATAAAGTAAGAGGTACAAAGTAACTGTACCACGCCGGAAGTAGAAGAGAAAGGGATCTGCTCGACTACAAAGAAAACCCAAGGTCTTAAGAAAGCTACTAAAGCGAACAAACCAGGCGAGTGGAGCTTGTCGAAGACCATACAGATCTTTCTTGAGGCGACAAACATAGTCTGGGAAGCGAGGATCAACAAAGTCAGGGGGCTGAGCCATGTAAACGGTGTTTGTCAACTTCCCATGAAGAAATGCATTATTCACATCAAGTTGATGCATGTGCCACTGATTCCGAACAGCCAGACAAAGGATGGTGCGAACAGTTGCAGCCTTGACAACCGGACTGAATGTATGTGAGAAGTCAAGGCCAGGTACTTGAGAGAAGCCCTAGGCGACCAGACGAGCTTTGTAGCGCTCAACAGTACCGTCCGCAAGATATTTGGTGCGAAAAACCCATTTCGAACCAACAATATTTGTAGAAGGTGGGCGAGGAACCAATTCCCAAGTTTGGTTAGCATGCAGAGCATCAAGCTCAGATTGTATGGCAGCCAACCAGTGTGGATGCTTAAGGGCAGATTTGAAACCCTTAGGCTCGGCAGAGGTGGAGAGGGCGGACAGGAGTCCGGTGGTCGCAATGTCAACAATGTGCCGAGTCTTGAAAATCCCAGACTTGGCCCGAGTGATCATCGGGTGAGTCGAGGCAAGTGTAGGGCGAGCAGCAGGTGGTTGAGCAACTGGGCGAGTAACAAGTGGTTGGGTAGCAGGGCGAGCAGGTGGGGGATGATCAGTTAGACGAGCAGCAGGCACTTGGACTGGCCGAGCAGGAGGCAAGACCGGTTCTGGAGGATCCAGACAAAGAACACAAGGAAGCTTGGGAGCAGCAGCCGATGGTTCCAAAAAAGAGCTGATCTCAAGGGAATCAATAGGCGAGGAAGGAGCAGGCTTGGCCGAGAACAGGAACACAGACTCATCAAACTGAGCATGGCGAGTAGTGTAGAAGCGGGAAGCGATCGGATCGTAACACCGAAACCCTTTGTGAGAGGAACTGTAACCCATAAAAACAAACGGAGCACTGCGAGGAGCAAGCTTGTGGAGAGCATAATCCCGAAGATATGGAAATACGCGACAACCAAATGTTCTGAAGTTTGCAAAGTTCGGAGCAGTGCCGAACAGAAGCTAAAAGGGCGACATATCCCCAAGAACAGGGGTGGGCAAACGGTTAATAATGTAGACAGCAGTGGAGAAAGCATCAACCCAGAAGTGAGCAGGCATGCTCGCCTGAAATAACAATGAGAGCCCAGTTTCAGTGACATGACGATACTTGCGCTCAGCCCGACCATTCTGTTGAGGAGTGTAAGGACAAGAGATTCGATGATGAATGCCATGATCGGCGAGGAAACTACGAACGCGACCATTAACAAATTATGTACCACCATCACTCTAGAAGGCCTTAATTAATATTGGTAGAAAACTGATTGCAAACAAAGGTGTAAAATCGCACGAACACATCAAATAAGTCAGACTTGGCATGCAACGGGTAGAGCCAGGTGAATCTAGAGAAATCATCCACAAAAATGACATAATACTGAAAACCATCATTAGAAGCAACATGGGCAGGTCCCCAAAGATCACAATGAACTAAATCCAAAACACGAGATGCTCGCTTCTCATTTAATGCAAAAGATAAATGTTTACTCTTAGTCAATTGACACGGAGTACATAAGCCCGGTTTGGGCAAAATAGAAGTAAGGGACAACAAGCCCAATTTATTCAACAAATTAACTATAGAAATAGGAACATGGCCTAATCTACGATGCCAACACTCAAAAGAAGCCTTCAGCGACGAGCTCCGTAAAGCAGCGACCAAGGCTGGAGTGCCCTGGTCCAGGGCATAGAGTCCTCTACTATGCCGACCCCTCGCCAAGGGTTGCTTGGTCGCCCGATTCTGGATGACAAATGAGTCATTAGTAAACAAAACATCAATAGGAAAGTATGAAGTAAGCTTACTAATGGATAACAATTTCTTAGTGAGATATGGTACGACGAGCACATCTAACAAAGGAACATCCTTATTAACCGAACACGACCCAACATGAGTGATTGGAATAGTAGAGCCATTAGCAACAATAATATTGTCGTTACCAGAATACGGGTGAGGATTGCGAGGAGTCATGTGAGCGGAGGCACCACTATCGAGGAACCAATCCGAAGCAGGAGGATGCGAGACATGACACTAAGAATCAAGGGCATGAGCAAGATTGGCCGCAGAAGGGGCAGGGCGAGCATAACGGTCCGGACATCGATTCGCATAATGACCCTGTTGGCGACAAATCTGGCAAGTGGAGGGGGCGGCGAGCAGGGGCCGAACCACTAGCCGAGGATCCAGTGGTCACCTGGCGACCAGAATTTCGAGGAGAGGAGTTCCGGGATTTGGTGCCAGGGCGAGCAGGCTCACCCGAGCAAGCAGAGGCAGAGAAAGCTGGAACGGGAGAGGATGAGGAGTCCATTGAGCGAGTAAACTGCTCATAGTTTAAGGCTTGATGGATCAGATCCCGATAGGCAGGCATGGGCGTCATAGCCACGCGAGTGTCAGAGAAACCAGCGAACTGGGGGCCAAGACCGGTAAGAAACCAATGACACTTGTCGTCATCATCAACAGGCTTACCGATGGAGGCGAGTTGATCGCAGCGAGCACGAAACTTCTTGCTGAAGTCGTCGACGGAGGTGGATCCACGACGAAGGGAGAGGAGCTGATTCCGCAGTTGAGTGATGCGGGAGACCGAGGTGTGATTGTAGGCTGCCTCGAGTGCGACCCAGATGGAGCGCGAGGTGTCACAGCCGATGACCTCGGCCATGGCTTCTTCAGATAGGGAGGAAAGAAGAAGACTGAGGATTTTTTTATCCTTCTCAAACCAAGCGGTGTAGGCTGGGTTTGGAGCTGATACACCAGATGTGGTGATCGACTTCTCCGGAGCGGGTGTCGTGCCATGAACGTAAGAGATGAGATCATGACTTGACAGAACCGGGACTACCTGATTTCGCCAGAGTAGGTAGTTGGAGGATGACAACTTGATTGTCAAGAGATGAACCAAAACATTAAGAGGGATGATGGGGGGAGTGGGAGCCGCCGCCGCCATGAGGAGGGAAGGGAAGAATTTTAGCGTGAGGCTTTAGAGAGAAAATTAGGGTTTCGATGAGTCAGACTAATATCATGTGAGAATAGGTATGTGATCACCGTTAATGAGGTGATATTTATAAGTATTTACAAGAAGATAAACATAGTAAATATAACAAATCATATCAAAGAGATATATACAAAGATATGATCAAAATAAAAAAGATATTATTTCTATATTTACATTATTCCCTATTACATACATATTTACATATTAAAACGAATGAACGTATAAAAATAAATTATTTAAAATAACTTCTTCTAGTGAAACAAAATTATTAATAATAGTATATTCTACTTAGTTAATTGGTTCAATACATAAAATTGTTTGTTTATTTATTTTTCTTGTTACATATATACTGAATCGTAGATACATTTTTAATAATTTTAAGTTAGATAATTTTTTTTTTCAAATGTCATATAGTCATAGTAATACTCAATAAAATTTTATACACAATCAAAGAATTATGATAACAACACACAGCATTTACAAACTCAAAATTTTCAAGAGCCATCATTTTTTTTTCGCTAATAAAATCATTTGTTACACTTTTAGTTAAAAAAATATATCATTTGAATCCATTTTTAAAGAGTTATAATGATTTAAAGTATTCTCTAATTAATTCTGAAAATATTCTTTTAATTTATTATTGTATAAAAAGATTTTAATTTATTTAAGTCAAATAGAATAAAGTAGAGATGAAATAAAGTAATTGTGGTGAAATATTTCTTATAAAAAAATTAAACACTAACAATTATGCGGACAACCTAAAATGAAAAATATGGACACTTTACGTGAACGGATAAAGTAGTATATTAGTACTCCCTTAGTTTCATTTAGATAGACTGGTTTGACTTTTCACAAAGATTGAGAAATTTTATTGAAAAAATATATTGAACAAATAAAATTTTCATTATAACCCTATTTAATAAATCGAATGATATATTTTTAATGTAATTAATGTATAGAGTTATATATACCCCTCCATCCATATAGAGTTATACCCCCTCCATTCATCTATAAATTTCTCATTACTTTTTGACACTTAAATTAAAAAAAGTGATTAAATATTATCTATAATGCAAGTGATGTGATTAAGAAAGAGAAGGAGAGAGAGAAACTTTAAAAAATATAAAGTGAAGTATAAGAATAAAAAATTGAAAGATATTTGTTAAAAAGTGTATGAGAAATTTATAGATATACGGGTCAAAATGACAAAATGAAAAATTTATAAATCAACGGAGGAAGTATTAATAAATAAATTAAAAAATATTATTTTATATAAAAACAAGCATATATAAATGGAATAATAAAAAATAAAACAAATCTATCTAATTTAGAATTATTTTGGAAGTGTGTTTTAGATAATGATTAGATAAACGTAGTTTGACCTGAATATCCACGCATATTTGTTGAATACCGTACTTGTCGTGTGGTTGACCCATTTTAATTTGATTAAACATGAGCTTCCAGAGTTCCCACATAGGACGGTTTCCTTCACTTTTTTGTCAATGTCAAGACTAAACCAGATGTTTCACTTTCACTTATCACACGTGTTGCTCCTCATTCTATAATCACTCACTTTTAGTACATCTTTATCTTTAGACCTAGTTAGTTTGGTTTGCTTGATTAGATTGTATTAGACTTGATTAACTTTTTATTCTCAACTAATTCAAATGTTTGGTTTGATTGATTATGGTCTGGGATTAATGCAAGGCCCGACAATTTTGTACTACTTTTCATGCATATGTGGGATTATTAATCATAGAGGAGGGATGAGTTAATTTATTCCACATTATCCCATCCATCAATCCAAACATATCCTAATTGGATATACAATTTTAAAAAAATGTAATAATAAATAAAATTTTAATTAATAATTTTGTAAATTTTTATATATAAATGAGTTGACTTATTTGTATGTGTGACTCAAAAATAATAACATTTTATGTAAAATTTTAAATATTATAAAAATAACGTTTATAAAAGGTGAAACTCTTATATAAAATATTTCACACAAATATGCATAATTTAGATAGTTTTTTTAAATTCACTATTTTACATGTGAATATTTATCTTATTATTACCTTAATTATTTATATTTATAAATTTTTGTAATAATTTTTTTTTAATTTTAAAAGTATAAAATGTATTGCGAACATTTCAAAAAAAAAAAAAATTGCAAAAGGTATTGTTTTCTTAAGGAATATTTAGACAATACTCATTAGTATTCTTTGTACTCGCTTTGCCTTTTAAACCAATCACTCACACTTATGTTAGTTGTTCCATTGCAATTAGTAAGGTCGGTTCAGTAATTAATGTTTGGTCTTAATCCAATTTTCTTTTTTATTCATCAAAACTTTTCTTTTGTATTTGAACTCAGTGCGATTACTCTTTTATTTAACAAAAAATGTTTGTTGATATACCCGACAACTTTTGATTAATAACTTTACCTTTTTTTGGACGGAGGGATTTAGGTATGAATTTTAAATTCATAATCTAAATTCATTTCACTTGTTTAAATTAAAAAAATTAATAAATGGATTTCAAATATTTAACATTTTTATTTATTTAGTTAAAAATTGAAAGAATTTTAAATTTTCACTAAAACCATATTTTTTTAAATTCATCCATTTTTAAATTATTTCATTTGAAATACTTCCTTAAATCAAATCCCCTCATCCAAACAAAGCCTTAGTTTATTTTCTATGTTTTAGTATTCATATGTAGATATGTGCAAAATCAAAATTAAATCGGAATAGGATGAATCGACCAAACCGACCGATTTCTAACTTAAAAATTATTTGCACTTTAAGAGTTTCGAATTTGAGACCTAGAAAGAAGCACACTCCTAAATCTCAAGCTTATATCATTAGGTCAAAAACCCTGGGCTTTGAATGATCTGAAGGATGCACTCTCTTGTGAATGGGGTCTGCAAGGGCAATGGAAACTAATACCGCTAGGGCTTGGATACTTCAACATTCATTTCGATCAAGATGCGGATAAGGAATCAGCGACTAAGAAGGAGATTTGGCCCCTCAACCCGGGAATATTCAGAATATCGAAATGGATAAATGACTTCAATCCATACAAAGTTAACACCTCACTGGCGCGGGTTTGGGTTCAAATATACGATCTGCCATTCGAATATTGGACGCATTCGTTGATATCTGGTATGGCGAATGCCTTGGGCACCCTGATTAAAATTGATGAAAGATCCTTTGATGGTTCAATGGGGCACTTCATCAGGGTTCTGGTAGAACTTGACTTTTCTAAGGAAAATATTGATCGCATTCTAATTGAGAGGAAAGGGCATGGTTTTTTTGCGTACTTCAAGATAGAATGTCCACCTTTGTTCTGCCACAATTGTTCAATTATGGGACACTCCTCGGAGCACTGCAACATCGTAAAACGCCGGCATCAGGCCCCGACTGCACAAACCGAAGAGGCTGATGGAACACATCAAGAACGACCAACACGTGAGACTAGACGAAGTGTCAACGAAAGGCAGGCCGCAAAGGATACCCCACCAAATGCAGACCCTTTGGATGATGCATACTCCAATCCTGACCAAGGATTCTCAAAACCCCGCAGAAACAGGCGCGCGCCTAAAGGAAACAATGAAGGAAAGAAGGGATCACAGGTGGAACAGCAACTTTCGAACAGTTTTGCTCCATTGGATGACAATCGTGAGGATATGGGGGATAACCAAATGTTCTCTAAGGGCAACAGTATGGATACATCGGAGACAACCCTTAGGGAGGGACATCGTCTAAAATCGGTTATACGGGCTTCGCCATCATACGATAAAATAGAGCAAGCTCTTCGGATAGCCAGCAAAATGGAGAAAGATCGAAAGATAAACACGGTCTCGAAATCAGAATCCCCCAAATATACGAGAATGGCTTATGCGGCGCTTGGCCGCTGGGGGGATGTTGATACCTCAGATTTTAATGACCCAGAACCAGAATTCGAGCCGCCTCAGCATGGCTACCACGAGGATACCCAATGATAGTATTGTACTAGAACATACAGGGAGTCGGGAACATCGCTTCGCAAGACCTGCTGAGAAGCCATTGACACTCCCTCAAGCCAGACTTTTTGGTCATTGTAGAGCCAAAAGTCTGTCTACAAAGTATTGCGAGCTCTTTCTGGAGCTTTATTGGAGTCCAATTCTTGGTTGAAAATGAGAGGGAGAACAAGAGACCCAACATTTGGGTGTTTTTCAACTCATTGTGGCATAACAACTCGACAATTTTTGGTTTCACTGACCAGATTATAGTCATTCGTACTGCCATCAACAACTTTGAATTTTACTTTGGGTTTATTCATGCTGCTACAGATCCATACCATCTACGAGTCTTGTGGCGGCAGATAGTTGCTCTATAGCTAAAACCATTATGCTTAATTGGTGATTTCAATGCGGTTTTGGGGGCGCATGAACATGTGGGTGCCATGGGGCCTAGCCCATCGGCTTATCGGGACCTTCGAACCTTCTTGGCGGACTCCAATTTACTGGAGGTGGATGTGTCGGGGCCTGCGTACACCTGGGTAGTCCGACGTAAAGACGGGAGTATGGTTGCCTCACGTTTGGACAGAATTATGGCCTCTTCTGATTTTTTGGAACACTAGACATCGATTACAGCAACTGTTCTACCGAGGATCTCCTCGGATCATCACCCGATCCTCTTAGACTGTGTAGTGGGAGCTCCTTCGGGAGGGGGACTCTTCAGATTTCAAAAAATGTGGTTACTTGATAAGAGATGTTTAGTGGAAATTCGACGTTCCTAGGAAGTTTATGTGCAGGCTCCGGACCCAATCACTCTTATTAAGCTCAACTTGAAAAGGCTAAAAAGGGATTTAAAGATATGGAATAGGGATATTTTCCGGAATGTTCACTCCAAAATTGCAGCGGCAAAAACAGAACTACTGGAAATTCAATGCAAAATTGGTGGGTCAGGGTACACCGCGAGGCTCGCTTCAAAGGAGATAGAGGCAAAACATGCGCTGAGTTTGCTACTACAACAACAACACTCACTATATGCCCAACAAAATCGTGTGACATGGCTCAAGGATGGCGACAGAAACACAAAATTTTTTCACAAATTAAATCAACTAAGGAAGGTGCGAAAACCAATGGAGGCTTTGGTTATTGATGGTATCCGATGCACCAACAAAGATGATATTGCGCGGCACATCCTGGGCTTCTATGAGGGACTATTCTCAGCAGCTGCAAGAGAGGAATTTGTGCTCCCGATCACCTTCCGTTCTCAGGTCACATTGGAGCATAACAACTCCCTGACCAGTATCACATCGGGGGAGGAAATTCGATCAGCCTTTTTCACGTTATCGCTAGATAGTGCGCCTGGAACAGACGGATTTTGCGGCTCGTTCTATCAAGCAGCATGGAACATCATTAAAGAGGATATTGTAAGGGCATGTCAATACTTTTTCCGCTTTGCATTCTTGCCGCATGGCTTAAATTCGAACTTGGTGACCCAGATACCGAAACACAATGGAGCCGATAAAATTGAGGACTTCAGACCAATTATTTTGGGAAATTTTATATACAAGGCATTCTAAAAAATTATCGCGAATAGATTGGGCCTCATCTTGACAGAAACTCTCTCCCCGCTACAATTCGGTTTTATCCCGGGAAGAAACATTCACCACGGGATAGCGGTCGCCTCAGAAGGCATCAACTGCCTGGACCGAACAAGGATGCATGGAAATTTAGCGATGAAAATTGACATCTGCAAGGCATTTGACACCATCCGATGGGATTTTATGATTACAGTTCTTCAAGGTTTGGGGTTCAGTAGCAGTTCTGTCAACTTATTACTTGTGTACTGAAATCCCCAAGGCTATCAATTCTCATCAATGGACAATTGCATGGGTATTTTTCCTGCTCGCAGGGAGTGCGCCAAGGGGATCCGTTATCCCCGCTTCTCTTCTGTATGGCCGGGGAAGTATTGATCAAACTTTTAAACGCGGAAGTTCAAACGTGCAGACTGAAATCAGCATTTGTTCGGCGCGGCTTATCTTACCCAATTACTTTATTATACGCGGACGACATCCTTATATTTTGTCGGGCAGACCGTGGGAGCATACGAGTTGTTAAAAATGTTTTGGAGCTCTTTGGAGATCTATTAGGACAGAAATTCAACCCCAGGAAATCATGAGTTTACTACGGGAAATACGTCAGGCATAGTAACAAGAAATACATACGGAGATTGATGGGTATGAGCACGGGATCGCTACCTTTTACTTATTTGGGTGCTCCTTTATTTAAAGGTGTGCTGCATCCAGCGCAGCTAAATCCAATCACTGACAGAATTCTAGCAAAATTTTCGACTTGGAAAGGGAACTCTCTATCAATGGTCGGATGTGTTTGTTTGGTTAATCACGTGATCACTTCTTCTATGGTGCACACCATGATGGTGTATAAATGGCCGCCCACGCTGCTCTACAAAGTTTAAAAGGTCATGCGAAACTTTATTTGGACTAGAGATATTGACAGAAGAGGGCAGGGCTCTGTCCCATGGGAGAAAGTTATTGCAACAAAATGGGAAGGGGGTTTAGGTGTGCGCTCTATTGCTAGCGCGAACGTTGCGTATCTCCGCAAGCTGGCATGGAACATCCGAACAGATGCAAGCGTCCCCATGAAATTCTTAAGAGACAGATTCACGACAGTGGGGAAGCTGAGATCGCAGGCAGTGCCCTCCTCAATATGGAAGGGGATCCGCACACAGATGCTACATATCGAAAAGCATGTGCAATGGGTTCCAGGGACTTCCTCTTCAGTGCGATTTTGGGTGGATAATTGGCTCGGATATAAAATAGTGGATCGAATACACATGCTACATGAGCTTCGACAACACTACAACTTCCACATCTCAGAATACATAACAGACGGTTCATGGGCTCTCGAGGAAACGTTTGTGCAAACTTATCTGAATATTGTGTCGGACATTATGAAAGTTGTTTTTGTCTTGGGGCGAGACCAACAGATATGGCCATACTCAATTCATGGGGACCTGACGGCACGCGTTACTTATGAAGAAGTTAGGCCACACTATCCGGAGGTGAGCTGGGGCAATTGGATTTGGGCCTCCTATATACCCCCACGACGCTCTACAGTCATTTGGAGAGCGATCCATGGGAAGCTGCCCACATGGGACCGGATACAAAAACTCGGAATTACTGGCCCCGGAGTGTGTATGTTGTGTCGCTGCCATGCGGAAGAGATTGATCACCTCTTCAGTCGATGTGTCTATTTTCGAAACACCATGGACAAAATCATGGAGTTATTCCAGGTCCGACTGCGGCTGACAGATGGATTTTTGGCTTAGATATTGCAAGCCATAAATGTCGACCTAAGCCCACAGCTAAGAGATTTATGGAGACTAGCGACAGTCACCCTAATATGGCAAATCTGGCACGCACGAAATTCAGTAATATTTGAGGAGGCGGTGATATCAACGGAGAGCATTCAGACAAACGTCTGGGCTCTAATGCAGGAAGCGGATTGCAGCATCATGGGTCACATGTTCAACAACCAACTTGACCTTGGGGTGATCAAAGAATTCCGGCTACAGACTAATCCAAGGAAAGCGCCGAATATTCGAAATGTAAAATGGGCAGCGCCGAAACCGGGCACAGTGAAAGTTAATGTCGATGGAGCTGCTACCGGGGCCCCAGGTGATATAGCTGGAGCTGCAATTTATCGGGACAATGACAGAGGATATTTAGGAGGATTTACAATGAGGCACGGTCGTGGATATGCATTTGAGGCGGAATTACTAATGGCACTACATGCAATTAGGCTAGCTGGCCTAAATGGTTGGATGGACATTTGGTTAGAATCTGATTCGATATATGTAGTGCATACACTAGAAAGGCGCAATACAAAAGTTCCATGGAAAATCAAACCCTTATGGCAACAGATGCACAGGCAACTAGAGGGAATGCGGTTGATGGTCACACACATATTCCGCGAAGGCAATGCAACGGCGGATAAACTAGCAAGCATGGCAACGGAGGACTTCAAATGGTGGATAACTCCACCGGACCAAATTCGCCCTTTTATGCAGAGAGACATAAACACTGAGTTCTATAGATTCTCATAATTGTACTCCTAGAGGGGTTCCCTTTTCCCTGACTACAGCTTTATCCATAAGGAGGGTTTTCTGTGGCAGGGTGGGGCTCCGGCCTCTTGAATGACATGTATTCTCAGACTTTTAGGTTCTTTTTTATACATATAAGATCAAAGTTATATATATTCTCACTTATCTTATTCATTCGTCCATCAAATATATTTTTATACTTTTGTTGGACCACCATTTTATCTTCACACTTCCATCATCTCTTAATTCTTTAAATTATATTTTAATTTTATTTATAAATAATTTCTTTATTTAAAATGTACCTCACATATATCCTTACCTATTTAACCCTTAAATTTGGTGTCATTTTTTGTAGATGTCTAATGAAGGTTTTTTTGGAACCAAGATGTGTAATGAAGATTAAGAAAAAGAAAATGCATCATAATTTTAACGGTTTAATTTTAAAAATCCTCAATGTTTCAGATACTCTCCCCGTTTAATAATACAGTAAATTTAATACGTAGATGGATCTATATATTAAGAAAATGTAATAATGAGTAGAATTATAAAATGTAATTTTGTGAACTTTTTTATATGTGGACTCAAAGTTAATGATTTTTGGTGTAAAATTCAAAATATTGTGAAGGAAGTTTAATAAAGATTTTTTATTAATGATTTTTGCTTATCACGATCTTTCCTTGTCTCTCAAGTTGATAGAGCATCACAAGTGCAGCAGAATCGTACGAGCTCTTCTTATCACCTCTCACCTCTCCCTTGGCTTCAAGTTGACCAAAATCGGGTATGCTCAAGCTTATCTGCGACTCAAAACTACAAAACCCTTTCGTCCCACCACCAAACTCTATGGGTGTTCTGTCATCATCCAACTTTTGTTAGCCAACAAGAAGACTAATATATATATATATATATATATACACATTATAATATGCATGTGTATATAACTAACCTAGATTTTTGCTCCTTTGTATCAAAAGTGGGCATTGGCCATTGCAGTTTCTTGCAGAGTTCGTATAGTGATGTCCGAGGTCCACCTTTCTTCATTGGAATGGGGGGCACCACTACTAAACACATCATCGATCCATATAACATTAAAAATTTCATCTGATGACAATCTTGGAGATAAAATCACAAATAGTGCCCATGTTCATAAAGAGTCATGTAAGTTTTTACTTTATCAATTTTGGTCTTTTCCGGAGAAGATTTTGAATATTGGCCGAAAAAGTTGGTCAAAATAAAGGCTGAAAATCTGTTGTAGCATAAAAAATGACACGAAAAAGGTATTGAAATGACGGGCTCAACGAGGGGAAGAGAGTAGTATAGGCCTCGACCCTCAGCCCCACCATAAATCAATCGGAATTAGCAACGGAAATATATGGACGAAATCACAATTCACAAGAGGTGTAATCGAAACATGAAATGATCGAGGGATTTGCTTCTTGATCCTTGGATGAGAGAAAGTTCAAACGAGAGTGATGATGTACACAAACGTGACAAGAGAAAAAAATTAGGGCAACTCTCTAGTCAAAATTTGAATTTTCCAGCAAAAAGGACCAAAATTGATAAAGTAAAAATTTACTCCGTACAAGACTGTTTATGGACACGGGCAAATTTATGGGACCGTTTGTTTGTGATTTTATCGCGAAAGTGTAGGGAAAGTTAGTTAATACCTGGAATGTCAGTCATAACAGTAGATTCTTTGGGTACATCTGTCTTCTCTTGCTGCAACTCGAGTGACTTAAGCCTTTTGGGCGCAGATCCACAAGTTTCACTCTTATCATCTGGGAGAGAGGGATCAGCATCATCACACTCAAGTATCCGTCGCTTGGAAGATTTTATTCCTCTCGACTGTAATCACAACAAAACAACACCAGCTTTGTTAACTATATTTCTAGGCTAACATTTCGTAGTATAAAAAAGACATAAATGTACAGTTCAGAAAACCCCATGAAAAAAATAGTAGTATTACATGACAAGATCTGGAAATTTAAGGCAAATTAACTGCAAGTAATCTTGAAAACAGGCATGCACAATTGCACATGAGCATAAAGTCAAAGTAGCATTCCATAACTTCAAAAGAAAATCGAGATCATAACTCATAAAAGAGACGAACCTTTAATTCCTCCAATAATTTTAGAGCTGCCATTCCCTTTGCAGCTTTATTGTTCGGTCCAGAGCCTCGAGCTTCTAAGAGCACATCTTTGAGCTGTAACTTTAGCTCTGCATGCACCACGTCTCCTTCTCTCGTAAAACGTTCTTTGATGAAGTAACCGAGTGAGTCGCATAACTCAGTGAGTTCACGTGAAGGAGGCAGATCAAGGTTATCTGGAGTCACAATTGGAGATAAGATCGGCTTAAACACTTTCCAAACCTTATCCGTATCAAGCTTGGAATCGATTAGCACTGCACCAGCGATGCTTTCAACCAAATCACCGAGTACCTAATTAAAGACGCGTGATTAAACTTGAAAATTGTATGAAAATAGCAATAGGAAATACGGTAGACCAACTCACCTTAGGACCTTTAACATCTGGTGCTAAGGTTGTCGTACTCATACCAGATACAGACTCAACAAATACTGATATTTGATTTTCAATAGACAAGGAGGTATGCTGAAGATGTGGGTGAAGGTTTCGTCTCACAGAAGCCAGTGCGAAGTTATCATTGTTAACAGATGCAGAACGCAAATCTGTCAACTCACCAGGATCAACATCTCTATGATTTTCGTACAGATGGCAGGTAATAAGAATGTCCAGAACAGCATCACCGAGAAATTCAAGCCGCTGCACAGATTTTTAAGCTTTAACAACTTATAAAACAAGTTAAAAATTGCATCATATAAGCTCTAAGATGTTTAAAATAAGCTTAGCCACACGGGCTCTAAATGAAAACGAAAAAAAAATATTGAAATATAATAGCGTTAAGGTTCCCACCTGGTAAGAATAGCCAACGCGTTCATCAGATTCAGCTTCGTGTGTTATTGCCTCAAGCAATAAACCTTTGGTTGAGAATTTATACCCAAGCTTCAACTCTAGAGCACCAATATCCTTGGCTTTTGGAGCATAACAATATAGAGAAGCAGCTTTGATAGCATCATCTATCAAAGAATGATCGACTTCAACCTCGATTCCAAGCCACTTCATAAAGCTAACAGCAGCATGCAACCCACCAGCCACGTGGTATGCACCAATCAAAGCTTCGACACAATCGGATATGGTTTTTGAAACCATCCATCGATGACCTTTATCACACGTCTTTCCAAGCATTAATTTTATGTCTTCGCTGCTAAATCTGTCGTCAAGGGGGACTTCCCTAGTATCCAATCCATGGTTGCACGGAGAAGGCCATATTGGACGCTGTCCCGGAGCAGTCCATCGGCGTGGATCAAATGCACAGTCTTGTACGTATTCCTGGAGAAGCAGTACATAAGTGAAACTGATTATCAAATGATTTTTAAGATACATTAAGTCACTGAGTGCAGTGGATCCCCATACTAAACTGGATCACTCAAATAAATGCTTTCATTCCACTATGTGAGGTTGGCATCGCAATTGTTTGAGAAACATTTTCTCATTTATATTTTCTCAATTTGAGTTAGTTAGATTTTTTTTTTCTAAATGGCGTACACTAGGCCATTTATAGGTCTCTTATATATGCATTTCCAACCACCTTAAGTGTGTTTCCATCTACATATTTGTAGGCACCAAAAAAATGTGCATGTGTGTGGGTTCTTGGTTAGGACATATCACAAGAAACATAGGTACATAAAGCTTTATAATCACAGCACATAGGTCTGCAACCATTGGGATGCCGTATTTTAAACATAATAGAATATTCAAAACTGATAGAGAGTGAAAGGCAAGAGATTTACTCCCAAAGACTTGCATCATAAAGGAAATAAATTTCACCTGAAGCTTGCAGTTTGTTCCCAATTTATGGAGAGTTGAGTTGCAAATTATCCTAGATCGACTTGACGACAACTGTCCTTCATGCATCTTTGCATTCTTCAGATAGAGGTGGCAGCTCACAGCATACTTCAAAACCGAATCTCCAAGTAATTCTAATCGCTCCATGGAGAAACTCTCATGACATCTTTGGGTAGTGAGAGCTTCTAAAATCTATTTATACAAATATCACTCCAATTAAAAACAGACGAAAAAAAAAATATGGTTAATCATATAATTAACCAAAAATACATACCAACGAGCTTGATATACTGTGATAGCCAGCAACCCGTGAAATTTCTTCCTTTAGCTGGCTCGCCAACATCAGAGACTCGAGACGGTGCATTATTGAGGGTAACAAATAGAACGACTTTAAGATGTATGTTGTAATATTGGTGCCAACTAGAAGTTCAGGTGGAATGTGTGCACGATATTGTGGCTTTTCTACAATAGTCTTTCCAACACCACGTTTTTTCGATAATGGAACACCTGATAATTTAGAAGACAATCTTTGAATACACGAGTGGCACAAGCATTTTAACAGCTGATCGAATTATAAGCTTGGATAGAAGCTCCAGAATATTATTGAAAATGAATATTTGGGCCCTCCAATTCCAAAAGAACGAATACTACAAATAAGAATATAAGCTTGGAAAGTGCAAATAAATATAAGGTTGCACCACAGACTCGTTGAAGATAAACTCGTGAGAATTCATTGAGACATCAATATCATAGTTAAAATGAGACTAACAGGTATAAACCGGCTTGAGTAATGCATGATATTATGCAATACACAAAATTATACCATTATCTGATGCATCTAAAATTCTAAGATTTCGAAAACTTCACAACTTATCTGGCATAAATCTTGACTAACCTGCATTTTTGAAATCCACAAGAAGATTATGTGAATTGTGGCTTTGCTTCAGAAGCAACAAAGGCTGTTGTGGATGCTTTAAAACAATGCCATACCTGGCAATGAAAAAAATAATAAATAATGGGTATATAAAAGTAATGAAAAAAGAAATAATAAGTCCCCATAGACGTACTTTTTAAGGAAATAATCAGCATATGATGAAAAACTCTCATCAGAATTCGCTTCAAAAGGGCTTTCAGCAGATGAATCTTCCACAATCTCCAAAATCGAATAAATTTTGCCAGTATGGATGGCTACAACCACCATTTCCTTGAGGCTGTCTTTCGAGGTAGATCGGTCGGCCAAGTGAATTATTTCACTATTGAATTTATTGTTAACTGGATCACTCACACTAGCTGATGAAAATCCATCAACCGTTTCAGATTGCTGTGAATTCAACTTAGCATTTTTCTTCAAAAACTCCACCGTTGAAACACATGAATCAATTCCTGACCAATTGATCTTGAAAGGTGACATGTTAGTTATATTCTCTGTTTTCAGGGGTAAGAGTAAATACATATTTGATGAATCCCAAAATGATTCCTCTGTTTGAAGTAAAAACTGCCTTAATCCTGATGATGTGAAAAATAGTTTCCCAAACAAGCCATTAAATATCAGTTCTTGGAAGCATTTGGCTTTTACGACCTGTTTGGACAAGAGATAGTCCCGTATCAGAGAATGAAAATAATAAAGATATAATAGACTGCTGGTTTTATGATAAAACTTAACCTGTTGAGCATCCAGATGTATTTGGCCACCGCCACACGAAGAAACAGAAGCTCTAACATTCTTTTTTCTCAAGTATAGTTCAAATTCAATGTTCCCAACATCATCGTCCAGCTTCCTCTCCAACAAGAGGACAAAACTGGAATACTTCTGCTCAGCAATGTTACAAGAAAAGTCCATTTTGTATGGATAAAAAACGACACCTTTAGGTTCTCCCCATGTTCCAGACAAGATATCAACGCCAACAGAACCATGTAATTCCTTTCTCCTTGTCGTTCCTAGATACATTGCAACAGTAAAGAAGTCGTGAAAAATTACAAATAAGGGCACCAGAGATATCAGACAAAGATACAATTACAATCAAGGACTATTTCCTTATTTTAATTTTAGTGTTCCAAATTTGGAAGGCACTTTTCTATATAGGTGACTTCAAATAGCAGAAATCTTCCTATTTAGTCTAATATTTGGGTCCACATTTGGAGTGGAAAACTCGAGCAAGTAAAATAACTAGTAAGGAAGATTGACAAATTAGCCAGTCAATCGTAACAAGGGAACTGCTTTTCTAGGGATGCAGATACATGCATAGACATATACACAATTTTTTCAAACAAGCCACTATAATTACTTCTGAAAACATATATTTGTGTGTATAAAATCTAATAACATATACACAATTTTTTCAAACAAGCCACAATGATTACTTCTGACAAAATAATAAACAACAATACAAGGTAGCATGATGTTTGAAACACTTATTTCACAAGACCTAAAATAGAAGACACCTTCCGCAGGAAGTGAAATCAAATGATTGGTACTACACTGTGCCATACGTTCCTGTATAAAACTATAAAACATTTTCCAAAAAAAAAAATCCTCAAACCAAAATGAACGTAAATTCTTCAATATGCAATAATTATATGAGTGTACCTGCCCCTACTTTTAATCTCTCAAAAACATAGCAAATCACTTTAAGCAAATATTACAAGAACCACCCACAAATTCTCAAATAAGTAATGCAAGATTGATAAGAAACACAACACAAAAAGTGGTCATTCGATTGCATTGAACAAAGACCAACTGTATGAGGGTGCTAAACCAATAACATGCTCAACATATTTTATTTTGTAAATGCACCTGCTCCAGAAGTTAATGTTTTTTTGTTCATGGTGGAATACTTCTGAGACGACTCTTTATTCAAAGGAATCAAATGATCACTAAGCGCTCCCATCTGATGCAACTTCTTACATGCATCCAAGCATACGAGCTGTTTAGACTCATGAAAATTGGATGCTACGGGACCAACGATAGAGTGGAAAGCTGCATTTGGAGGTAGAATCAGTTTACATCTATACACATCTCCCTCCATCGACGACTCAAAGTTTGGCTTTGGAGTCAAGTTACTGCAATGGAAAATTGCGTTTAAGCATAAAACAGAAATTTCCATAAAAAATATGAGAAAGGAAAACAGCATTACTCGTCTCGAGGTAGTTTATCACAATATCTCTGTATCAGGCTGATGCTGGTACTTGCTGTTACCGATGCCCCAGTCGAATTTACAACGTACGGAGGTACTTCATTTGTATTGCAGGCTTTTAACAGAGAATGATTAGACTCTTTTTTCACAGTTGTATGCATCATAGAACTCTCATTCGTAGTGAGATTCAACGCGTGACCCATTTGCTTTGAGTTTCCTCTGAAATATTTAGAGATCTTTAGACTTTTTCAAGATGATATTGACACACGTTAAACCGTTAAACAGAAGTCAATTACCTCTCAAGCATGATAATGTACTGAGAATTCTTGGAGAAAACTTGTCTCTTCGATTGAACATAACTACGAACAGTTTTCGGAAGATCGAAGTGAATAACAGAGGAACATTTGACCCCGTGATTTCCCTCCTCAAGATCATCGGTTGAAAATAAAAGATTTACCTAGAAGGTTTATTCATCATTCAAGGAAAAGGACAAGATAAAGAAAATTATTTTTTTCATAAAAACATATACGCTTACCTTCCCACCACGAAAAGATTCCAGAACATCCAACTGTTCTTTCGGTAAGAGATCATCATCTGAAGTGTTACTTCGAGTCAAATATGATACATTAAAATGGTAGAAGTCAGTAATTTTCTTCATCACTCTTTCAATTACTTCAGCAGCAATTATTCGTTCAACAAATACGAGACAGAGGACCTCATCATATTTCCTGCAGCCACATATTAGACAATGTTTAATAAAAAAATATTATGACACCAGCACATGGAAAACAAGCTACTATAATGTAACGATTATGTTACCCAAATGATCTAAAAATCTCAAGTAGCTCTTGCAGTTTTGAAGATATTTGGCCTGCAGCTTGAGCATCTGATCCACTAGTTACAACGCTTAGGTGCTTCTGCTTCTCTGTGAAGATCCAAAGTATCTTACTTTTTTTTCGTATTCTAATAATTATAGAAGTGTTAACAAAAACAAAAGCAATATCAGCATACCCTGAGATCCCTCAATTATTGACAGAACCTCCTGAAGATATATTTTATAGTGCACGAGACTTTCCTTGTATAACTTGTCACATTCTTCATCAACCTTGGGAGCATTCTCCATGCAGATTTTAACAGCCTTAAGATTAAAAATAAAAAAAGTTACATAGGTTAAACAACACCAAGCAGATCAATAATTTTTTTATAAGAATCATCTGAGATTTTCACAAGTCAAAAACTATATCAATAGGGACTGATAAAATAATACACTCTCTTCTCTAACAATATAACAGCATATGTTTACAAAATTACGAGAGTTGCATCAGCAAGATCTTATTCTTAATTGATTGCACTTATCCATAAGTACATGTACTTGTTATTTGCAGAAAAATGAAAGCTGACTAATTAGAGTGAATATATACCTCATATGCACATAGAAGACCGAGATTTTCGAGGCAAAACATAATTTTTGTATGATCATTGGGCAATCTATCCAGCAATGCCTTATATTTATCATCTGTGTCTTTGTGCTGACTTGGCAGTAACTTTTGGAGCCCAAGCAAAACAGCATCGAACTGTGTGCAGAATGAAGGGAAGATATTGCAGTAAGCACTAGCCATACTTTGAACAAAAGTGACATTTTATCTATAATTAAGATTTCATAAATGTATGCCATATATAGAGAATTACTATAAATAAACATCCATTTAGAACTTGAGTCTCGCGGTTTATAGATACAAGAGGATCCTATGATACTAATGCTGTGCTCTGTATAATTCACCTTAGCCAATGTGGATTCTAATTTCACTTTTATTTCCAAATTAGGAGGCTGTAACGGATCATAAAATTTGTATTTTGTCTTGGGAATGTATTCCTCAAGTTCATCTCTGCCCTCTACTGCATAAACCTGTGTAACCACATGAAAATTCATCACGAATCAATAAATTTTGCATACAATCTTTAAACGAGCAATTTGCAAATCTTCAGAAACATTACCTGGGAATCCAACATGCTTTCAAGCACCCCTATCTGCTCAATCGACCCTATATAACAGTGAAGAATAGAATGTAAATTATGTGCACAAGAATTTGATGCAGAGAGAGAGAGAGAATTTCAAAAGCAGAAGATTAGTGCTTAAATCAACAAAATATTACAGTGGAAGATGTTTCCCAGAATAATTAAGAATATGATTGAGTTGGGATTTGAAAATCTGATTCGGGATTTTGAAATCAAAATCCAGTTCTACTTTGGGATTTTAGAATCTGGTCTTTAAATCCATCTAAACAAATACTCCTTCCGTCCGCCTATAAGTTTCTCACTACTTTTGAGCACAAAGATTAAGAAAAGGGATTAAATAATAGATATAATACAAGTGATGTGATAGAGGGAGAGAGAAAAAGTAAGATATAAAGTGAAGTGTAAGGATAAAAAATTGGAAGATATTTGCCAAAAAGGGTATGAGAAGCTTATAGGCGGACGGACTTATAAACCCTACAAATACTAATTTTTTTCTACACCAATCTCTCATTAATGCAAATATCTTTTTTTTTTATTCTAGCTCTTACTTTTTTTATTACTTTTCACACTTTTTAAACTTTTGCAACTCCCAATAAAACACTCCAATCATTACACAATTATCCAATACTCGATCCCTCCGTCCCTGACTCAATTGAACATTTGCCAAAAGAGTCCGTCTTTGACTTAATTGAACATTTCCTAAAATGGAAATAAAACAATTCCTCATTTTTCACTATCCCCTCAAACATCTCAATAGTCAATATTACACCTCATGTCATTACTTTTTCCACACAAAAGCATCTTCTTTTTTTTTTATCTTATTCACTTCAATAGACTATCATACCCTCATCAAAAAGCAAATGTATCTCCTTTAATACTAATAAACAACTCTCACATTAAAACCCGTGCTAAAAGCAAATGTTCAATTGAGTGAGAGCCGGAGGGAGTAATCACAGTCACACTAGACAATAATATAATAATATAACATTACTCATTCGTATACATTGAATTGGCATAAAGTTAAACCAAACCAAACCAAACCCTACCTTACTTAAATCTCAAAACAAACACACACTAATACAATTCAATAGGATTTTGAAATCTGGATTTCAAAATCCTCTAAATTCCAAGTCAAACATAACCTAAGTGTTTGATTCAATTTGGTGAAGGCACACTTTCACATAACAGAGCTGAACACACACTAAATGTTCTACAGTTTTGCAGATGTCCTTTCCTACTTTCAGATACACATTGAACATCAATTGAACAAAATGCGATTTGCAAAAGGGGAGTAGGATTAAGATTTACCTTTTCTAATCATTGTAGAAGCAGTCATTCCAAAGATCTTTGGCCTTCTTGGACATTTTGGATAGAACTCCTTCACAGTAAATAAATAAAATAAAAACTAGGCAACATGTAACTGAACATTAACAAAGAATTATTACGAACTATTGAGTGAAATGTTCAGTTATAGATATATAGATAGGTAGCAAAAACGAAGTTCACCTTCATTATTCTTGCATAAGGATGGTTACCAGTAGCTTGATGGCATTCATCTAGGATGATGAAGCAAAATACTTCCAAACTTAAATATTCCTTTTTCAAAGCGTTCAATAAAAGTTGTGGAGTCATAATCATCACCTGAAAGAACAAGGAAACTAATTATGGATCCACTTTCCAAAAGAACATATTTTTGCATATTTTTGCAAGAATCTAAATTTCTTAAAGAGAAATCACCAACATAAGTTTCTAGTTATCTTCAGAATTCGCAACCTTAAACCACTGTGAGTTTTATTAATGCATAACTGAGAACAATTAAATACTAATGGATGAATTTCCATAAATAATTTCCCAATCTGGAATTCTAAATTTTTAAATTCAAAAAAAAGGCAAGGGAATCAGAAATCTCAATTCAAATTAAGAAATTACTAGAAAACACAGTAGTGTATAAAGAAATCCAATAGAATGAAAATTAAATGACAATCAACTAACATTGTGCTCACTGATTTCCTTTTCCCAGTTCTCCTTATTCCAGTCATCAACCCCTAGAGCTCCATAGTATTCCCCCACAGCAAGTTCTGACTGTAATTTTAGCTCCTTATATTGCTGCAAATACAAACAGTAACAGGTGATCAATAAAATTACATATGTCATGAGTAGAATTGAAACTGGTGCATTATAAGTTCTATGTAATTGCAAATCAAAGATTTTTCAAATTCCAAAATACAGTGAGAACTCAGAGGAAGAAATAAACTACAGTAGAGATTTCCACAATGTCATTGTTAGTAAATGAAAACTACAACATTGTGCATACTATAAATATCAAGAAATTAATGAAACAATACATGCCTCGTGTACAAGACGAACAGTGGGAACCAAGAAAGCAATCAGCCTTTTATCACCATCATTGTTCTTCAGAGATTCTCCAATTTTTTTGATCATCATAGCGGCTATCGTATAATTTCCAGCCCCATTCTCTAACACTGCTATAGTATTCCTCCTCATCGCCACATCATACACTTTCCATTGATAGCTAGTATACAAACACATTGTTTAATAAAAGGAATGAAACTGCAATTATATAGAGAATAATAGGAACGAAAAATAAAGGACACAAATTTGTTGGCTCAGTTCGTCAAGAATGACTTATGTCTGGGGGCACAATCCAAGACAGGAATCTACTGTTTCATTTGATTAGGGTGGCAATGAATAAGAGAACTATTTATACCAAAAGAGGTAGGATGCATCCCTAAAAGCCCATCGAACTCGAATACTGTTTAAAAAGGTCCATTTTTTTCTGGCGGCCAGAACCCGAACCCCCTGTCCCCCTACAACCCTCAGCCGACTCACTGGCGAGTTGGACAGCGGGACAGATTCCAGTCCATAACTCAACAGTTAAAATTTGCACAATCAAATGAAAACTGATTTTGAAGACTTGATTAAATAGTTTGAAGAATCAATTATCATCCCAGAGAACATGCCCTCTGGGTGTGAATGTATACATACAAACACATTAGTTAAAACTTCCACAATCAAATCACAAAACTCCCTACCAAGATTTTCAAGAACTAAAAGGAGACATCAATGATCAAAACTCTCTACCATGAATTTTATGACTTAATTTTTATTACTCTCTCTGTGTGAATGTATACATACAAACACATTAGTTAAAACTTCCAGAATCAAATCAAAACACCCTACCAAGATTTTCAAGACTAATAAACCCTTTTGTACCATAAACTTTCAAGAACTAAAAGGATACATCAACTCTCTACCAAGAATTTCATGACTTAATTTTTATTACTCCCTCTGTGTGAATGTCCGTGCATGTATTAGTCAAAACTCCACAAAATCAAAACTCTCAACAATGATTTTCAAGACTTAAATAAAGCCTTTAGGTACCAAACAAACAAATTTAAGAACTACAAATCCCATCAATGATCATCCCACAGAGAGAGAGAGAGAGTGGCACATACTCTGTTGGTGTGAATGTAGGGTCTGTGTCCATTGGTTCCATCAAAGGGGTTGCTTTCTCTACAGACTCCATTGCTTTGATGATCATCACACAAAAACAATGTCAGGCTATATATAAATTAACATACTTATTCAAGAACTTTTTACAAACTTGTACATGATCAACAATCAATGGTAATCGTGTTAGTGTGTGTAAGAGAGAGAGAGAGAGAGGAATATCAAGAATCGAGAAGTTGCATTAATGTAGAATTATTGGACAAAGTAAAAACTAAAAAGTGATTTATTTACCCATAAAACTAGGCAGAGGAAAAGAGAAACCCACAAGAGTAAAGGAAATTTGCAGAATATATTTGAAAAGAGAAGAAGATATTTTGCCTTTTATACATATACGCGCACAGGAGTTTAATGCGAGTATCAGAAACAACAAGAGGTTGGTTGTACTTTTGGGACGTTTAACCTACCCTTTTCTGCTACGTACAATACCTTAAAGCCTGTTTCACTGAAGGAGATTCTGGGCCTAATAACTAGTGGGTCCAGTGTAAGATTATTTTATTAATTACTCCTATACAATAAATTAAAGGGCCACTGTTATAATTATTGTACTATTTCCGAATTTTTTATACACATTCAAAAAGTTTTTTTTTTTTTTTTTTTTTATCAGTTAAAAAAATTGTCATATTATATAAAGAAAGAGTATAGGGTACTCTACCTGTATTTCTTTTCTTTTCATATTTGGATATCAAATCAAATTAAAATAATTTGCTTATTTTTTTTACAAATATTTTCCGAATTTTCTTTTCATATTATTTTTATTCTTTAATACTCCATATTAACTCAATCTAAATTTGTATTGGAGTGATGAAAATGATATATAAAATTCCTTATTTATGTCCTAAGCCGTATAGAATATTTTTATTATTATTTTATGCATAGAATTCTTAAGAGCTGTATATGAAATTCTAATTTAATAAAAATAGAAAATTATAAAAAGGTCCCTAAAGAAATTAAAACTTACTACAATAATATCGAGAATGATAAAAATGTTATACAACATGACAAAGTCACATGTTTTGATCGGATCGAACATCAATTCGATTTAAAAATGTATGCTCGATCGCTTAAAACAAACTTTGACACCGAAAATTTTAAAAAAATTATAAATGTTACTAGTTGAAAATTGTTAAACGGGCATATACGCCGACTTATATCTCATTCAAAATTGTAAATATTTGGAAAGGAATGAACGAATTTATTCTCGTTTCAGTTTAATCATTTGCCAACATATACTTAGGGGATGTTTTTTTTTGTTTTAAAAACCAGGTTTTGGATTTCAAGATCCAAAACCCGTTTTACTTCGGGATCAAACATATTGATTTGACATAAAGTTATATCTATATAATATTACTCCAATCATTATATTCTTTTTCAACAATAATATAATAATACTATAATAATATAATAATACAATAATATAATACATTTAATCAACTAATCATTATAATCTCACCAAACAATAATATAATAATACAAACTCATTCAATCTTACAACTTGATTTGACATAAAGTTAAATCCTTCACTATTCCAAAACCCAAAAGAAACACCCATATTACTATTCATCGGGATTTCAAAAACCAGGATTTCAAAATTCTGGTTTTTAAAACCAC
This sequence comes from Galeopsis tetrahit, assembly GCA_963675135.1. Taxonomy (NCBI): domain Eukaryota; kingdom Viridiplantae; phylum Streptophyta; class Magnoliopsida; order Lamiales; family Lamiaceae; genus Galeopsis; species Galeopsis tetrahit. The sequence continues at coordinate 16,994,107 of OY776127.1, read as the reverse complement.
CCAAAGCCCAAAAGAAACATCCCCTTACCGAAACTAATCTAAACATATAAATTTATAATATTATTTAATTTATTAATTAAAAATAAAAATATGTATAAATTTGTTATTCTGATGAAAAAAAAGTTTGTTATTCTATTTAAAAAAAATATATTGTAGCAATATAAATTACATATTTAGAAACCTTAAGGGGATGTTTCTTTTGGGCTTTGGGTGGTTTTAAAAACCAGATTTTTTAAATCCTGGTTTTTGAAATCCCGATAAATAGTAATATGGGTGTTTCTTTTGGGTTTTGGAATAGTGAAGGATTTAACTTTATGTCAAATCAAGTTGTAAGATTGAATGAGTTTGTATTATTATATTATTGTTTGGTGAGATTATAATGATTAGTTGATTAAATGTATTATATTATTGTATTATTATATTATTATAGTATTATTATATTATTGTTGAAAAAGAATATAATGATTGGAGTAATATTATATAGATATAACTTTATATCAAATCAATATGTTTGATAAGGGTGGTTTTGAGTGGATTTTGAAAACCGATTTTTAAATCCCGAAGTAAAACGGGTTTTGGATCTTGAAATCCAAAACCTGGTTTTTAAAACCAAAAAGAAACATCCCCTAAATGTTTAATGCTTGTAAGTTGTTTTTCCCTCGTGCATTGTTAAAATCGGCATAATTTTTTTTTAAATTTTAAAAAATAATTTAATTCTTAATCAAAATATTTTTTTATTGCCAAGTTATTTAAATTTATTTAAATGTTAAAAAAGTTAAAAGTACTTGCCTTGATCAAAGCCATTGACCTTATTTTCAAGTATCCGTAATTTTTTAGCACTTCCTTTTCCCTTTCAATAATGGTTCTATTTTAATAAAAAGAAAACTATATTCAATTATATTTAACCTAAATTAATCTTTTAATTTTTTTTAGGTACGTTTAGAGTAGTAGTTAATAATTTCCTAAATATAAAATAATTTATTGCTAATAAATGAGAGGCTTTACATTTCTTTTATTTAAATTCGATAAATTAGGTAATATATAAATTTGATATTGACTAAGCAACACATATTTAAATGGAGGTATTAAATATCTAAATTTACATATAGTTGTAAAAGGAATTAAATATCTAGATCGACTAAAATTATTTGCATTAAATTCAATATTGACTAATCAAAATTATTTTCATTTTTACATTAAATTCGATTTCCTTATGCTTTCAATTTAAAAAAAAAATATAGACTATAAAATTAAGGGACGTATTTAGATGGATTGATTGAATTAAAGCTATATATAGAAATTTTATTTTATTTTCTATATATGAATTCTATTTAAGTACATATTGCAAAATTTATTCTATTTTCTTATTAATGGTTAATTATTACTGGATTTAGTTATGTTTTCTATATATAAATTCTATTAAAGCTAAATACATTGACTTTATTCCATTTGTATATATATCCGAGAATTAAATTTTATGATGTGTCTTAAGAAGAACAATTGTATTACATGTGTTATAATTAGGTTGAGTTGATTTTTTTTTTAACTTTGATGTGTATATTTACTATTGGTTAAAAAACATATGAGTCATTAATATCAAAATGCTAAAATTAAATTAAAATCAATTATTAATGTGTTATTTTAACTACACTTACTTTATATTATTTTTACCCAAAAATATATCTAAACATTTCGTAAAGTATATTAATTTAATGAATATTTTTTTAATTATTTATAGGACTATGTAATTCATGTAAAAAACACTTTAATCAATATAATTTTTATCTTTAGTTATAATTCAATAAATTATTTAAAATAACTAATTATATAATAAATTTTGAAATTATAAAAAATAAAATTTTCATTAAATTTTATTAATATCGTTAAAAATATGAGTACTGTTATTTAAATTTTTAAATAATAATATACTTTATGAATATTGAGAAATTCTATCTACATTTATATAAGTGAAAATATATATCTTATTTATGTGAAAAATCTCTATCTCTACACAATCACAATAAATATTTCATGGAGTACTATAATTCTTTTCATTTTGATAAGTCAATAATTTACAAAATATTAAATTAACATGTTCTTAAATCTATATATAAACTTACATATACTTTTCTTTCATTTTCAATTTATAAAATTTACGTATATTAATTAAATATATTAAAAATATAAATTGACAATAGCACACATAAGCTAAAATATCTTTATTGAGCACAATACAATAATTTCACAGTTTTAATAAGAAATTTGATTGATACATACATAATTGTATTGATAATTAATATGAGAGGTTTTTTTCAAAAAAAAAAAGATAATTAATATGAGAGGTTTTACATTATTTTATTTAAATTCGATAAGTTTGGTAATATATAAATTTGATATTGACTAAGCAACATAAATTTAAATTGAGGCATTAAATATCTAAATTTATAAACAGTTGTAAAATGAATTAAATATCTAAATTAACCAAAATACAATCATTCCATAAATTTAAAAATCTTCACTTTTGAGAATACAATAATGATGGACAATTTCCTACAAACAAAGTGTATTTTTTTCTCTCTTTCAAAAAATAAAAGAGAAACTTAAAACAATCTATAATGGACTTAAGTCATGATACAAAAGAGGTTGAATTACAATTCTGAAAATCAGAATAAACTTGAATCGATCACTTGAAAGGGCGGTGGGATCAATAACTGCGTACAGTTTGAACACTAAAATAAAAAAATAATTAGATGAAAAGATCGAGAAGAAGACATTTTCGTAACAATCAATTAGATAAAAAAAACATGAAACTACTGAGAATGAGACTAAAAATTTAAAATGAGTACAATAATATATTGGTACGAATAGGCAACGTAGAGATGAAGAACAATTTCATACCTGTAAACTTGAGAGAAATTAGTGATGAACGGAAAAAATTATTAAAAATGACAAACTCGAGAGAAATGAGTAAGATTTATAATTGATGGCATAATTTTTTTTCAGCGAACGCTGAAAAAAAATTATATGCGAATTATGGAGAAGACAAATCCTAGAGATTAAAACTTGAGTCTGAGTGGTTGGAATTAAATGAAAAGGTGTTGAGATTTATATAGGAGTAAAAAATAAGGATATCTTGTATAGAAGAGGAATCGGGGATTCGACTACTTGTCCCGTGTGTTCGGGAGAGAATGAGTCATTATGGCACTTATTTGTTGCATGTGAATATACTAAGAGGGGCTGGAACAATTTGGGCCTGTTGAGGGAAATTGACGCCGAGATATCGAGAGTTGACGGGCACAGCGAGCTGTTCCTTAATCTGTTGGGGAGGCTCGATAATAATGCACGGGAGAGGCTGGCCATGGGAGCTTGACAGATATGGCAACATAGGAATGGAGTTGTGTGGAGATCGGAGGATTGCACGGCTGCTGCGTCAATTTACCGAGCAATGTCATTGCTGGCTGAATTGAAGGATGCTAGACGTACGAATCACCGATCCATGCACCCCCCAGCTTGTGCGAAGTGGCACGGACCACCGCAAGGTGCTGTCAAAATAAATGTGGATGTCGGATTCTTTGAGGAGACTATGGAGACGGGTTTGAGGCTGATTATCCGAAATGAGGAGGGAGAATTTATTGCATGCAAAACATTAACTAGACCATGGCTGATGGAGGTTGATGAAGGTGAGGCTTGGGGAGCATTCGAAGCATTCACTTTGGCGCAGAATATGGGGTTCAACAGTGTTGTAGTGGAACTTGATGCTAAGAGAGTATTTGATGCAATTAAAGGACAACAGGTAGACTCTTCACCCTTTGGTGACTATGTTGTTTCTGCCATAAGACTTATTAGGAACAATTATGGGTTTGTAATGAGTATTGTTAGACGTAATGCCAACGAAGTGGCACATAATCTTGCTAGGAACTCTCGCTTTTTTTAGAGTTATCATAGTTGGGTCGAGCCTCCGAATTTTGTGGTAGACCTTCTCACTTCTATCTGCTATTCCTGCGAATAAATTGAATGCCTCTTTGGCTTTAAAAAAAAAAAAAAATAAGATGTAGGGTTGAGATTAAAACTTAAAATATAGGATTGAGATTAAAAAATAAAATAAAAATTAATGACAAAAGAATTTTGAAATGAAGAAATTTGGAAGAGAGGAGTTGATATAGACGATTGAGATTGTGACATGTAACACTACACATGTTTCCTAATATATGATATAAAGTTAAAAGATTACTATTATCACATCTACACGTTTTAGTTTGCTTGGGAAAATCGTTTAATTCTCATCCTTCATTATTGTAGCAAAAACAGGATAATTTGAGAGGTTGTATTTTTTTTATTTTAATGGAAATGTATAAAAGTCTAATTGAAATATAGTATTCCCTAGTAAATTATCTATTCGGTCATTTTAAATATTTATTTTTAAATTATTTATTTATATTTTCATCAAAACTCAATTATTTCTCTATTTTTTTTCTTTTTTATTTATCGCTGGTACATTTTTTATTTTCTAATGGGAGACTGAGTATAAAAATATTGGAGTACATTTATACCATGAGCCCTCAAAGAAAATTACTTCGTACTTTGTTTTTTTCTTTTACTTTGCCTCATTCACATTTTCTTTTAAAGTTTTTCCAATTGAATTTGAAGTTGGCATTTTTTTAAATTACACCCCCAGCTTTTAAAATTGAGAAGTGATTTTCGTTATTAACCAGTTATTGAAAAAAAACACCTTTAATATGAGTATTTGTGCAAAAATGTAATTATAGTTCTGTTGTAGGTGCTTTTGTCGGTATGACTCGGATGTGGACTATTCGTTAGCACGATACAAACATATATGATTATCGGGGGTTATTACGTGTTAATACGGGATTAATATGATGATTAAATGATGAAAAGTATGAAGAACAGTGAAGAACACAAGAAAGTAGCTTCTTAGAGAAGCTAAAGTTTTGAGCTTGGGAGTGTTTATTGCTTAGGGTTGAAGGATTTGGTAGGAAATGTTACTTGTCCTTTACTAATGAGCCTTTTAGGCATTATATAGTGGTTTTTTGGGGCTGCCCGCCCTTTACACGTGGCGCCTCCATAGTGGACCCTTCTTCCTGCCCGAAAAGGTGATGGGACGGCACATTTAATGCTAAACCGCCTCTGGTGGTCGTCCTCGGCGAGATGCCGAGGAGCTGGAAAACCTGCCCGTCGACAAAACCTACTCGCTGAGATGCCGTCACGGTGGTCGCCGGAGGACCTGGTCGCCATGTATTATGCTACCTCCCAAGGCTTCGACACTTGTCTTCTCTGGCTAAATAAACACGTGCTCGCCAACTATCTTTGGACGAGCAGCTAACTAAACATGTGCTCGCCAACATATTTGGGCGAGCACTTAATTATATTAAATACATTACTTTTATTACATTTTCTTCATCTTGTTGATTAGTCGTCGCACGACTTTGTTGACTGGTCCTCGCCACGCAAGCTGGTGACTAGGATTGACTTGTCAAAGATTGACTTCTTTGACTAGGTATAACATTTGCCCCCTGGTCGCCTTTCTTCGTATTCGTAGAATGGTAAGGCGAGCAGTATGATCGGCCTCTAAGAAGGCGGACCCGTCTCCGACAAACAAATCAATTTTGAAATCTTGATGACGAAAGTTGGAGGCGGTCGCCTCGTTTCCCACGCCGAGCACACTTTTCGAAGCGTTCGTAATGATGACTGATTTGATGGGTGTCAGGCGTGTGATCGGCGCCTCAAAATTTGAATTTGGCGCGTGGGCGCGTGCCGACCTCAAAGGTCGCGCGTGACGCCCACTTTCTCGCCTCGATTTCGGGAAAGAGCCTAAATTTTTGGGAAAATTGCAAAATTAACCTCGTTTTTTGCACACAGGTCCCTGAATAAGTTTGCCTATAAATAGGACCTCATACCTCTTGAGAATACTTTTCACTCTTTGCACGCTTTGAATTCCTTCTCGAGTTTCTTCCAAGCCAAGTTCTTCAAGCTTTTCCGGTGACTCTTTGGTGGTTTCCGATCGGCAAAAAAAGGTAAACTCACATTTTTCTTCTTAAGAACTCTTCTTTTCCCCCATTTCTTAAGAAAAAATGGAGGTTGGTGGTGGCTCCGGTGGTGGTCCGCCGCCGTCAGACAGTGGTGCTAGCCCTTCCGGCGAGGGTGCTCGTCTAGCCCTAGTGGAGAGGGTTGCCTCTTCGGATTCCAGGGTTCATTCCCCTGATCCCATTAATGTTGGTCCTCCCCTCCTCCCGGAGGGTAGGTGGGGAGAAATGTTGGAGGCGGTCGGCGTTACCGTTGCCAATGAGACCGATGAGTCCGAGAGGGACGATGCCGGCAACGATGCCGAGGAGGACGATGAGGGGACTGGGTCCGATCTGAGCGACCAAGACCGAGATGAGGAGGCGGGCGAGCAGCTCGACCCAGCCCGAGTTGAAGAGACTTTGACAGGTAGTCTCCGCGAGGAGTACGAGGAGGTTGTTCGCTACGCAGCGAGCATTAAAGATATCTTGAGTGGTCGAGAAGACCTGGATGGCGACGAGTTGTCGAGGGAGGCCTTTTATCAATATTATAGCAAGTACCCGCCTAGAGAGATTCATCACACATACCGAGAGGCATACGAATCAAGGTATGAAGCCAGTAAGTATGCGAGCACCGTCTCCTCGGCCCAGCTAGAAAATTCCCGGAAAAAATATCAAGTTCCAGCCGATGTCTGTTTCTTTGTTCCTCGCAAAGATGAGAGGGCCGACCAGCCGCCAGAATGGATGGTCGCCGTCAATATTGGTATGATGGAGGCAGGATTGAGATTCCCCCTACACCCCGGAATTACAAACTTCTTACGTTTCCTAGGGGTGGCACCTTCTCAAGTGTTGCCGAATGGGTGGTCGAACATCATTGGACTCCTCACGGTATTCGGCCTGGAGGCAGTCGAGAACGGTTTTCGGAACACATGGTTGAGTCCGAAAGAGATCAACTATCTCCTTCAAGCGGCTGAAGTCGGGAAGAAAGTGGGCTATGGCTGGTACTATGTGAAAGGCCGCGACCACCTCAAATTGGTCGAAAGGGTAACCAATAAGATTCGAGATTGGAAGACCAACTGGTGGTGGGTAGCCGGGGACTGGAAAAGTGCAGCGAGGCCAGATGGATCCTCTGCTCGCATTCCCATCGCGACCGACTATCAAAGAATTCTTGGTATGTCTTTTATTTCTGCTCGTTCTTGTCTATACTGAATAACTCCTCGCTTTTGTAGGTGAAACTGCTCGCGCGAAGACCGCTGAGGACCGTCTGTCACCCATATTCCAATACCACATTTGCTGCGTAGCTAATCGTCGCTACTTGGAAAGGTCTTCCCGCTTTCTGAACAGGGAGTGTATGCGAGAGCGAGCAGGCCTTAGAGTACCTCCTCACCACATCACTCGAGAGTTTTCTCCAGGTATCAAAATATTTCTAAGTCTTTTTAAAAATTTCCTTTTCTTTGCCAAAAAACTGACTCTCCGTTCTTAGTAGTGGTTCCTAAAAAAGTTGTAACCTACCTTCCTCCGACCATCGAACTCGATCGAATCATGGTGAGCAAGGTGTTGCGAGCACGCGATTATTGAGGGCACCAACAAGAGGAAGGCGCTGGGGGCCTCGGAGGCTGCTCCGAAGAAGGTTGCGAAGACGACCCGAGGGGGTCATCGCCCGACTGCTACCGAGCAGAGGATCTCGCCGAGGAGATCCCCAGCGAGGGCCAAATCGCCACCCCCCAGGAAACTATCTCCCAGGACAATGTCCCCTCCTCGCAGAACCAAACGGACGAGGGAGGTTGCCACAAGCTCCTCGGCCGGGCAAAGGGCTCCCGAGGACATCACTCTACTCGGCTGGAATGCCGAACGGGTTGCCAAGTGAGTTTATCAAAAAATGCCTTTGAATATTTTTCAGAAGTACCTTTACTGATTGTCTTTGTTTTGTTCTTAGGATTGCCGAGCACCCTGTTGGCGAGAACTTCAATGAGGACCTCCTCAACTTTTACCGGTCGCGGGACCTGACCGATGATGATGAGCTTGATCAGGTTGCGATTAGGGCAGTGAAGAACTTGCCCCGATCGCTAACTACAAAGTATATCGACGAGGTTAGCAGCCATAACTCCGCCGAGAACGCGAGACTGATCGCCGTCGCAACTAGCCGCGCATCTTATGCGACCGAGCAGGTTTCCATCCAGATTTTCGAACATCGAAAGGTAAACGAGGAGAAGAGCGTGGCGATCGTTCACCTGAACAAGGCAAAAGCTGGCCTTGAGAAAGAACTGGCTGACTCTGCGGCGAAGCTGGCCGACATAGAGGCGAAGTTGGCCGACACTGAGGCCCAACTCAATGTTGTTCGGAGGAAAGATCAGGAAGATCTTCAAACGATCGAAGATCTCCGTGCTCGCCTCAAAGCTGCCGAGGACGAGCTATCTGTGAAATCCAACGAGCTTGCTGCTGCTCGCGAAGAGGTGACCGCTTCTCAGGACAACCTCTCATCTGTTGAGGACGATTTAGCTGCTCTTCGGCGAGAACTGATCGCCGTGAAGAAAGAGCGAGAGGATAACATTTACCTTGCTGGGTCTTCGGCAATTTTTGCAGTGGCACTCACGGCCTATGAACTTGTTCGTCATTTCAAAGAAGTTCATCCAGAAGTGGACGTGACCGAGTTTGGTGATTTCATTGATAATCTTGTCATGGAGGAGGAACCTGCTGCGGGCATATCTCTCCCCCTACTCGAACTTTTGGAGATGGGGCTAATGTTTTCTCGCCTCCTGGCTGTTCCTGTCCTTTTCGAGAGTGCGGCTGAACAGGACGAACAGACTGCTTCGGCCGAGGAGGTTGCTACTGCAGGCGAGCAAGGTGCTCCTACCGAGGAGGAGGCTGCCGGGGAGGAGGTTGCTGTTGTAGAGGTTGAAGATTAAACCTTTTTATTTTGTTTTTTATCTGTTCGGCCACTAGGGCCTCTTTTGTAATTTTCAGCCTTCAAGGCTTTTAAATGAATGGAATTTCTTTTGCCTATGATGTGTTCGTTTATTTTGAGTGATTGTCCTCGTCACTGCTTTTCAATTCATGTTTGATTTATTTTTTGCAAGCATCCTTCAATAAGTACTTGTCTTTTGAATTTGTCTTTCATTGGTTTGTGTTTTTGTTTTCGATAGTGATCATCGTCGTCACTATCCTGCGAGCAACTTTAAGAAAAAGTGTTCGTCTTTTTAGAGTTAACCATACGTCGGTTGAACTCGTTTGTTTGTTAGATAGTGATCGTCGTCGTCACTACCTTGCGAGCATCTCTAAGAAAGAGAGCTAGTCTTTTAGAGTTAACCATTCGTCGGTTGAACTCCTTTCTTTGTTAGGTAGTGATCGTCGTCGTCACTACCTTGCGAGCATCTCTAAGAAAGAGAGCTCGTCTTTTAGAGTTAACCATTCATCGGTTGAACTCCTTTCTTAGTTGGCTACGCAGAGCCTCATCTAAAATTTCTAAAATTTTCCTAACACTCGATGGAATTTAAACTTGACATGTATTTAAATGATAACTAGATACAAACTATACAAATGTATGGAATTTAAAAACTTACTGATAATACTTCTTCAATTTGACCGCATTCCACGGGTACTTGCTCGGCTTGCCTTCGAGGTCTTCTAATTCGTACGATCCGGTCAGGAGTGTGCGCGTGATTCGGTACGGACCTTCCCAAGTCGGGCCAAGTATGCCAATGGACTGTTCCGTCGCCCGCCGAAGTACGAGCTGGCCGATAGTAAATTGTCGAGCACGTACTTTAGTGTTGTAGTAGCGTTCTGATCTTTGCTTGTAGACCACATTCTTCTCGTCCGCCGTTAGTCTTCGCTCTTCAAGGAAGTCCAAGTCAGAGAGCTGTGCATCGTTATTCAACTGCTCATCATAGTTTGCCACTCGAAAAGTGGCGACCTGTCCCTCTGCTAGTATGACAGCTTCGGTTCCGAACGCGAGCGCAAACGGAGTTTCACCTGTAGAATTCCTCGTGGTCGTCCGATATGCCCACAGAACCATGTGTAGCTCTTCGGCCCATTTGCCCTTCAATCCATCCAGCTTTGCCTTTAGAGTATGCTTGATAATTTTGTTGATTGCTTCTACCTGACCGTTCGATTGTGGATGATAGGGTGTTGAAAAAAGTTTCTTGATTTTCCAGTTTGAGCAGAATTCTAGCATGTCTTGACTTGTGAATTGTCGGCCGTTGTCTGTCACGATAGCTTGTGGTAGGCCAAACCTGCAGATGATGTTCTTCTAGATGAAATTTGTCATTTGAGCTGAGGTGATGGTCTTCAGTGCCTTTGCCTCTGTCCATTTGGTGAAGTAATCGACTGCTACTACGACGAAAATTACTCCCCCTGCAGCTGGTGGGAAAGGTCCGATGATGTCGATCCCCCACTTTGCGAAAGGCCAAGAACTATACACCGAGGTGAGCTCGTCTGGTGGTGAGTGAATGGCGGGAGCGAAGGCTTGACATCTCTTGCACGTCTGCGCGTAGTGGATTGCGTCCTTTTTCAAGGTAGGCCAGAAGTAGCCCTGCCTCATGATCTTTAAAGCGAGTGTTTGCCCCCCTGTGTGATTTCCACATACTCCATCGTGGATTTCATGCATGACGATCTTCACTTGATCTTCTCCAAGGCATTTCAACAAAGGCATTGAAAAACCTCGTTTGTACAGCTGGTCGCCAAACACAGTGTACCTTGCCGACCTGAGTTGTAGTCTAGTTACCTTTACTTTGTCTTTCGGGAGCTCGCCGGTCTTGATGTACTTAGTGATCGGCGTCCTCCAGTCCTCGTCGCTGGTCGCTTCAATCTATAAAATTTGACTTCTGCCCACTGATGGGGAAGAAATCTTAGTGATGGTTGCTTCTGAAAATATTGCCTCCCCCTCTGAAGTGGCCAGCCGAGCTAAAGTGTCTGCTTGCGTATTCTCCTCTCTAGGGATTTGCTCGATGTGAATTTGATCGAATTGCTCGAGCAATCCTTTCACCAAGTCTTGATATTTTAACATCTGGTCGCCGCGAGCCTCGTACTCGCCCGTTATTTGACAAACCACCAGTTGAGAGTCAAAATTTTTTTTCAGTTTTCTAGCGCCCACGGCCATAGCCATCTTGATTCCCGCGATTAGAGCCTCCTACTCCGCCTCGTTGTTGGTTGCCCGATACTCGAACTCGATCGCCAAAGCAAAAGTCTGTCCGGCTGGGCTGGTGAGGACGATTCCTACCCCTGCTTTGGTGCTCGTCGAAGAGCCATCGACGAACAGTGTCCAAGGAAGCTCGATTTCCTTGTCCAGTTTATCCGGGAGAGTAAGTTCCACAATGAATTCTGCCAAAACTTGTCCCTTGATTGCCGTTCTGGGCGCGTAGGTGAGCCCAAATTGCCCGATTTCCACCGACCATTTCAAAAGTCTTCCAGTGGTATCCGGACGATGCAGTGCTCGCCGAAGAGGAAATGTCGTGAGGACGACCACCTCGTGGTCGAACAGGTACTGCCTTAGCTTTCTAACGCTCATGACCAAGGCGTACGCCAATTTTTCCATCGGAGTGTATCTCAACTCCGCATCTCTCAATGATTGACTTACGTAGTAGATTGGCAGATATGTGCTCCCCTCTGCTCGAACGAGCACTAAACTGATCGCATAGTCAGTGGCCGCCAAGTAGAGATACAAAATTTCGCTCGGGACTGGCTTAGATAGAACCTTCGGATCCGATAGATATTCCTTCAACTTCTCGAAAGCTTTTTCACACTCGTCGGTCCATTCGAACCTCCCTTTTTTCAAAGCATCGAAAAAAGGTTTGCAACGATCGCCCGTTCGTGTAATGAATCTGTTCAGCGATGCTAGGCATCCTGTCAGCCTCTGTACTTATTTTACATTCCTTGGGCTTTGCATGTCGATGACTGCTTGAATTTTACTCGGATTCGCCTCAATGCCCCGCTGGATAACCAAGTGCTCCAGAAATTTCCCGGAGCTAACGCCAAAACTGCATTTTTTCGGGTTTAGCTTCATGTTGTACTCCTTCAGAATATCGAATGTCATGGCAAGGTGGTGTAGGTGATCCTCTTTTCGTAAGCTTTTGACAACGATGTCGTCGATGTAGACCTCCACCATCTTGCCGATGTGTTTCTCAAACATCTTATTTACCAGTCTTTGGTATGTTGCCCCCGCGTTTTTTAGATCGAAAGGCATTCTTTTCCAACTGTACATGTCGGTTGCCGTCATGAAAGCTGTATGTCACTAGTCGTCGGGATGCATTGCAATCTGATGGTATCCCGCGAAAGCGTCCATGAAAGTTAACATCTCGTGCCCCGCTGTATTATCTACCAGATGATCGATGTGGGGCATCGGAAAGTGATCTTTCGGACAGGCATCGTTTAGATCTGTGAAGTCTATACACAATCTCCACGACCCGGTCGTTTTTCTGACGAGTACTGGATTTGCCAACCACTCAGGATCAGTTCCAGTTTTCTCGATTAGTTTGTTGTCGACCAATTTCTTGACTTCGACCGCCATAGCCGCATACTTATCTGGCCCAAATTTTCCGGACTCTGGCTCAAAGCCTAACCTAGGCTCCAGATCTGGAAAATTTTCTGGAACCTGGTCGTCGGGGATCTGATCGCCCGAACCTTCCTGCTCGTCAATCTCCATCGGGGTGTGGTCGTCCACTTCCATGGAGGTGTGCTCGTTCACCTCCACTAGGTGGTCGTCGAAACGTCGACTGGACTCCCCAAATTCGATTTTTTGATACTTGCTGGGAAAACCCTCCAAGTAGTTCATTTGTTCCTTTTGTTTTTGACACTCAATATACTGGCCAATCATAGTAGTTGTTTTAGAATGACGCTTAGCAAAACGGACGAGACACTCCCTCGCCCGCATCTGGTCGCCCTTGACGTTTATAACTCCCGTCAAAGGTCGGAAACATAACGCAGTAAAAGTAAGTTGAAGCGGCCGCCTTGAACTCGTCGAAGAAAGGTCGGCCGAGGAAAACATTATATGAGGACGGCATGTCGACGATCATGAAGTCGAGCTGCCTGGTAAGATGCATTGCTGGCTCTTTTGTTGACGCCAGTTCCAATGATAGCCTGATTCTTCCTATCGGATGGGAGTGAGTATCTCCGAATCCTACGATAATATCACTGCACGGCTCGATATATTCAGCATATCCGCCGAGAGCATCCAGAGTATGTTTGAATATGATATTGGTGTATGCTCCAGTATCGACCATCATTCTATGGACATTCGTGCCCATAATCTTTCCAGTGATGACCAAAGCATCATTGTATGGCTGCACCACGCCGTTCAGGTCGTCGTTTGTGAAAACGACTTGGTGGGATGGAGGCTGCTCGGCAGCCGGAGCGACGCACACCTGATGGACATTGTTGAGTACTCGTATTTCACTCTGCTGTCGGCGAACAGACAGAGCAGTTCCAGATTCAGTTCCCCCCAAGGGGCCTTCTATCACAAAACATCCCCCGCCCACATTGTCGACGTCGCCCGTCGGAGTGTTCGGCATGAGGGGGTCAGTTTTTGGCGATTCAACTGTTGGCGAAGGTCGTCGCTGTCGTCGCGACGCTTCTTGCCCCTGTTGTCGCCATTTTCATCTCCGGACTTGATGAACTGGGCGAGCTTGCCCTCGTTGTACAGTTTGAAAAGATTTCTCACCAAGTCTCGGCACCCACTGGTGTGGTGGCCGATTGAGTTGTGGTAGTTGCAGAATTTACTACCATCCAAGTTATTATCATTCGTATGCATTGGCTTGGCTTGGGGGAGCAGATTCTTTCCCCTGATTGCATTGAAAATGCCCCTCGGATCAACCGAGAGGGCTTCCCTGAATTGAAGAATCTCAGGAGACTCCTCGAAAGGTCTGAAGTTTGATGGGCGAGCACTGCCGCCCTGAGTGGTCGCCTTCTTCTGCTGGTAAGGCTCCCCAGTGTTGAAATTTTTCTTTGGCCAGACTTTTTTGGCCGCTTCCGGCTGCTCGTTAGCCTTGGCGGCGTCCATTATCTCTTCCATTTGAATGAAATTTCCCGCCCGACTGCGGAAATCCGCATAGGAAACGGGGAAAGAGGTGTGCATAGATTCCCAAAGCTTGGAACCTATCCTGAGACCAGAAATAGCCGAGATCAACTTCGTCTCGTCATTTACTGCCTCCCCATCAATCACCAACCTATCGAAGCGCTCGATAAAGTCCTTGCCCGATTCGGTCAGTGTTTGGCGGACGTTGGCCAAACATTGTTTTGAGGCTGGGCGAGCAGCAATTGACCCAAAGTGAGTCAAGAATCGTTGCCCCAGCTCAATGAAAGAGGTGATGGATCCGGCACCCAAAGTGGTGTACCAGCGATGAGCCCGATCTCCTAAGGTCAGGGAGAAATTTCTGCATTGAGTGGCGTCCGTTGCCCCGATTGAGGCCATGTAACTCGCATACTTGGACAAATGCACCCTGGGGTCGGACGTCCCATTGTACGCTGCCATAGAAGGCATCTGAATCTTCCTCTGAATTGGGGCGGTGAGGATCATAACATTTAAAGGAGGAGTGGGCAGAGTGACAGGTGGAGCAGTTCCTTGCTTTGATGCGACCACCTCTGCTCGCAAAGTCTCCATCTCTAACTTCATTAACTTTGTGTTTCGAGGAACTGACCGATCTGCCCCTCCTCGACAGTCTGTGGTCGGGGGACAACGACCTCGTCTCGTCGGCTCCCGTGAGATGCGGCCGGGTGATCACCATGGTGTGATCGCCTGGGGGAATGTCTCTCCGAATGGTGGCTGCGATAACTCTTAGAGGGAGCTCGCGAGCCCGGGCCCACTCGGTCAAGGGCGGAGACCCTGTCTCCTTTCTTTCCACCATGGTCTCTGTGGTCGTCACCCCCTGGTCGTCGCCCGAGGTCAAAATGTAATGGGCGAGGAGCCCTCGGGGCCTTGTCGCCCACTCGGTTGAAAACAGAGTTCCGAGCGTGCGAATCTCCAGTATGGCTGTTGTGGGAACGATCGGGAGCTTTATTTTTCCCCTTGTCTTGGGGACGAACAGAATATGAGTGATAGGAGCGGTCGTCCTCATCATTAACATTTACCCTCGCCTTTGCCTTGCGTGCTCTGTCGAACTCCTGATCTTTGGCCTTTTCTACTTCCTCTACTTCGATCAGCCTCCTCTTTTCTAGGAGGAAATCAGAGAACTCTTTCAAGTGCTGGGGATCTTTCATGATATCCCCCAAATTTAGATTTCCGAAAGGATTTGTTGCCGGAAACACCGACGGCGAAGGGTGTAATACCCCGTATTTTCTTCACATTTTTTTATTAGTAATAATTAATTTAAATGAATTCTAAATAAAACTCGTATTAATACTATTTAATTAAACGTTTTGTAACTCCCTCCTTATTTTAATTTATGTAACTCTCGCCATAGTGGAGAAATAAATATAATAATGTTTGTAAACATGCACGTTAATTTTAATCCTTTCATATGCCAATTCTTTTGTCTCCCTAATACTAATACTATATATATAATACGTGGTGTAGTGATGAAATGATCATGCAATTGAACTTTTTTTATTTCTATAAGTATTGTGAGTATTGTGTTCTGATTGATTTTAGCTATATCTTTCTTCATTCTTTGCACCCCATACACAACGAGAATTACAATGATTAATTCATAGGAGTTCATCTATTGAGGTGGGTTTTTAATTGCTTTAATCTCTACAGTGGTTGTAGAGCTCTATTGCAATGTTATTCTCTATTTAATGTTTTAGATAAATGTTTGAGTTAATCAGGGTTACAATGGCAAAGTTGGGAAAGTATCAATGGCAAAGTCTATATGGCAATGTGAATGCTATTTACTAAGTTTCAATTACTTGATTATTTATTTTTAGCATTAACTATTGAATGACTTAAATTCCACTGAGTGTGCTTGCATGCTCACCCCCAACAATTTATAATTTCAGGTTGAAGAGTTGGATGGCGAGGAGTGGTGATGGGAGACGACGATTTATTTAAGATTAAAGGACTATTTTCAAGCATGTTTATTTAATTTAATTATGGTTATTCTTATGGATAATTGCTTGATGAGTTATTTATGAATTTCTTAATTATATTTTAACTGTTTCTGCTGCAATATTTAATGTGGTTTTAATAATATTTGTCGTTACGCCCCCTTTATGTTATCGTTATAATTTTAAGATTTCAATTTTTGGCACGTTAAAATTAGTTATTTTAAGTACTTTTTTAAAGGGCATTATTTTTAGATTTGGGGCGTGACAGAGGGTGTTCGTTCCCTCCGGGTGGTGGAATTCCGTCTTGATTAGTGTGCTGAGACATCTTTTAAAGAGTGTCTTTCTTAAAGAGGTTACAAAAGTATGACTGTTCTAAGCCTTCGACGCTAAAAACGAAAGATTAAAGTTCTTACGCAGAAGAACGTGCTATTACAACTACTATTCTAAGCAAAGTAACAACAAAAGAAGCTTGAAAACACAATTACAAAGAGATAAAACTCCAAAATATGTCTCGAAAACTGAAATTTTTCAAGAACACGAAGAACACTGAAAAACGTAAACGATGCTTTAAAGGTAGATCTACCGATTAAAACCTGAAACAAAGAGTTTGCAAGCCGATCGCTCGATGATCGGTTGAAACTGAGATGAAGAACACGTAAAAGGTCCCCTCCTTCTAGCGTCAAATGTTGTAGGTGCTTTTGTCGGGATGACTCGGATGTGGACTATTCGTTAGCACGATACAAACATATATGATTATCGGGGATTATTACGTGTTAATACAGGATTAATATGATGATTAAATGATGAAAAGTATAAAGAACAGTGAAGAACACAAGAAAGTAGCTTCTTAGAGAAGCTAAAGCTTTGAGCTTAGGAGTGTTTATTGCTTAGGGTTGAAGGATTTGGTAGGAAATGTTACTTGTCCTTTACAAATGAGCCTTTTAGGCATTATATAGTGGTTTTTTGGGGCTGCCCGCCCTTTACACGTGGCGCCTCCATAGTGGACCCTTCTTCTTGCCCGAAAAGGTGATGGGATGGTGCATTTAATGCTAAACCGCCTCTGGTGGTCGTCCTCGGCGAGATGCCGAGGAGCTGGAAAACCTGCTCGTCCGGAAAACCTGCTCGTCGACAAAACCTGCTCGCTGAGATGCCGTCACGGTGGTCGCCGGAGGACCTGGTCGCCATGTATTATGCTACCTCCCAAGGCTTCGACACTTGTCTTCTCTGGCTAAATAAACACGTGCTCGCCAACTATCTTTGGACGAGCAGCTAACTAAACATGTGCTCGTCAACATCTTTGGGCGAACACTTAATTATATTAAATACATTACTTTTATTACATTTTCTTCATCTTGTTGACTAGTCGTCGCACAATTTTGTTGACTGGTTCTCGCCACGCAAGCTGGTGACTAGGATTGACTTGTCAAAGATTGACTTCTTTGACTAGTTATAACAAGTTTAATCATTCAAAATTTTAAGCTAATATGTATGTGCGCATTTAGAAATTAGAAATATTTAATTAAAAAGAAAGTAGTTTACATTTATTAAGAAGGAAAGACGTGCGAATTTACAATTATATACTGTGTAAATGTTAGGATTGTAAAGATAAATATAAAGATTTTGTAATTAGGATTCTGCAATGAGAACTGAATGTATTTAGATTTTTTGTAAATTAAAACACAATGAAAGAGCAAGTCTCGTGTATAATTTTACACTATGCAAATTATTCTAAACTATGTAAATTAAAATTTAAGGGCAGTCCATTTTTTACTGTGGTCATAAAATAGAACATTTAATTGGGTGGGTCGATTTTTCATACAAACTTGCACAAAAATATTTGGGCGCAGGCTATATACCCTCCATACGGACCATACGTTGTTAAATATAGGGGTGATAGGCAGCAGATTCGTGAGATCATCAAAGACAAGAAGAAGGAGGTGGCCAAGCTTAGAGGGTTCGAGAGAAGATATCTGAGCCAACTTGCCAAAACGAAATATTTGGTGAATCAAGACAAGAACACCAAGTATTTTTATGCCCTTATCAACAAGAATAAAAAAAGAAATTTCATCACCTATTTGAAGGCTGGGGAGAATCGCACCAAGTCGTAGGATGAGGTGTCGAGCAAACTCGTGGAATACTATGAATCGCTGCTTGGCACTTCGACGAACGTGAGCGATATTGATGACCAGGTCGTGAATAAGGGCAGGTGCATTGATATCGACATGGGGCAGTGGCTGTGTAGGCAGGTCGAGGAGGAGGAAATTAAGAATGTTATCTTCGCTATGGGCAACGACAAAGCTCCGGGTCCGGATGGGTATTCGGCGGCGTTTTTCAAGAAAGGTTGGAGTGTTATCAAGACGGACGTTTGTGAGGCCGTTAAGGAATTTTTTCGGAGTGGGCTTCTTTTAAAGCAATTAAATTGTACATTTTTAACGTTGATCCCTAATACTAGCCATGATCCGCCGGTGGAGGTTTTTCGGCCCATTGCTTGTTGCAATGTGGCGTACAAAATTATTTCGAAAATCCTTGCCAATAGATTATGTGCAGCGCTTAAGGACATCGTTAATGAAGCTCAAGGTGCTTTTATTCCGGGCCGTTCTATCACGGAGAATGTCCATCTCGCTCAAGAGTTGGTGCGGCATTATGGGAATAAGAATAAGTCTCCTAGATTGTTTATGAAAATCGACATCAAAAAGGCTTATGACTCGGTTTCTTGGAGTTTTTTGGAGAACCTTCTTCATAGGCTGAAATTTCCTAGAATGTTCGTCAACTGGATTGTTCAATGCGTCTCTACCCTTATGTACTCGATCCTCATCAACGGATTGCCGCATGGTTTTATCAAGGGCAAACGCGGCATTAGGCAAGGTGACCCTCTTTCTCCCTTTCTCTTTGTCGTGTGCATGGAATATCTTAGCCGTCTTATTAAGTCGCGAACTGAAATTAGTAATTTTCGATATCATCCTAAGTGTGATATTTATAGAATTACTAATCTTATGTTTGCCGACGATTTACTCTTATTTGCGAGGGGTGATGTGGAGTCGGCAAGGACTATTTGTGATATATTGCATGATTTTGAGAGCTCTTCGGGTTTGGGTGTGAGTCCGCATAAATCGAATTTTTTTTTTACGGGCAGGTTTTGAGTGTGTTGGGGTTTGGGGAAGGTACGTTGCCCATCAAATATTTGGGTATACCCCTTGCTTCGGTTTTTCTTAAAACACGCCATTTTGATCCTTTAATCACTAAAATCCGGGAGCAAATTGGGAAGTGGGGCTCTAGGACTCTCTCGTATGCGGGTAGATTAGAGCTTATTAGGGCTGTTATTCAAGGTATTTGTGCGTATTGGTTTGGTATTTTGCCTATTCCTAAAATGGTGATAAATCGTATTAATAGCATGTGTAATGTTTTTTTGTGGGGAGGCAAGAGACACTTGGTGGCTTGGAAGGAGGTTTGTAAACCTAAAGATGTTGGGGGTTTGGGCCTTAGAAATCTTAAAAAGTGGAACAAAGTCCTTTTAGGGAGGAAACTTTGGGATATTCATAACAAAAAAGATTGTCTTTGGATATTATGGGTTCATAACTATTGGACTAAGGGGGATAGTGTGTGGGACATGGAGTGTGGCGCTAGTGGCACTAACCTTCGTAGGTATCTTGTGAGAGTAAAAAATGAGCTTATTATGCAATGTGGTAGTGTGGAGAATATCATTACTTTGTTCAATTCGGTGGCTTCGCCTAAGGGCGTGAATGTGGAATTATTATATGCCAAGTTGAACAATTGCTCTAATACGTTTGATTTTCGATTTGATGATATTTGGAAGGGCTGCATCCCTCCAAAATACTCTATGATTGCTTGGCTTGTTGATCGTGGTAGACTTGCCACTAAAGATAGATTGTACAATATGAATGATAAGGAGTGCAATTGGTGTATTAATGCGAAAGAAACTATTATTCACTTGTTGTTTGGTTTCCCTTTTGCTATGAATATTTGGAGATGTATGGGGAGTTGGGTTGGCTATAATATGGAGGCTACTTCCATTGCTCATATGTGTAAGAATATTAGGCGTACTAGGGCGGTGACGAAGCATAAGAAAGACATTTTGCGCTTCATTATGTGTTCTACAATTTATCATATTTGGATGGCTCGTAATTGGCATATTTTTCAAGGAAAGCGTTTTAACGTGGCTGATATTACTCGTAAGGTGAAATTTAGTGTGTATCAATTTGGTCATGGTTTCAAAAATCTGGAAGAATGCTTTAATACGCGTGACAATGTGTGCATGCTTACTTGATATTTGGTACCTTGGTTGTTGGTGCATGAGTGGCTGTTATAGAAGTATAGGAAGCTGGAAAATTGGCCTTGTTGGTCTTTGGAATGTGTACTGTTGTGGGTGTTTGATTATTACAGGTGCTGCATTGGAGATCATGGTGCATAAGGATTGTTGCTGTGCGTGCATGGCAACTAATATGCTGTCCCTGATTTGGTGCATGGCTAATAAAAGGATCATGTGGGGTTGCTGCATGGCGTGGAGTTATTGCAAGAAAAACAATTGCATGACTAGAAAGAGTGGCATGGCGAGAGTTTGTTGCTTGGCGAGGAAAGATGATAGCTGTTGGGCGAGAAATTATTTTTTGGCAAAGAACGATCCTAGTTGCTGGGCGTGGAATTATTCCATGGCGAGAAGGAGTGGCATGACGAGGAAGTATTATTCCAGGCAGTACAGTTGCGTGGCAAGGAATTTCTGCATGGCTAGAATTTTTTGCATGACAAGGAAAAGGACCAATCTCGAAAATTATAATTTTCTCGTTGTAATTTCCGTTTTGAGTAGGTGGTGTAATAGCACTAATAGAACAGTTTATTTGGGAGGAGTACCCACCTGTAGGACGGACCACGGTTTCCCCCTTCCCGGGTTTATCCCACGTGGTTTACCGAGAGGGGGTTTTCATCCGGAGTCCCGATGGGTGGGGAAGATGAGAGTTGAGAGAGTTGTAGCGCCGGCGTCTTCCCTTCGGGGTTGAGCGTGTTTTTTGAGCATTAATAAAAAATTTATCCTTTTGCTCAAAAAAAAAAATATACTCTCCCTCTTTATTTATTTATTTAATATTCATATAAAATACTCAATTTAACATTTTTAATAAAATATCTTATGATACATACACCCCTTAAAATTCAAACACCCTCTAATTCTAACCCTAATTTAAATTAATCCTAATTTTAAAGCAACCGCCACTGTCCCTTCGGCAGTTAGCCGTCGCCGCCACCATCTCTTACTCCACCAAAAAATATTTAAAAAAAAATATATATATATATATATATATATCGACCACTACAAAAATAATTGCTTTTAAGGACACGAAAAAATGTTATAATAAAATATCTATAATCACATTTTACTTATTATCACATTTATTTTATATGTGGTCTAAAGTTGTGTGAGGATAGACTAATGAGAGATAATCACACTTTAGAATGAGGAGATAAAGTAGATGTTATAACACTCTAAAATCTACATTTATATATTAATTAAAAATAAAAGGGAAGGTCTTGGGTGAGACCGTCTCACGGATCTCATTCCGTGAGACGAATCCTATTTTAACCCACAGATCTCAAATACATTACTGATGCCGCATTTTTTTAATCCACGTTCAGGCGCCCAGCCCCACACAATAGCAACAATTGGGTTGTCAAGCCCAGGCCCACACGCAAAAATGTGGTTGTCAAGCCCACAGGCCCCACACGTGGGTATTTAAAAAAATATCAAGACTTACTCAGTATTTTTCTCCAATAAATTAAAATATTCATGAATCAAATAAAATAACTTGTCAATAAAATAAAATAAAATAAAGTATTTTCTACAAAAATAAAATGCTTATAATATAAATAATATTTTTGTGTACTTATTAATTGAATTTATGCAAAATATAAATGATATATTATCAATTAAATAGGAGTTATCACTTTTTACTTATATTTATTACTTTTAACTTAGATATTATCACTTTTTAAAAATATTGATAATTCTATCAAGTAAAAGGTGACAACAATTAACTCTGAAAACTAAAAGAATTAGTAAATATAATTTCACTTATTAACTCATAACTAAAAAGTGATAATGTTTTTTTAAAAAGTGATATTGTTTAAATAAAATGTGATAGATATTTTTGATAAAATTATTACCACTTTTTGAAACGTTCAGAGTGGGCAAAAAAAACGTTCAGACCACTTTTTGAATAGAAATAATTATATCAAAAAAAAAAGTGATAACAATTAACTCTGAAAACTAAAACAATTAGCAGAGATACTCATGTATTCTAACATATAATCTCTTTCATTAATTTATAACTAAAAAGTGATAATATTTTGTTAAAAAGTGATATTGTTTAGATAAAAAGTGATAGTCACTTTTCATAAAATTATTATCACTTTTTTAATAAAAATAATTATATCAAGTAAAAAGTTACAACAAAATAACTCTTAAAACTAACACAATTACTCCCTCCGTTCACAAAAAATGTGTTTATTTCTTATTTTTTTTGTCCACAAAGAATATATTCATTCTATTTAAGTACTTAACTTTTAAGTATATTTTTTACTTTATAACAAAGTTGATAATCTAACAATAAGACCATTTACTCTTTACTCCACATATTTTTTTATAATTAAAATATAATTATTTTTAAAACATATGCGAAAAAAAAAACTCACTTTTTGTGAACGAATTGAGTAATAATCATGTCAGTAAATTTCATTTAAAAGTGACAATGTTTATAAAAAAGTGATAATGTTTAAGTAAAAAATGATAGTCACTTTTCATAAAAACATTATCACTATTTCACTAAACTGTTATCATTTTTTTAATAATGATATTTTTTCAAGTAAAAATGACAATGAACTTAGAATTAGAAAATCGATGTAATTGGTAAAAATAATCATGACCACTAAAAAATTAGTCATAAATGCGTTGTCGATCGTGTATCATTTTTTTTAATCAGTTCTTAATAAAAAGTTCACCCTTCATTGGTCTGTACATATCGTTTTTTTAAAAATATTTTTGGAGAAAAAAAATTCTTTTTAATTAATTTATTAAAAAAATAATGGTATAAATTTGTGGGTTTTTTTTTTTTTGACAGTGGTATAAATTTATGGTTAATAATGGGCTTGGAAAGTGAGAAGCTAGTCTAATGTTGGCGGGCTGTGTGTTGAAGTTGAAGGGAGTGGGATGGGCTGGAGTAAAATGAGGAAAGATGGCTGTGCCCAACTTATATATTAATGGGTCAATGAAAGATCCGTCTCACATAATGAGATCCGTGAGATGGTCTCACACAAGTTTTTGCCAAAATAAAAATTAAAAAATACACACACCCTCTAATTCTAACCCTAATTTAAATTAATCCTAATTTTAAAGCAACCGCCACTGTCCCTTCGGCAGCTAGCCGTCGCCGCCACCATCACCTCCGACAGTAGCCACCATCTCTTACTCCACCAAAAAATATTAAAAAATATATATATATATATATATATATATGGTTTACCGACAAGAATGCATTTTGTCGACAATAGTTTTTCAACAAAATGCACTATTGTTGACTACATTTTGTCGAAATAAAATAAAATAAAAAAATCGACCATAGATGGTCGAAAATTGACACTATGGTTGACAACAATTTATCGACAACAGTGTTAATTTTCGACAATCTATGGTCGAAAAAAAAATAAAACCCTATCTGCGTGAGAAGAGAAGAGAGAAATAGGCGGCGGCCGCTGGTGGCAGCGTGATGGGGGTCGGGGGGAGGCTGGAGGTGGAAGGGGCGGCGCCGAGCGGTGCACCATGTTGAAAAGAGGGGAAAATGAAAAAAAAAAAGAGAGAGAGAGGGGGCGGCGGCGTCGTTGGGGGGGGAGGGGCAGCGACGCCGTGCGAGGGAGGAGGGACGAAATTGCAAAAGAAAAAAGAAAAAAAAAAGAGAGAGATGGACGGCGTTGGCCGCGCTTTTGGGCGGCGGCACCTACGTTGGTGGACGATGGTGGAGGGGCGACGACTACGTTCGTGGTCGGAAGGTGGGGATGGGCGGTGGTGTGGGCTGGGTGGGTGGGATATGGTTTACTGTGTTAAAGAAAAAGAATGGAGGGAAAGAGAGAAGGGAAGGGAGCGGGCGGCGTAGGGGCGACGCCGGAGATGGGAGGCGGCGGCGGGTTGGTGGGAGGAAGAAGAAGAAGTGTTGGAGTGGTGGGAGGAAGAAAAAGAAAGAAAAATTAGGGTTTCAAGATTTAATTGGGGTAGTGTAAGTATAATTTGACTCAAAATGTGTAAAAGGGTATATTAGGTATTTTAGGGGGAACATAACCAATTTTAAGGGGTGCATGTATCGGGCAAGTATATTTAACAAGTTTGGGGGGTATATAGCTTGCGCCAAATATTTGTTCGGATGAAAGATGCATACAACAAAAACTAAAACTAAAGGCCATTATTAGGTCACATGGTTTTTTTTTTTTTTTTTTAGGGTTTATAAGATCAAATAGATTACATAAAGATACTTTTAAGCACTAGATCTTCAAACCAACGAGACAAATCAATTTGGTGTCGCTACCCGCTCCAATCATGAGAAGTGGGGGATACGAGTGTACACTTTACCCAAAAGAAGCGCACAGATCTCCATTCTTACAACGAGACAAACCCCACACTAAGGTAGTCTATTGTTAAGAAAAAAAGGAGAAAAATAAGAAGGCAAAGGTCACCAAGCACCAACATCCAAACCATTCAGGCATCCACAACCTCCAAGAACCACACCAGAATAAAAAGCTCCACTAAGAAACACAAAAACTCCACAAAGGGACAAAAGCTCCACAAAAGGGACGGAAGGCTCCACAAAAGGGACATAAAGCTCCATCAAGCGCATAACCAAAAGAAAGTATAAAAACATAAAAACAAGAGCATAAAAACGTACAAAGCTAAAATAAACAATAAAGTAAACGGGATCAACGAGCCTCTCACCAAATCGGACACCGTAGCGCCAATAGGGAGGGCTGACACATTGATCCCACTAAGATAAAAAAAATAAAGACTTCTAGATTCGATCGTCTTGATTGACAAAGCTATGAATTTTTGCACCGATTGGCAGAATCCGTCGACACCGACGAGCAAACGATGGACGACGGCGATCGATCAAAAATAGCTTCTAGAGTCGAGGGGAGGGAGAAGAGCAGGTGGACGGTGTGGGCTGCAGATGAAGAAGATGGGCAGTGTAGGCGGCGAAGCTTTTGGGGCGGTGCTTATTTACTAAGCAACCGAGAGGTTTCTAGAGAGAGAGAGAGAGACCGTGCCTTTTCCCCGTTTTAGGTCACATGAGTTGGTCATTTGGATCATATATCAACATTGGTGAAAAAAATGTGCTCCCACCATCAACATATAGTGTGTTTATTTTTTTTTAATATTATTTTTTGTACAATTTTTAAGAATTATTGTATATTTATAAATAAAGTAAGGAATAAAATAGAGAGTAGATAAAGTGTGTTGGGATATATTTTTCAAAAAAAAAAACAAACACTTTATGTAAAAAGAGGAGGCTCTCCTCTTATACACCCAAAAATAAAAACAGACACATTTTATGTGGACAAAGGGAGTATATAATTACTCTGCGTTACCTCTTTCTTAATAGTTTTTGTGGCTAATTTGATGGTAAATCACCACCTTTTCACAAATTGCAATCTAATCTAAGCTTTTGTCATCCTACTCGACAACAATTTTTAAATACTAAACCACATCATTTGCCCCAACTATAATACGAACGAAGTCGTTCAGCATAAAGATTACCCAAACGGGCAAGAGTTTCAATATGTTTGGGAATTCGAATTGAAATAAATAAAAAATTAAATTGGTATATTATTTATCAAGATTCAAAAGTTTGGATTACATTGTAATTGCAAAACTGTATTAATTTTAAATCTAGATTTTTAGGTCGACTAGTATACTTTGGCTTTAAATTTTGAGTCTATGATTCTCTCCACAACATACTGCAAGGTCTTCTACATGCATCCAAAATGTAAACAACATAAGAGATTTAATGGCAAAAAGCAATAACCGAAAGATGAGTTGGAGTGTTACCTAATAAAAATAAGTACTTTACAAGTTCGGACTTAATATATTCTTCCCCTCCTTACCACCCAAAAGTTTCTTCCCTGGTCTTTACCCTAACCACCGTCGCCCACAATCATTAAAGATGGCTCAAAGGTGCCCAATTCTGACTATGAGTTCTGGATTTCTCGTGAACAAATTGTTCACGTGTTCTTGGTTCTACTCTCTCTAAAGAAGCAATGGCCCTAGTTGTTGGCTGCTCGTCCTTGGCAGACATCTAGTCGACGATCTCTACAGCTTACAATCAATCTTCTAAGGCTCGTGAGCTTCATCTTAAGGACGAACTCCAATCGATCAAAAAGGAAAATCGCTCGGTTATAAAATTTGGTTCCATGTTTAAAGGTTTATGCGACCAACTTTCCTTCATGGGATGCGTTCTTAATGAGACGGACAAGTCTCATTGGTTTCTAAGGGGTCTTAGCCAGGATTTCCATGGTTTCTCAACTACGCAAATAAACATCAACCTGTTACCTTCATTTCTTAAGTTGCTCGCCAAGGTCGAGTCCCATGATCTTTTTACTTGCTCCCTTGAAAATTCCACTACCTCCGTATTTATTCCCGCCTTCTTTGCCAACTCTGGTCTCCCCTCGTCATCGCGGGGTCGTGGCTCCTCCACTGGTCGTGGTTAATCTCAGTGTGGTCCTTCCTCTGGTCGCGGTCCTCTTTGCCAGCCTGGTCACGGTCGGGGAAAGTATTCTCCTCGCTGTCAAATCTGTCGATTTGACGGTCACTATGCCGATACTTGCCCTCAGAGATATTCCGGTCCTCCTGCTCGTCAAGCGAACATGGCAACATCTTTTCGCTCACCTTCCTTGCCACCTGTCTGGTATGTTGACACTGGAGCCTCCGCTCATATGTCCTCGTCGTCGGCTCATCTTCATTGCTCGACCCCTTACACTAGTTCCGACAACGTCGTGGTTGGTAACAGTACATCTCTTCCTATATCTCATATTGGTTGTCATTAACTCTCTTCTAATCTTTATTTATTAAATGTTTTTATCATTCCTCATCTCACAAAGAACTTGGTCTCCGTAAGCAAACTCACTAATGATTATAATGTAAATGTCACCTTTACTAATGATTCTTTTGAAATTCAGAACCGAGCCGCATGAACAGTTCTTGCTCGGGGACGACGAGATCATGATCCCTACATTTTAGAGCATGGTCGCCCACATGTTATTCAAGCTCTTCATAGCCCCATTGCTAGCGGTTCTTTTGAACTTTGGCACAACCGTCTTGATCATGTGCATTTTGATGTTGTGAAATCGTTAAACAAGTTAGGTTTAATATCTTTCAATTCTATTTTACCTAAACTTACTCTCTATTCGTCATGTCAACTTGCTAAAAGTACTCTCTATTCGTCATGTCAACTTGCTACATTTTAAAGCATGGTCGCCCACATGTTATTCAAGCTCTTCATAGTCCCATTGCTAGCGATTCTTTTGAACTTTGGCACAACCGTCTTGATCATGTGCATTTTGACGTTGTGAAATCGTTAAACAAGTTAGGTTTAATATCTTTCAATTCTATTTTACCTAAACTTACTCTCTATTCGTCATGTCAACTTGCTAAAAGTACTCGCCTACCTTTTATTGAAAAATCATGCTCGCTTCTATACTATGTTGGAGTTAGTTCATTGTGATTTGGGGGGGGGGGGCATCGTCGGTCACTTCCCAAGATGGTTTTCGCTATTGTGCTATTTTTGTTGATGACTATTCTCTCTTTGTTTGGTTTTATCCGCTTCGATTAAAATTAGATTCCTATTCCGTATTTGTCTAATTTAAGAATTTGGTTGAGAATAGATTTTCTTCTCGTATTAAAAGATTTCATTCAGATGGTGGTAATGAATTTACAAATAAAAAACTTCACAACTTCTTCTTGAACATGGAATAACTCATACAATGTCTTGTCCTTACACTCCTACTCAAAATGGCCGAGCAGAAATGACACACAAGCACATAACTGAAATGGGGTTAGCTCTCCCTTTTCACTCCTTAGTCCCTATGCATTTTTGGGTGGAAGCTTTTTCCACTAATGTGTTTCTTATTAATCGCATACCTTCATCTATTCTTGATCGCAAATCTCATTTTCAAATTCTTTTTTTCACTATTCCTCATTATGATATTTTCCATGTTTTTGGTTGCCGAGTATATCCATGCCTACGTGACTATGCTCTAACAAATTTTCTCTTAGAAGTTTCCCTTGTGTTTTTCTTGGATATTGTTCTCGTCATGCAGGTTTTTATTGCTTCGATCCTATCTCTTTTCGCATGTATATATATCACTCGTCATGCTCAATTTGACAAACATTGCTTCCCCTACTCAGCAACCTCTACTTCGTCTTCTCAGCATACTTTGGATTATTCGGCTTTCCTTGACTGCTCGCTCACTACATCTCCTACTCCGTCCTAGTCCTCTCTTTCTCGACTACCCTCATTTACCTCTTCCCCTCCACCACCTCCCTGCTCGATCTGTGTTCTCCCTGACATTCCACCTACTCGCCCAGCTCCCTCCCCACACCCACACCCACACCAACATCTCTGCTCGCCCAACTCGCTCCCCTCCACATTGTAAAGACATTGCTCGCCCTTCACACCCAATTCGAACTCGCTCCAAATATGGTAATTTTAAAATCAAACATCCTCCGTCATCCTCTTTCCTCGCTCACAACGCCCTGCTCGCCTCCATCCACTCTTCCAATGAGCCCAAAGGTTTCAAATCGATTGTAAAATTTCCACATTGGTTAGTGGCAATGCAAGATGAACTTAAAGCCCTTCAAGCGAACAACACTTGGGATCTTGATCCTCTCCCGCCTTCAGAAAACATCATTGGTTCCAAATAGGTATATCGCACCAAATTTCTAATAGATGGAATATTGATTGTTATAAAGCTCGTCTCGTCGCTCAAGAGTTTACTCAGCTTCCTGGTCTAGACTACGATCTCACCTCCAGTCCTGTTGTCAAGCCTTCCACAGTTCGTATCATTCTTTCTCTGGTCGTCATGCAAATTAAAATTGACCTTTTCATTACCTATATGTTAACATCGTCTTCCTTCATGGCCGTCTGTCGAAACTTGTATATATGGCTCAGCCCCCCGGTTACGTTGATCCACACTTCCCACATCATGTGTGTCGCCTAAATAAGACAATTTAAGGTCTTAAACAGGCTCATCGCGCTTGGTTTTAGCACTTCTCTGACTTTCTGCTCACCCTTTACTTTATTGAAAGCAAGCCGGACACATCCCTCTTCGTATTAAAATTTGGTCGTCTCCTTTTATATCAACTCATCTATATGGACGACATCATCATCACAAGCAACGACAACCGCTACATCTCTCATTTGGTCGCCCGAATAAAATTTGTTATCAAAGATCTTAGTCGCTTAAACTACTTCCTCAGTCTTGAGGTAACTTACACCTCTACTGGTCTCTTCCTCAGTCAAACTAAGTATGATTGATGCCAAACTTGTTGATACACCTCTCGCCATAACAGATGCTCTTTGTTAGGATGAGGAACCCTTCGAGAACCCTACTTTATACATATCCCTGAGTACCTGACCATTAACCGCTCAGATCTATCCTTCGTCGTCAACATAGTTAACTAATTCCAGTCTCAACCGACCAACGACCACTTTTAAGCAGTCAAACGTATTCTCCAATATGTCAAAGGCACGTTGGATTTTGGTCTATCCTTCAACACCGGTCGCCCTCACCTACTCGCCTACACAGATGCCGACTATGCTTTGTGTCTAGATACTCGCCGATCATCACACGGTTATTCCATCTTCATTAGTCCAAACCTAAAATCTCTTGGAGTGCGAAGAAGCAAACCACTGTTGTTCGCTCAAGTTGCGAATCCGAGTATGGTTCCATGGCAAATGCAGCCGCTGAAGTTATTTGGGTAACTTCTTTTCTTCGCGAACTACATGTCCCACTCTCGTCCCCACCGGTCTTATTATGTGACAACAAGAGCGCCATATTTCTAAGTCAAGATCCAGTTGCTCATAAACGCGCCAAACACATTGATATCGACTGCCACTTCGTTTACGAACTTGTTGCGTTTGGTCGCCTGGTCACACAATTTGTTCCTTCTCACCTACAGATCGCGGACATTTTCCCAAATCATTTTCCT
This sequence comes from Galeopsis tetrahit, assembly GCA_963675135.1. NCBI lineage: Eukaryota > Viridiplantae > Streptophyta > Magnoliopsida > Lamiales > Lamiaceae > Galeopsis > Galeopsis tetrahit. The sequence goes on along the minus strand of OY776127.1, from coordinate 16,963,867 downwards.
CATCTTTTGTTCGAATTCTTCAGATCCAAGCTCTACGTAATTACCCATCCGCAACGCTTAAGGGGGGATGTTAGTATACACAAAGACTAAGTCAACATAAAGTAGTTAAGTTGTTAAAATAAGTTTTAACCTCCCTAGTTAGTTACTTCACCCACTTGTATATATATTGGCCAAGTACCATCATTATGATCTAATGAAAACTTTATTCTCACATTCATAGTTAACACACCATAAAAAGCTATCAAAGTGGGCAAGAAGAGAAAAAATTAACAATACACCAATTTATATCTCTTAGAAGAACTAGTTCATACTTTGAGAACTGGACTGTTAGTGTAAGAGGAGTCAACTCATGCGGATTGACAAGCTCTGTATGGTATATGTCCTTTTGAGATGCAAATGTCTCAGATTCTTCTACAAATGTACCATCTGTCGTTTCGTATGCATCTTCTCCAGTCAACACAACCTTAGTTGTGTCATACTCTGGGAGAAAAAATAGAGTATTTATATTAAAAGAAAGTGAAGGTTTAAAGAAAACACATTATGCAAGTCAAAAGTTGAATATTTTATAAATTTGCAGTATAAGTTATTCAATATTGCTAGGCATTCAGTTCTACTACAATTATTGAGTTATTAACATAAAATGACTAATATGTCTTCATAAAAGTTATTAATGACTAAGAGTGTCATCTGCTCTTTCAAGCTTAGATCAGATCCTTCATGAACCTCTCTCACTTTAGAAGTTTTACCACATGAGTGGCTTCTTTCCTTGGCGGTTGTTGATGTCTTGAAGGCTACAACTTTAGTAGAGGGTGATGATTGGACCTGTTCTATATCATATGTATCTCCATCTCTTATAAGATCATATTCGTGAGCCTTTAGGTTAGCAAACAAAGTAGGTCGATCCCAATTATTGATATCTTGGGTATCTTTTATGATTGTTTTCTTAAGTTTCGAAACTAAAGGTAATGAATCAAGAACTTTTAAATTTACCTCACACTTGGTGTACTTCTTACCAAGTGCTTCGATCTCATTATAGATCTTGGTGAATCTGGTGTCAAGCTTCTCTATGTTTTCACCAGGCTGCATCTTGAAGTCTTCAAACTTCTTGACTATTGTGGTGAGTTTGCTCTCTTTGATCAAGCTTGTTCCTTCACACAGAAGTGCTAAGGTATCCCACATCTCCTTTGCTGATTCGCACTTGATTACCTTACCTAAATATTCATTAGGCAGAGTCATTAATATTAAATTTTGACCAATACTATCAAGATTATTCTGTTTAGATTCATCGGGAGTGAGATCCTTTCTGTCTTTTGGAACAAGATCACCAACTGCTACACCTCGAACACCAGTAGCTGTGTTTGGAGTCATAATTGTGATTGGGCCTTCTGTAATTACTGACCACATAAGATCATGAATTGTACTAAAGTTAACCTTCATCCTGATCTTCCAATAGTCATACTCCTCAACTGAAAACTTAGGCATCTTACGCATATTAGCTTCCATGTTGTATGATTTTATGAAAACGGTTTTTCAAAAGAGATCTGTTCAAGAGGACTACAAGAAAACTTCCTCAAGTCTTATGATAATCAAGAGATAGAAGTCCTTTAGAACCACCGCTCTGATACCACTTGTTGGTCCCTGAACGAGTAGTGAATGGGTTTAAAGTCTAGAGGGGAGGGGTGAATAGATTTTAACACTTTTTCTAAACAAAATGAGTGTTACTCAACTGATATACTTGGTCTGTTGGATTGGCTAGTCTGCTGGATTGGCTAGTCTGCTGATCCAACTTACTAGGTACTCTACCGAATATAAGTTTGCGGAATGTATGGGCCCTTTTTAAAACTCGTTCGTATTATAGAAAAACCTTTCTTAGCCAAATTAAAGTACTCAACTGACTTGAGGTCTGCTGGTTTTGAAATGTTCTTAAGTGAGCTCTTTTCAAAATCACTTGTAAATCAATATGTAGTATAGATAATAAGAATAATGAGAGTAGTAAGATTCAGAATTGAAATGACAGTAAGTTAAATAACACCAGGAGTTATAGTGGTTCAGATATCAGATCCTACGTCCACTCTCACGATCTGCTCGTGATGTTAATCCTTTAATCACTAAATCAAAGGGCTTGTCCTTTTGAGTCCCAAGAGGAGGACTTTGAGCTCTGAGCAATCACCAAATTGCTATGGTCTCCACAAGTGTTTGAGAGCACTTGTACTCTTCACAAGTCTAACAACTTAGACCTTATACCGGTTAGATTGTTTGGGTTTGGGTTGTTTTGATCTATCTCCAACTAATGGTTCAAGCAACAGATTGCTTAATCACTATGCCTAAACCAAATAATGTATCTAATGAATAGCTTGGTTCAGTTTCTTTGTTGGTGGGAAGATTCTAATTTAAACTGGCTTGAAGAACTTCTCTCGAATGTGCTTGCTTTTAGTCAGCTCTGTGTTCTTCGTAAGCTTTGAATGAATAATCTTCCATAATCTCCCGTGTCTTCACACTTAAATTTGATCTTGTATTTATAGGACTAATCTTCAATCAACTAGTCGTTTGGAGAAACTTGCAGTTGTGATTATCCTTATTTGTAGCATAATCTCTTGATTTCATCTTGATTGATACTGATTCCACCAAATATGGAACTTGCCTTCTTTGGATATGGAAAGTCAATGTTTTGAGATTAACACTTAGTCTTTCATGCAGATTTTCAGTCGGCTGGTCTTGTACTCTTTTGATCTTAGTACTCGTCTGGTCTGATAACTCGTCTAGTCTGGTACTTATCTGATCTGGTATTTTAATTGTTCTGGTCTTGTAAGTTCAGTAGCCTTATCCGTCATGAAGTAATCTTCTGATCTTCTTTTGATATCAGCTGAGTCCAACTCATCTGATTTTGTATATATCTTTTCTTCTTGTCTTGATTCTTTCTAAGTTTTGAGAGCTTGATCAGTAGACATTCTTTAGAAGTCCATATCAGCTGATAAGGCATACAAGGGTCTTCTCATCTGATTTCTTCAATATGGTCTTCTTTCAATCTTCAAGGTCTTCTTAGTCTTCTAGTCTTCTACTCTTCAAATCTTGAGTGAACGCGTGTAAGTCTTAAGACGTGATATCAGCTGATATACATACAACTGATCTCACAATGACTAGACTAAGAATCTCTAAGTTGTTTTATACAACTTCAGCTTATCCTATCAGATGACTAAATATTAAATAAACTAATTAAGTGTTTTGGCCATCAAAACTATTACATCATAATTATATCAATATCCTTGGAGGTGGGTGAATATCCTAACATTTATATTCATATCCCAACACCTTCACTACTTTGAGTGTTGATATCGTTAGAGCATATGAAGTTTCTCTCTCCGTACCATTTTTTATGGAACATTTACGGTTTGTACGAAATTTAATGTAGGATATATTTATTAACGATAAAGAAGATAAAATAGAAGGGTATGAAACTCTTTTGAGTGATAAACTAATGATGTGTAATTTTAAGATGTTTAAAGGGTGTAGTTTAAAATGAAAAAAATGTTTTTATTACCAAAATTAGAAAATGATGAATAAAAAATGGGATGGAGGGAGTATATTATTACTCCAAACAATCTAAATGAATCTTTTTACCTTTTTTTTTTTACCAAACCACTGAAAGGAATTTTATACCCTCACTTGAAAATTTTGGACATTGGAGACATAACCCATGTGGTTCACCATCCCCAAACAATAAAAGGTATGATGTGTAAAAGAATAAAAAAAAACCTGGAACCATAAGCTCACAGACTGAGCTAGAGGCCAGAGTGTTGTTTAAACCTTGCCTGAAAATATCATACTTAGGGACAAAACCTGAGGTCAATGAAAAAGGTACACCCCTCTAAACATCAATGTCCAAAGTAAACAATAAATGATGATAAAACAAATTGTAAGCAAGTTAAAAATGTTCCATGATAAAACCTTTAATCGGTGTCATCCAACATATTCGACTAACGTTTGTGTTGGACTACACTCATGATCTCTGAAGAGCCAAAGCCCGCTTAACCAGACCTACTTGAAACAACGACAAAGTGTTTGTTTGATGTTTCTCTAAGTGATCCATAATCCGGTTTACACCTCCCCATGATGGGAGATCGAAGGGGAGCATACTGCTCAACGATGTGATTGGGTGTGTCCTCAGCCAATGCTCCCAAAGTGGCTAATGGGGCCGACTCTATGTGAATACTGGACAATCTAAGAGAGCCGAGATCTGAATCGTCAACCTGATGCTGCCCGGAGTCCGGATTGTCATCCGATAGAACCTCAAATGTGTTCCCCAGTAGAACCGATGAGGCTATGACTAGGGCTGAGTTGGGGACTTCCGCGTGTGCTCCATCAGTGGGTGTGTTTTGTGGCCTATTGCCTCTCCTAGATTTTTCTGTCCCCGACGGGCGGAACACGACATTTGACCGATTTCTGACAAGCAGCAGATGAACGACCCACTATCTTGCAGGATATACAAAACTCTAGAAGAGACTCAAAATGAACCTGAGCGAATGATCTGTGACCATCTAACTGAAATTCAATGCGGTCTAGGTCTCACTCACCCTTATACGGCTCGGGTGGTGGCAACCGTCTTTTATCGAGAGGTGGTACGCCTTCATGGGATTCCCCGTTCTATTATCTTCGATAGAGACCCGATCTTCTTAAGTGCTTTTTGGAAAGAATTGTTTGCAACTTCGGGCAACCAGTTAAGAATGAGCTCCGCTTATCACCTAGAGACGGATCCTCAATCAGAGGTCATGAACCGCTGCCTCGAGACGTATTTGCGTTGTTTTGCTTCAGATCACCCCAAATAATGGGCTTCATGGCTTCCTTGGGTAGAATATTACTTCAATACGTAGTTTCATTCCGCCACTGGTCGGACTCCATTCGACGTTGTGTATAGCAGATCGTCTCCTACTATTTCCCAATGGTTGTCGGGCGAGATCCGTGTTAAGATTGTGGTCAACGATAGGAGTGTGCAAAAATAGACTGGACCGGAAAAAATATCGTACCGGAACTGGACCGATCGGTTAATTCCCGGTCTGGTCCTCGGTCCACTAAATTTTAGGATTTCGGGTTTTTGGTCTGGTCCGGGTTTAGATTGGAATTTACCGGTCCGGACCGAAAACCTGAATTTTATTTATTTTTATTTTTTATGTATATTCTTTATATATATTTTAATAATGATCTCTCAATTATTCTAAACTAAATAAAATCAAGGTTGTTAACTAAAACATTTCGAAAACATTTCTTCTATTAAGACTATGAAAAAAGAATAGAAATGCAATATGCTTGGAACCAAATAATTGGTGAGGATGTGAGGTAAAATTGTTGAGATCTATTACATTTTTCAATTATACAATTTAACAAAAATATTCAATTTACTTTTAGTGCCAAATGACCATTAATAATATTCAAAATAAAATTCACATTTCTGGAGATTGATCTCCAATGAAGAATTGACACTTTAATTTCCATACATAAATTCATCATTCCTGTTCTCGCTTCCATAAACTTGAAAAAACTAAAAAAATCTGGTCCGAACCGGTCTAAACCCGGACCGGACCAGAATTTATCGGTTCGGTCTCCGGTCCACCCATTTGGGATATATTCTGATCCCGGTTCGGTTTCGAGCAGGTGCACACCCTAGCCGACGAGTTGGGTAATCGAGACAACATTTTACGCCAGCTCCGCTTCCATTTGGAGTGTGCCCAGTGCATGCAACGAAATGTAAACAAACATCGACGGGATGTCTTGTTTGAGGTTGGGGACCGAGTGTTTTTTAAGTTTAGGTCGTATTGACAATTGTCACTTTTCAAGAAAATGAATGTGAAGCTAGCGCCTCGCTATTTTGGGCCTTTTACTATCTAAAGACGGATTGACAAGGTGGTCTATCGCCTACACTTGTCGGATGGTACGAGTGTGCACTTGGTATTTCATGTATCGCAACTCAAGGCATTTATTGGGGACCATGTCGTGGAAGCCTCCCTCTCTCTAGACCGTTTCAGCAACTCTGCAACCTTCGTACATGAGTCTATTCTCCGCAGTCGGTGTATTTGGAGAGGCACAAATCGCATTTCTCAGGTTTTGGTGGCATGGCAGCAGCGCCCCTAGCTCGATGTCCCGTTTTCCGCCAACAATTTCCTTCATTTTGCCTTGAGGACAAGACATCTCTTGAGGGGGGAATTGATACGCCTCTTATGGCGTATAAGAGGTGTTAGTGATGAAGAGAAGTCTATTTGGCAGCATCATGTTATTTCTTTATTTCCTTTCCAGCTATTATTTTTGCCTATTTAGTTAGCAATTGGCCCATGGGCCATGAACTCATATTAAAACAATGTGTTACCCTACTTTTGGGATTATTGATTAATTATTATTTGGGCTATTAGCTTAGACGAGAACAGCTCCCGAAAAATTACAGTGATCAATAGCTTAATAATCTTATTTATTTTATATTACTCCAATATTTGTTGTGTTGAGAAATTGCTAGTCAATTATGTTATGTGGAGGGTGATTCCCACCCTTTTTTGTAAGCCTCGATATTCGACCCTTGGATCGAATAATCTGTGGACCAATTCCACCGTCCACTTACGAAGGTCCTGTTTAAAGCCAGAGCAAAGCTCTGTATAGATTGGGCCTTTAGGAATTGTATGCACTTTAGAGTTTCGAATCTAAAACCTAGAGAAGAGCACACTTTAAGTCTCAAACCTACATACACACTAGGTCAACTCATTGGAATTATGTTCTCACTTATCTTATTCATTTGTCCATAAAAATTATTCTTATACTTTTTATGGAACCACCATTTTATCTTCACACTTCAATCATCACTTAATTATTCAAATTATCTTTCAATTTTATTTATAAATAATTACTTTATTTTAAACGTACGAAACAATACTTCAATATCCTTAATTCTACCTATTTTGACCTTAAAGTTGGTGTCATTTATAATGAAAACCAAATTAATGCATATCCGTAGATAATTTTGAATTGTTTAACATATCAAAGTTAGTTCTGCAGTACCCGTTTCTCGTCGTCTCATGAGTCAGTTCCTACTAAGTCATTGGAGATCAATGAAAAGTTCACCTGCTTATCACGATATTTCCTTGTCTCTCAAGTTGATAGAGCATCACAAGTGCAGCAGAATCGTACAAGCTCCTCTTATAAGCTCTCACCTCTCCCTTGGCTTCAAGTTGACCAAAATCGGGTATGCTCAAGCTTATCTGCGACTCAAAACTACAAAGCCCCTTCGTCCCACCACCAAACTCTATGGGCGTTTTGTCATCATCCAACTTTTGTTAGCCAACAAGAAGACACACAAACATATATATATACACACACACACACACATTATATGCATGTAAGATGCAACATCCTTCTGCAGATACAATGGGGACAAATGTAAAAATGGTGGAGCTTATAAGCTCCAAAAGAAAAGTGTCATCACCCACAACTTATTTTTCTTAAATCTTTTAAGTTAATAATATATTTTTTTAAACACCCCACTCTCTCAAATTATCAAAGAACTAATAAGTTTCTTATTAGCCAAACATTTTAACAACTTATAAACCAAGTTAAAAATTGCATCTTATAAGCTCTTAAAGAGCGTTTAAAATAAGCTTAGCCACACGGTCTCCAAATGAAAATGAAAAAAAAATATTGAAATACAATAGCTTTAAGGTTCCCACCTAGTAAGAATAGCCTACGCGTTCATCAGATTCAGCTTCGTGTGTTATTGCCTCAAGCAATAAACCTTTGGTTGAGAATTTATACCCAAACTTCAACTCTAGAGCACCATTATCCTTGCCTTTTGGAGCATAACAATATAGAGAAGCAGTTTTGATAACATCATCTATCAAAGAATGATCGACTTCAACCTCGATTCCAAGCCACTTCATAAAGCTAACAGCAGCATGCAACCCACCAGCTACATGGTATGCACCAATCAAAACTTCGACACCATCAGATATGGTTTTTGAAACCATCCATCGATTACCTTTATCACACGTCTTTCCAATAATTAATTTTATGTCTTCGCTGTTAAATTTGTTGTGAAGGGGGACTTCCCTAGTATCCAACCCATAGTTGCACGGAGAAGGTCATATTGGACGCTGTCCCGGAGCAGTCCATCGGCGTGGATCAAATGCCAGTTTTGTACGTATTCCTCGAAAAGCAGTAATTTTTTTCTCATAGGTACATAAAGCTTTATAATTTCACCTGAAGCTTGCAGTTTGTTCCCAATTTATGGAGAGTTGAGTTGCAAACTATCCTAGATCGACTTTTCGACAACTGTCTGATGAGTCGGATTTATTGCATACTTTTGTGCCTTAATTGAATATTCTTTGAGAATTAAACCGGTGTTTTAGTGCATTCTCCGACTCATTATTTCGTGACTTCAATTACTTTGATATTTTTATTTTCTGATTCAATTCAGGAAAAATTGGTACATTTTAAAAGTACATTGATGAGCTTATTTGAGGAGAAATTGGCCTAACAATAAAGGATTTAAGATTGGGCCAGATATGAATTAAAAGCCCAATCAATTAGTAGTCGTGATTCTGGAGAAGTTAACAAAAAAAGAAAGGAAGTTTTGGGCCATTGTTTGGTTGTTTGAATTGGCCCAGAAAAAGGGCCAAGTGAATGAAAATAAAAGATAACAGCCGCCGCAATTAAAGGAGAGTCAACGCTGATTTTGTTTGGGAAGAATTGGTCAAACACGCACACACAGCAGCATAGAGAGGACAGAGTTGTTTTGTTTGAAAAGGAGAGCAATTGATGTGGGTGCGAGGAGAGAGAAAGAGACCTTGGATGATTGTAATTTGGTTTTGATCATTCAACCTTCGTTTTTCGATGAATTATCTCTTTAATTTTATTATCTCGTATATTATGCGTAGCTAATTTCCTTATTCTAGCCCGAGGATGTGAAACCTTATGACAATTATGCCTTTTTAATTATACAACTCCCGATTGATTTTGATTTATATCTCGATTTATATCTCGATTTTGTTATTACTTGAGTAGATGCTATGCATGTTTGAATTAGGAGTTTAATAGGCTTGATCACCCAATTTTATTCCTATATCAATTCTAGCTATCCTCTAAATTATAATCCGCAATTGTTATAATATTGTGGGAATTGTAGCAATTAAGGTAGAACACCTTAGAGAGTAGTAACATCTAGGTTGCATAAAACGAGTGTCTCGTATTTATGGTCTAGTTTATCCTATTGTTTTAATTCTTGAATGCGTTCCTCGAGTTGAATCTTAAATACATGTTTTAGGGTTATTCGTAGGGATATATTAATTGAGGGTCGTACCTGCTGATTAATTAAACGTAAGAAATAATTCGAGTTAGTTTGGTCGTACCACTAGCTTAGGGATAAGATTTGAGATTAGATTGAGATTACCAGGGCCATTGATTAGATTGGTATAATTAATTTAGGGGAAGCTATCCGAGGGCTAGATCATTCACATTATTTGAGTCTCGTTGATTTTACATTTGCAATTTATTATTTCTTGCTTCTCAATAGTTAGTTAGTCAACCAATCAAACTCCCACCCCTTTTAATTGCTTTCATAACACGAATTAGTTAATTAAATTACACCGTTCTCTATGGGATCGACCCTTACTTCCCTACTACATAGTGGGTATTTAAGGTAATTATTTTTGGATGCCAGCGATAGCACACCAAATTTTGGCGCCGTTGCCGGGGAGCAGTTGTTAATTCGATTGAATTTTTTGTGTTTTTAATTTCTGTCAAAAATTTCCGAAAAATCCAAAAATAAAATAAAATAAATTCCAGTACTCACCTTTTACTGTTCTTCTTTGAATTATTCTGCTTTGCTGATTAGAGCTAACACTGAGCCCTTCAGCGTCAGTTCTGTTTTTCTCTGGTTTTGTTTTCAGTGAATGATCACTCGTTCAAAACGGAGTGCACGACTTGAATACAGTCCAGAAGTAGAGAGAATAGCCAGGAGACTTAGGAAGGAGACTCGTGTACGTCGACAAATTAATTTTACACCGACAAGAGAGACGAGTAGTGAAGAAGAAACTGATACCCCTGAAGAGCCAATTTTAGAGCAAAAATTTGAAAATATGGCTGAAGAAGTTCAAGAGAGAACAATGAATGAGTTGGCAAACCCAACCATAACTCGTCAACCCATTTGCATTACAATTCCTACTCTTGCTGCTAATGTTAATTTTGAATTGAAATCAGGATTAATTCATTTGTTGCCTTCTTTCCATGGTCTTGCAGGAGAAAACCCACACACCTTTCTTAAGGAATTCCATGTAGTATGCTCGAGCATGAAACCAACCGAAGTTCAAGAGAGGGCATTTCTCCAACACTACTTTCCAGCCACCCGAGTGGCAAACTTACGAAAGGAGATTGCAGGTGCCAGACAAGGGACAGGGGAGACGTTATACGAGTATTGGAAGCGTTTCAAGCGCCTTATAGCTTCATGCCCACAACATCAGATTGGTGATCAACTGCTTATACAGTATTTTTATGAGGGACTTACCCTCACAGACCGTAACATGATTGATGCAGCTAGTGGAGGAGCTTTGATGGATAAAACACCAACAGCTGCACGTGAGTTGATATCTAATATGGCAGCAAATACTCAATAGTTTGGTGCACGAGATTCCATGTCTAGGCCGGTTCCTGAGTCAAAAGATGATGCATTGGAGAAAATTGCTAGTATGATGGAAATGATGATGAAGAGAAAGACTCCAGAAGTCCGACCATGCCGAATTTGCTCCACCACAGATCACACCACTGATGACTGTCAGATTTTAAATGATGAAATAGAGCAGCATGCCAATGCAATTGGATTTGGGAATTCTCAAGGTCGCAAATATGATCCACACTCCAACACTTATAATCCGGGGTGGAGGGACCATCCTAATCTACGATATGGGCACCAACATAACTATCAGCATGTGGAGAATCAAAGGCCTCAATACCAAGATCGTAAGTTCCAGTTGTTTAGAGGGAATGATCGTAATGTTGAACTTGTGGGACAGAATAGTGGTGGTGGAAGTTCAGATATGTCTTTTGAGGATATGTTGAAGTCATTAGCAGCCACGACGTTGAAAGCTCAACAAGAGAGTCAAGTAGCTGTGAGGGACTTGCAGGCTGGACAAAAGAATTTGGAGGCCCAAATGAGTCAAATAGCTACGGCCCTCAACCAGATGCAAGCCCAAAACAGTGGTAAGCTACCATCTCAGCCCAAAATCAACCCTCGAAATGTAAGTGCTATCACTTTACGAAGTGGTAAGACGTTAGAAGAAATTTTGGCACATAACCGAAGTGAAGAAGATGGAGGGCAGATTGGAGCAGGTGATGAGAGGCATTCTCAAATTCCTAATGATCAAATTGATGCTCGGGACGAGCTGGTAAGACCCGAGGAAGTTGTCCAAAAGAATCAGGATGCAGATTTCAGCAACACTGACCCCCTCAATGTCACTGTCCCATAAATAAATAAGGAGGTTGAAATCAACATTCCGTTGATTGATGCAGTTAAGCAGATTCCGAGATATGCCAAGTTCTTGAAGGAACTGTGCACTAATAGACGTAAGTTGGTTGGAAATGAGAAGATCTTCATGGGAGAGCATGTCTCAGCAGTCTTCCAAAAGAAGTTGCCTCCAAAAAGGAAAGACCCGGGCATGTTCGTTATTCCTTGCACGATAGGAGGCCACAAGATTGAGCAAGCTATGCTTGATCTTGGAGCCTCTATTAATGTCATGCCACGGTCTATATTTGAGAAGTTAGGAGTTGGACCATTGAGGAAGACGGGAGTGACTATCCAACTAGCTGATAGAAGTGTCACACACCCAGCAGGTGTAGTTGAGGATGTTCTCGTACAGGTAGACAAGTTAATTTTTCCTGCAGATTTTTATATGTTAGATATGAATGATAATCCAGGACATTCCATACATATTTTGTTAGGAAGACCATTTATAGACACTTCTCAAACAAAAATAGATGTCCATGGGGGTACCCTCACAATGGAATTTGATGGACAAATTATTCATTTTAATATATTTGATGCTATGAAATTTTCTAATGTTTCTGACTCTCTTTTTGCTATTAGTGCTATAGAACCAATTGTGCAGGAAATTTTTGAGCTTGATTGCATGAATAAATTAGAAAGTTTGCAAGAGATGGAAGAAGGAGATGAGCAAGAAAAAAGTTATAGGTATGATGCTGCATTTGTAAAATTACCTGATACTTACCCAAAAATTCTTCCATCTTCTTTGCAGGCACCAGAGCTTGAATTGAAGCCGTTACCTGATCATTTAAAGTATGCTTATTAGGGCCTGAATGATACACTTCCCGTCACCATTCCAGCAAAGTTGACGGAGGCTCAAAAGACGATGTTGGTTTCGGTGTTGAAAGAGCACCAACAGGCTATAGGTTGGACAGTGGCAGACCTCAAGGGGATCAGTCCATCATTGTGCATGCATCGAATCCTACTTGAGGAGGACTCACGTCCACTCGAGAAGCCCAACGTCGATTGAACCCACCAATGATGGAAGTGGTGAAGAAAGAGATTTTGAAGCTACTACAAGTTGGGATAATTTTTCCCATATAGGATAGCCAGTGGGTTAGTTGATTAACGTGTTATACAACACTAAAATAAACAACCGCAAGTGTACGGTGTCTATCGTAGCGTGGTAGGCACGAGGTCGATCCCACAAGGAGGTTAAGCGTAAAAGTGTAGTTTGTTAACTAAGTTCTATTTAGACGCGATCGATAATTTGAATGGTGTGAATTACTCTAAGATTACCTACCAAAGTGTCACAATTAAGTAATAAAGAGTAATGGAAATCAATCTACTAGCATGCGAATCAATAAAAGAAAGTAAAAACGAATGAAAATCAATTAAGAGAAGGTGGGTTCCAAGGCAATTGTAACACCTAGACATCCGTTTATGAATGTTATCTCGTTTAAATGGCCATTAAGGTTATCTCATATAGGGTGATCACACAAGAAGAACTAATCGATCTCTCGATACAAATTAATCCAAAAGCGCATGCAACATAGGCTCGTATCTCTACATCACAAACATTACACCGCCTAAAATAGCCCCTAAGATCATTCAATTCCCTCTCCGATAATTAATCCTCTCTCGAGATCATAATAATACCGGGTTGCATGCTTGCATACGATTAAATGGAATAAATCTCTAAATACTACCCCAATTAACAATGAATTAAGCAAATCATCATGGCCACTAACAACATGCTTTACAATGAATAATTAAACATGCAAATAAGAGATAAACACCAATTAAAGCAAGAAATTACTCATAAACTTCAATCCAAGTATTTACAATGCCTTAGAACCACAAATTGTTTAGCTAATCAAATACATACTCAAATTACAAAATCCAAATGAAATAACTAAATAAAAAGAAAGATAACAAGAAAGCTTAGTCTAGATTGTGATGTGGAATGAAATTTGCAAGCTATTGCATCCTTCCTTCCTTAAATTGATGGAGAATTGAGAGAAGAATGGCCAAATCACCTTGGAGTATGTGAAACTATGTGTGAAAATTGATGAATTGGGGGTGAATGGCTTGAATTTCAAGAAAAGGTGTTTATATAGTGTTTGGGTAGGGTTTGGATGGCATAATTGCAAGTTGGTCCCTCAAAAATGGTCAAAATGTGAAGATGGCACCGAATTTGGGGTGACTCGGCCGAGTTGGGGTCACTCGGCCGAGTGGAGCACTTAAAAAGCGTGCCACAATTTTGTCTAGCCGAGACTCGGCCGAGTGGTCTTGAAGTTCCAGTGGCTACGGCTTTGGCTTGACTCGGCCGAGTGTGCAGAAATGTTGAAATTCGCAGATTCGGCCGAGTTGGGTCACTCGGCCAAGTGATGTTCAATTCCAGGAGCTACGGTACTCAACTTGACTCGGCCGAGTGCGCAGTGATGTCCAAAGTTTCAGATTCGGCCGAGTTGAGTCACTCGGCCGAGTGTGCAGTAAAACCAAAAATCTCAGATTCGGCCGAGTTGACTCACTCGGCCGAGTTGCTTTGCTCTTCGATTCCGGCCTTTTCTCGTTTCGTGCATATCTTCCGCCTCGGATGTCGGATTGACTCGATTCCTTTGGCTAATCCACTCCGTTTTTCGAGACGAATCCAACCGTGCACTACTCTTCCTGATACAGTAAAGTATGGTTGGTGTTTTGCTCCAAATTTCACCGTATTTCCTACAAAATCGACAAAACACAACCTTTCTCTCATTTCGGCTTAAACAATCATATTCAATACATAATTCAATCAAATCCACATCAAAACATGCTTCACATGTGCTCCTAAAATGTGTAAATTCCACCCGAATCATTAGTCCTACACAGGTGGTACCAAAGAAATCCGGAGTGACAGTGATAGAGAATGATAAGGGTGAATCTTTTCCAACTCGTGTGCAAACGGGATGGATAGTATGCATAGATTATCGCAAGCTGAATGCCATGACACGAAATGATCATTTTCCTTTACCCTTCATCGATCAAATGTTAGAAAGGCTTGCAGGTCATTCTTTTTATTGCTTTCTTGATGGATTTTCTGGTTATTTTCAGATTGCTATAGCCCTAGAGGATCAAGAGAAGATGACTTTCACTTGTCCATTTGGCACATTTGCATATCGTAAGATGTCATTTGGGCTCTGCAATGCCCCTGCCACATTCCAAAGGTGTATGGTAAGCATTTTTTCCGAATTTGTTGGAAATATAATTGAGGTTTTCATGGATGATTTTAGTGTCTATGGTGGATCATTTGAAATATGTTTAGGAAACCTTAGTTTAATTCTTAAACGATGCATTGAGACTAATTTGGTTTTAAATTGGGAAAAATGTCATTTTATGGTAGAGAAAGGAATTGTGTTAGGGCATATTGTTTCGGAAAAAGGCATAGAAGTAGACAAGTCTAAGGTTGAACTTATTTATGCTTTGCCTTACCCCACCACTGTGCGGGAAGTTCGTTATTTTCTTGGTCATGTAGGTTTTTATAGGAGGTTTATCAAGAATCTTTCCAAGATAGCATCACCACTTTGTAGACTTTTGCAAAAGGATGTGGAGTTCGAGCTTGATGAGGCGTGCAAAGAGGCTTTTGACACATTGAAGAGATTGTTAACCACACCACCCATCATTCAACCCCCAAATTGGAGCCTACCATTCGAGATCATGTGCGATGCAAGTGATTATGCTATAGGGGTTGTTCTTGGGCAGCGTGTGGATAAGAAGTCTCATGTGATATATTATGCATCACGAACTTTGGATCAAGCTCAAGCTAACTATTCTACCACGTAAAAAGAACTTCTTGTTGTGCTTTTTGCTTTAGAAAAATTCTGTTCATATTTGCTTGGGACTAAAGTGATTGTATTTTCTGATCATGCAGCCTTAAAGTATTTGATGACAAAGAAAGAAGTTAAACCGAGACTTATTCGATGAATTTTATTGCTCCAAGAGTTCGATCTTGAAATTAAAGACAAGAGAGGTACAGAGAATGTAGTGGTTGACCATCTTAGTCGCTTGGAGAGAGCTGAGGACGCTGAACCAATGTTGGAAGAATTCCCAGACGAGCAGTTGCTCGTTGTGACGCCCTCAGTATCAGTGCAGTCTGTCCCATGGTTTGCTGATCTGGTGAATTTTCTAGTAGCTGGATTTTATCCAGAAGAGATGAACAAAGCTCAAAGAGATAAGTTACGTAGCGATGCTAAATACTATGTTTGGGATGATCCATATATATATGGAAGCATTGTGTTGATCAGGTAATACGAAGGTGCGTACCCGATTTTGAATTCTTTTCTATTCTCACCTTTTATCATAATTATGCTTGTGGAAGACATTTTGGATCCAAACGTACTTCTTTTAAGGTTCTAGAGTGTGGATTTTATTGGCCATCATTGTTTCGAGATGCATATAATTTTTGCAAGTCGTGTGATAATTGTCAAAGAATAGGAAATATTTCTCAAAGGAATGAAATGCCCCAAAATCCCATAATTGTGTGTGAAATTTTTGATGTGTGGGGTATGGATTTCATGGGTCCGTTTCCATCTTCTTTTGGTAATATATATATTTTGCTTCTTGTTGATTATGTCTCGAAATGGGTGGAAGCAAAAGCCACTCGAACTAATGATTCTAAAGTGGTTGCAGGATTTTTGAGGTCTAACATTTTTGCTAGGTTCGGAATTCCAAGGGCGATCATAAGTGATAGGGGGACACATTTTTGTAATCGAACTATTGAAGCATTATTGCGGAAATATTCGGTTATGCATAAGATGTCTACATCATACCACCCTCAAACGAATGGTCAAGCCGAAGTGTCGAACCAAGAGATCAAGGCAATTTTGGGGAAGACGGTGCAACCTAACCGTAAGGATTGGAGCTTGAGATTGGATGATGCACTATGGGCATATCATACAGCATATAAGACACCTATAGGGATGTCTCCTTATAGGCTCGTCTACGGTAAGCCATGCCATTTGCCCGTTGAACTAGAACACAAGACATATTGGGCGGTTAAGAAGTGCAACATGAGTTTTGATGAGGCTGGTATTGGTCGAAAGTTGCAATTGCAAGAGATTGAGGAGTTGATGAATGAAGCATATGAGAATTGTGTGATTTATAAGATGAAAACAAAGGCATTTCACAATACACGGATTTCACGGAAAAATTTCACTGTTGGAGAAAAAGTGTTTCTTTATCATTTTAAGTTGAAATTATTTCCAGGTAAGTTACGTTCTCGTTGGATAGGTCCCTTTGTTATTACTAAAATATTTTCTCATGGTGCAGTTGAGATCCAAAGCCTTAGGACGAATAAAATTTTCAAGGTGAATGGTCACCAATTGAAGGAGTATCGAGAAGGTTTTCAGAAAGAGCACGTGGAATGTGTGGAATTAGATAATCCACAATACTAGAGGGAATCACAATCCTAAGTCGAGCCATCGACAATAAACAAAGGCGCTTGTTGGGAGGCAACCCAATGTTTACTTAGTTTTTATTTTGATTTTTTTTTTCTTTTAATTTCGTTTTTTGGTGTTTGTGTATCAGGAGAGGATTTCAGATAAGGCGTGGGCACACCTTATTTGAAAAGGAGTTTGTATTGAAATGACTAGATAAGGCGTGGGCACGCCTTAACAAAACACTTCTCCTGGAACTTTTTTTCCTTAATTCTTTTTGTTTGATTAGTTTTTATTTATTTAGTTATTTTTTTTATTCTGTTTATTTATTTATTTAATTTTTTTTAATTTCTCTCAGGCACGCAGAAACCCTAATCACTCTAGTTTCACAATCAAACTGCTTCCCACTCTCTCTCTCGCCGGAACGCAGCCGCCCCTCCAAAGGCGGCTTAACCAGCAACGCCGCACCACCACCGCGATTCTACAGCGCCGCTACGCCATCTGTGCGACCGCCGTCTACCCAGAACCGTGGTCGCCCGTCTGTCACAACACCGCCTGCACTACAGTTGCAGCGCCGCTACCCCCTCCATATTTATGCCTCTAAAATTGCAGCGGCCTACCTGAGTCGCCGCGACTAACACACCAGGCTAGTCCGACCACACGCGATCTGAGTGCCGCCTGCGCACTCAACCACCGTCCGACGCCTGAGCAACGCCACCGCCGGGTCACCGCACCACCGTAGCTCTAGCGCAGCATCGCACACTGCTTGACCATCGGAGTTGCACCACCCCACCTCTCTGTTTATTGTAAAACACGGCCGAAACCACCCAACCAGCGGCCCGATTTCACAGCGCCACATCCCTCACAATCACTCCACCGCCGTAAAACTTTGGTACACCCGTTCCACTATGTTTTTCATTTCTTAGTGGTTTTTGTTTTTTATTTTTATATCTTTAGTGCTAAGGGACTAGCACGATTTAAGTGTGGGGGGTGAATTATACCATGTATGGGTGTCTTTCTTGTGTCTTGTATATGTTGGTATTGTGCATGCTTGAGTGTTTGAAACTTGATGACATGAGTAGTTGCATGAATCTAGTGGTTGGAATTTAATTATTTTTGTTAAATATGTTGTGACCTTGAGTAGTTTGTCCTAATTGACTATTGGATTTGATATTCATGCATGAGTGATGGAATCTAGTTGAATTTTGATTATTTTGGTGCTGGAGTAGTCCTGGAATTCTTGTATTTTGGGTAAATTTGTTTTTGGTTCTCTTAAGAAGGAAAATCTGAGTTGGTGGACGAAGTCGAAAATAATGAAATGATTGTGGATGGAGGAAAATAAAAAAAGGAGTTGAGTTGAAAAACATTGAAATGAAAAAAATAACGTGGGGCTGAAACAACTACCTACTTAAGGGGGCTCATGTTCTTTGAATGAAAAATTAATAACACAAAAAAGAGCTAAAACCCAAAAAGTATAGAGGAGTTGCGGACCTCGTTTGAAAGTTGAAAAAATTCCAATTCCAAGAATGAAGTCTAAAAAAAAAAAAAGATGAAAAGAGGAGACGGACGCCACTCAGATTAGTACTTTGATAGAGGATTGAATCAAATGAACCGGAATAAGGTTTTAAGGAACGACTGATGTGTTTGGAATGATCGTTAATTAATGAGTTTCCTGCTTAGGTGTGAGTAAAAGGTCTTAGTTGTATAAGAGGGACGAGTTACCTTTGATTATGGCTCAAAAAGCAAATTCAAATGCTAAAGTTGTGTGAGTATTCTGGTTAATCTTGTTCAAAGATTCAAGTAGTTGGTGTCAGTTGTTTTGATGATGTGATATTTTGTTCTCTTTGATTGTAATTGTTGCTTAAGGACAACCAATGGTTTAAGTGTGGGGGATTTGATGAGTCGGATTTATTGCATACTTTTGTGCCTTAATTGAATAGTCTTTGAGAATTAAATCGGTGTTTTAGTGCATTCTCCAACTCATTATTTCGTGACTTCAATTAGTTTGATATTTTTATTTTCTGATTCAATTCAGGAAAAATTGGTACATTTTAAAAGTACATTGATGAGCTTATTTGAGGAGAAATTGGCCTAACAATAAAGGAGTTAAGATTGGGCCAGATATGAATTAAAAGCTCAATCAATTAGCAGTCGTGATTCTAGAGAAGTTAACAAAAAGAGAAAGGAAGTTTTGGGCCATTGTTTGGTTGTTTGAATTGGCCCAGAAAAAGGTCCAAGTGAATGAAAATAAAAGATAACAGTCGCCACAATTAAAGGAGAGTCAACGCTGATTTTGTTTGGGGAGTGTAGGTCCCTAGTTGAGTTTATAATATTGAGTAAGCTAGGAAAATGTCTAGAGGGGGGTGAATAGACTTTTCAAAATCTTTCAATATATCAGAATACACAATGCGGAATTTATCAGATTAACAATGAGCCCAATCAAATTTATACTCAACTAATATTCGATGAACACTGTTCTTGTCTAGTCTAGATGCAAATTAATCAATTAAGTAGTTAATCAATTAAACAAAAAATAAAACAGTAAAGTAAACAACACAAGATTTATAGTGGTTCGACAACTTGTCTACATCCACTCTCACAACTCCAGTTGCGAAATTCTTATTACTCTTCTCTCCGAGTAGTGTGTTCTTGTGGCTTAGAGTCCCAAGAAATAAGACGTGGATCTTTTCGACTACACTTCCAAGTGTATCTTCGATCTAACTAGCTATTTTACAAGTAACTAGCAACTTGAACAACAATAACAAAAGTAAAACTTCTCTTAGTCCAGTAGCAGTCTTCTTGAAATCTTCACTTGTCTTCTGACTTGAACTTTCTGAACTTGAACTCTGTGAGTTTTATTTGCTTCGAATATCTCTAGTAATTGCTTCAAATCTCTTGGTAACAGTAGTCTTCAAATGTAGAATCCACCAAGATATTTATAGACTTCCAACTATCAAGATAAGTTAGTTATCCAACAAACTTTCTTGATAACCGACTTCTAACCGCTTCTTCTTATCCATCCACGCGTTTCTTCAGTTAATTAGTTATTCTATAACTAACTCTTCACTAAAACGACCTTATCTTCTTACGCGTTTCCATCTTAAGCAGTTTTCTTCTTTCTTTACTTGCGCACTTGTCTAGTCTCCATACTTAGACAAATTCTCAGTCTTCTTCTTTCTTTTCTTCTGTAGTAGACTTCGATTGTGAACTAATCTATACTAGTCCTATCATCTAATCTTAACAAGACTATTACATTACATTAAGCTTTATAATTCAGCTTAGTCACCTTATCATCTATACATCAATAAACAATTACAAATCAACACGAATAATGAGCTTCTATACATTGATTATAATAGCTCAGTATAATAACCTATTCAGTACTTATAATTCGCACTTGTCTTTCAATCATACTTAAACTTTGAACTTATGTTTTTACTCAATGTTGTACTCTATTGATCTGCTCAAGATGACTCACATAACTAGACTAGATCAGTCAACACTTAGAAATTATTCAAGTATTCTTTTGGCTTATCAAAACTCAACTCATCTTTTCATCATTTAGGACTTGTATCAGGATTCATATCCCAACAGGGAGAATTGGTCACGCACACACAGCAGCATAGAGAGGACAGAGTTGTTTTGTTTGAAAAGGAGAGCAATTGACGTGGGTGCAAGGAGAGAGAAAGAGACCTTGGATGATTGTAATTTGGTTTTGATCATTCAACCTTCATTTTTCGCTGAATTATCTCTTTAATTTTATTATCTCATATATTATGCATAGCTAATTTCCTTATTCTAGCCCGAGGATGTGAAACCTTATGACAATTATGCCTTTTTAATTATACAACTCCTGATTGATTTTGATTTATATATCGATTTTGTTATTACTTGAGTAGATGATATGCATGTTTGAATTAGGAGTTTAATAGGCTTGATCACCCAATTTTATTCATATATCCATTCTAGTTATCCTATAAATTATAATTCGTAATTGTTATAATATTTTGGGAATTGTAGCAACTAAGGCAGAACACCTTAGAGAGTAGTAACATCTAGGTTGCATAAAACGAGTGTCTCGTATTTATGGTCTAGTTTATCATATTATTTTAATTCTTGAATGCGTTCCTCGAGTTGAATCTTAAATATATGTTTTAGGGTTATTCGTAGGGATAGATTAATTGAGGGTCGTACATGCTGATTAATTAAACGTAAGAGATTGAGATTATCAGGGTTGTTGATTAGATTGGTATAATTAATCGAGGGAAGCTATCCGAGCGCTAGATCATTCACATTATTTGAGTCTCGTTGATTTTACATTTACAATTTATTATTTCTTGCTTCTCAGTAGTTCGTTAGTCAACCAATCAAACTCCCCCCTTTTTAATTGCTTTCATAACACGAATTAGTTAATTAAATTACACCGTTCTCTGTGGGATCGACCCTTACTTCCCTACTACATAGTGGGTATTTAAGGTAATTATTTTTGGGTGCCGGCGACAGCACACCAAATTTTGCTTCATGCATCTTTAGATTCTTCAGATAGAGGTGGCAACTCACAGCACACTTCAAACCCGAATCTCCAAGTAATTCTAATCGCTCCATGGAGAAACTCTCATGACATCTTTGGGTAGTGAGAGCTTTTAAAATATATTTATACAAATATCACTCCAATTAAAAACAGACGAAAAAAATATATGGTTAATCATATAATTAACCAAAAATACATACCAACGACCTTGATATATTCTAATAGCCAGCAACACGTGAAATTTCTTCCTTTAGCTTGCTCGCCAACATCAGAGACTTAAGACGGTGCATTATTGAGGGTAGCAAATAGAATGACTTTAAGATGTATGTTGTGATATTGGTGCCAACTAGAAGTTCAGGTGGAATGTGTGCATGATATTGTGGCTTTTCTACAACAGTGTTTCCAACACCACATTTTTTCGATAATGGAACACTTGATAATTTAGAAGACAATCTTTGAATACACGAGTGGCACAAGCATTTTAACAGCTGATCGAATTATAATCTTGGGTAGAAGCTCTAGAATATTATTGAAAATTAATATTTGGCCCCTCCAATTCCAAAAGAACGAATACTACAAATAAGAATATAAGCTTGGAAAGTGCAAATAAATATAAGGTAGCACCAGACTCGTTGAAGATAGACTCGTGAGAATTCATTGAGACATCAATATCATAGTTAAAATGAGACTAGCAGGTAAAAACCAGCTTAAGAAAACACAAAATTATACCATTATCTGATGCATCTAAAATTCTAAGATTTCAAAAACTTATCTGGCATAAATCCTGACTAACCTGCATTTTTTTAATCCACAAGAAGATTATGTGAATTGTGGGTTTGCTTCAGAAGCAACAAAGGCTGTTGTGGATGCTTTAAAACAATGCCATGCCTGGCAATGAAATAAATAAATAATGGTGTGATAAAGAGAAGAATATTTTCATTAAAGAATGATAAATGACCATAGGTCATATATATACAAGGTGCGGGTAACTAACTAGAGGTTACGAAGAAGTTACAACTAACTATCAACTAACTCTTGTTTATGATTATTTTTATGTATACTAACATCCCCCCTCAAGCGACGCGGGCGAGGAATGACGCAGAGCTTGGAACTAAAAAACTCAAATAGTGGTCGAGGTAAGATTTTGGTGAATATGTCCGCAATTTGAAGATGGGATGGGATGAATTGTGTGAATAGACGACTATATGCGACGAGCTCTCGAACAAAGTGGTAGTCGATATCGATGTGTTTAGCCCTTTTGTGAGCGACCGAATTTTGACTTAAGAATATGGCACTGTTGTTATCGCAGAGCTAAATGGGCGAGGACGATAGAGGAACATGTAATTCACCAAGAAGAGTTGTTACCCAAACGACCTCGGCAGCCGCATTTGCCATAGCACGGTACTCCAATTCACAGCTGGATCGAGCAACGGTGGGTTGTTTCTTGGCACTCCAAGAAACGAGGTTTGGACCAAGGAAAATGGAATAACCGTAAGTTGATCAGCCAGTATCCAGGCATCTGGCCCAGTCGACATCCGTGTAGGCGAGCAGGCGAGGAGAACCAGTTTATAATGAAAGACCGAAATCTAGCGTCCCTTTTACGTAGCGAAAAATTCTTTTTACTGCTTGGAAGTGGTCGACAGTAGGAGAGTTCTGATATTGACTAACTGTGTTGACGACAAAGGACAAGTCTGGGCGAGTGATGGTTAAGTATTGGAGAGCGCCGACCAGGGACCTGTATAAGGTAGGCTTATTAAATCGATCACCATCCTGTCGGAGAATATCTGTCGTGGAAAGAGGAGTGGTAATAGGTTTGGCATCGAGGAGATCAGAACGATCAAGAATGTCACGAGCATATTTGGTTTTACTGAGAAAGAGGCCGGAAGAAGTGTAAGTGACCTCAAGGCCAAGGAAGTAGTTGAGACGACCAAGGTCATTGATCGCAAATTCGTTGCGGATTTGATCAACTAGCTGTGAAATGAATGTGTTATCATTTCCAGTGATTATGATATCATCTACATAAACAAGGAGATAAAGAAGGAGGCGACCTGATTTTAGGATAAAGAGCGAGGTATCGGACTTGCTTGCGACAAATTTCATAGTGGTGAGAAAGTCGGAGAAGCGTTGAAACCAAGCCCGAGGAGCCTGCTTGAGACCATAGATAGCTTTATTTAAATGGCAGACGTGGTTTGGAAAGCGAGGATCAACATAACCAGGAGGTTGAGCCATGTAAATGGGTTTTGCAAGGTGACCATGAAGAAAAGCGTTGTTGACGTCTAATTGACGAAGTGACTAATTTCTCATGACGGCTATGGAGAGAATAATGTGAACAGTTGAAGCTTTGACCACGGGACTGAAAGTGAGATCGTAGTCAAGACCAGGAAGCTGAGTAAACCCTTGGGCAACCAGGCGAGCTTTATAGCGATCAATTTGGCCGTCAGATCGAAATTTTGTTCTGTAGACCCATTTGGATCCAATGATGTTTTCAGAAGGAGGGGGAGGAACTAGAGACCATGTATTGTTGGTTTGAAGAGCATGCAGTTCATCTTGCATGGCGAGCAGCCAATGAGGATATTTTGCGGTTGATTTGAAACCCTTTGGTTCAGAGGTGGAGTGAATGGATACGAGCAAAGTATTGTGAGCAAGAAAAGATGATGCGAGTGGATGTTTAACTTTGAAGATACCATCTTTAGAACGTGTGTGCATAGGATGCGAAGGACGAACAATATCCTGACGTTGAGGTGGTGAGGTAACAGGACGAGGAAGAGGCGGACGAGCAGGAGGAGGAGATGGCGGACGAGCGGGAGGTGGTGATGGCGATCGAGCAGGAGGGGGTAAGGGTTAATCGAGGCGAGAAGTATTAGGAACAACACAGATGGAACATGGTGGCGACCTCGAGGAAGCAATGGTGACATGAAGTTGAGAGGGCAGCGGTGGAGTGGAGGGCGAGGCGATGGGCGAGCACTCAAGAAAAGCAAAGTATTCGAGAGTGTGTTGAGGAGTAGAGGGAGTGGTCGCAGCATAGGGAAAGGATTGGTCATCAAATTGAGCATGTCGGGTGATGTAAGTGCGAGATGAAACGGGATCAAAACAAAGGAAACTTGTGTGGCGAGAGCTGTATCCAAGAAAAACACAAGGCAAGCTTCTAGGAGAGAATTTATTAGAGGTATAGTCACGTAAACATGGATATACACGGCAGGCAAACACATGAAGGGTGTTGTAGTGTGGTGTGGAGAGGAAAAGTAATTGGAAGGGAGATTTTTGATCAAGAACAAGAGGGGGAAGGCAATTTATGAGAGAGACAGCAGTGGAAAAGGCTTCTACCCAAAAATTCATAGGGACAGAAGAGTGGAAAAGAAGAGTTAAAACCATTTCAGTTATGTGTCTATGTTTTCGCTCAGCTCGACCATTTTGAGCTGGAGTGTAGGGACAAGACATAGTGTGAGTTATTCCGTTTTTAGAAAATAAGGATTGAAGTCTTTTATTTGTAAATTCGGTGCCACCATATGAATGAAAGATTTTGATGCGAGCGGAGAACAAGTTTTCAACCAAAGTTTTAAAGGTAATAAAGACAGAGTAGAAGTCAGATTTTAAGCGTAGAGGATAAAACCAAACAAAACGAGAAAAATCATCAACAAAAATAGCATAATAACGAAAACCATCCCTAGAAGGAACCGGAGATGGGCCCCATAGTTCGCAATGAATTAAGTGTAAAACAGTAGAAGAGCGAGCATGATTATCATTAAAAGGTAAGCGAGCACTTTTAGCAAGTTGACATAGTGCACACAGTGATGGTTTAGGCAAAATAGAATTGATGAAATGAAACCTAACTTGTCTAGTAATTTCACAATATCAAAATTCACATGACCAAGGCGTTCATACCAACACTCAAAAGATCCGCGAGCAACACGACTAAGAAGAGACTGTATAACATGTGGGCGAGCATGTCCAAGAATATAAAGATCATTTTCACGTCGCCCGCGAGCAAGAACTGTTCGTGTTGACCGATTCTGAATTTCAAAAGAATTGTTAGTGAATAATACAGAGACATTATAGTCATTAGTGAGTTGCTTACGGAGATAAGGTTTTTGGTGAGATAGGGAACGACCACAACATCTAACAAAGAGAGATTAGGAGAAAGAGTATGACTACCAATGTGAGAGATAGGAAGAGATGTATCATTTCCAACTACCACACTATCGGAGCCGGTGTAAGGAGTAGGATACTCAATGTGAGACGGGGATGAAGACATGTGGGCAGAAGCACCAGTATCAACGTACCAATCGGAAGACGAGGAGGGAGAGCGGAAAGAGGCGGCCATGTTTGCTTGACGAGAAGGAGGGCCCGAGTATCTTTCCGGACATGCGCCAGCATAATGTCCATCGAGACGACAGATTTGGCAACGAGGAGAAAATCTTCTGCGACCACAACCACAACCAGGATGGCGAGGAAAACTGCGACCAGGCTGACGGAGAAGGCCCCGACCGGTAGATTTGCTGTGACCACGAGAAGAGAATGGGCGACCTGAAGTAGTAAGAGGGTCAGGGACAACAGCCGAACTGGTGGAGTTGTCAAGCGATCGGGTGAAGAGATCATGAGACTCAGCCTTGGCGAGCAGATCAAGAAAGGAGGGTAATGGATCAATGTTGATTTGAGATGTCGAAAAACCATGAAATTCTTGGCCAAGACCTCAAAGAAACCAATGGGACTTGTCTATTTCATTTAGAACGCAGCCCATTGAAGAAAGTTGATCGCAAAGACTTCTAAAGATGACGCCAAACTCAGTAACCGAGTGATTTTCCTTCTTGATAGATTGGAGTTCGTCCTTGAGGCGAAGTTCGCGAGCCTTAGAGGTTTGATTGTAGGCGGTGGAGAGAGTTGACCAGATGTCGACGGAGGATGAACAGCCGACGACGAGAGCCATGGCTTCTTCCGAAAGAGTGGAAACCAAGAAGACTCTCACGATTTGTTCACGAGAGATCCAAGAGTCGTAATTAGGATTGGGCTCTCTTGAGCCATCTTTGACAATGGTGGCCGGCGGTTGAGGAGAATAATCATCAACATATGGGAGGAACTTTTGGGTGGTGAGAAGGGGAAGAATCTGAATGCGCCACATCAAGAAGTTGGTGGATTTAAGTTTGATAGTAACAAGGTGTGTCATGGCGTGAAGAGTGAGAGTGGAGTCGAACACAGAGGAGGAAGAGGAAGAAGAAGAATTTGCCATGGAAAAGAGATTGAAGATGGGAGGAGAAGAAAGGGTTTATTCAGCAAATTAGGTTGATACCATGTGATAAAGAGAAGAATGTTTTCATTAAAGAATGATAAATGACCATAGGTTATATATATACAAGGTGAAGGTAACTAACTAGAGGTTACAAAGAAGTTACAACTAACTATCAACTAACTCTTGTTTATGATTATTTATATGTATACTAACAAATGGATATATAAAAGTAATGAAAAAAGAAATAATAAGTCCCCATAGACATACTTTTTAAGGAAATAATCAGCATATGATGAAAAACTCTCATCAGAATTCGCTTCAAAAGGGCTTTCAGCTCCAAAATCGAATAAATTTTGCTAGTATGGATGGCTACGACCACCATTTCCTTGAGGTTGTCTTTCGAGGCAGATCGGTCGGCCAAGTGAATTATTTCACTATTAACTGGATCACTCACACTAGCTGATGAAAATCCATCAACCGTTTCAGATTGCTGTGAATTCAACTTAGCATTTTTCTTCAAAAACTCCACAGTTGAAACACATGAATCAATTCCTGACCATAATTGATATTGGTCAAATATATACAAGTGTACAAGATAATTACAAGGCAAATGTTTAGGCTACAAATCAGGAAAACTAATTGTTACAATTTATGGCATAATTGATATGCTTATGATCAGGAAATTAACGAATATACTTTATATACTCTTACACACCCCTACAGTTGAAGCAGGAGGTTGTCGAATGCTAAGACTGTCCCGAAAATCATCGAAGAGTATGCGCAAAATCCCCTTAGTAAAAACATCGGCAATTTGATAACGGGACGGGACATGTAGAACACGAACTTGTCCACGTGCTACTTTCTCGCGGACAAAATGGATGTCCATTTCTATATGTTTGGTGCGTTGATGTTGTACTGGATTACCAGATAGGTATATGGCACTAGTATTATCACAATATACCAATGTAGCCTTTTGCGCCGGACAATGTAACTCCAAGAGAAGGTTCTGAATCCAACAAGACTTAGAGACAACATTAGCAACCCCCATGTACTCTGCTTCAGCACTAGAACGAGATAAAGTGGGTTGACGCTTAGAAGACCATGATATCAAATTGTCTCCAAAAAATACACAATAACCGGAGGTGGATCGTCTAGTGTCTGGGCATCCACCCTAATCAGCATCAGTGTAAGAGACAAGTCTAGAATTTGAGGATTTGGAGAGATGTAAGCCATAATTAAGAGTGCCCTTAATGTATCGCATAATTCTTTTTAGAGCATTCATATGTTCAGTCTGCGGATCATACATATGTAAACAAACCTGTTGCACGGCATATAAGATATCTGGTCGTGTGAAAGTAAGGTATTGTAATGCGCCGGCTAGACTGCGATAATGTGTAGGATCATCGTATGGAGTCCCGAGGGATGCACTCAACTTAGCTTTCGTATCAACTAGCGTGAGAGCAGGCTTACAAGAAGCCATTCCGGCTCTATCAAGGATCTCTTCAGCATATTTTTGTTGACAGAGAAATATCCCTCTTGGATGTCGGGTGACGGTAATGCCCAAAAAATAGCTTAAAGGGCCCAAATCTTTCATAGCATATTCAGAAGCAAGAAGTGTCATAATGGATTTTCGAAGAGCATCTGAAGAAGTAGTGAGAATTATATCATCAACATAAAGTAGTATATATGCCAAGTCATTGCCTTTGCGATAAATAAATAAAGAATGATCGCATTTGCTATGTGAGAAACCAATAGTGGAGACAAAATTAGTAAACCGTTGATACCAAGCACGGGGAGCCTGTTTCAGGCCATACAATGATCTTCTTAGTAAACACACATAATCCGGATGTAATGGATCTCTGAATCTAATAGGTTGATGCATGTAAACGATATCATGAAGTTGGCCATGCAAAAATGCATTTTTAACGTCCAGTTGATAAATGGGCCATGATTTTGACAAAGCAAGACTGAGGACAGTTCGGATAGTAGCAGGCTTCACCACCGGGCTGAAAGTTTCACCACAATCTATACCAACCTGTTGAGACCTGCCATCACCGACAAGACGGGCTTTGTGCCTCTCAAAAGAACCATCAGAGTTCTTTTTATGACGAAAGATCCACATAGAACGAATAACATTTACATTAGGAGGACGAGGTACCAAAACCCACGTCTTATTTTTAATAAGAGCATCAAATTCATCGGACATGGCCTCTTTCCAATTCGGGTCGGACAAGGCGACTTTCGGGTTTTTGGGTAAAGGGGATGGGGTAACTGAAGTAGTTAAATTAAAGAGCTTTTTCGGTTTACATATTCCATGCATGCTACGGGTTGTTACGGACCGAGTATTGTTGTGTGTAGTGGTACTTTGATAAATGCGTTGCGGTGGTCTGGGGGGTATATTTAGTGAGCTGGGCCCAGATACAATGGATGATGGGGTAGGAGAAGATTGTTCCATTGGAGATGAATGGGCAGCAGGAGAGGAAATTGTCTCCAGTTCTTAGTGGGATACTGGAGAGGAATTTAAAAGATGATGGTGTAGGAATGGGTGGAGACCATCATGTAAAAAGGTGTAGGTGTTGGAGGTGGGATTATGCTGCTTGGCAAATGGAAATTGGGACTCATCGAAAATGACATGTCGAGAGATAATGATTTTTCCACTAGACATGTCATAACACTTATATCCCCTATGGTTATGTGGGTATCCGAGAAAAACACACGGAGTAGAACGGGCTTGAAGTTTATTGATAGTAGTGGAGGGAAAAAGAGGATAACATAAACATCCGAAAACCCTTAGATGTGTGTATGATGGATTCCGATGATAGAGAATTTGTGTTGGGGAATAGTTTAAGAGAGATTTTCCAGGGAGTATGTTCAAGAGATAAGTTGCCATTTCTAGAGCATGATGCCAAAAAGATTGTGGCATAGAAGAGTGAGCAAGAAGGGTACATATCAAATTGTTAATTGCTCGTATTTTACGTTCGGCTTTTCCATTTTGAGGAGAAGTGTGTGGGCAAGAGAAACGGAAAATCATCCCGTGTTTGTGACAAAATTGTTTAAAATTTTCATTATTGTATTCACTCCCATTGTCACATTGAAAACACTTTATATTTTTCCCAAATTGGGTGCGGATGAAAGCACTCAAAGTTAAGAAAATGGAATGAACTTGGGATTTCTTGCTAATAGGAAAAGTCCACAGGAAATTAGAGTAGTCATCCAAAAAAAGAATGTAATACTTATGACCTGCAGAACTTAGAATGGGTGATGTCCACAGATCACTATGCAAAATATCAAATGGCATTGTAGTGCATGAAGAGGAATCATAAAATGGTAACTTTACATGTTTCCCAAAAACACAAGACTGACAAACTGAAGAGTATGAAGATTTTTCACAAGAAATAAATTTATTATTTCGAAGAAAGCTTAAAACAGGTGCTCCCGGGTGTCCCAAACAATTATGCCATAGAGTCGGAGAAAGAGCTACAAAGGTTGATGGAGGGGTGGACGGTGGGTTCGTGGTTGTGTTGATTGGATAGAGATCCCCAATGCTATTACATCTCATGATTGGAATCCCCGTCTGAAGGTCCTTTACAGAGAAACCAAATGGATCAAATTCAATAGAAACATGATTATCGACGGTGAAACAACGTACAGATACCAAATTTTTGACAAGTTTGGGTACATGAAGAACATTATATATGTGTAAAGAAGGGTGATGAAGGGGGAGTTTTGCATGCCCATAACCACGAATTGGAATTTCATGTCCATTACCAAAAATAATATTTTTGTTATTGCTCATATTAGAATAAGACGAGAGGGTACCTTGAGAAGCCGTCATGTGAGATGTTGCGTCGGTGTCCATGTACCAATTTTCATCAGGAGTATTAAGAGTCATAGTGTGCATTGCTTGCTCGATGTCAGATGGAGCATAACTCGAAGGAGGTGGTACAGAGGCTGCATAAGCTTGCTGAGGGCGATTGCCTAGGATACCGGGCTGACGAGCAAGTGGTGTTCTGGTCCAAGACGAGGTGGGGAATGGACAAGGAGGGGCTGCCCATTGCTGCGGAGCCCAACCCCAAGGTGGATATTGTCCCCACTGTGGTGGCTGTTGCGGCCATGAATGGACCACCCCTTTGAAACAGCAAGTGTGAACACAATGCGTAGTGTGACTGGCTTAATGACAGGGCTAAATGTATTGAAGTAGGCAACTCTCATGCATCCACTTCCACCTCTCCTTGGTACATTGACAGTGGAGCTACACATCATGTTACCTCACAACTATCCAACCTTCACATCAATACTCCTTATCAAGGTATGGATTCTTTAGTTGTTGGCAATGGTGATGCTATACCAATATCACACACTGGTTATTTTTCTATGCCTACCTGTGATAAGACTAGGTCTGTAGTAATGGATAATGTTCTACATGTGCCTGCAATCACTAAAAATCTTATGAGAATTTCTCAGTTTCTCAAAGATAATGATGTTGTGATTGAGCATCTTGCTGATTGTTGTCTTGTTAAGGATCTGACCACTCACAAGATTCTATTGAGAGGGGAGCTTAAAGATGGTCTTTATGTTCTTAACTTTGGTGCTGCTGGTGGCTGCTTGAGAAGCACTTCCTCCAGAGTTTGCAATAATGTGCTTAGGCTCAAGAATAACACTTCTGCTGATATTGTGAATAAAGATAGGTCTAGTGGCAATAGTTGGAGACTATGGCACTGTAGACTAGGCCATCCTGGCAACACCACCTTGTCTAATGTACTGAAGAAAATGAATATTGAGTGTAATAAAGATGTTACCACATTTTGTGATGAATGTCAAATTGGCAAGATGCATCTTAAACACTTTAATTCTGTTGTGCATCACACTACTACTTCTTTTGAGCTATTGCATATGGATGTGTGGGGGCCTGCTTCTTGTGTGTCTATTGATGGCTATAAATATTTTCTGTCCATTGTGGATGACTTCACAAGATTTGTTTGTGAGTTGGATGATGAAGCACCTGAATCCAATGAGCCAGTGAGAGCTGGAGAGTAAGATGTGTAAGATACAGGATAAACTTGATGAGGAGATGCAGTGGTGTGTTGATGTTGAGCAAAATTGGCCTGTTGAGCAAAGTTGGCTTGGAATGGAGTAGTCAAGGGAGGGCGATGAGCTGGAGGAGATGGTCGAGAGTTCTCAAGGCCATGAAAGTTTTGATCAAATCTCTTAAAACACTTGGCAGCCACATGATAATTTATGCCACATAGTTGGCAAACAACTCTAGGTTTGGAGAAGACATTACCCTTGCCATGAGGTTTTCCAGAATTGTGACCTCTAGTGACAGCATTAGCAGATGGTTGAGTTGGAGAGGCAATGTGTCCACCAACTAGATTTTGTGCATTCGCATTATGACTTAGAAGTCTCATCTCATAAGCCTGCAGCATAGATTGTACCTCTGGAATCGAAGGAATAGTTCCCCTGGTAGTTAAGGAGACAACAATAGCATCAAACTCAGCACCAAGGCCTCCTAGAATGTACAGCACCAACTCAGCATCACTAATAGCTTGACCAGCATGATGCAGGCCATCTGCAATAGCACGCATCTTCAAAATAAACGCATCAATGCTCAGATCATTTTTCCTTACAGTCTGAAGATGCAGCCTTAAGATCATTGCCTTTGCACTTGATTGTGACTGAAATAAGGAATCAAAAGCTTGCCACAGCTGAAACGAGTGTTCACAACGACTCACATGACCTAGCATTGAATCAGAAACAGAGCTAAGAAGCCAGCTGAGTAAAAATTGATCTCGTCGTTGCCACGAAACTGAATCCGATGTAGAAGAGGTTGGATCTTGTGGAACGGTAGTACAAAGAAGGACATCGTCAAAGCAGTGTGCTCTAACAGATGCAAGTACTTGATTACGCCAGAATGGATAATTATCATTATCAAGGCGAATCGAAAGAGTGATGAATCTGGGAAGAGTTGAAGGAGTGGTAGATGATGTAGTCACGATAGAAACAGAGGCTAGCGGAAGAGAAAAGGATCGAGAAGCTAAATTAGAAAATCGGTTATTGTATGAACAAAACGGTTACTGTTCATACAATGATGAAGATAGGCATGAAAGTGTTTGAAGATTCAAAGGACAGATGAAGAAGAATGATGAACGAAGAAAGGCAGAAGAGGGTGAATTGAACTTGCAAAATCAAACACAAAAAACCATGAGAAAACCTGCTCTTATGATACCATGTTTGAATGTATAATTTTAGCTTAGATTGCAAAGTGTGATATGTACACTGTTGTATGCACTTAAATCGGGTTGACTTGGATGTAGGCTGTTCTTAGTACAATACAAACATATAATTTATACGGGGATTATTACGCGTTTATATGGATTAAAGAGATGATTTGTGATGAACTTGATGAAGAACACACAAGAACACAAGATATAGCTTCTTGGAGAAGCAAAAGTTTTAGAAGCTTGGGAGAGTTTATTGCTTTGGGTTGAGGGTGATTGAGTGGAATTCTAACTTATGTTACAAATGAGCCCAAATGGGCATTATATACTGCTTTTCAAGGGCTGCCCGCCCTTTACACGTGGAGCCTCCAGATTGGACCTTCATTCTGCCCGAAAAGGTGATTTGATGGCGCATTTAATGCTAAACCGCCTTAGGTGCTCGTCCTCGCCGAGATGCCGAGGAGCTGGGCCATGGTGGTCGCCGGAGGGCCTTCGAGGAGAGTGGTCGTCACGCTCCATGCTGTCTCCCAAGACTTCAATACTAAAACTTAACTGAGAATAAGCACGTGCTCGCCACACATTTGGGCGAGCAGCTAACTAAAACAGTGCTCGCCAACATCTTTGGACGAGCACTTAAATATATTAAATACATTAAACCTATTACATTTTCTTGGTCTTGTTGACTAGTCGTCGCACGACTTTGTTGACTGGTCCTCGCCACGTAAGATGATGACTAGGATTGACTTGTCAAAGATTGACCTCTTTGACTAGGTATAACATTTGCCCCCTGGTCGCCTTACTTCGTATTCGTAGAATGGTAAGGCGAGCAGTTCGATCGCTTTTTCCGACGGTGAAAATGGTTCTCGACAACACAATCAATTTCGAGATTTTGATGACGTGAGATGGAAGCGGTCGCCTCGTTTCCTACGCCGAGCTCGCCTTCCGAGGCACTTTTGATGATGTATGATGTGACTGGTGTCAGGCGCGTGGGCGGCGCTCGAAATTTAAAAAGCGCGCGTGGGGCGCGTGCCGACCTCAAAGGTCGCGCGTGAGGGTCACTCTCCGAATTCGAATTCGGAAAAGGCCCCAAATTTTTGGGAAAATTACGGATTTTACCCCGTTTTTTGCAATTAGGTCCCTACATATGATTTGCCTATAAATAGGACTTCCTTTCACACAAAAATACTTTCCTTCACTTTGCAAACTTTCGAATTTCTTGAGCCTCCTTCCAAGCAACTCCTTCAAGCTTTTCCGGCGACTTTTGGGTGGTTTCCGATCGTTAACAAGGTATTTAAACTCTCATTTTCTTCTTTAAAACTCTATTTTCCCCCATTTCTCAAGAAAAAATGGATTTTGGTGGTGGTTCTGGTGGTGGTTCGCCGCCGTTAGACGGTGGTGCCGCTAGTTCCGGCAAGGCTGATCGTCTAGCCATGGTTTTGTCGGAGAGGGCGTCCTCGTCGGACTCTAGGATCCTTTCTCCTGACCCCATAAATGCTAGTGTTCGTATCCTAGGAAAGGCAGTGGTTGTCGACGTCGATGAGCTCGATGACTCTGATAGGGAAGATGCCGGCAATGATGCCGAGGAGGGCGATGCCGAGGAGTGTGGCAGTGAGACGGACTCTGATTTGCACGATCAGGGTTTGGATCGGGAGGTGGGCGACCAGATAGAGATTGCCCAAGTCGAGGAGACCTTGACGAGGAGCCTCCGCGAGGACTATGAAGAAGTTGTTCGATATGCGGAGAGCATAAAGGACATCTTGAGTGGTCGGGAGAGTTTAGATGGCGATGAGGTCTCGAGGGAGGCCTATTATAAGTATATCTGCGAATACCTTCCTCGAGATGTTCCTCGCCCGCAACGAGAAGCTTTCCAAACGATATATGAGGCGAGCAACTATGCAAGCAAAGTCTCCTCGGCGCAGTTAGAGAATTCTCGAAAAAAGTATCAACTGCCGGTCGATGTGTGCTTTTTCGTTCCTCGCGAGGATGAGAGGGCCGACCAGCCGCCAGAGGGCATGGTCGCCGTCAACATTGGTATGATGGAGGCAGGGCTTAGGTTTCCCCTGCACCCCAGTATCTCAAATTTTCTACATTTCCTGAATGTTGCCCCTTCACAAATTTTACCGAACGGTTGGTCGAACCTGATCGGCATTCTTACATTGTTCGGCCTGGTGGCGGCCGAGAATGGATGTCGGAATACGTGGCTTAGCCCGAAGGAGATTAACTATCTCCTTCAGGCGGCCGAGACCGGAGAGAAAGTAGGCCATGGGTATTACTATGTTAGAGGCCGAGATAATTTCAAATTGGTCGAAGGGGTTCCCAACAAGATTAGGGATTGGAAAACCAACTGGTGGTGGGTAGCCGGGGACTGGATGAGTTCAGTGAGGCCGGATGGATCTTCTGATCGCATTCCCATTGAGACCGAATATCAAAGAATTCGTGGTAAGTCTTTTAAATTCTGCTCGTTCTTGTCTATACTGAATAACTCCTCGCTTTTTGTAGGTGAAACTGTTCGCAAGAGGACTGCCGACCACCGTCTCACTCCTCTCTTTCAGTACCACGTTTGTTGTGTTCTCAACCGTCGCTACCTGGAGAGGTCTTGCCGATTTCTGAACAGGGAGTGTATGCGCGAGCGAGCAGGTCTCAGAGTACCTCCTCATCACTTCACTCGAGAGTTCCCTCCAGGTAAAATATTTCTTCAAATTTCTTTTAAATTTACTCTTCGAAGATACTAACTTCTCGCTTCTCTTTCTAGTAGTGGTTCCTCAACGGGTTGTCGCCTATCTTCCTCCTACCGTTGAAGTCGAGCGCCTAAAAGCGACCAGTATGCTTCGACAGGCACAAATACTCCGCGAGCGCAAGATTGTTGATGGCGCCGGCAAGAAAAGAAAAGGGGCGGCGGAGAGCTCGGGGGCTCCACCAAAGAAGGTCGCTAGACCGGCCAGAGGGGGGACTTCTCGCCCACCTGCTGCTGAAAGGAGGATCTCGCCGAGGAGATCTCCTCCGCCGAGGATCTCGCCCCCCCCAAGC
Organism: Galeopsis tetrahit; assembly: GCA_963675135.1. NCBI lineage: Eukaryota > Viridiplantae > Streptophyta > Magnoliopsida > Lamiales > Lamiaceae > Galeopsis > Galeopsis tetrahit. The sequence continues at coordinate 16,927,950 of OY776127.1, read as the reverse complement.
CTGTTGCTTCCCCTCCTCCCCGAAGCACTCGGTCGCGAGAGACTGCGACGAGCTCGTCGGCCGGGGAGAGGGCTCCGGGAGATAACACCCTTCTCGGCTGGGAAGCCGCAAGGGTTGCCAAGTAAGTTTTTTCAAAAAGAGTTTTTTAGAAATTTTTCAAGTATTTTTCTTCTAATTCTTTCCTTTTTTAACAGAGTTGCCGACTATCCGGTCGCCCAACCCTTTAGCGAGAATCTTCTCGGCTTCTACCGGTCGCGAGACCCGGTCGATAGGGAGCCTCTGAACCTGTTCGCACAGAGGGCGATGAAGCACCTACCTCGTTCGTTGACGACCACACTGGTCGAAGAGGTCGACAACCATAACGCCATGGAAAATGCGCGCCTGGTCGCCATTGACTTGAGCCGAGCCTCATATACCATGGAGAAGCTCGCCAGCCAGATTGCTGAAGGTCGCAAGCTTAGCGAGGACAGGGCTGCGAAAGTTGCTCAAATGGCTAAAGCAAAAACTGTTGTTGAGGGGAAGCTGCTCGCTTCAGAGGAGAAAGTGGTCGACCTCGAGACCAAGCTGGCCAACGCTGAGGCAAATTTGGCTGATTTCGAGGCCCAACTGGAGATGGTTCGAAAAAAGGATCAAGAAGATCTTCAAGAGATCGAACGTCTCCATGCTCGCCTCAAGACTGCCGAGGACGAGGTAAGGACCCTTACAAGTAAGTCCGCAACTGATGAGGAAGAGTTGGCCACTCTCCGACAACAGCTGGTCGATGCCATAGATGAGAGAGATGAGACAACTGAGCTCGCTGGGGGCGTGGCCATGTTATCGGTGGCGCTTACTGCCCACGGGCTCATTTATAGGCTACTGGACGTTCATCCGGAAGTGGATGTGATTCCGCTCGGCGAGCTTCTGGACGACCTCCTTATGAAGGAGAATCCTCAGCCGGGAACCGAGATCCCCTTGCTTCCGTTGGTGCAAATGGGACTCCAGTTCCCTCGACTCCTAGGAGTTCCGGTGGAGTTCGTGAATCCTCCCGAAGACTCCCCAACCCAACAGGGCGAGCAGAGTGCTCCTGCTGAAGTGGAGGTTGTGGACGAGGAGGGGGTATCTGGCGAGCAAGTTGCTCCTGCCGAGGAGAATGTTTAGTTTGCTTGTATTTTTTTTGTTTTTCTTAGGACTGTTCGGCCATTAAGGCCTTTTTTTGTAATTTCAGCCTTCTAAGGCTTTTTAATGAATGGAAGTTTTTGCTTATGATGTGTTCGTTTTTTCAATTGTTTTATGATAATTTTTTTTTTGCAAGTGCTTTTAATAAATATTTTTCTTTCATTGGTTTGTTCGACGTTTGTTATTCTGCGAGCATCTTTAAGAAAGAGTGCTCGTCTTTTTTTTTTTTTTTTTTTTTTTTTTTTTTTTTTTTTTTGCGAGCATCTTTAAGAAAGAGTGCTCGTCTTTCCTTTGCGAGCATCTTTAAGAAAGAGTGCTCGTCTTTCCTTTGCGAGCATCTTTAAGAAAGAGTGCTCGTCTTTCCTTTGCGAGCATCTTTAAGAAAGAGTGCTCGTCTTTCCTTTTGCGAGACTCTTTAAGAAAGAGTGCTCGTCTTTTTCTTTTGCGAGACTCTAAGAAAGAGTGCTCGTCTTTCCTTTGCGAGACTCTAAGAAAGAGTGCTCGTCTTTCCTTTGCGAGACTCTAAGAAAGAGTGCTCGTCTTTCCTTTGCGAGACTCTAAGAAAGAGTGCTCGTTTTTTCTTTTGCGAGACTCTAAGAAAGAGTGCTCGTCTTTTTAGAGTTAACCATTCGTCGGTTGAACTCCTTGTTTGACAGGTAGTGATCGTCTTTACCACTACCTTGCGAGCCTCTTTAGAAAAGAGTGCTCGTCTTTTGTTTCCTAGATGGCTACGCAGAGCCTTGTTTAAACTTTCAAATTTATCTAACACTTGATGGAAATTTAAAACTTTGCTTGAATTGAAAATGATGATTAAAAACAAACTAAAAATATGAAATAATTTAAAAACTTACTGGTAATACTTCTTCAGCTTGACCGCGTTCCACGGGTACTTGCTCGGCTTGCCCTCTAGATCTTCTAGCTCGTACGATCCGTTTAAGAGTGTGCGCGTTATTCGGTACGGACCCTCCCAAGTCGGGCCAAGTATGCCGATGGACTGCTCCGTCGCCCTCCGAAGTACGAGCTGGCCGATAGTGAACTGGCGAGCACGTACTTTGGTGTTGTAGTAGCGTTCTGACCTTTGCTTGTAGACCACATTCTTCTCGTCCGCTGTTAGCCTTCGTTCTTCTAGGAAGTCTAAATCGGAGAGTTGTGCATCGTTATTCAGCTGCTCGTCATAATTTGCTACTCGAAAAGTTTGAACTTGCCCCTCTGCTGGTATGACAGCTTCGGTTCCGAACGCGAGCGCGAACGGAGTTTCACCAGTAGAATTTCTCGTGGTCGTCCGATATGCCCACAGAACCATGTGCAGCTCTTCGGCCCATTTGCCCTTCAATCCATCCAGCTTAGCTTTCAAGGTGTGCTTGATGATTTTGTTGATCGCCTCTACCTGACCGTTTGATTGTGGATGGTAGGGTGTTGAAAAAAATTTCTTGATGTTCCATCTTGAGCAGAAATCCATCATGTCTTGACTTGTAAATTGACGTCCGTTGTCGGTCACTATCGCTCGTGGTAGGCCGAACCTGCAAATTATATTCTTCCAAATGAAGCTTGTCATTTGGCCCGTTGTGATGGTCTTCAATGCCTTTGCCTCTGTCCATTTGGTGAAGTAATCGACTGCTACGACGACGAAAGTTACCCCCCCAGCAGCTGGTGGGAAAGGTCCGATGATGTCGATCCCCCACTTCGTGAAAGGCCACGAACTATACACCGAGATGAGCTCGTCTGGTGGTGAGTGAATGGCGGGAGCGAAGGCTTGACATCTCTTGCACGTCTGCGCGTAATGGATTGCATCTTTCTTCAGTGTTAGCCAAAAATAGCCTTGTCTTATGATCTTTAGAGCGAGCGCTTGCCCCCCTGTATGATTTCCACACACTCCATCGTGGATTTCGTGCATGACGATCTTCGCTTCGTCTTCTCCGAGGCATTTCAATAAAGGCATTGAAAAACCCCGTTTGTACAGCTGGTCGCCCACAATTGAGTACCTTGCGGACCTGAGTTGCAATCTGGTTGCTTTCACTTTGTCTGTCGGGAGCTCGCCGGTCTTGATGTACTTGATGATCGGCGTCCTCCAGTCCTCGTCGCTGGTCGCTTCAACCTGCAAAACTTGACCTCTGTTCACCGACGGGGAAGATATCTTGGTGATGGTTGCTTCTGAAAAAATTGCCTCCCCCTCTGAAGTGGCCAGCCGAGCTAACGCATCTGCTTGCGTGTTTTCCTCCCTAGGGATTTGCTCGATGTGGAATTGATCAAATTGCTCGAGTAATCCTTTCACTAGGTCTTGATACTTTATCATTTGATCGCCGCGAGCCTCGTATTCGCCCGTGATTTGACATACAACCAGCTGAGAGTCAGAAAAAATTTTCAGTTTTCTAGCGCCCACGGCCATAGCCATCTTGATTCCTGCAACCAGAGCCTCGTACTCTGCTTCGTTGTTGGTCGCCCGATACTCGAACTCGATCGCCGAAGCAAACGTCTGTCCGGTTGGGCTGCTGAGGACAACTCCTGCCCCTGCTTTGGTGCTCGTCGACGAGCCATCGACGAACAGTGACCAAGGAAGCTCGATTCCCTCGGCCAATTTCTCCGGGAAAGTGAGCTCTACGATGAATTCTGTCAACACTTGTCCCTTGATTGCCGTTATGGGTGCGTAGGTGAGACCAAATTGTCCGATCTCTACTGACCATTTTAGAAGTCTTCCCGCGGTATCCGGACGATGCAGTGCTCGTCGGAGAGGAAAAGTGGTGAGGACGACCACCTCGTGGTCGAAAAGGTATTGCCTTAATTTTCTAACACTCATGACTAGTGCGTACGCCAATTTTTCCATTGGAGTGTATCTCAACTCCGCATCTCGCAGTGTTTGACTTACGTAGTAGATAGGCAGATGTGTGCTCCCCTCAGCTCGGACGAGCACTGAACTGATCGCACAGTCAGTGGCCGCCAAGTACAGATATAAAATTTCGCCGGGGACTGGCTTGGATAGGACCTTCGGATCCGATAAATACTCCTTTAATTTCTCGAAAGCTTTCTCGCACTCGTCGGTCCATTCGAACTTTCCTTTTTTTAGAGCGTCGAAAAAAGGTTTGCAACGATCGCCCGTTCGTGCAATAAATCTATTCAGCGATGCAAGGCATCCTGTCAACCTCTGAACTTCTTTCACGTTCCTTGGGCTTTGCATATTGATTACTGCTTGAATTTTACTTGGATTCGCCTCGATGCCCCGCTGGCTAACCAAGTGCCCCAGAAATTTTCCTGAGCTAACTCCAAAACTGCATTTCTTTGGATTTAACTTCATGTTGTACTCTCTTAGAATATCGAATGTCATGGCAAGGTGGTGTAGGTGGTCTTCTTTTCGTAAGCTCTTGACAACGATGTCGTCGATATAGACCTCTACCATCTCACCGATGTGCTTTTCAAACATCTTATTTACCAGTCTTTGGTACGTTGCCCCCGCGTTTTTCAAACCGAAAGGCATTCTTTTCCAGCTATACATATCACGCGCCGTCATGAAGGCCATATGTCGCTGGTCGTCGGGATGCATTGCAATCTGATGGTACCCTGCGAAGGCATCCATGAAAGTTAAAATCTCGTGCCCCGCTGTATTATCCACTAGGTGATCAATGTGGGGCATCGGAAAATGATCTTTTGGACAGGCGTCGTTTAAATCTGTGAAGTCTATGCACAATCTCCACGACCCGGTCGTTTTCTTGACGAGCACTGGATTTGCCAACCACTCAGGATCAGTTCCAGTTTTCTCTATTAACTTGTTGTCGATCAATTTCTTGATTTCGACTGCCAAAGCCGCACTTTTATCAGGCCCAAATTTTCTTCGCTTTTGGGTGATGGGTCTTTTTGTCGGATCAATATTTAGTCTGTGGCAGGCATGATTCGTGGGAATGCCCACCATATCTTCGTGCGACCAGGCGAACGCACCGATGTTTTCCTTCAAAAATGCGATCATGTCCGATCGCAGATGTTCTGGTAAATTCGAACCTATGAATACTTCGAGTTCGGGACGAGCTTCATTTAATTGGATGGTTTCAAGGTCCTCCGCTGAAGTCGCCCGTTCTTTAGGCTCCTTCCAACGAGGGTCCTCAATTCCGCATTTTGGCTCAAAACCTAACCTAGGCTCCAGATCTGGAAAGTTTTCTGGAGACTGGTCGCCCGGATCTGTCTGCTTGTCAATTTCCATTGGGGTGTGGTCGTCCACTTCCATGGAGGCGTGCTCGTTCGCCTCCACTTGGTGGTCGTCGGAACGATGACTGCACTCCCCAACTTCAATTTTTCTGTACTTGCTAGGAAGACCCTCCAAGTAGTTCATTTGTTCTGTTTGAGTTTGACACATAATATACTTTCCAACCATGGCGCTTTCTTTAGAATGACGTTTTGCAAAGCGGACGAGACACTCCCTCGCCCGTGTCTGATCGCCCTTAACGGTTATAGCTCCCGCCGGGGTTGGAAATTTAATACAGTAATAATAAGTTGAAGCGGCCGCCTTAAACTCGTTGAAGAAAGGTCGGCCTAGGAACGCGTTGTAGGATGATGGCATGTCGATGATCAAGAAGTCGAGCTGCCTAGCATGGTGCATTTCAGGCTCTTTTGACGATGCCAACTCCAAGGACAATCTGATTTTCCCAATGGGAAGGTTGCGCGTGTCCCCGAACCCTACGATTATATCGTCGCAAGGCTCGATGTAATCTGCATATCCACCAAGAGCATCCAAAGTATGCTTGAAAAGGATGTTGGTGTATGACCCAGTGTCGACCATCATGCGATGGACGACGGTTCCCATTATCTTTCCCGTGATGACAAACGCATCATTGTTTGGCTGCACCACGCCGTTCAGGTCGTCGTCCGTGAAACGGATTTGATGAGAAGGAGGCTTCTCGGCAGTAGGAGCGACGCACACCTGGTGCACATTGTTGAGTGCTCGCTGTTCGCCCTAAGCCCGGCGAACAGACAGAGCGACTCCGGATTGAGTCCCCCCCAAAGGTCCCTCTATCACAAGGCAGTCTTGGCCCAGATTGTCGATGTCGCCAAGAGCATTCTTTGGCATGGGAGGAGTTAGCTTGGGACGGTTCAATTGTTGGCGCAGGTCACCGCCGCAGTCGTCGCGACGCTTCTTGCCCCTGTTGTCGCCGTTTCCACCTCCGGACTTGATGAATTGGGTGAGCTTACCCTCATTGTAAAGTTTGAAGAGATTTCTCACCAAGTCTAGGCACCCATTGGTGTGGTGGCCGACAGAGTTGTGGTAGTTACAAAATTTACTACCATCAAGATTTGCATCGCTCGTATGCATGGGCTTTGCTTGGGGGAGCAGATTTTTCCCCCTGATTGCGTCGTAGATGCCCCTAGGATCCACGGTGAGGGCCTCCCTGAATTGGATGATCTCAGGTGCCTCCTCGAACGGCCTGAAGTTCGCTGGGCGAGCACTGCCAGCCTGAGTGGTCGCCTTCTTGGGCTGGGAAGATTCCCCAGTGTTCGTGTTTTTCTTGGGCCACACTCTCTTGGACGCGTCAGGCTGCTCGTTAGCCTTGGCAGCGTCCATTATCTCCTCCATCTGAATGAAGTTCCCAGCCCTCGTGCGGAAGTCCGCATAAGAACTGGGGAAAGTAAGATGGATAGATTCCCACAGCTTGGTACCTATCCTGAGACCGGAAACCGCTGATATCAGCTTCGTCTCATCGTTCACGGCCTCCCCATCGATCACCAGCCTATCGAAGCGCTCGATGAAGTCTTTGCCTGATTCAGTCAGGGATTGGCGAACGTTCGCCAAACGTTGCTTTGAGGCTGGGCGAGCAGCAATAGACCCATAGTAGGTCAGAAAGTGGTGTCCCAACTCAAGGAAAGAGGTGATAGATCCGGGACTCAAAGTTGTGTACCATCGATGAGCTCGGTCTCCCAATGTTAGGGAGAAGTTTCTGCATTGTGTTGCGTCCGTTGCCCCGATTGAGGCCATGTAGTTGGAGTACTTGGACAAGTGTACTCTGGGGTCGGACATCCCGTCATATGCCGCCATGGAGGGCATTTGGATCTTCCTTTGAATGGGGGCAGTGAGGATTGCAACACTTAGTGGAGGTGCGGGCAGACTGATCGGTAGTGTGGTCCCTTGCTTTGAGGCGACCACCTCTGCTCGCAGAGCGTCCATCTCTTGTTTCATTAATTTTTGGGTTTCGAGGAACTGGGCGATTTGCCCCTCCTCGGCAGTTTGAGCTCGTGGGACGACGTTCTCGTCACGTCGACTCCCATGGGAAATGACCGGGCGATCATCATGATGTGATCGCCTGGGCGAGTGCCTGTCAGAATGGTGGCTGCGATAACTCTTGGCCGGAGTTCGCGAACCCTTCCCTGGTCCCACTCGATCTAGAGCTGAGACCCTGTCGCCCTGCTCTCTTCTATCAGTGCGATGGTGGTGGTCGGCCTTATGTGGTCGGCCATCTACGTTGAAAGGTACTCGGCGAGGAGCCCTTCCGTCATTGTCTTTCATTCGGTTGAACACCGAATTTCTCTGTGAGTCTCCCGTATGGCTATTGTGGGAGTGCTCGCCGACTTTGTTCTTGCCCTTATCTTGGGGGTGAGCGGGATGTGAGTGATAGGAATGGTTATCCTCGTTCCCCTTGTTTTTGCGAGCCTCGACGAAAGCCCTATCTTTGGCCTTCTCGAGTTCTTCCTTCTCGTTCTGATTCCTCCTCATCAGGAGGTAGTCCGACAGGTCTTTCAAGTGTTGGGGGTCATTAAGGATATCCCCCATGTTCAAGTTCGCAAAAGGATTTGCCGGAGCCGGAGGGTGCTCGTTCCCTCCGGATGGCGAGATCCTATCTTGTGGAGTATGCTGAGACATCGTTTAAAGAGTGTCTTTTTAGATTACAAAGTAAAGATCTAAAAAACGGAAGATTAAAGTTCTTACGCAGAAGAACGTGCTATTACAACTACTAGTCTTAGTAAAGCAACAACAAAAGAAGCTTGAAAACACAAATACAAAGAGATCAAACTCCAAAATATGCTACGAAAAACTGAAAATGTTCAAGAACACGAAGAACAGTAAAGATCGTAGATGATGCTCTAAACGGTAGATATACCGATTAAAGCTTGAAATAGGGAGTTTGCTAACCGATCGCTCGTTGATCGGACGAAATTTTGATGATTAAACACGTAAAAGGTCCCCTCCTTCTAGCGCCAAATGTTGTATGCACTTAAATCGGGTTGACTTGGATGTAGGCTGTTCTTAGTACAATACAAACATATAATTTATACGGGGGTTATTACGCGTTTATATGGATTAAAGAGATGATTTGTGATGAACTTGATGAAGAACACACAAGAACACAAGATATAGCTTCTTGGAGAAGCTAAAGCTTTAGAAGCTTGGGAGAGTTTATTGCTTTGGGTTGAGGGTGATTGAGTGGAATTCTAACTTATGTTACAAATGAGCCCAAATGGGCATTATATACTGCTTTTCAAGGGCTGCCCGCCCTTTACACGTGGAGCCTCCAGATTGGACCTTCATTCTGCCCGAAAAGGTGATTTGATGGCGCATTTAATGCTAAACCGCCTTAGGTGCTCGTCCTCGCCGAGATGCCGAGGAGCTGGGCCATGGTGGTCGCCGGAGGGCCTTCGAGGAGAGTGGTCGTCACGCTCCATGCTGTCTCCCAAGACTTCAATACTAAAACTTAACTGAGAATAAGCACGTGCTCGCCACACATTTGGGCGAGCAGCTAACTAAAACAGTGCTCGCCAACATCTTTGGACGAGCACTTAAATATATTAAATACATTAAACCTATTACATTTTCTTGGTCTTGTTGACTAGTCGTCGCACGACTTTGTTGACTGGTCCTCGCCACGTAAGATGATGACTAGGATTGACTTGTCAAAGATTGACCTCTTTTACTAGGTATAACATACACTATATATAGAGGCTTAGTTTCTAGAGCCTTCTATCTAACAACTTGTTGTTACAACAACCACCCTAACTACCTTTCTTCTAACTATCTAATAAGGGTTGTGCATGGGCTGTGATCCCATGCATCTTACTATATGCTACGCGTGAGGGTTTGCATGGGGCATGGTTATGATCCCATGCTTACTGCTCTATACTACTACTTTACACTGCTATACTCAACAAGACATCAATGATCAAAACTCTCTACCATGAATTTCATGACTTAATTTTTATTACTCTCTCCGTGTATGTCTGTGCTGTGCATGTATACAAACACATTAGTTAAAACTCCACAAAATCAACAACGATTTTCAAGACTTAAATAAAGCCTTTAGGTACCAAACAAACAAATTTAAGAACTACAAATCCCATCAATGATCATCCCACAGAGAGAGAGTCATTTTATTTTACACATAAAACTAGGCAGAGGAGAAGAGGAGAGAAGCCCACAAGAGTGAAAAGAGTAAAGGAAATTTGCAGAATTTATTTCAAACGGTAACGATATTCTGGATATTCAGATTTTTTTTTTTAAGTGTAATGCTAAACAATTCCAAAATAGATTTTATTTTTGTGTCAATAAAAATATCCAATATGCTCTTAATAAAAAAATAATGGAATTAATTAATTTAATTTAAATTCAAAATTTCTTCTCTCTCCCATATTCTCAATACCTCGTAACATGCAACTCTAATAAGTCATTTCCCACTTTCATATTTAATGCTCTTTCCTACCAAAAAAAAAAATTAATCGCATATATTTACTCAAAAAAATGTCACATATTAATGATTTTAATATATTATATGAGTTTTAAATAAGAACCTGCGTAGTTAACAAGTTACAAAAATTTAATACATTAAAAATTAATTTCACATACAAATATATACTGTATCATAAGTTATTTTAAATAATATGGTATTTCTCTACTTATTCCATATTATTAATTATTACAATATTATGTAATATTAGTGCATGCTTGCTTTGGAAGGTGGAAAAGATGTCTGCTAAATTTAATGAAATTATAAATTAAAGAAATAAAATGTTACTCCTTTAAAATGTTGTGCATCCAAAATATAGATATCCAAAATTTAATTTTAGATTTAATTAATTTTAATTTTATTATGTAATTACTTATTTACCCTTTTAACAAAATTGATTTTAATTTAATGAATAATGAGCAAATGACCCTAGATTTTCCACCCATCTCTCTCCCAATTCCATTTATTTATCTGCAATTTCTTTTTCTTTTCGAAAACATCTTTCAACTTCTTATAAAGAGTTAATCTAATTGGTATGTTATTGTTCTTCTTCACAATCACATTCTTTTTAGTTACAAATTTAATGTTGACTGTAAATTATTATAATACCTTTAATTAAAAAATAATTGAAGCTTTAAAGAAAAATAAATTCTCTTCTACATATAGAAAATAAGACTAAAAAAAATTAAACCAGCTCCGCCGGCACCTCCACTCCGAGTTATATTTTTAAAATATAGATTATATTTTTTTAATAAAACCGCATAGAATGTGTGGATATTAATGTAGGAGTATATTTAATTTTGGGTAGGGCTGCTGTGTACTCAAGTACGGTGTACTTGAGTCCACTTGCAGCCCTAATTATGTGGATAAATAACATATTGCATGCTCATATACCACCAACTAGCGTTACAGCCTAGTGGTCACCCATTGTGTTTTTCACCACTAGGTCATGTGTTCGAGTCCCAACTACAACAAGTTTTGAATTTAATAAATATTTTATTTATTTTCGCACAACTACAACAAGTTTTGAATTTAATAAATATTTTATTTATTTTCGCACCTAATAAATATTTTAGCACTCGTTTATCTAGATTATAAAAGTGAGTTTTGAATTTAATAAATATTTTATTTATTTTCGCACAACTACAACAAGTTTTGAATTTAATAAATATTTTATTTATTTTCGCACCTAATAAATATTTTAGCACTCGTTTATCTAGATTATAAAAGTGCAAGGCTAATAACCAAAAGGTGTATCATTGATAGTCATAAAAGTGCAAGTTTAAATAATAAAATGTGTGAAATTAATAACAATTTTTTTAAAAAAAATTAGAAACAGTTTATCTAGCTTATAAAAGTGCAAGACTAATAACCAAAAGGTGTATCGTTGATATGACATTTAATTTTATTTTCGCACCTTTTTTATTTATTTTCGCACCTAATAAATATTTTAGCACTCGTTTATCTAGATTATAAAAGTGCAAGGCTAATAACCAAAATGTGTATCATTGATAGTCATAAAAGTGCAAGTTTAAATAATAAAATGTGTGAAATTAATAACAATTTTTTAAAAAAAAATTAAAAACAGTTTATCTAGCTTATAAAAGTAGTTTATCTAGCTTATAAAAGTGCAAGACTAATAACCAAAAGGTGTATCGTTGATAGTCATAAAAGTGCAAGATTAAATAATAAAATGTGTGAAATTAATAACAATTTTAAAAAAAAAATTAGAAACAGTTTATCTAGATTATAAAAGTGCAAGACTAATAACCAAAAGGTGTATCTTGATAGTCATAAAAATGCAAGATTAAATAATAAAATTTGTGAAATTAATAACAATTTTAAAAAAAAAATTAGGAACAGTTTATCTAGATTATAAAAGTGCAAGACTAATAACAAAAATGTGTATCATTGATAGTCATAAAAGTGCAAGTTTAAATAATAAAATGTGTCAAATAATAAAATGTGTCAAATTAATAACAATGTTTTTCAAAATATTAGGAACAGTTTATGTATATTATAAAAGTGCAATTATTAATAACCAAAAGATCATACACTTTTCATTAATAGATCATACACTTTGCAGTTATAATAACATACACTTTTCTTTAATATATAACTTACACTTTTCAGTTATAATATCATACACTTTTCAATTATAATAACACACACTTTTCATTAAAAACAATGTTGCACTTTTTAATATAGTAACATGCACTTTTAATTAAAAAAACAAAGATACACTTTTTAGTTATAATAACATACACTTTTTCAAAAAAAAAAAAATCGAAAAAAAAATCGAAAAAAAAAAATCAAAAAAAAAATTGAAAAAAAAAAAATCGAAAAAAGTCAAAGTTTGACCGTTGACTGGTCAACGGTCAACATTAGACTGGTCAAAGTCTACTGGGTTGCGGGTCGGGTCGGGTCGCAAAAATTGGGCCGAGGAAAAGCATTGGGTAGGGTAGGGCTACAAATGGGCCTAGAGTACACCGTGTACTCAGAAACATACAAGAATTTGACTTTAATTTTTATTGTACGAGTATAATGAATTTAAAGAAAAAAATGTTTATATATGTATAAATATATTATTATTATTAATATTATCATAATATTACAAGTAAGATTATCCAACGTGTACGGATCAATTCGAATTAAATTTAAAAAGGAAATTTTTGTATATATCTAATTATTATTATATTTTCATAATCTTAATTATTATCAAGGAATCAATTCAAATTAAAAAATTTAAAGTATTAACAATATTTGGTAAAATAAAAATAATGAAATAAGAAAACGTTCTAATAAATTTATCATATTTTATATTTAAATTGGAAATTTTTTAAGTTTGTGAAATTTGAATTACTTAATCCGTCATTTTAAATTTATTGGATATTTTTCTGAATTTAACATTCTTTAGCAATTTTTCTGAGTACTCGTAACAACAATATCTTGTATACAAGAGTTGGAGTACTTGTAACAATGATATCTCGTATACAAGAGTCGAAGTTCCCGTAATAATGATACCTTGTATACGAGAGTCGAAATACTCATAATAGTGATACTTTGTATTTGTATCAATGATACCTACCTCATATGCAATAGTTAGAGTACTCGTAAAAGTGATACCTCGTATACGAGAGTCGAAGTACTCGTAAAAATGATATTTTGTATACGAGAGTCGGATTACTCGTAACAGTGATTTTTTGTATCTGTAATAGTGATAGCTGACATATGAGAGTTGAAGTACTCGTAACAATGATACCTCGTATGTGATGTATTCGTAAACAATGATACATCGTGTATGAGAGTCGAATTATTCTTAAAAGCGATACCTTGTATACGAGAGTCGGAGTACTCATAACGGCAGTGATACTTCGTATATGAAAATCAGAGTAATCGTAAGAGTGATACTTCGTATCTATAACAGTGATATCTGGTATACGAGAGTCGGAGTACATGTAATAGTGATACTACGTATTTGTAACGGTGATACTTCATATACGAGAATCAGTACTCGTAACAGTGACACTTTGTATCCGGAACAATGATACCTCGTATACGATAGTTAGAGTACTCATAAGATGAATACTTCATATTCATAATAACAATACCTCGTATATGAGAATTGAAGTACTCATAATAGTGATAATTTGTATCCGTAATAGTGATATGTTGTATACAAATATGGAACGGGGAAAGTATTAATAAAAATGCAAAAAAAATAGTTTTCAATATATTTTAATAAAAGTTTCAACATAGCATAGGTTTGATATTATCTATATATGAACATATTAGATTATTACAAAATTTAATTAGTTCAACATAATTTTATGTTCTCTATTTTTATTTAATAATATTTTAATATATACTCTATTATAAGTTTCTCATTACTTGAGGTGTTTTGATTAAGGAATGTAATAAAATAAAATAAACATTACATATGATGTGATTGTGAGTGAGAAAATAATATATAAATACTTTACTCCTATTTAAAATATAAGTAATTTTAGATCAATACATATATATTAAGAAAATTGTTGTTTTCTCATGTTACCCTTATTTAATGTTTGTACTTCTCATCAAAAGAAACATATTTATCTAAGTATTTATTAATTTTAAGATTAAATTTGGAAGAAACACAATTAATTTGTATTGAAAAAATTGGGATCACCCTAAAGTCCCTTGTGGGATGACCTATAGCATCCAACTCCCATTCAAAAAAAAATTGCAACTAGCTTCTGAAATGGGACACAATTTTATAATTGTAACCCTGACTTGATTTTTTATTTATAAAATAATAAAACCACTTTTTGCCTTTTGCTTTTCCTCTTCCCTAGGCTCACACATCCCACCTTCTTTCCCTAAATATTTCCGACAATGGAAGCTTATCGCCGGGCACATCGAATAAATATGAAGATGTACCACCACTGATCGTCGCGCTTTCCCACTGGAGAAGGAAGTATATCGGACCCAGAATTTCGATTCGTTGAAATCTTGGAGAAAAGGGTCAGTCGCTGTTGTCAAGATACACATTTTTCAGGCGACGATGGCGACTACATACGGGCTACGGGGGCGGCCAGATTTGGGGCTTTGGGGTGGGGGTTAAGAGACGCATTTTTCAGGCGACAAAAATCGGTTCCCCTTCTCCTGAGAACTCTACCTCTCCTCCGCCACCGCTTCCGTCTCGCCCCAAACAACCATCATCTCTTTCTCATCAATGGTTCAACAGCTCGCCTCCCGCTCTGCAGCGGCGCCGGGGAGCCAACTGGCGCCGACAGTGAAAAACCACCGTCTCTGCGTCAAATACTTTCCTCAGTAACTACTCAAGATCCGCCTCATTATCCGAGATTGGACGACTCGGATTTACGGAATTGGAAAGACAAGAATCCGAAATACTGTACTTGAAGATATCGAGCCCATTATTTGCCTAACAAAGGAAATACACCACTCCAATTAAAAAGACCAAGAATTTTAAAATAAACTTTTTACATCAGATAAATTTATAAAATCAAAAAAATGCATAGATTTGATTAAAGATGCCTAAATTTTAAATACCCAGAATCTGATTAAATAAATGTGATATTTCAATTTCAATTCAAATTTAGTCTCTTTTGTAATATTCGAGGGTTTAATATTCTATAAGGATTTAATGTCTTATGTAATATTTAATTTATATATTTAAGAATCACAATTTCAATTTAAATTTATTAATTTATGTAATATTTAAATTTAATATAATTTATATTGTTTTGTACGTTAGAAAATGTAATATTCAAACTCAATTTCATTTAGATGAAAGGATTTTGGTCTATGAATTTTAAATTCACTATTAAAAAAGTAAATGAATGAATTTTAAATATTTAAATTAGTTAAAATGAAGATAATTTTAAATTCTTACTAAAATCATGTTATTTGAAAATCATGTATTATTAAATCTTTTCATTTTAAATGACTTCTTAAATCAAATTCATTCATCCAAAAAAGAACCTTAAAGTTTACATAAGTTACTAAACCCTAAATTGAATTTTGATATTAAGAAGGAAGGGGTGAATCAATCAGCTGACATAACTAATTACAAAATAAACTCTCTCTTCCGTTAGAGAATTTGTCTCAGTGTTCAATCTTGCAACGCTTAGTGTTCAACTTTGCAACACTTGGTGTTCAAATATTTTAGTTTTAGTAATTTATGTAATATTCAAACTCAATTTCAATTTAAGTTTTAGTAATATAGAATTTAGAGTTTATGGGATTTAGTACTCTAGAAAATGTAATATTCTACAATCTATTAATTACAAAAGAAACTCTATTTTATCACAAATATAAGATTTTATATGATTTAGTACTTTATAAAATGTAATATTCAAACTCAATTCAATGTAAAGTTTACATAAGTTAAACTCTAAATCCTAATTATATTGAATTTGAATATTAGAAAGGAATAGGTCAATCAATCCGCACATAATTAATTACAAAAGAAACGCTCTCTTCCGTCACACTAATTGTCTCAGTGTTTCATAAGTTACTAAAATTAAAATTGAGATTGAATCATTGTACATTCTCAACTTGTTACATAAAATCATTATCCATTTTAAATAAGAGAAAATATTTCTCAATCATCTCAACAAGTTTAATTTTCTTGTTAAATATAAATATAAATTAACTTTGAATATTACATAAGTTACTAAACTTAAATATTGTAAGCAAATAAGGTACTAAACATGAACCTTAAACTTAAATTGAGCTTTATACATAATTTACTAAATCTGAAATTAAATTGGAATATTAGATAAGATACTTTAAGTGATGACCCCACATTACATATTTTCTTACACATTGTTTAGAAAATGTAATATTCAAATTCAATTCAATTTAGAGTTTTCATAAGTTACTAAACTCTAAACCCTAAATTAAATTTTAAAATTAGAAAGATTCAAACTCATTTTTCAATTAATGTTCCCTAAATTTATGTAACATTCAGTTTTCAATTTAAGTTTTAGAAACTTATGTAAATGGCGAGTCAAATTTAGATTCAAGGTTTATATGTTACTATACTATAAAGGTAATACAAATTAATTTAAGTAGGGATAAAATAGAAAATTTTGCTCTTAATCTGTGTTACTATAAATACAATTATATGTTACTGTACGGACAAATACGTTTTACTGTAAGGACAAGTAACACACAATTGACTTTTGAGTAACACATATTTGACCTTAAAGTAATATAGAAAACCGTGTTACTATATAAATACAAGTGTATTACTTTATAAAGAAAAATGTGTTACTATATAAATAAAACGTCATTTTTTAGAGTGAATGAGATATCAACATTAAAAAAGACGAAGAACAATAATTAAAAATACGAAAAACACAACCAAGCAGAAAAGGTTATCGATCCTTACCATTACAAAGACATAAGTATGAATAATTAATTGAAATACATATATGAATAGTATTATTGTTGATTTTTTCTCGTTCAGAAATTTATTCAAAAAATAAATAATGATTGTTGGTCTTATTTCGTGATTAGCGATCAGAAATATGAAACAAAGCAGTTTTTCTGAAGTTTTTTTTTTCTTTTTTTTTAATTGAAGCAGCGTATCACCATCAGAAATTTGAATAGAACCGAATTTTTGAAGGTTTTTTTTTAATGGAAGCAGTGTAGAAGGAAAGATGAAGAAAGCTACGCAGCGCAGAAGAGAAGAAAGTTGCGCGAGGAGAGAGGAAGAAGGAACCGGCTACCGGATAAGAATAAAAGAATTGGTGAAATTGCACCATAAGTCTATTGTGAAATATTGTATATAAGTTTTTGGCTTAAAGTTTATGTTAGTACCATATATATACCATTTAAATTTAGTAACTTATGTAATATTCAATTCATACTCATCTATTAAGTTTTATATATTTAAATTTAATAAATGTTTGATTTAATTTCAATTTAAAATTAAGTTTAGTACCTTATGCAATATTTAAATTTTCGATTTAGACTTCAGTACTTTATATGATATTCAATTTACATATTTAAATTTGATGAATGAATGATACAATTTAAGTTTTAGTAACTTATGTAAATAGCGACTCAATTTAGGTTCAAGGTTTATATGGTACTAAACATAAACGTAGATAAAAAAATGGTAACATATTTAGAATGAATTTGAATATTAAATAAGTTACTAAAAAAATGGTAACATATTTAGAATGAAATTGAATATTAAATTGAGTTTAGTACCCATATATATACTGTTTAAATTTAGTAACTTACGGTAAATTCAGTTTCAATTTAAGGTTTTAGTAGGTAAAAATTTGTGTGAGACCTGAGACGGATTCCTTTTAACCCATATTTTAAAATTTTGGTTAGGATAATCCATTTTTTTTTTCCAGATTTTTTGTTTGTAAAATAAGTGATAGTGTTTAATTAAAAAGTGATAATGTTTTTAACAAAAATAAGGTACAAAATGATACTAAACTTAAACTTAAATTGAAATTGATTGATTTAAGTTTCCGATACTAAACTTAAACTTAAATTGAAATTGATTGATTTATTTATTAAATTTAAATATATAAAATGAATATAAATTGAATTGAAATATTACATAAATTGCTAAACTCAAAATGATAAGAACATGTGCTGAAATTGATAAAACATAACAAGTATGTGCAACATTTGATTAAAAATGAAAAGTATGGGTATGTCAGAAATAGTTTGCGCCAAATTTGATAACAAAATGAAAAATATGAGTATAATTTGTTTTAAAAAAAGTATGAGCTAAAATTGGTTATTTTGGCTTTTAGATATTTGAACACTAAGTGTTGAAAGATTGAACACTAAAATAAAATATTTGAACACCAAGTGTCTTAAGATTGAACATTGAGATAATTATTGAATTATACTACAAAATAAAACATTGAAGCTGAAACCTGAGATTAATTACAAAAGTGTATAAGAAAATGTAATAGTATAAGAATTTGCAAGAGAGCCCCTACTTGAGATAGGGTTTATGGGGGGTTTAGTACATTTGTTCGACAACTTTAGAATAAATAATATGAAATAGTACAAGAATTTACAGGAGAGCCCCTACTTGAGAGAAGAAAATGAAATGAATTTGATTGCAGCAGCTATACTAAAATTGTACCATCATATATGATCAGATTCAATTGAAAGATCAATGTATATTCTGTATCATCAAAGACTGATTCAATTGAAGTGCATGCTACACATACATTCAGAATACAAGAATACATTCAGAACTCCAAAAACTACTAAACGATAGTGTTGAAATGTATATAAGGTTGTCCATTAAAACAAAACGCACTTTAGAAAACTAAACACACTCGCAAGCCTATTGGGAGAATCAACACCTTCAAGGTGTTAAGGTGCTTGTAAACCTTCCCACTCTACCAAATCAGTGAAGATCGTTGCTCACACTTACAAAATGTTGAGGGAGGATTGTTTTGTCATAATCTTATTCCCATCTTCAAATTATAGAAACTAAAGCCTCAGTCCATTAAATCTAAAATCTATACAAATTATAGAAACTAAAGCATCAATCTCAGACACAATAAAAAGCCACAATCTTACAATTTCCCTCACAAACAACACATCGTATACTATTTGGTTTGGGGCTTGGATTAAAGAATATAAAAGGACACCATCTGTTCATGATGGATTAAAGAATATAAAACCAATTATATATAAACCTGAAGCTAATTTGGTCATTTTGATATTATCACAAAATCCAAACACGATTATTAAGCATACACGTGTGCCTTCAAAGCTTCAAAACTAGAAGTAGTCATCTTCTCCCTCATCTCTTAGGGGACGAAAAAACCACCAAAAACTTACCTCTCGTAGGCGACAGGGCTCAGTCACGAGACTCACGATGGCGACCTTATCAAAAGCCCGAGTAAAAGGCTTGTAAATCGAAGAATGAAGGAAAGTATAATTCTGCACGGTGCTCAATTTGGTCCCGCCCACGCCGTCCTTATCGAAGGAGAAATAGGAATCCTTGACGGACAGAGCTTCTCCGGCGACTGTGATTTATTTAACGCCGATGAAATATTCCTCCGACGCCTCGCCCTCTGTGTAAGAGCTTGCCGTGCTATTAGGGTTTATAATTAGCTTCGTCGATTTCAGATCCAGAAGGAAACCCTGACCCGATTGAGAGTTTTCAAAGCCCCGAAGAAGCAGGGCAGATCTAGAATTTATCAGGTAAATTGAGTTTACCATGCACCTTTAATGGCGGAACAGACTCACGAAAGCCTCTCCTCCGTCCTCTATAATTTCGAAGCACCACGCTTTTAGACGGGGCAGATTGGATGTCGCCGGAAGGGATATGTCTTCTGACAGAAGCTTGTACGGGGAGCCTTTTTACTCCAAACTAATTAAAAAATGAAAGCTTTATCAAATACCAAATAAAGGAGAATGAAAGGGCAAAAGAGGAAAATCACATCATATTTGGGAGTGGGATTGGGGCCAAATATTCGCAGGGAGTGGGTTGCAACAAATTTCAAAAGTCAAGAGCTAGTATTCAATAATCTCAAGAATAAATATGACTATATGAGAGAAGTGATGTGATTGATAGAAATAAAATAATATGTAAAAAATGTAACGAGGAACTTAGATTTTTTACCTAATTAATTATTGTTCTTACATTATAGTACTATAGTTTTATTTTATTTTGACATGACATTATAGTACTACTAGATAATCTCCCGGAATGTTCATAAAATCAATATTCATAGTATATACTTTATACTTCTTCAATTTGCAAAATTTAGTCTCATATGTCTTATTTGTCCGTTTACAAAATCTAGTCTCACATGGTAAAAGTTAATTTATCTTCACCATTCCACCATCACTTAATTACTCAAATTGCAATTCAACTTTATTTACAAACAATCATTTTATTTACAATGGACTCTACAATATCCTACAATACAGTTAATACTCTTACTTTTTTTTAAAAAATATGTGTCCATTTCAATGGCACTACGTTTTGTAGAATAGGGGTATAAAGAGTATAATTCTTATTTTAAAGAAATTATAAATATTAAGAATAATTTATATAAACTTTATTTTTCGTAATTCCAGTACTTATAATATAAGTATTAATTTCAATAATGTATTGAATTAACATATAATAATGAAAATTAGAAACTACTAATTTTATTTTATTAAGATGGATATGGAGTATATTTTAATTAGTATAATAATATAATTAATTATTTGCTTATAATTATTATTGTGATAGTCCAACTTTCTAAAAAATAAATTTTAAGTAAATATGCAACTCATGGTAATATTCACACATAGAATGAATGAGGAGATGACACATAAGTAAAATGAATGAGGAGTTGACACATAAGCAATTCAAACTCCCTATTAGTATATAGGGGGATAATTTGTAATAGAAGAATTATGTAAAAATTATTTGTGACCAAAAAAGCCGGAAAAAAAAAAAAAATCAACCCCCTTAAATTAAAGGGGGTGTATTGGTTGTGGATTGTGTTGGATTTTTTTGGACTTTTAAAGTGGGGTATTCAATTCGAATTTTCAAAAGTCTTTAAAAATTTTGAGGTATTCAATACGGATTTAAAAAAAAATCTTTAGGAGTTTATGGATTTTGATATTCTATGAATTTTGTTGGATTCTCATCCAAAAATATAAATAAATTGCACTATCCAAAATCTCTTCTAAAAACTAAAGATTTCAACAGATTCTCTTATAGAACTCTGAAGACGAAAGATATGACAATATTGACTCGACCCGCGGTACCCACCTCACCCGCGAGCTTTGGATCAGGTCAGATTCACCCCGTATTGAGTATGGATTGGGTCTTATGTCCGATCGCAGGTATCCGACCCGCCCCAAATTAATATATAAATTTTATATAGTATATATATATATTTTTTTTTTATTGGTAAAATATTTTATATAATATATATATATATATATGGGAATGATATAATGTCCACCGGTGAGCACAAATTTTATACCCACGGCTTATGTGACAATACCACATCATATATTCTTTATTCTATATTTCTAGATTATTTCTATTTTATATCACAAATCTTATCTCTTCCCTACAAATATAAATAGGATTCCAAAAAAAAAAAAAATCTCACAAAAAATTAATCGATCAATTAATGTTTAGTAAATAAAAAATGAGTTTTAAACCTAAATACATGATTTTTAATATATGAAATATGTTTTTTTTACATGTATGAAATAAATCATTTTATCATAATAAATTTATTTTGCTATGCGTATTTAAGTTTATTTTATGAAAAAAATTGTTTAAATACACCAATATATAATTTATTTACGGTAGATTTTTTAAAATAATTTATATTGCTTATGACTTTATACTTATTCATATAAATATTAAATATTAAAATCTAAAGTTTTTTTTTAAAAATAAATTTGTAAATATTTTTGGAATGGTTTTTTTTTTAATCATCGAAATTATATCATTTTTTAAATATTTTTTAGTTTTTCAAAATAACTTTTAATTAAAAAAATTATTCTATTTAATTATTATATATATATTCAAAATAATTTTAAAATTATACATCGAATTTTTGGAATGGTTTTTTTAATCATCGAAAATGTCATTTTTTTTACTGTTTTTTAGTTTTTCAAAACAACTTTCAATTAAAAAAAACTTAATTTTTCGAGAGTTTTTTTTTTTTGTGAACCAAGATTTGTGATATAAAATAGAAATAATCTAGAAATATAGAATAAAGAATATATGATGTGGCATTTTCACATAAGCAGTGGGCATAAAATTTGTGAGCATTATATTATTCATTCGCAATATTGGAGTTTCTGAAAATATATGTAAATCAATAAAAATATATATTCCAACAAACTCTATGAATTTTTTAAAGTCCAAAAAAAATGAAAAACAAAAAATAAACGAATGAATTAAGTATAATGAACAAATTAAAAATCATTAAAGAATGACTTGGTTTTAAATTTAATTAACCAACATGGACCCCACCCATTCCCCAGCCCACACCCTGGACCTATCCCTCTCCCCCAATTCACTTCGAGCAAACCAGGCGAACTCGCACCCCTCCTACCCCCATCGATAAACTTCAGTTTATTGACATTAAAAGCTAAAATTCCGTACTTCTACTACAATTAAAAACAAAAAAAATCAACAATACAATTAAGTTCAAATTAATACTTAAGATACCTAATAGGCTAATATACCCTTTATAATTAAAATATCCTAATAATTCAATTTTAATATTTTAAACTTACCCCACAATTCTCGACAATCATTCTATTATTATAGTTACCTTCCATTTCATTCTTTCAGAAAACATCCACAATTCTACAAATTATCATTTTGTTTCTAAATCATAAATTAAATTATGATTTTGACGAATTTCTCTACCCATATTCAGATAATTGATCTACTATTTATTCCTTATTTTTTAAGCCCTGCAATTTTCTTTTAAGGGTGGGCCTAATAACACCCCATAAAATGTTATACCCACACCCCATTAAAATTTAAAATTCAATGTTGCCTTGGTACACACCAAGGAGGAATAGTTCAAGGCATTGTGTCCACTAAGCCACCGGTGTACTCGATAGTGTTTGACTACGGAAGGTTCAAAGCCACAAGCTACCCATCCGGATGCAATAGTGTCTCCTGAGAACTGGATTGCGAGTCTGCATACTTGTAGGTGTAATTTCCACTCATGTGGGGAATTGTTGGAGAAATTGGTTAGAAATTGATTAATTTTAATTAATTAATTGATTTTAAAATGAGAGTGGAGAACACTCGTCTTTGACCAATTTATTGAGGGCTATAAATGTAATTTCAAGGAAATTAAATGACATAGAATCGTTCTACTCTCGGAGTAGATAATCGTAGTGTATTTAAAATCTCAAAATCGAATTTCGGTGAGTGATAAATTAATTCACGAAGTTGAAACGTCAAATAATACACTTTATGGGATAAAGTGTTACAACTTGATAATTGTCCCACATTGAAACTTTGAAAGTTTAATGGGGCTAATTACTCCTTATAAATAGAAGGGTGTTACATTGGTTCAAATAATAATGACTAAGGAGCAATCCAATAGTCTATACGGATGCACGTGTGTGCTCGTCCGGTTGAGCTTGAGCCTAGTCTTGGGCTCGTGACTCGTGGGTTTTAAATTTGGACTTTCAGACCCTGAATATTTGGGCTTGGCTCATACAAATCAAGTTTCTAGAAAGTTGAAACTTAATTCGAAATTGGGTTAACCCAAATAAATTTAAGTTGGATTTGAACTATGACGAATTTGAACGTTGGGGATGTCTAGGTACATTGGCGTTACAAATTAGGATGAACTTGGACGTTTGAGTGTCCAGATTCATGGACGTTTCAGAAATAAATTTGTAAGCGCAAGGTGTTACAAATCCATGAATGTCATAATTAAATCTTGTAACCGCAAGGCGTTACAAATAGCACGAATACCATAATAAATGTGGAGACCCCTCACATGTTGGAACATGCCTATAAATAGGGTGCATGTTTCATGTTGCAAAATACACTTGTATACTCACACAAAGAGACACAACATTTGATTTTCTAGAAAAAATCATAACATCATACATATTTGCATCAAGCATATAGAGTGTAGTCCAGTTTTCGTGTCGATCAGTTTGTTGGAACTCTATACGTTGTGGTGCTGCTCGTATAGAGGCGAAAGTCTTTTTACCTTTTAAAATGTTACGTCAAACCGTGAGCACTAGCCAGGACGTATTCGTTTTGCGTATAGAGGCGAAAGTCGTTTTACCTTTTAAAATGTTACGTCAAACCGTGAGCACTAGTCGGGACGTATTCGTTTTGCGGGAAAAGGTTTTCCTTGACTCGACTTTAACTTTGTTCCTATTGTTCGTGAGATGGGGTCGTTGCTGCTGATTTCGAGAACCTGCTTATTTTGGAAAGTTGCTAAAGGAGAAAAACTGCTAAAAGAGGAAAATTGAAGACTTTGTGTAAATGTTAATTTAATTGTATTTACAATTTTGTTATTTATTTCTGTCAATTTGGTAAAGCCATTATTGGGTGCTCAAAAATTTCAACAATCGCAAAACGAATATTGTACTCTTAGCAATGGCTACGACGGAGATAACGATAACAACGTTATAATTAGAAGGTTCCTCGGGGAGGATCCACCCGTGGTCAATGAAAACGACACGGATAATGCTAAACGTGTTGTCTACGACCAATGGGTCGTCGTGACTTTATGAGTCGTAATTATGTCCTAGAAGGGCTAGTTGACGCACTATATAGTACAAAATCTTATATACCAGAACTAAGAAGTTCGTGGTATGAGTCTTTAAGATTTGATTGTGAAACTCCGGATTGAAAAAGATAATCGGAGAATTGACAAAATGCTATAACGGTTATAGTGTTGTGAATAAAATTACATTTACTATGATTTATGTAATTAAATGTTCCTCTTTATAGCGTTTGAGATTTTTGTAAATCTAAAGCTATAAAAAGATTAATAAATTATGATTTATTAATATTTCAAATATCAACAACCTAAAGGGTGTATGATATGTGTGGAAGTTTAAAAATTGACAAAAATTGTCATTTAATTTTGAAAGGAACATTAGACCTCTACACTTAATTAAGTCACATAGACGTATGTGATTTGAAGTTTGTGCAATTAGAGGTGGATTTGTAAATACCTCAAAATGTGGGGGTATTTAAAAATGTTTGGTCTCAAGCAGATCTGCTACAAAAGGCTTGAAATCGAGATCAAATAAATGTGCTAGAAGGAATGAGTCCAAAAATCCACAAATAAAAACGTAAACAGTGGTAACCCAACCATGTTGACTGGAGATCTCAAGATTTTGGTTCAATAGGAAAACTAAGCTGTGGATGTTTGTTGGAAACACTTGGTATTCCCGACTATTCCTTGGAGAGCACAACACCAAGTGTCGAAACCCGTAAGATTGTGGTAAAGGTTAAGTCTTTGACTTTTAATGATTCCTAACGCCTCGAGGAGGTTGATTATGACGGGATACTCTAAAGGAGATCACATATATAAGTGAGAAGTGAGGGCCGCTTCGACTAACACTTATTAAATTAAAGGATGTACATGGCCGAAACGGACAAAAACGTGAGAACGAAAAGGCATTGAGGCTTTATTGTGTCTACACTGTTGTCTTGGTACACACCAAGGAGGAATAGTTCAAGGCATTGTGTCCACTAAGCCACCGGTGTACTCGATAGTGTTTGACTACGGAAGGTTCAAAGCCACAAGCTACCTATCCGGATGCAATAGTGTCTCCTAAGAACTAGATTGCGAGTCTGCATAATTTTAGGTGTAATTTCCACTCATGTGGGGAATTGTTGGAGAAATTGGTTAGAAATTGATTAATTTTAATTAATTAATTGATTTTAAAATGAGAGTGAAGAACACTCGTCTTTGACCAATTTATTGAGGGCTATAAATGTAATTTCAAGGAAATTAAATGACATAAAATTGTTCTACTCTAGGAGTAGATAATCGTAGTGTATTTAAAATCTCAAAACCGAATTTCGGTGAATGAGAAATTAATTCACGAAGTTGAAACGTCAAATAATACACTTTATGGGATAAAGTGTTACAACTTGATAATTGTCCTACATTGAAACTTTGAAAGTTTAATGGGGCTAATTACTCCTTATAAATAGGAGGGTGTTACATTGGTTCAAATAATAATGACTAAGGAGCAATCCAATAGTCTATACGGATGCACGTGTGTGCTCGTCCGGTTGAGCTTGGGCCTAGTCTTAGGCTCGTGACTCGTGAGTTTTAAATTTGGACTTTCAAACCCATCTATAATTTTGGAACTTGAATATTTGGGCTTGGCTCATACAAATCAAGTTTCTAGAAAGTTGAAACCTAATTCAAAATTGGGTTAACCCAAATAAATTTAAGTTGAATTTGAACTATGACGAATTTGAACGTTGGGGATGTCTAGGTACATTGGCGTTACAAATTGGGATGAACTTGGACGTTTGAGTGTCCAGATTCATGGACGTTTCAGAAATAAATTTGTAACCGCAAGGTGTTACAAATCCATGAATGCCATAATTAAATCTTGTAACCGCAAGGCGTTACAAATAGCATGAATGTCATAATAAATGTGGAGACACCTCCCATGTTGGAACATGCCTATAAATAGGGTGCATGTTTCATGTTGCAAAATACACTTGTATACTTACACAAAGAGACACAACACTTGATTTTCTAGAAAAAATCATAACATCATACATATTTGCATCAAGCATATAGAGTGCAGTCCAGTTTTCGTGTCGATTCAGTTCGTTGGAACTCTATACGTTGTGGTGCTGCTCGTATAGAGGCGAAAGTCGTTTTACCTTTTAAAATGTTACGTCAAACCGTGAGCACTGGCCGGGACGTATTCGTTTTGCGGGAAAAGGGTTTCCTTGACTCGACTTTAACTTTGTTCCTATTGTTCGTGAGATGAGGTCGTTGCTACTGATTTCGAGAACCTGCTTGTTTTGAAAAGTTGCTAAAGGAGAAAAACTGCTAAAAGAGGAAAATCGAAGACTTTGTGTAAATGTTAATTTAATTGTATTTACAGTTTTGTTATTTATTTCTGTCAATTTTGTAAAGCCATTGTTGGGTGCTCAAAAATTCCAACACATGAACCGAACTGAAAAGCCAAGGCTGGACCGGTGACAGAGTCGGCCGATTTGGTTGAATCGGAAGTCGAGTCAGACGGCGCAAAAGCGGAGGCAACGAAGGAAAACTCAAATGTGCAGAGTTCCGCAAGTAGATCGAGGGAGGAGGAGGGAAATGATAAGGTGCGGTACAGTACAAAGTTTTTTTATTTTTTACGAGAAATGATTTGTCCATTAATTTTTGGGAAATTCTCAAATGCACCATGTGCACCAAACCAAGTTTGGTGCACATGCTTTTGTTCTTATCCTCCTACTCTAACTTATTATCCTTTTTTCTCTATTTAGGGTTATAATTCCATTTTTTTCTATTAATTAATTAATTAATTTATAATCCATTACTTTATTAATTAATGGGGATTTCACATAAAATGTCATTTCACCTAGTGTTTTTTTAAATAAAGACATGATTTGAAATAGTTTCAGAATAAGGACAAAATGGAACATAAATGTACCATCATGCCCTTAATACATAAATTCGGAATTAATATGGAGAAAATGTTTAAATGTTTGAAATTTAAAGCCAAGTCTATCAGCTCATTAAATCCCCCGAATTACGCAATTAATTAAAACCTTCCAAAAATTAAACTTCCTAAACAACACCGGACAGAAGTCCTTAATTTTGGGCAGAATTTTGGGGGTTTTTCAATTTGTGAAGAAAGGAAACCGTGAAGTACGGAAGAAGACGAAGTGAGAAGTGAGAAGAACATTTTGCTCCCTAGACCATGGTTGAAAAATTAATATAAAATCTAAATCTGTATAATAAAATGAATAATGCAGAACAATGAAATCTAAAACTGCATAATAAAATGAATAATGCAGAACAATGAAATCTAAAACTGTATAATAAAATGAATAATGCAGAAAAAATAGTACGGTGTCTACATATGCAAAATAAGATCTACATTATCCCTTGACCAAACCAATAACAAATAATCATGAACTACATTTCAGCAACGCGCACGTAAATCATCACAATTACACGAAAACAGAGCAACATTGAACCTAAATTAAAATCACCTCAAAAAATCCTAAATTCTTTGCAAATTATGTGTGTACGTGTGGAATTAATAATCATACCCTTGGCAAAACTCTTCATCTGACCGGATTAATGGTTCCCATGTGGACCATATGCTGCGTCGCCCCACTCCTAGGAGATAAAATCGTCGTCAAAGGCCCACCTCCGGATTCTGGACATTGATGGGGAAGACTACTGTATCTCCGGCGGCTTCGCGTCCGTCATCCATAATGAAGAAATCGGTGAAGTTTGAATCCCCTAGGAATATAAAGAAACGATCGCGTGGAAAGTCTCTTGATCATGTGCAGTTGAAAGAACAGATCGAGGAAACAATTATGGAAGAGCAAAGGAGACGAGACCTTATAGCCATGGCCGTCGTTGAAAGAGAGGAACAAGCCTCTAAGCATCACCCCGCCGATCGTGAAGCCCTAATCTCGATTCCAATCCCTAAAAGCAACAAGCAGCCGATCGAAGAATCTGACCGTGCAGGAAATCTAAACATTGATTTGGATTCTGAGAGTGCAATTAATTATCAAAAGGAAGGGTTCGTTGAGGCAATAGACGATTTCGTTGTGAAGAAGGCGATGCAATAAACTAACGTTACCTTACGCAGCATAAACTTTGAGAATGATGATGATGAGTGCCTGGATCAGGTAACATTTGCCAATGTTGATAATCAATTGAAGAGGTATGTGGTTGAATCTATGGCGACAAATAAGGAAGATGAAGACTTGTTATTTAATTATTAAATTAATAAATTAATTTCCATATTTAAATATAAGGGTATAATGGGTTATTAACATGCGTTTTTGTCCTTTTTTAAAAAGATTATAATAGTTGTCCTTTTCTAAATGGCATTTTTTTATAAATTTTCTCTTAATTAATTAACATTATTAATTAATTACAGTCCTTTTTTTTGTTTTTTTTTTTTTAGTTTTTTTTTCCGTTACTTACTTCCACTTTTCAATAATAATAGTCGCTACTTTTCATTAATAAAATTTTCACTTTTCACTAATAACAGTTATCACTATTCAGTAACAAAATTTCCACTTTTCACTAATAATAGTTACCACTTTTCAGTAACAAAATTTCCACTTTTCAATAATAATAGTTACCACTTTTCAGTAACAAAATTCTCACTTTTCAATAATAAGAATTACACTTTTCAGTTAAAATATCTACCATTTTTCAATAATAAAAATTACATTTTTCAGTTAAAATATCTACCACTTTTCAGTAACAAAATTTTCACTTTTCAATAATAAGAATTACACTTTTCAGTTAAAATGTCTATCACTTTTCAATAATAAAAATTACATTTTTAAGTTAAAATATCTACCACTTTTCAATAATAAGAATTACACTTTTCAGTTCAAATATCTACCACTTTTCAATTATTATTATTGAAAAGTAGAAATTTTGTTACTGAAAAGTGGTAGATATTTTAACTGAAAAATGTAATTTTTATTATTGAAATGTGGTAGATATTTTAACTGAAAAGTGTAATTCTTATTATTGAAAAGTGGTATATATTTTAACTTAAAAATGTAATTTTTATTATTGAAAAGTGATAGATATTTTAACTTAAAAGTGTAATTCTTATTATTGAAAAGTGGAAATTTTGTTACTGAAAAGTGGTAGATATTTTAACTAAAAAATGTAATTTTTATTATTGAAAAGTGGTAGATATTTTAACTGAAAAGTGTAATTCTTATTATTGAAAAGTGGAAATTTTGTTACTGAAAAGTGGTAACTATTATTATTGAAAAGTGGAAAATTTGATACTGAAAAGTGGTAGCTATTATTAGTGAAAAGTGGTAATTTTGTTACTGAAAATTGATATATTATTAGTGAAAAGTGGAAATTTTGTTACTAAATAGTGGTAACTATTATTAGTGAAAAAATAAGTTAAAGAAAAAAAAAAGAAAAAAAAAACAAAAAATAGAAAGAAAAAAAAATCAGAAAAAAAAAAACAAAAAATAAAAACAGAAAAAAAAATTTAAGTTTGAAAGGATTGAACTTGTGACATCATGCTTATGTATAACCACTAGAACATTCATTACTTAATGATTTATATTTGTCTTTATAAATAGATATAGGATTGACTTGTGCATTAGTGTACACATGCACACTGTGCACATGCACACTGTGCACAGGAGACCAACTCTTAATTTTTTATTTTATCTATTTGAATTATTACTTCACATATTAGTATGCCGGGGGTTTTGTTGATTGTATATGTAAACCTAATTTATTGTATATATTTATATGTATATGCAATTATACTTAAATGTTATGCAATTTTTACGTTGTTATATGCAATTAGAATTTGGAATTTTTATGTTGCTTTATGCAATTATAAAATTACTAGTAAATGGATGTGTGAATGATATGCAAAAAAAAACTATTTATTAATATTTACTAATAAATATTTTATTAAAAAGAAAATAAAAATATTATTAACAATATGACATGCCCTTAAAAAAAAGTATGAATGCAATGGATTAAGTACAGTGATTAAAAAAATAAAATAAAGTATGAATATCCAACCGTATATGAATGTTTTGAATTCAGTTTTTTAAGGAATGTTTTGAAATTTTGAAGATGTATTAATTAATGAATTTTAGGTATAATGTATTTTGAAAAGGTTTGGGTTTATGGAAAGTCTTGAAATGTGGGAATTAAAATTGATTACGAATTTTAAATTAAAAAAAGGTTGACTGCATACTAAATTGTTTTTAATTGTTTTACCAGATTAAAATTGGATATATTTTCTAAAACTCTTAATGGAGTGCATGGATGAAAATTTCCTCGATATATCCATTTTTCGGGGTCACCGATATCGATAATGGGAAGAACTGATATTTCCACGATATTTGTAAAAAAATAAAAAATATCGATAAATATCAGTAGATAATAACAATATCGAGCCTAATATCGGTAAAATATCGAGAAAATGTCGATAAATTTTGAAAAATATCGATAAATGTCAGACGAAATAACATTGTATATTATATTTTATATAAATTTATCACTGATATAAAATGTATTCAAATTATTTTGTTGATTTTATGTACTAAATACTTATTATTAAATTTTTTCAATTTTTAAAATTTATCGATATCGATATATCCATCGATATTTCCATAAATTTAAGGTCTCGATATTTCCACTGATACCGATATTTTCATCCTTGGTGGAGTGTCCTTAGGTGTAACTTCCCCAAACTTTTATCCACACAGTGAACACTTAGGGATGTTTGTTTTAGGATTAAGTAGGATGGGTGAAATCTTGATGAATAGTAATTGTGTGTTTGTTTTGTGATTTTGAGTAGGATGAGATGTAATTTTATGTCAAAT
Source organism: Galeopsis tetrahit (assembly GCA_963675135.1). Classification (NCBI taxonomy): domain Eukaryota; kingdom Viridiplantae; phylum Streptophyta; class Magnoliopsida; order Lamiales; family Lamiaceae; genus Galeopsis; species Galeopsis tetrahit. The sequence continues at coordinate 16,896,522 of OY776127.1, read as the reverse complement.
CAAATTGTGTGAGAGTAGTTGGATGGGATGTAATAATACTATGTATAGATATTTTTAGGGGTGGATGTAGTTGGATGGGGAAATCCGTATGTGAAATCCCGAAGTAAAACAGGACGGGTGAGTCCCAAAACAAACACCCTCTTACAGAAAGTTTTTCGATTTGCACGGTATAATAAACAATTGTCCATGCAGTGGCGCACGGCTCCTGAATCGTGCACGTGAACACTTATAGAAGTTTTTTACGACCACTTCCGCATGGCCCGTGGATGGTGCACATTTAACTTACAGAACGATGAATCGGATTCATGCACAATTAAATTTTTGAAATTATTTTTATTTTGATTTTTTTGTTATTAATTTTATTAATAATATAAGGGTAAATGTGTAATTTTAACATTACATATTTTAATTAAATTAATAAATATAATAAAATATTTTATTATATAAGGATAAAAATATAATTTTAAAATTATATATTTTAATTATTTAAATTAAATATAAAAAATACAAACCTACAACACATACGACCCATACCATGAATATATACAATACATATTACAAAAGATAACATACGTAAGGTAGTCATACGACACCACATTTAGAAGGTCCAACAAACAAAATCCTAACAAGTTTTGGTTCACACAGTGATGCATCCAACATATTAACCACCAATGATTCACACAGTGAACAATTCATTTTCAACCACATGAGATTGCAGACAAAATTAAACTAGTAAGCTCCCGATTACATGTCTTGTGTCTGATAAACAAACAAACAAACTTTATTCCATTCTAATCCTACAAGTTCAACACAACTCAGTATCAAACTTGAGAGATATTCCCATACTGAACAGCTCCTGACAAAGCAACTTCGCCCCGTACGGCACGTTCACCTTCACCACATCTTCCACCGACTCACAGAAACGGCAATACGGCCCCCGTATCTTCCGTCCACCAAACACAGGCCGTTGGATTACATTCGCCATATTCTGACACTTCCTGCATATGTGCATCTGAGACGAATCACTCAGAGTGAAAAGCCGCTCGTGCAGGTTAGCAGCTGCCCCGTGGGCTATAAGGCAGTCCCGTTCCATCTCACCAAACTTGATTCCTCCAAATCGTTTCCTGTCAGCCACGGGCTGACGAGTGAGTGGATGAACAGGCCCCGTGTTCCTGAACTTCACCTTGTCTTCGGCCATATGTGTCAGTCTTTGGTAGAATGTGGGCCCCATAAAGATAAGGGAATTGACCATTTCACCCGTACGCCCGTCGTAGACTCGCTCGTTTCCCCATCTTGAAAACCCGAGCCTGAAAAAAATGTACTTTTATCACTTGGACAATATTTATGACAAAACTACATTATTAAAACAATCGGCCAATCAAACATTAAACGGAAACCAAATTGAGTTCTGCATGGAATGTCATACACTTCCTGCTCTAATTGTTCTTCCACATCGTACAAATGGTGTTATCTTCTTATAAACTAACTTGAAGTTCCACTTATCCTATGCATTCTTTTTCAAACCCATCTATATCATGGACGAAAATATCCGAAAATTTCCCCGATATATCCTCGATATATCCATTTTCGGCTTTTCGCGGTCACCGATATCGATATTGGGAAGAAACGATATTTCCACGACATTTGAAAAAAAAATCGAAAATATCGATAAAAGATATACAATAACAATATCGAGACTAATATCGGTAAAATATCGAAAGAATATCGAAAAATATCGAAAAATGTCAAAGAATTTCAAAAAATATCATAGTATGAAATAACATTGTATGCTATATTTTATATAAATTTATCATAGATGTAAATGTATTTAATTTGTTTTGTTGAATTTATGTATTAAAAGTTAGTTATTAAATTTTCACAATTTTAAAAATTTACCGATATTGAAATTCGATATCGATAAATCCATCGATATTTCCACAAATTTAAGGTCTCGATATTTCCACCGATACCGATATTTTTGACCTTGATCTATATGACCTCTTAAAGATCTAAAAATATAGTTTCCATAATAAAATTATAAATACCTGTGAAGCTGAGTCGTTATATCTTCAACAGATGGGGTGGAAAATGGGGTGGCATATTTAAGTCGACCACCGAGTGCAATGCCTTTGCCCAAAGCAGCCTCCAAAAGTTGGCCAGGCGTTTGTCGAGAAGGAAATGCATGGGGGTTTATAACTATGTCTGGAACTATTCCCTGTTGCGTGAACGGAAAGTTCTCCTGAGACTCGAGAAAGCCAAGAACACCCTTCTGTCCATGCATGCTGGAAAATTTATCCCCGAGGCATGGAGTACGAACCTGGACCAATACACCAATTATTACGATATGAAACAATAAAAACACGCCCACAAAAGGCATGGGAAAACGGAGAACTTGTGAGAAAAAGAAGATAATTGTTTTTAGTTCTAACTTCACCACTAGAGATCCCGATAGAAATAGAAGTTGCAATCCCTTGAAACCAAAAGGCATCAACAGTAGTCAAGGAAAATGACAATTACTAACAGATAACCCACCCACCTCCACTCACCAAATTAATTATTTTATATTAAAACTAAAATTAAAAATATGTTTCTCTCAAATTATCAAAGAACGTATAAGTTTTATTTACTAAACACTTTAACAACTTATAAGTTACTTGTTTACTTATAAGCTCTTGAAACAACTTATAAGATTTTAAGAGCTTATTAGCTTATAAGATGTTAATAAGCTTAGCGAACTGGCTCTAAAGGCAATGGCACTCCCCCCAAAAAAAGATTGATATAGAAAAGTTTTGATGTATAAATAACCTGTCTCAGTGATACAACAGCAAAGTTCTTGCCCTCATCATTGGCAGAAAGCACAACCTTCTGGACCATACCCCTCTCGGTGTGCTTTAGTTTGATGCTGTGATCAACCCCTGATGCAGCATACTTACCGATGACTATGTCGCCAGTTTGGAGATTTGCACCAATGTAAGGAAATCCATCGTCGTCGAGGCTGTCAACACGTCCAATCTTGCTTTGTGTCTTCCCAAAGTTGATCAGCTCATCACTCTTAAACTTTTTCACACCCCCACCCCCACTACCACTACTCCCATTCACGTCTGAATTTTCAACCTCGGACTTGTAGCTTCTGACATGTTCAGATCGGAACATTCCACGCTCTAGTGAGGCACGATTCATTACCAACGAGTCCTCTTGGTTGTAACCAAGATGGACATTGACAGCCACAATAGCACACTGACCGTTGAAGAACTCAGGGCGTGGCAGCATCCCCTTATGGTGATTGGAATAGGTTGATTTCCCGAGGCAATCAGCAAGCACGGTTCGAAACAGTGGCCTCTGGGGATAATACATCTGATGAGAATTTGTATCAACTCTAATGTTTGGATTGGTAGATGAGTACCCAATGGCTTGCTGAGAGTGTTTCTCAGATTGGTACAGAACTCTCCTTGCATGATCATGATTGGCAAAAGGGATGATTCCACAGCTTAAACCTAACAAGAAGGAACTATCGAGTTCGCAATGTGTATACTTCACTGGTGGATTTTCTAACTCTGCAGTGAAAAGGTATTTGATTCCCCATGCCGTTTGACAATCTTCTTCCTCTTCTGCTCCTATGAACTCGACTATTCCATTATCCAGAAGAGATTGAAACGAAAATTCTCCTTTCAAATCTTTGATCTTCTTCAGATTCTGAACAACAAGAAGCGGGCGGAGAATTCTTCCAGCATCAACAAATATACGTACTTCTGACTGTTGTTTGTCTCTTTTGATTTCAATCTGTAAGAGAAAATGATATTAGAAGTTAGAACATAACGAAAATAATGCACTATATAGACGCAAAGAGTTAAGCTGGTGATACAGGAACAGATATGCTGCAATGCCATATTGAAACTCATAATTACTTTAGATTTCACTTTATCAAAGCCCTAAAACAAAAGCTAAGATAAAGATATTTAACCAAAAAACATCTTCATGTTTTTCGGCTTTCATTGTTAGTAGGGGTGGTATGGGGATGCTTCAGGTTACGGAATTAAACAGCAAACAGATTGCGGAATCAGAAGCCAAAGAAAGTGAGTTCAGATTTATTTTCAAGATTCTACATCTGTCTCCTAAATGCTACCAGATAAAAATTTAAGGAATCCAAGGCAACCTGATGAGGAACTTCCATTCTGCGGCGTTTGCGTCTTAGCTTAGAAACAAACGATGAGGAATCTTTACACATCCCAACCCAGTCACCATCCAGGAAAACTTTATCCTTTCCGCCGAGCAAACACAAAGAATCATCAGCCAATTTCTCCATTCCACACTCAAGAAGCCTTTGAAGAAGACCTTTTTGTTCCAGAAAATTAGTACTCACAAGGCCCATGCTTGCCAGATTCTTAACGAGTCCACAATTTTCTCCATCTGGCGTAGAAAGGTAGCAAAGCTTACCCCAATGTGATGGGTGTCTGAAACATTAATGACAACAATTATAAGCCAATCATTACTATCAAACTTAAAAATTGAGAATGCCAAAACATGAAACCTCCTAATAATGAAGTAAACCCAACACGTTACAACGCTATTGCATATCCATATATTCATCAGCTTCAACAATAATATTAAGAACAGGTTCAGCAGAGATAATGAAGTTGGTCAGATTCAGCCTCAGAGAGAGAACGGTGAATATGATGTATGTGGCCTTTTAGCAAATAGCCCATGAGAAGTTCACATGTAATATGTTAGTAAACAAGATACGAATATGCCAAATGGGATAAATAAGTGTGTACCCATCATGCATACAATGATACATCATTTCCCAGAAAAGCACAGATTCTCATTTAAGGTGAAAAATTAAAGAGAAAACAGAGAAGCAGCTGGTGAAAAGAAAATTGATTGCAACTTAAGCATAGTATCCATCATAATGCCGATCAGAATACTGAGGACCTAATAACATCATTGTTAAGAGATTAGAATCAACAAAAGCAATCTGGTGATACACACTCTCACAAAACCAGCTCCTAAAAAAGATTTGGTTACTCAAGATGCAGAACACAGACCCCACGTTTCCCAATCAGTAACCATCTTAAATGAAATTAACACGAAAAACCACCATATTGCATGAGAAAAACATTTCCATATCAAGTAATTGATGAAATTTTGAATAGCCCGAACCACAAAGATTACAAGCTAATAGAACACATTTACAAGAACTTACGGGTATCTAGCATCGCCAACCCTGCCTGTGTAGGACACTTGCTGGCGAGTTTTCCTCATATCAGATATTGCCTGCAATGGATTTGTCCGGCGCAGGGTAGCCACTACACCGGAAATTCTTTCCATTCTCTTGTAAGGATGGACCCAACCTCCAGTTGAAAAAGCTCTAGAAAGGCCATTTGTGATGATAGAGGAATCTATATAGCTGCGAAGTTCCAGCAGTTCCCGATCTTTATAAAGGTCCCTTTGCATAGCTTTAACCAGACGCCTCTCTGCATGTTTAATATGAACTTTCAACTCCCGCTCAAGTAGCTCACCAGCCAACTCCAACCTTTTGTTCCTAAGATCATCTCTATTATCAACTTTGCGTCGCCCTCTGTATGCTTCCAAGAGACATTTGACCATATAAGCCAGAAAAGAAGCCTTCTGCGCTGGGGTATTGAGATGGGGAAAAAGGTAGTGTCTGATGCAATCTTCCACGGATTCTTCAGGTGGAAATTTACAGCGTTTCATGAGATCCTTGATTTTTTTAATTGCGTTGCCTCCTTCACGGAAACCCTCAAATGATTTATCAGCATCATATATCGATGCGATGAGTATATTTGCAATTGAAGAATCCTCAATGTCTACGTCAATCAGCTTAACTACGTCCCTGTCATTTCGTACACCCAAGGCAAAGAAGAGAATCCAAATGGGAACATCTGTAACATAAAAATACGCAGTGAGGATTTTTGCTCCATGTGACATCTGCTCCGATTTGGGAACTAACTTGATGTAAACTCTTCTCCTCTTCGCGGCTGAACGATATGAAATGGTCCAAGTAGGATCTCTAGACACCCATAGTCTATTCAGACATATTTGCTCCTGTGCGATGAAAGTCTGCACCACAATTAAAAGTTAATTTATCAATTATTTGAAATAACTTTCTTGTCAACTAACATACTGAAAAAAGGAAGATCACTTAGACAACTAAAATGTCAAAAGCAAAGTCTACACTCTTTATAATAGCATCAGTGGAGTGCTAGTGAGGTAGGATGGATCGATGTCACTAGATTGTGTCAAATACCTCATATAAAGCTTGTACAAAGTACAAACAATTAGCCCACTAAGATATACTACAAACAATCACTCTTAAAGAAATAAAATGATAAACCAATAAGAAGGAAAATAAAAGAAAAAAATTGACAATAGCCTTGGCACCCTCACCTTCTCAGCACCCTTGATTACAAAATATCCTCCTTCATCAAATTCACAGTCTTTTTTGTCAGATGAATTCATCCAGCACAAGTCTGACTTCACCATGACTGGGAGTTTCCCGATTTTAAGAACTCCATTATACTCATGCTCTAATGTCTTCTCAACATATTTTTCTACACCAGTTTTGAACTTGTCACTTCTGGTGAGACCTTCCGTGTACACCTGAAACCAGAACATTTGATAAGTCTTAGAAAGTTATTGAATTTGTGCATCAGTTAGCTTTAAATAACTTGTTAAAAAAACACTGGATTGTTCCAGTGCCCATTAACAAACAAATTGCAAAACATGTTGAAAATAAAGGATCAGTGAATGGATGGATGGGTGCAATAAAATCCTCCAACAACAACAAAAATCAAGATGCTACAAAATAAAGCATATTGCAGCAGATCTCCCCAAAAATTAACGATTATATAGAAAGCAGGGCGATTAAAGCCATGTATCACCTGAAGATGAGTCTCAACATTGATCACAGATGCATAGGTCATGTTTTGAAGACGGGCATGCCTGGGGTAAAGATTCAAGTCAGATCCACCACCACCACCACCACCACCACCACCACCAGTTGCTGAAAACTTTTCACCGGTCCAGAACGTTGGCCTGTCAAGGGTGACCTTACCAAACTTGATAGAGGCGCGCCTCCAGTCACCATCCCTCCTTTTTGATGGATCATATCCAGGCTCGACCACAATCTCTCCAACAGAATCAAAGACCTCTTGAATTCCATGTTTAATAAAATCATTGTATGAATTGATTTGGTGGCTAATTAAACCGTATTGGTCAAAAAAAGCTGTTGAGGCCTTTTTACAGAAACCCTTTAAGAAACTTTCATCCAATCCTTGCAGGGCACAGTTGAGTTCATCATCAGAATCGAAAAAATCAAAGTCTAGATCGCCATCAATATCCATTTGACTAGGCCCGGCTTCTTCCACAAACTCCCATGAACTCATCTGTGAGAAAGTTTTGGACAAAAAGAATTTCAGTTTACAGTGGTTTTCATAATACACCACTGTCTTTCACCACATAGGAATCAAAGGGTTTAGCAAAACGTACTCATGAACAAACACATGACACCATAAGAACACATAAACACAAAGAAAAATATTGAACTTGCATATATGTTATGCTTCCTTTTATTGCAACTCAAGCGTGACTCGTGAAAAGGGAAAAATAAAAAAACTTCATCCTCTGTGTACAAGCAAATTTATAAAAATGCAGGGTGGGGATTTTCTCTAAGAGTTATGCAATAGCCGAAGAATGCCAAGTTGCCAACTGGGCAACAGCTCACAAGAAAAGTTCAGGCACACATAGCAACACAAATTTCCCAGCAGATTTTAGATTTTACTTAGGTTGTGGTCTGGTCGATGGATTGAGCTACGAAATTCAAATCAATTAACAGCGAATCCATTGTAGTTGACTGTACTGGTTCATTTTTAAGATGTGTTTGATATATGTAGTATCTCATTTTGTTGGAATTGAAATCCACTCTATATGGAATTCATTTGAAATCTCACCCCTAAATCAAATCCTTCCCCATGATAATCTCTTGAGCATTCCAGCAAAATAATCCATCTGTTATACTTGGAGTTCATTCAAACTACTTTATTCTACGCCCGAATACAAAGGCATTGCAAAACCAAGAGCGACTAGTATTATCCAGCATCAACATCTGAAATTTGGATTTGTGGGTGTGATCTTTCCATGTATATTGTTATCTACATTCCCAGCACAGTAGCACCAGTTGCTCATCATCTAACTACCAACAACAAAAGGCAAAAAATGCAAAAGAAGAAGAAGAAGAAGAATGTATCCCATTCAAATTTTAAACTCTAGGAAAAATTCCCCTTCTTCAAAAAAGGCAACAATGTCACCATAAGACAGCGTGCTTATGTTTTTCACATACAAGGAGGAAAATGCAGGGGGTGGATTTTCTTGTTTCATGATTTTTCTAATTTAAGCACCAAAAATTCCAACGACAACACAAACAAAATTCACAGTTCAAAATTCCTAGAAATTGTGTAACCATAAGGAAGGATCAATCAAATGATCATCATCTCAAACATCTTCCACATGCAATGTGCTAAAACACTAGATCAAAAGGTTTTGTTCCAAAACATCATTATATAATTCAGGAAAAATTAAAAAAAAAAAGAAGAAGAAGAAGAAGAAGAAAGCAAACAAAAAACTCAAAACGGCAACAAAAGCAACATGCATTTTACGAATATCTATCAACAAAAACCCGAAAACATAATGAAGGAAAATCAGTCCAAGGTATGAAGATCGAGAGAAAAGCTTACTTTGATGGGTCGATAATGGGAATTCTTTGAGATTTTTACTTCCGCTTCTCTCTCTACAGACTCTGAAATAGTCTCACTACACTGAGACCCAGAGTCCAAAGAAGAACATATAAATATGAAATACGAAAATTGAAATAATAATGCACCCACAATCTCCCACTCGCTAACTTAAAATAATCCTATTTATTACTCCTCCCATTTTCTGAAAATTGATAATTTTATAAATTTTTATATATAAAGTAAATAAAGGGGTTGAATTAGATATACAGTGGTCATAAAAGTAATAGCATAAAGAATAAATATATGTATATTGTAAGGATCGGAACTTGTGAGGTATTTTTCTACAATTGGTGAGGTATTCGTCTACGTGACGTCAAACCACCCAATAACAAGTTGACACGTTAATTAGAATCGCAATGATGCGAAATAATTATTCTTTTTGGTAAAAAATTAAAATTACAAAAATACTCCTATTGTTTTTTTTTTTTTTCTAAATACAAATTTGACATATTTACAAACTTAATATTTCTTCAATTGCACGAGTTATTGATAAATATGCTCTCTTTCATCAAGAATCTTTGTTCATGTTCATGCTGCCGTAACTCCATAAAATTCTTCTAAATTAAGAGAAACAGAGAATTTATGATTGATTACCTATAAAACTACGACCATTTTAGAAATTTTCAACTAACACAATTTTTTTAATTTGTAATTTGGTACATCAATATTTGTTTTATAGTTTATTGGACTTTTTGGTCTACAATTGGTGAGGTATTCGCCCTACGTGACGTCAAGTCATCCAATAACAAGTTGACACGTCAATTAGGATCGCAATGATGCAAAATAATTAATTTTTTTGGTAAAAATTTAAAATTACAAAAAATCCTATTGATTTTTTTTTTTCTTTTCTAAATACAAATTTGACATATTTACAAACTTAATGTTTAATTTAATAATCACTCACCATCAAAATAAATAATTAAGTATTTTTTCAATTGCACGAGTTATTGATAAACATGCTCTCTTTCGTCAAGAATCTCTGTTCGTGCTGCCGTAACTCCATAAAAAAATTCTAAATTAAGAGAAACAAAGAATTTATGATTAATTACATATCAAACTATGACAATATTTATTTAATTTGTAATTTTGGTACATCAATATTTATTTTATTTTTTGTTAGAATTTGATGCACCGAGCCACCGACCCTTTTTATTTTTAAGTAACACCATCAATTTGGACATTGAATTTATTGGGCTCTGGTTTTCAATGAAGAAGGGTATAATTGTTATGATTAAATGAAATTATTGTTGAATAGAATGAAGATATAAATGGATCGGGAATGAAACATGAGTATTAAACAAATTTATATTATTATTTTATTGGTTATTAAAAATATTATGAAACATGAGTATTAAACAAACTTATATTATTATTTTATTGGTTATTAAAAATATTATGGATGGTTGGAATTATATTGTATTTTTAATAATTACATTATTGTTATTCATTTTCATTATTATTCTTTAATGATACTTAATATATATTTATATTATTTTTTAATTAGTACTCCATTTCATATTAATTTTTATTAGTTGTACATATTTTTAATATTATTATTATTGATTTCTTTATAAATAAGTAACAAAATAATTTTATTTTGAAATAATTATATTGTTTATAATTATTTTAAAATAATAATACATTTATTATTAAAAAAAATATATTTATATGTTGAAAATTATTATTTACATTATTAAAAAATACGAGTATTAGTTATTTATAATATTGTTTTAAAATTTTAAATTATTGTATTAATATCATTATTGTTGAATTACTATTATTAACATTACTATTATATTAAAATTAAATTTATTAGTAATTTTTAGAATAATTAATGTTATTATTATTTTGATCATTAGAATTAATAATAATAATAATTATTATGTATTATTATTTATTATGATTGTTAATATTGTAAGATCTTTTTTTTTTAAGTATTAGAATACATAAACCCATGAGAGGGTGAAGAATTAAATCATCTCTATTAAAAAAAGATAAGAGTCCATTTAAATTAAAACTTAATTCTAATCCAATTTATATCTTTTTTTGTGTTTTAATTTATGTCATTTTTGTTCAATTTAAATTATTTTTGTCGAAATTTTAGATTTATGTCCTTTAAATTAAAAAATAAAACTATCTATAAATTAAGAATTATAAATGTGTGAAACAAAAAAAAATTCTAAGAATTAAAAATTCTACAATTCTATAAATCTGAAAAAAGATGTGTAAATAAAAAATTTTCTAAAAATCTCAATAAAGCATTTGAGACAATTTTAACGGCAATCGAGTCCGAATTAGAAAATGAATGATATGAGTTTTCATATTTCCGAAATCTTAATTTATTCCACACATGCAAGCCACATAATAATCACATTTTTAGTGAATTTGAAAATTTTCTAGTAACTGCACAAGACTCCGCAAAAAATATTAGGATATGATCTAGTAGTGTCGATCAATTCATAATCGACACATATTTAACATTCTTCAAGCAATTAACCCTATTTTTTTATTTATTTTTTTGCAAATTTAGCATTCTTTAAGCAATTAACCCTATTTTTTTGCAAATTTAGCGGTAATAAAAAAATCAAGTCCATAACTCATTCATCCAATATAAGTACTTAATGCCAAAATTCATGAACCACACTTAATCCCTAAAATAAACATGATGTTCCATACACACGACACTAACATCATTGTCTCCAAATATTTCAACAAACTAATCGTAGCAAGCAGGGTTCTAATCAGAACGAAGGCCAAAGAGAACACGACTATCCTGGCGACCATGCACAGAGTTCTAATCACGGTCAGAGCCATCTCCATACGAGACAAGTCCTGCCTTGCGAGGGGGACTACCAGATGATGACCTTGACGGAGGAGCTTTATCAGCAGCAGGCTTTGGAGACTGTGAATCGCGTGACGACCTTGACACAGAGGGGCTCCTGCTTCTAGAAGGTGACCTACCCCGCCTTTCACCACGTGGTGGTGACCCACGGTACCTCTCCACAGGCGACCGACTCCTAACAGGCGACCGGCTTCTAATAGGCGACCGGCTGCGGCTATACCGACGGCCACGATAGCGTATTGGACTGCGCGAGGCACTAGGGCTGCGGCTCCTGCTTCTCCTGCCCCTGTATCTGCACCAATAATTTTGATGAGAAAAACCAATATTCATGTTTAGAAATGATGCTCCCAACGGTCAAATGGAAAATGCTTAATTGCAGAAACAATCACAACCTTATTGAAAATTGCAATCTAAACTTTTGAATCTAGGTAAACAAAACCTCAATTAAAAAAAAAAAATTACAATTGAAACCAAGGGGCAGATGCGCTCCTACAAGGAAATGACTTGTCACCTATCTACCTGGCAACAAATAATTAATCGTCATTTCCAGGCAGGAGTGGATATGCACCCTGGTTCAAATTGTTAAAAAAAAAAAAAAAAAATTGTTTACAAGATTCAAAAGTTAAGATTAGATTGCAATTTGCGAAAATGATCTGATCTTATGAAAAACGTTAAACTCCGACAAAAACCAACCTTGGGGGAGTTCTTCCGCGTGGTGGGCTCCTATAACGCCTTACGGGGGATCTTCTGTAACTCGGGTATCTAGTACAATTAAAGAAACAAAACATTAACAAAAGAACAATGTTTCCAAACCTGATAAATCCTATCTCTCATTTTAAAAGAGGTTCATATAATTTAAGGACATAATTTTTAATTGAGTTTCAATTTAAATAGTTATTTTAAGAGTATTTGGAGTAATACGCAGTGGTGCTTACCGGTCCCGGCGGTACGACCTTATGGGAGACCTATCAGGAGAACGACTTCGGTAACGACGGACAAAAGAGTAACGATCACTAAACCCCCTTCCTCTCCTAATACGTTTGGGTGATCCATCATCTGAAGCACTTCTAGATGAGCTCCTACGACGATCAGCGACGGGTGACCTTGCCACAGGGCTCCCTGAGTAGCTGGGGCGATTAGTCCTTCTTTGGGCCCTGACTGGGCTTGGGCTAGGGCTTCTCTTGCGAGGGGGCCTACCAGAGCTTCTGCTAACACTCCGACGGGGTAATCTAACACGGCTTCTGCTTATGCTCCTTCGAGGTCTACCTGAGCTCCTACTTAAACTGCGCCGAGAGGATCTCACAGGACTTCGACTTGGTGACCTCAGTGATCTCTTGGACGAGGCTCTTAGTGGGCTCCGTCTTCCTCTAAGAGGAGAAACCGTTACACTTCTACTTCTACTACGACTTTGTTGAGAACGAGACTTAGGTGGGGGGCTAATGCTGACACTCCTTCCCCTGACTGGGCTCCTGCTTACTGGAGTAATGCTTCTGCTTCTGCTTCTGCCAGAGATTCGCTTAGGGCTTCTACTGATGCTGCGGCTTCTACTCCTGCTCTGTTTTGCACCGATGCCTGGACTTCTTCCGGAAACGCGAGGACTAAGGCTCATGCTCTTGCTCATTGATCTTCTAGGACTTAAGCTTCGACTCCTGCCAGTCAAAAATCCAATACATCAGAAGTTGGGGGGATAACAAGGGTGTGTTTGCAAACTCTACAAACAGCATCTAAAATCACTTTTTTTCAAAAGTTGTGAGTAGCTTTAAAAAAAAAAGTGATTCTGACTCATTCGGTAGGGTTTGCTTGGATGGAAGGGAAGACAAACCTAGATTTGCTTGGATGATCATCCATTACGTCAGGGTGTCTATCAGCATTTCTGTCAGAATCCACTCCAGTTCGAGTACCATTAGTTTGATTATCTCCATTTTCCCTTGGGAACTCACCCTCTTCTCTTTCAGATATGTCAGTTGTCTCGCCCTTTTTATGATTAGCTTTTGCATTTTCTAGCTCAACTAGAGGGGATTGATTTCCTTCAGAGGGGTTGCACATAGAATAGTAAGCACTTAAAGTTTTTTTTGAATTGAATAAGAACTTAAAGTTAAAGATAAAAAAAAAAAAAAAAAAAAAAAAAAAGACAAGCTAAAGGATTATAATTATGTTACCCTGAGGTTTATGATTCCCATCAGATGCACCAACTGCAGCGTCATCTTGAGAGCCACTTCCAGTTTCACTATCACTCTCACTATCTGAAACACTGCCCCTGCAATATATTCAAACCAAAGTAAACATTATTTAAAAAGGAAAAAGGGATCAGAACACGTATTCCCCTCCAAGTGATGGCTAAACAGTCATCACCTACCCAAGTAAACATTATTTAAAAAGGATCACACATTCCTTCTAATTTCACATGTACAATACACAGAAAGATGATAATCAACATATTTCAACAATTGATTGCAGAATTTGGGTCATGAGAAAATGCTTGAGTGTGATCATTTGGACCTAAATCACATTATTTCAGGAAGCCAAAATGATAGAGGCAAGGCAACTGAGACACACAGCAAAATCATCTTCAATATGGAAAGCTTCATCAACTATAGCCTATAGGGATGTTACACAGCACCTACAGTATGAAAGAAATATGAAATGGAATTTAAATGATACCTTTTAGATTTACGCTTTGACTTTTTATCTCGCCTCTTGCGCCGTTTTTCATGTCGCCTATCCTTTCTTTTCCCACGCTTATGTTTGTCCCTCTTAGACCTCTTTCGTTTTTTTCGTCTATCATCACTTGAAGTGCTAGTGTCACTTAATGAGGATGCTAATGAGTCTGAATCGGAATCAGAATCAGAAGAATCGGAATCAGAATCAGAAGAACTATCTGATTCAGAAGTGGAATATCTTCTTCTTTTCCTCCTCTTCTTCGAAGATTTCTTATGCTTCCCCTTACGTTTAACCTCGTGATTATTTTCCTCTGTTCCATCCTTTCCCATCTTCGACTTCTTCCCCTTCTTTTTATCTGTACAGACCAGAAATTAATTTCATATATTAAACAGTACAAAAACCCACGTAAAGTACAGTCAAGCTCAAAGAAAAAATTAGTATCAGAACATAAAACAATGATTGGCAGTAAAGCATTCTGCCAGTGCTACAAACAGGAAATTGCTCCAACATGTACACATCCAAATCTAGAACACTTAAATTTCATACCATCATGCAGTTCTCCAGAATTGATAATTTTCACGGTTACAGCAGGCTTTCCCTCATCATCTCCAGCGTTTTCAATCTTCTTTAATACATCATGTCCTTCCACAAGTTTACCAAAAACAATATTTTTCCTGTTAATCAGACAACACTAATCAATTAATGGGGTGAGCAACACATGGAAAATGACATACATGTCAAATGGAATAAAGCAGCATCATAGCACAATAAATCTGTTATTTCTGCATCTAAAATCTTTGTATGGGACTCATCCATCATATAAACTTACCTAACATGAAAAATAAATTTGATATTATATTCCTAGAATAGGAATTGAGTGATTTAAAATCTGAACAGAAAAAAAAAAAAAAGACTAAGATGCTCAGCTGGAGATGGAAAGGAGGAACTGCCAATTTCAGAACATTTGAGGACATTATTATCCATAAGTAACATTTCTGGAAAAAAAATTGTGAAGGAACAGTTTGGAATAAGTAAGGCATAATACCATGTGCTAACCATGAAAAATTAGTTCGGCATTTAAATATTAACCAGTCACTTACATTGACACCTTTGTTTGGAAAGAACATGGATTTCCATTCTAAATTTATAGAATTGACTAGGAAAATTAATTCAACATCTTTCAAATAATAGAACAAACCTATCAAGATGATGATCAGGCTTAAAGGTAATACAGAAGAGTGATCCCCGCTCCTCACGGTCAGCAATGGCCATAGATAACAAACCAGGGCTGTCATGTCTCAGTTTCGAAGACTCATCTGAAAAATATATAACAGCAGAACAGCTTAGCAGCTACACATTTATTAATACAGAACATTACACAATAAAAACTACAAGAAAAATTCTCATGTAATTGGTTAGAAACTTGAAAGCGATTCAGGAACATCTGCTAAGACAAGCAAGCCTCATAAATTCCCAAACAATCTGCAATAACAAATGATATGAGCAACACATAACACACTTATGATGGTTAGCATGCTTACATAACTATACCAGTTGGCATGTTTATTAGTTGATGACAATTGAAGAAAAAGTTCAATGTTCATCTAAGTAGAATAACTTTAACCAAAAACAGCTGTGCCATTTTATGGTATTGTATTTTATGCATGATGACTAAAACTAGTCATCACCACAATGACAAGAAACATAAAAAAAAGAATGAAAGCATACAGGTTCTTTTGTACCTGAGAACCACCCATGCATCAATTGATAAGCATACAACCTCAAAGTGCAACACACAACACTCAATTCCCTAGTTTTGACATTGGAGTGCTATAAGAATGTAAATAATCCAATTGCTCAGTTTATGCAGGCAAACATGATGACTGTTATACTCCAAAACGCACAAAGATGAACAACAACTTAAGCATTAATCCCACTATACGGGGTCAGCTTTATGGTTCATGTCTCGCCATCGTGCTCAGTCAAACACATGTTTTTTATGTACACTAACACATAACACATCTTTTTAATAGATTTTTCCAAGTCCTTTTAGGTCTTCCTCTTTCCTTTTATATTGACTTGATGAATTTCTACTTTCAATGCAGTGTACTAGGTCATCTAAATGTCTCCTTTACATGTCCAAACCATCTTAAGTGCACTTCTTGGATTTTCTCATCTATTGGGGCAACCCCTACTTTCTTCCTAATGCATAATTTCTCTATCATATTCAGTGTATCCACACATCTATTTTTAATCTAATTTCTGATAACCTCATAAATTTAATGGGACTGTCATGTGAGGAAATAGACTTCATATTCATGTAGCAGTCATTTGAAAAATGGACACTTGAAAATCCAAAAGGTATGTTTAAGAAAATACAAAAAAGTGGCCAAACAAAGCAGACAAAACATTTAGATACCCTACCATAGTAAGAGAAAAGAATTGTTCCAATATCATTTGAACTGAAGAAGCTCCAACGCAGCGAGAATAAGATCAAAGTCATCCCCAACCTTCACAGGCAATAGAAAGGAAACCCGCTTGTTCTCAAAACACAAGTTGACAGTACAAAAATATGAATGTGTTGGTGCTTCTTATAATATTATTTGTTCTTGTAGGATCAAATACATACTCATGGTTCCAGACATATATGTATTTTTGTGAGCATTTATCAGATCAACAAATGATAATACAGAACATTGAACAAAAAGAATAGATAGATTCATACCAGGAAACTTTCCACCATATATACTTTCCCCGTAGTTACCTGCAAAATAAAAAATGTCAGCATCCCAAAACAGAACATTGGTTTGATATTATTATTATAATATCAAAAGCCTCAATACATACCCTCCTGCCGTAGAAAATCTCCTCCCTGCATAATAGTTAAAGACTGTCAAATCATTATCAACTACAAAAATCATGCACTTGGTGCTTTTTAAAGTAAGGTTAAGTGAATCAAAAAAATGAACTTGGTAAGTACAACCTTAAAACTATATCACAAGAAATGCAGTCGTGACCATCAGCCCTGTCACAGGATAAACAAGGATGGCTGACTAAAAGACCAAAGCCACTTATCATTTATGCTCAACCAATACAGTGGCCAGAGCAAATAGATCATATAGAGATCATATTTTCAAGCACTTCATATACAAGTAAAAAAGTATGCAACATACCTGAGCCACATATCCCTTGATGATGCGGTGGAAAAATGTTCCTTTATATTGTAGTGGCTTCCCAGTTTTAGGGCTGATACCTTTTTCACCTGAAGAATTTGACAACTCAAAAGTAAGAAAAAGAGAAAACAATAAAATCACAGAAGAACAGGGATGAGTGGACAAGGTTGGAGAATCCAGGTAGACTTCTGAAGAAAAGTAGAAACTCATTAGCTTTTCTCCTGACAACAAGGTTGCAAAGTTATTTCTGTTCACAGCAACCTCAGCCTTAATATAAACAAACTCAGCAGTTTAGGAAACCCAATTAATAATGAAAAGGTCAATGAATTTAGGAATGAAAGCTCCATTAAATAAGAAAAAACATGAGGCCATGTAGATTCAAGTGTATGGGTAAGATATAGAGTGCAAATGGTAAGAATCAGATTACCAGTACAAAGTGCGCGGAAGTTTTCAGAAGTCTTGGGAGCAGCATCAGTGAAGAGCTGCATTGCAGCAGTAAATAATGACATGAATCAGATCATCATTTTAGTCAAATAAAAAAGCAACCCTATATTTTTAAATGGAGTGAACTCACTCTTCTAATAAACTAATTGTTACAGATGTAAACAATGTAATACCTCAAAAATCATCCTCTCAAAAGGATCGCCATCAATTGAGACATCCAAGAACACCAACACTTTTGACTTATTCATTTTGTCCATGCTCCAGTTCACTAGCTCACACTAACATCAATAATGCACTTCAATGTCAAGTCCAAGGGCAATTTTGCAAGATTTACGGACAATTTTTGCATTATCACAAGTAAGTTTTTACTGAAAAACCATCAATATCAATTTCACAGCTATCAGATCTAAAAAAGTTTGAAAATAAAGTTCTTGCATCTGTCATACCAAATTGAACATCTCATTCATTCTAAATTTCTCAATAAGTGAGACTTGCCGGGAAGAAAAACTAAAGGACAAAAAAAATCAAAAAGATAATCGACGTAACACCACCCAATATTCGTACTAAATGCAAACCACAATGCAGTAATAAACTTCAAATATATAAGTAAATCGACATTCAGATATGTATAAAATTAGCGAAAAAATAATGCATAAACAAATTCGAAACCCTAAACCCTAGGAAAAATATACAATTCTCTTTCCCGACGAAACAAAGAAAGTCTGAAAATCAGCTCTACACTCGGAAATAACAAGAACAGTTTAGATTTGTGAATAAGGCAGTTGCAAAGAATTGATTGATTTTTACCTCGAAACCCCAGGAGAACCGATACAACAAAAAGATCGAACAATTACAGCATGAAATTAACAGTTTTGAAGAAGGAATGGAGTTGATTAAAGATGCGTTAGGGTTTTTGAGCACTTCGGAATGGTGCAGCTGAACAGAGCTGCTCCTCTCCACAGGATGTGACTGATGAAAGGAAGCGTGTCTGCTAAACAGTTAGAAAAACCTAGATATAGTGATATACGCCACTTTCTTTTTCCCTTTTATTTTTATTTTTCGTAATATAACGAAACTTCTCATTTTTTAATAAAATGTTAATATTTTAAAAATCATTTAATTCAATAAGTGTATTTAACTCATGTTTAACAAAATAAAGAGTAGCGTCCTTAGACCTAGTGGTGGGCATTCGGTCAGTTTGATTCGATTCTAAGCTTTTTCAAACCGAATTGAAATTTTAAAATTTAAAATCGAACCAAAATTTGTTAGAACCGATTAAAAGTTCGGTTGGTTCGGTTCGATTTAAACCGAAATTCTTGTATAAAATATTATTTTTGACAATTAAACATTTTTCAAGGATTTTTTTACAGTAAAAATAAAATTCAAATTATAAGTTCAAGAGTTCACAATCCAAACAAACAAGTTTCTCAAAGTGTAAAATTACAAATCATAAAAATATCAAACAAAAAATTAATCGTTTTGTTGCATTTTTCACAATGAAATTCATCTTCAAGGGAGATAATTATTTTTTAGTGGGGCAAGAAGACGACAAATGTCGAATTGAAAAATTGAGATTGAAAATTAATAAAGTAACATACTTCAAATAGAGTTTCTTTTTGTTAACGTATTGTTCCATATAATTTATTGATTAAATAATATTTTTTAAATTTATATAAAGAAATTTGGTTCGGTTTATTCGATTTTGTAAAATATAAACCGAACCGAATCGAAAAAATCGAAATTTAAAAAAAAAATCAACCGAACAACCAAATAAACCGAAAATCGTCGGTTCGGTCCGAAAATTCGGTTTTGTGTCCACCCCTACTTAGACCATCTCCAGCGGTAGGGTAGATTTGAAGTTTAACTTCATAAATAGAGTTTCGCTCCCTCCATCCATACTCTATTTTGAATATTTAAAATAGAGTTTTGAATAGTAAACTTCATATATGAAGTTCACTATTCAAAACTCTATATTTTATATCTATTATTTTATTAATATTTACAATTCTGTATTACAATTCTATATTAATAATTTGTTAAATATAATTACAATTCTATTGTTATACTAATTTATAATATAATTTTAATTGTCTAATTTAATATTTTTGTGTGTATTATTATTACCAATAAAAAAAATAACGTAAAATACAATAAAACATAAGTACATTATATATTAAAACGGACATACATGCATTATCTGGCTACATATAATACCGACATATTAAAATAAGTGAACACAAATTGAAAAGAAATACAAATACAAATACAAATAAAAACGATACACTAGTACGACGGAATGTTGGATTCAGATGGAGAAGTTTCGCTAAAAAACGGATCAAATATTTTAGTATATTTTAAACGTAATTGTGTTGTATTAGATTATACTCACATGTATCGTTTTACACCATTATGTGTTTAGTAATTTTAGATTTAAATAAAAGTAATATTTAAAATTTACAAATTTATTTACATTTTATGATTTTGATAAAATCAATAATATTTAATTTATAATTTAATTTACTAATTGAATATTTAATTGTATAGATTAATTTAAATATGAAGATAAATATATAATTTAATGATGGTAATATATTGAAAATGAATAAAATAATAAATAGAGTAAGATATAGAGTTTTATGGTTGGAGAAGGTTTTTAAAATAGAGTACGAAAAACTGTATTTTAAAATTTAGAGATCTTCATTTAAGAGTTTGTGGCTGGAGATGACCCTATTAACGTCACCCTTACCTCAAGCCTGATGCGTTTGATCGAAGAACAGGTCAACGCCACTCTCGGGCAGCTCCTCTCTGCGCCGCCCGCTCGCAACGCCCCTCCTCCGGCAACCGGTGGCCCGGGAATTCGTCGATGATGGATTCGACGGTCTGCGCAGCCTCTTCCTCCTGCTGACGGCGGCCCGACGGTTCATCGGCGGCTGGCCTAGGGTGCCCTCCCATTGGACTAGGTTCCCTTCCATTGGGTCTGGTAATGTGCACCCCCTATTTTTTTCAGTACACCTCGATGTTCACTTCTTCTCACTTTTTTATGGTATTTTTGTTAGTGATACTGATATTACTAGTTATTGATGGTGGTATTACTATTAATACACTATTGAATTAATATTAATGATTATTGATTACGATATTATTAATTATTAATTGTGGTATTGTTTGAAATTATTTCTTATTGTATAAGATATTATTAATTATTGTTAATGGTATTACTGATTATTGTTTATGATATTACTAGTTATTACTTATTGTATTATCGACTATAATAAAATTATACATATAATATTATTTTGTAATTAAAATTTTAAAAAATACTAATGAAAAAAAAAGCAGAAAAAAAAAAACGAAGAAATAAAAAGTTTGGAATAAAAACTAAAAATGGGAAGAAAAATTATAAAGAAAAAAAGAAGAGATTTGTGCCTAATTTCGATAATTTTTTAAAATTATGCTTTTACAATTTTTTTCTTTCTAAAAATATGGGTGATTTGGTGATGAATCGACGTTAACTCGAAAAATGACTCAGCTGCAGTTTGTAAATGTATAAATTAAGGTTCATTTTATTATATTTTATGTAAATTAATAAAAGGATAATATAGTCTTTTAAATGTAATTATTATTTTTTAAAGATAATTTGGGGGTGAACTCATAAAATGAGTTGGTGCATATAACCGTGATAAAAATAATGATTTGGGGTGAACTCATAAAATGAGTTGGTAAAATAATGATTTGGGGTGAACTCCTAAAATGAGTTGGTGCAGATATAACTATAGTAAAAAGATGATTTGGAGGTGAACTCATTAAATTAAGGGATGTAGATAAAATTAAAATTAAAATCAGGGGTACCAAGTGTTACCCTTATATTTTTATTTGTCATTTTTTTAGTCCGTTCATCAAATCTATTACTTCGTACTATATTTTTAGGGAGGATGTTATTTTATCTTTATTCTTTAATCATCATTTAATTATTTTAAATGTTATTTAATTTTATTCATAAACAATAATACTTTATTTATAATAGATCTACAATATTCTATAGTACCTTTGTTTTACCTATTTTATCTTAAAATGGTGTCATGTATGATAATAAAAATCTTGGAAGGAGGGAGTATTTGTCAGTGGAGAGAAATAATTTTATTGATTACAAACATTAACCATGAATTTTATTCTATTACATCAAGGTTTCTGACAAGCAGTTTGCACTCTAGATACATTCTAAACTCAATCTGCAAACAATTAGAGGAACATGATTCCTTTTTTTCAACTTCAAACAAGATAAGAAAAATGAAGATAGAAACACCCTTCATGACATCTCAAGATGACCCTTGTTCTTGGATGATCCAATCTCCACATCATTGAAAGTCGAAAAACGGGAGTTTTCGTTCTTGTCGCCTTGGCCCCAGATCGCATAAGCTTCCTCCCCGTGTGCTGCTTCGTCTCCGATCTCCATATCTTCTTCGGTCATTCTCAGAGGCACAATGAAATTAACCAAGATGCATATTATGCTTGTTGTGATAATATTGACAGTTACTATAAAGAGCACTCCCAGAATCTGGAGTCCTATCTGTCTGAATCCATCGTGGTATCTCCCATTTTGAAGGCCATAGAACAGGCCAACATATCGGCCATATGTGCTGTAGAACAAATTGCACAACTTGGGGTTAGCAAAGCAGCCGGTCAGGAGACCCCCAAGGGTACCGGCCACTGCATGAGTGTGGAAGACGGCCATTGTGTCGTCGACTTTCTGGAGCAGCTCGGATTTCTTGTGCACAACCATCATCGTGAACCAGGGAATCGAGCCCGAGCATATGCCCATTACGATAGCTGCCCAACAATGTACAACTCCTACAACCAAACAAACAAATACAAATCCGAATTAAATAGTAATTTTGTTCAATTCCATATTCCTGAACTATTATTCAAAACCACTTTGGAATCGAATAACGAATCAGGTTTAATGAGTACGAATACAAATATTTTCACGAATAAAAATATTCAAATACTTCATTATTCGCCTCAATTCGTTTACATCCCTGGCTAACATGTGTAATGTTAAAAAAAAAAAAAAATAGTTAACGACCCATAATTATCATGGCGAAACATGTTAAAGGTCAAGACAGTGAAACACATGATGGAACATAAAAAATGGCACAGAAGAATCAAACCACTGATTAGAGAGATGTGAAATTACCTGCTGCAGGGGTGATGCAAACTAGGCCGGTGATCATGCCTTGGACGGCCCCAATAACGGAAGCCTTACCGAAAAAGACAATATCGAGTACGAGCCATGTTAACAAGCTTGTAGCAGCACAGACATGAGTGTTGATAACAGCTAAAGAAGCATCAATATTAGCAGCATAGGGGTCTCCACCATTGAACCCTGTCCATCCCATCCACAACAGCCCTGCTCCAGCCAACATTAGTAAGATGTTGTTAGGAGGGAACCTTTCCCTGTCCTTTGTTAAACGAGGACCAACCTGAAAAAACGACCAATCATCGTCTCACAAGTAAAAAAGCATAGATTTCATATTATGAATTTTGATCTTAGACTGACTTGTAAGATACTAACCATGACCCGAATAGGAATGAATCCAGTTTCACATTAAGTATTACCATGAATCATGTTCATATAATACTTTGTGCAAAAAAAAAAGATTTGAACAAGAGGTCGGTTCATAATTTCATACCCAATAAGCAGCAGTGAAACCAGCAACTCCGGAGGATAAATGGATCACATATCCACCCGAATAGTCGATCAGCCCGAGTTTTGTAAGCCATCCATCAGGAGACCAAATGGTGAATGCTCCAATGGTGTAAGAAAATGTTAGCCACAACGGGACGAACAACATCCACGCGTAGAAGTTCATTCGTCCCAAAACCGCGCCAGCTATCAGTACCAAGGTAATAGCTGCGAAAACGAACTGAAAATACACCATAGTAGCATTGGGAAACTTCCCAGCAAATCCCTTTTCAAGCAAAAAATGCTGGGACAGAGCCACATCGACTTTTCCCCAAATTGGAACCAATTCTTTCCCGAATGAAAGCTGATAACCCCAACAAACCCAACAAACCAACACACAAGCAAACGCATACAAAGCCATGAAAGCAGAATTCACAGCCCATTTCTTCTTCACAGCACCGCCGTACAAGATTATGAGCCCCGGCACACTCTGCATTCCGACGAGGGTGGCAGCGACGAGCTGCCACGCGTTGTCGGCCTTGCTCATCCACTCCGGATTGGCCTGATCGACCGCCAATCCGGATGGAAGTGTATAGTTCGACATAGTGATAAATTAGTGTCAAAAACTGAGTGAGGCCACACAACAAACACCTTGTGTGCGGATGAATATGCTGCATGAATATATGATTGTGTGGGATTATTATATAAGTCGATGTTTGTTGAATTGAATCCCACGATAAGCTGTATCTTTCTTGTCATTTTTCTTGTTGCATCATTACAAGTATAAACTGTCATGATGAAACACAATATTTCATTGTTCATCTCGCTATCGTCCGTTTGAAAAAATAAAGTAGACGGAATTTACAATGGCTAAACGACGTAATTAAGCCAATTAAGGTTGTTTTAGCTTAAACAAATCATTTAAAATATAATTATAATCGTAATCCATCTCCTAGTCTACATAAAATTTCTCTTTGTCAATACACGGAAACAAAAGGCTAGATAATTATTTTGGTTGATTTCTGCTACATAAAAATACAAAACACCATTTAATTTATTATTTAGGAGTTTGATTATTGTTTCTAATACAGTACATATTCTTTTCTGTTTCTTAGTGATTAATATTGGCCTTTCTGCTCACAAGTTTATGATTTATGTCGCTCTTCATTGTAACTATTTGTTTAAGAACTATACTCGAGTGCAATTGATTATTGTTAATTTGTTATACAATTGAAATTTAGTTGATCAAAATATTAAATCTAATTTGAACATTAAAATTCAATTGTACTCAAATGTATGAGATAATTTGTCTTTGTTTAATTATTAATTGAGTGATTTTTTTTCCCACATATTTTGTATGAATGCCGCCTAAGCTTCTACCCTCGTATTCAAAATATATATACTTCATTCTATTCAAAAACTAGTGTAGAACCCTCGTATTCAAAATATATATACTTCATTCTATTCAAAAACTAGTGTAGAACCCGTGTATTACACGGAATTTTAAATATATTTTTAAATATTTAATAATAAATTTTTATTTATTTACTTAATTTAATTTTTCATTATTTTGTTAAAAAAATTTAATATTTATTTTAATTATATTTACTATAATGTTGTATTATAATATAAAAGTTTAATGAACATAATATTTTGAATTATACAAAATAATTACACGTATGTTATGTTAGTTAATTTTATAAAGCAACTTTCTAAAAAAAATTGTGAGAATCGAACGAAATGTGACATTGAAATTTAATAAATATGAAAACAACTTTAAAAAAAAAATTATAAAATTACGGAAACAAACAATTTAAGTAATATTAAAATATCTCTTAATAAATTGTAAGTCAACCTTCAATATCAACCACAACACCTTACATTTAATAAATATGAAAATAACTTTTTAAAAAATTATAAAAGTTCGAAAATAAATAATTCAAATAATATTAAAATAACTCTTAATAAATTGTAATTACACAATTAAATAAATAAATATTTTAGTTAATTGCAAATTAAATCATAACTATTTCCTCATTTGCAATCTAATCTAAACTTTAAGGTAATTGCAAATAAATCACAAACTTTAAATATAGTTTCAATTTAGTCTTTTTGACAATTTTAATTGTGTTCGAATCTAACACAATTTAGACTTCTTAATGACATAACAACACCTTAATAAAACAATATTGTTTTTCAATCAAACCAAATATCAAAAGTTATGATTTAGGGACAAAGTAAACTTGTAAGAAGTCTAATTTGCAATAATATTTAAAGTTTGTAATTTATTTGCAATTCTTTTAAGGTTTAGATTAGATTGCAAATGAGCGAAAGGTCGTGATTTAATTTGCAATTACCTCTTTTTGAAATTAACAACTTCATTAAATTATGACACATAAACCAAATCAACCACAAGATAAATTTATGTGTCATATAAGATAAAAGTAATTATAAAATACAATTGAATAACTAATTAAATAAAGAATTGTACACCCCAATAAAAATAAATTTTAGATTGTATTTTACTAAAAAAACATTAAATAGATCTAAAATAAATTAAACTAAAGAATAAAATGAATACTAAAATAAAATAAAATTTAATTTAATTAGTCAATGTTAAAATAATAAGAATATAATATTTGAAATAGTTTATTATCATATCTTACTCAACCAATAACTTAATTACACATCATACTTTTTAAAATTAACAACTTCATTAAATTATGACACATAAGCCAAATCAACCACAAAATGACACATAAGCCAAATTAACCACAGAATGACACATCAGCAATTTAAACTCCCTATTAGTATATAAGGGGATTATATACTATAAAAGTAGTGTATTATGTATATATAACAAATTTGGTAATCTTGTAAAATAATATAATTATTTATATAATAAATATTATGTATAAAATTATATAATAAGTTTTACATATATATTTTTGAGCTCTATTTTTTAAATGCATTAAACTTATAATAAATTTAAAATAATTGCAGAAACAATTATGTGTCATATAAGATAAAAGTAATTATAAAATACAATTGAATAACTAATTAAATAAAGAATTGTACACCCCAATAAAAATAAATTTTAGATTGTATGTTACTCAGAAAAACATTAAATAGTTCTAAAATAAATTAAACTAAAGAATAAAATGAATACTAAAATAAAGTTAAGTAAATAAAATAAAATTTAATTTAATTATTCAATGTTAAAATAATAAGAATATAATATTTGGAAATAGTTTATTATCATATCTTACTCAACCAATAACTTAATTACACATCATACTTTTTAAAATTAACAACTTCATTAAATTATGACACATAAGCCAAATCAACCACAAAATGACACATAAGCCAAATAAACCACAAAATGACACATCATCAATTTAAACTCCCTATTAGTATATAAGGGGATTATATACTATAGAAGTATTGTATTATGTATATATAACAAATTTGGTAATCTTGTAAAATAATATAATTATTTATATAATAAATATTATGTATAAAATTATATAATAAGTTTTACATATATATTTTCGAGCTCTATTTTTTAAATGCATTAAACTTATAATAAATTTAAAATAATTGCAGAAAAAATTATGTGTCATATAAGATAAAAGTAATTATAAAATACAATTGAATAACTAATTAAATAAAGAATTGTACACCCCAATAAAAATAAATTTTAGATTGTATGTTACTCAGAAAAACATTAAATAGTTCTAAAATAAATTAAACTAAAGAATAAAATGAATACTAAAATAAAGTTAAGTAAATAAAATAAAATTTAATTTAATTAGTCAATGTTAAAATAATAAGAATGTAATATTTGGAAATAGTTTATTATCATATCTTACTCAACCAATAACTTAATTACACATCATACTTTTTAAAATTAACAACTTCATTAAATTATGACACATAAGCCAAATCAACCACAAAATGACACATAAGCCAAATAAACCACAAAATGATACATCATCAATTTAAACTCCCTATTAGTATATAAGGGGATTATATACTATAGAAGTAATGTATTATGTATATATATAACAAATTTGTTAATCTTGTAAAATAATATAATTATTTATATAATAAATATTATGTATAAAATTATATAATAAGTTTTACATATATATTTTCGAGCTCTATTTTTTAAATGCATTAAACTTATAATAAATTTAAAATAATTGCAGAAAAAATTACTTGAGATATAAGATAAAAGTAATTATAAAATACAATTTAATAACTAATTAAATAAAGAATTGTACACCCCGATAAAATTAAATTTTAGATTGTATTTTACTTAGAAGAACATTAAATAGTTCTAAAATAAATTAAACTAAAGAATAAAATGAATACTACAATAAAGTTAAGTAAATAAAATAAAAATTAATTTAATTAGTCAATGTTAAAATAATAAGAATATAATATTTGGAAAGAGTTTATTAATCATATCTTACTCAACCAATAACTTAATTACACATCATACTTTTTAAAATTAACAACTTCATTAAATTAACCACAAAATGACACATCATCAATTTAAACTCTCTATTAGTATATAAGGGGATATATGTCATTATAAGCATATGCACACATATTAAGAAAATAATTGACTTCTCATTTTATCCCTAATCAATGCTTGTAATTTTCATTAATTTTTTTTTTATTGATCTTACGGGTAAGTTTGGAATAAGTGCAATTAATTTGCATTGAAAAGTGCAAAACGACTTATATTTTGCAAATAAAACAAAAGGTCAAAACGACTTATAATATGAATAAGAGATAATATATTTTAATAAAATCATTATTATTAGCCTAAACTTCTCTATTTTAATATTTTACATTTTTTTTTTGAGTTACATTAAATACCCATCCATTTTTCCCTCCCCATAACTCGAACCCAGGATCTAAAGCCTAGGTAATGGTGCTCTAACCACTTGAGCTATCCAACTTCGTCTATTTTAATATTTTACAAGATTCAATTTGATACATGTCATAACAAATGAGGCAACTGATTTTGAGCAAAAAATTCACTTTGAAAGTGTGTGTGGGGTGGTATCTAGTGTTTAAGTAAAAAACAGAACAATGTTACACTGAATGTTGTGACAATTAGTGTAGCATTAACTCTAACAGAATGTGAATAAGTAAACACAGTACACAGCGGAAGTCTAAAACACTAAAACACAATACGGACACAATGGAATAATTTTTAACATAGATTTTATTAATAACAAAACCTATGCTAAGCCTTACGGCGAAAAGTAACTTAGTTCCTAAGTTATACAAAAATGTCGTGTGAAATGTCTCAGCAATTACTTCAACATTCCACAAACGGAAACTACAATCGAGGCAGGTGCCTGAATCCGCAAACAGACTTAAGTGTAAAACACTGTCTAAAGAACTAATCTAATCTTGTGATTCACTCTCACTCGATTCAAAACTAGAACAAAGTACACTGGAAGGCGGTATCCCTCGGCGTACGTTAAAAGACACAACTACTGACCATAACTCCTAACTAGGGTTGAACGCTCAAGGAGGTGTTACTCGAATAGTGCATACTTTGAAATGAGAGGTTCTGGCGGTATTTATAGAGAAATACACAGCTTCTAGATCCTTCCATTATGAGATCCTATTTTTTAGGACCTCAACCTCCATGATCTTTCTAGATCATTCTGCCATTTTCCAGGTCGTTCTACAATGCTCCAAAGCCTTCTAGCACCTTCTCCAACCTTCTGGAATCTTCCAGGTTCCAGACTCTTGTAGAAGCTTCTAGAATCGTTCCTGAATGTGAGAGCATTTAGTACAACATTTAATGTAACATTTCAGAAAAGACTTAGAATAAATCAAGGAAGGTCAAATTAAGATGTTGTTGATAATGTTAAAGCATTTAAGAGTTAACAACATCTACAATCTCCCCCAATTTGACCTTTCGACTACAACACACCTGATGCACATATATTTCTATACATACTCAGTATTATGTATTTAGGTATGTTGAACATCAAAGCTAAATACTAGTCAAGACAATACCTGTTGTAACCGTTTGATCAAATCAAAAGAAGATCAAGAATAATTTTACTAAGATCCGTGCCATAAGATCAAAGTAATCTTATTCAAAACCAAAACAAGTATAAACAGTACACTTGTTTACAAACAATTAACTTTTACAAAAAATCAAAGATTAAATCAGAGCATATAAGGGTATATATCAGATTAGTTCTAAGACTTATGTAAGACTAAAAAACAGACAAACAAAAACAAACAAGGACTAAAAAATATAATCAGAGCAAACAAAACTATGAAAAAAATAAATAAACTAAACAAGGCATATTCATCATGCAGTAAGCAATTAATGATAGGAAAACAAATTAAGCAATAAGCAGTAATCAAATATCATTAGTGCAAACTAATTTAAGCAAGATAAATATAGACAACCTATCAACTAGAAACAGTAAATATTGTATCAGAATAAACAGAATTTTAACTTAAACATAACAGAATAACAAAAACAAAAGTAGGACTGAAAATGGCATGAATTGCTATAACAATAGCAGCAGCATCAAGGTCCTGCACATGTGCCATCTGTACTTCAGTACTCCCCCTGTCTTGCATCATCTGTTCTAGATATCAGCATAGAGGATTTCCATATCCTCATCATCTTCAGCAGCATCTGCAAACTTGTCTTCATCAGCCTCCTCTGGTTCCTTAATGAAACAAGTTGATGCAAAGAGTGCAACAACATTGTTAGCAGCAGCAGTTCCTCCATTCTCTGTAGCAGGAGCAGCATCAGGTACACCTTCAACATCTTCAGGATTCAGCTCTTCAATAACAACTCCAGAAGCTCTAGCTGAAGTGGAAGGTGGTACTCCCCCTGTTGTAGTGGAAAGTAGCCTGGTCCACTTGTCTTTGATGAACTGGAGCTCATCAATCTGGTCCTGTAAGTGCTGTAACTGCAGTAATATAAAAGATCTGGGAACAGAAAAAGTGGTGTCAGTGTTACCACCAATGTTCTCAGTATCTGGTGCAACATTAGATGCAGCTGTGTTCTGTTCAGGTCTCTGTGCTGGTTGAGGTTGAGGTTGTGGTTGAGCAGGAGCTGGTCTTTGAGAAGAATTTCCAGGATTGTGCAAGGGCAGATCTTTCACTCTTTCACCAATGAGCAAAGCAGGTGAAATGGTGTATAAAGGAACCTTACCTCTAAGAACTTCAGTCTTCTTAGGGCTAAAACCATGCATCTTCAAGTATGAACATATAAGCACAGGGTATGGAAGGTTTCCTTTATCAGAAATGTCACCACTAAACTTCATCATGTGGTGGAAAATAGTCAATCCCAAATTAAACTTCTTCAAAACCACTATCCTATAAAGCAAGATAGTTTGATCCTTTGTCACTTTGGTAGAGTTGGTGGAAGGTATCCAGTTATAAACAATCAATTTGTGCAACACAGAATAAAGAGAAGTAAGGTCTTTGGCCAACATTCCATTCCTCCATCTAGTCAATAAACCACCAGTCATAGAAGCAGTAACAACATCCAAATCAGGTTCATCATCATCAAGAACTGGTTCTATGCCTAAGAAATCATTGATCAATTCTGGTGTAAATGGAACTATACTCCCCCTAAACTGTACATTCCCATACCAACGGGAACTCCTCCTACCATTACTCTTCCTCAGACAAGCATAAAACTCATACACCCAATCAGAAACAAAAGTATCACACAAGTTCAGAGCTTTCATCAACTTTCTATCCTCTAAGAATTGAATCAAATTCTTACTCTCAAAATCAGAAATATGAATTCTCCTTTCCATCAACAATTTCCTCCTAGACAACCTAGTTATCTTATCAACCAATCCATCAATATCAGAATCTACTTCAGTTTCAGAATTACCTTCCTCAGAAGTAGTGTCCTTTGAGCTTGGTTCTTTCACCTCTTCAGAGCTTGATTCAGAGCTTGATTCCCCTTCCTTTTCAGAGCTTTTGTCAGAAGCTGCACTGCTTGAATCACCTCCATCATCAGGTTCTGGTGCTGGAGCACTTGATTCAGCATGTGAGGCAGCATTCTTCTTCAGGGCTTGTTGTATATCCCTGAGACAAATCTCCATTTCAGAATCAGAATCATGTTCTGGTTCTTCAGGCATTGTTCGAACAGCATCAACCTTTGCCTTTCCCTTCCCCTTAGGATCAGCTTTCTTCTTAGTTGGCTTCTCAATCACCACTTCTTCTTCAGATTCAGAGAAGACCTGAATTGGTTCAGCAACATCACCACCTAGCTTCTTCTTCTTCCTCAAAGAGTCTGAGTAATCAACTCGAGTAAAAACTCGACCTGATCGTCTTCTTGGAACTGGGCTCCTCTTTCTCTTCTTCTCTTCAGCATTCCTCTTGAAAGGAATCGGTTCAGAGTCGGATTTCGAGATGTCAGAGTCGGTTTTGTCGGATTCTTCAGCATCCTCCATTTGAGCGTCCTCATTGTCGGATGTCTCCGCATTCGACGGCTCCTTTGACTCAGCAACAGGGGATTCTTCAATCTCCTTTTCAGTCTCCCCCATAGAGGCAGCAGTCGGGGCCTCTGTTTCAGCGTTAGGGCTCAGAATTTGGGGCTTTTCGGCTGTGGATGAAGAAGGTGCAGTAGTGATCACTTCTTGGGTGCGCAAGTAGTGAGAGATGTCAATGGATAAATCACCAATCGTGAGGATGGGTGGATTAGGTGATCTCATCGATTGAGAAAAATTCTCAACCGCCTGGCTCAGCTCGGAGAGTGTAGCTTGGTTTGGGATGTGGATGGTTGTCGGAGTAGCTGGAATGGGTGTGACGGTTGTGGCAGTTGGGGGTGAATTTTCGTGTGAAGCAGCCATGGAAGCTAGAGTGTGAAGATTCGAGAGAAATGAAGATGACGGTTGTGAGTTGGGAGAGTTTGGTTTCTGTGAGTGGGTTTTCTTGTTTCCTGCCATTTATACTCAAGAATTTGAAAGGATAATTATCACAAGAACCGAGACACACAGTTAGCTTATAACAAATCTGCAAAATTAATACTCAACTTACTCAATTAATTACAAAGATTAGAAAATCATAAAATTAGAGTATTTATGTAGAGAGAGCTTAGTAGTTGGAATAATGTACGTGTGATTAAGGCTTGACTTAAAGAAAATTCTAGATTAAATGGATAATGCTCCACAAATTCAGCCACAAGTAAATCATGGGTGAGTTAGTGGGGTAAAATCTTAATTAATTAATTAAATTAAGAATATTCTAGAATTAATTAAAAATAAAAAATGTGTATAATCTGAAATAATAAAAGGAACGTGGTTAGTATAATTATAAATAAATAAAATAAATTCCCACAATTAATTAAATAATTACAACTTATAAAAATATAATTGAATCATGTAATGTTGTGCTCAAGGATTTGACATACACCTCAACATTGGTTTTTCACAGGTTTTACCTATCCAATGTAGCCAATTTTTTTAGCATTTTTCTCTTCATTGCATTTCTTCTTTTTGTGCTACAGCATCTAATTCGTATTGATCCATTGTTCCTGTAGAGTACATCGTAGTAGCGAACTCCGTGCGCCATACTTACTTAATGGATTACGAACCTCTTGATGTTTTTACCAAATTCACCTTTTGAAAAGAAGGCATCGTAGTAGCGAACTCCGTGCTCCATAGTTACTCAGTGAATTGGTACATCTTTTAGTATGCTGTAACATTCTCAATTTTTTAAGCTTTTGAGAGGTGTAGTACATGCCTATTTTTGCACAAACAAATTTCAGATTCAAGAATATTTTACAAAGGAATTATTCAACGAAAATAAGAAATAAATCAAATCTATAATAACTATACCACCTTAGGCTGTTGTCCCAAATGCTACCGCATTTGTGACAACATCCTCTCAAGAATTATTCAGATATTACACATACCAAGAGATTTCCTCAAAAATGAGAATCTCTCATGGTCAAGAGCCTTAGTAAATATATCAGCATTTTGATTTTCAGTAGGCACATATTCCAACTTAACTATGTTCTTCTCCACTAAATCTCTCATAAAATGATGTCTAATGCTAATGTGCTTAGTGAGTGAGTGTTGTACCGGATTCTTAGATATGTTAATAGCACTTGTGTTATCACAGAAAATTGTGAGGATATTGTTTTCAATTCCATAGTCATGAAACATCTTACTTAACCACAATAGCTGTGTGCAACAACTTCCTGCAGCTATGTATTCAGACTCGGCAGTGGATTGAGAAACACAATTTTGTTTCTTGCTATGCCAAGACACAAGATTGTTTCCCATGTAGAAACATCCTCCACTTGTACTCTTTCTGTCATCAATGTCTCCAGCCCAATCCGCATCACTGTATCCAATCAATGTGTTATTGGTGTCCTTAGTGTACCATATCCCTAGTTCACTTGTACCTGAAACGTATCTGATTATCCTTTTCACTGCATTCAGGTGAGATTCCTTTGGATTTGCTTGGTACCTAGCACAAACACACACACTATACATAATGTCAGGTCTACTAGAGGTTAGATAAAGTAAGCTACCTATCATGGATCTATACAATGTTGGATCAACATCCTTTCCACCATTGTCTTTGCAAAGTTTCAAAGTAGAACCCATAGGTGTTTTCATTACTTTTGAGCTTTCAAGACCAAACCGTTTGACTAAGTTTTTAGCATAATTACCTTGAGAGAAGAAAATACCATCCTTACATTGCTTGATTTGAAGACCTAAAAAATAATTTAAGTCTCCAACCATACTCATCTCAAATGTGGCTGTCATTGCTTCAACAAATCTGTTCAGCATTTTATCACATGTTGAACCAAACACAATGTCATCAACATATATTTGAGCAATTAGTAATCCTTCTCCAGTGTGCTTAATAAACAAAGTCCTATCGGCTTCTCCTCTAATAAATCCATATTCTAAAAGAAAGTCCGTAAGCCTACCATACCATGCTCTAGGAGCTTGTTTTAGACCATACAATGCTTTCTTTAGTTTGTACACATGATCCGGGTATTGTGGATCTTCAAAACCTTTAGGCTGTTCTACATATGCTTCTTCATTTAATATGCCATTTAAGAATGCAGCTTTTACATCCATTTGATGTAGTTTAATATCAATAAAACATGCAATTGCTAGTAATAATCTAATAGATTATATCCTAGCAACGGGTGCAAAAGTTTCATCAAAATCAACACCTTCAACTTGGGTGTAACCTTGTGCAACTAACCTAGCTTTGTTCCTAACAATGTTTCCAGACTCATCAGTTTTGTTCTTATAAATCCACTTTGTTCCAATGACATTAGTATGACTAGGTCTTGGAACAAGTGTCCAAACTTCATTTCTTTCAAACTGATTAAGTTCCTCATGCATAGCATTTATCCAATTTTCATCAGTTAATGCTTCATTTACATTTTTAGGTTCAATTTCAGAATAGTAACACTCAGCATTCACAACATTGCAAATAGAAGACATGCATATTGTTCTTACCACATCTACCTTATTCGATCTTATTCTTCCTCTTGTTTGCACTCCAACTGCAACATCGCCTATGATCTGGTCAGACGGATGACTTTTCCCCATTCTTGAAGAAGGATTCGTTTTGGGAACATACTGATCATTCTGTGGAATTACAACTGTCTGTTCTGTAGATGTTGCTCCAGATGTGTTAGCATTTGGTGCAGCATTATCAGACTTCAGTGTATTCTCAGAATTGTCAGTGACTTGTGATATATCCTCTTCATCTTTATCATCTGTAAGACCTTTATCATCATCAAACACAACATTAACAGATTCTTGAACAGTGTTAGTCCTAAGGTTATAAACTCTATAAGCTTTACTATTTCTAGAATAGCCTAAAAAGAAACCTTTATCACTTTTAGAATCAAACTTGTGAAGTTGATCCCTATCATTCAGAATATAACACACACAACCAAATACATGAAAATATTTCACACTTGGTTTTCTAACATTCAGAATCTCATAAGGTGTTTGATTAGTACCAGATCGAATATAAACTCTATTAATGATATGACATGCTGTATTCAATGCTTCAGCCCAAAATCTTTTAGAAAGACTTTTAGATAAAAGCATGACTCTTGCCATTTCTTGTAAAGTTCTATTCTTTCTTTCAACAATTCCATTTTGTTGTGGAGTTTTAGGAGATGAATATTCTTGCAAGATACCTTTCTTATCACAGAAATCATTAAACATGCTATTCTCAAATTCCCTACCATGATCAGTTCTAATACGGCCAACTTTTAAGTTAAACACATTTTTGAACCTTTTATAGAGAACTTTAAAAGCAGCAAATGTTTCAGATTTATCTCTTAAAAACTCAATCCAAGTATATCTAGAAAAATCATCTACCACAACTAAGGAATATCTCTTACCTCCAATGCTTTCAGTTTCCATAGGACCCATCAAATCCATGTGCAACAATTCAAAACATCGATGTGTAGAACAATGTGACAGCATTCTATGCGGCACTCTTACCTGTTTACCTTTCTGGCATGATCCACATACAGTGGTATTCTGGAAACTCAGTTTAGGTAGTCCTTTGATTGCATCTGATGTGATTAGTTTCTTCATTGACCTGTAATTTACATGTCCTAATCTTTGGTGCCATAAGACATTCTCATCATGTTTTGACAAATTGCATACATTAGTTCCAATAAGATAACAGTTATCTGCAGACCTAATACCAGTCATTACACAATCATCATCTTCATTAAGAACATAGCAAGACTCTTTGTCAAATTTTACATGCAAATTATCATCACAAAGTTGACTAATACTAATCAGATTAGCAAGTAAGCCATCAACATGCAAAACATTTTTAAGCTTAGGAAAACCTTTAACATTCAAAGTTCCTTTTCCTATTATCTTTCCTTTTGATCCACCACCATATGTAACATTACCACCATTCAAGGTCACATAATCAGATAAGTAGTCTATTTGTCCTGTCATATGTCTAGAACAACCACTATCAAAATACCATAGATCAGGTAAACATGCTTTCAAGGATGTGTGAACAACATTACAGGTAACTTTTGATTTCCATGCAGATTTCACAGAATGTTTCCTAGGATGTGAAGACATTCTGAATGACTTAAATTCAGCTCTCAAAGCTTTAAACATTTTCAAGCAGAAGGGACGAATATGACCATATTTAAAGCAATAATGACAAATATACTTCCTTTTAACCTTGTGAGATTCTGTTTGTGCAGATGTTACACCAGATGTGCTAGCATTTGCCTTCACAAATTTCACAGGTTTTCTAAAATTTTCAGAAATAGAAGCAGTTTCACCATCATAACCTAAACCATAATTATTAGATTTACCAGTAGCTATAGCATCATTCACTGTAGAAGCACTCTTGGAAAACTTTTTGAAACTTAAAGTAGAGTTGATCAATTTCTCCTTCAGTTTACAAACTTCAAGATCTCTTCTGGTAAGTAAGACTTCTAGCTTAGTGATTGTGTCTTTCAGATCCTCATTCTCTTTATTCAAAGAATTCAGAGAGAGTTTCTGAGAGTTCCAATCATCTAACAATTTCTGATATGTCTCATCATCAATCCTTTTTCCTGCATCATCAACAAAACCATTAAAACAGTTCAAATCTGGGTGACTCTGTTTTGATGTTACTGTAGATGTGAAGACATCAGGTGCAACATCAGAATCTGTATCATCCAGATCATCATCTGAGGAATCATTATAATCAATTCTGGTAAAATGAGCACTTTCATTTTCATTAAACTCATCAAGATCATCATTATCAGATTCATCACTCAAGGTAGCACTAAAATTCAGTTTTTGCTTCAGTCTGGTATTGGCACACTCATTTGCATAGTGTCCATAACCAGAACATGCATTGCATTGAACTGATTTTCTAAATTCAGGATCATACCTTGGTTTACCTTCACTCTTTGATGGTCTTGGTGTGAATTGACTCTTCCTCCTTTCTGGTTGTGGTGTTGATGTGTTGATTTGGATCTTAGGCTGAATGTTTCCTTTAGATTTATGCATAGACTTCTTAAGAAATTTATTAAAATGCTTTGTAAGAAGAGCAATGCTGTCAGGATTGTTAAGGCATTCATCAAGCAATTCCTCATCCGAATCAACCTCAGTAATGATAGGCTGAATCTCAGATTTGTTTGATGTCTCTCCTTTAAAAACAACAACTTTTTTATCATCTTTAGCTTCATCAGTTTGATTAGTGTTTATTTCATAGGTTCTAAGAATACTCACTAATTCATTTTGACCCAACTTATCAGTATCTTTTGCTTCTTCAATAGCACAAATTTTAGCATCAAATCTTTTAGGAACAAACCTTAATATCTTATGTACTACTCTAACATTTGAAATAGGGTCACCAAGAGAATGTGATTCATTAATAATCTCACTTAACCTTTCGTTGTAGGATGAAATGGTTTCATCTTCCCTCATTCGGAGATTCTCAAACTTTGTCCCCAACATTCGAAGCTTTGTCCTTCGAACACTATCGGAACCTTCACAATGCTCTTGTAACCTGTCCCATGCATCCTTAGAAGTAGAACAGTTAGATATAATTTTAAACATAGAGGTATCAACAGAAGTAAAAATAACATTTAAGGCTTTAGAATTATATCCTGCTGTTGTTATCTCATCGGCTGTCCAATCAACTTCTTTCTTAAGTTGAATTTCACCATCGGCATCTGCTGGATTCTTTGGTACGTCCCAACCTGTAAGAATAGTCCTCCAAGCACGTTCATCAATTGACTTGATGTACATACGCATCTTAGGCTTCCAATAAGCATAATTTGAACCATCTAAAACGGGTGGCCTAAGTGCTGTGGATATGTGATGTGTTTCCATTGCTAACATAAACTAAAACACACTTTAAGCAAGGATCTAACCTAGTGTCGTCAGGTATCGGCTCTGATACCAACTGAAAGTGTGTGTGGGGTGGTATCTAGTGTTTAAGTAAAAAACAGAACAATGTTACACTGAATGTTGTGACAATTAGTGTAGCATTAACTCTAACAGAATGTGAATAAGTAAACACAGTACACAGCGGAAGTCTAAAACACTAAAACACAATACGGACACAATGGAATAATTTTTAACATAGATTTTATTAATAACAAAACCTATGCTAAGCCTTACGGCGAAAAGTAACTTAGTTCCTAAGTTATACAAAAATGTCGTGTGAAATGTCTCAGCAATTACTTCAACATTCCACAAACGGAAACTACAATCGAGGCAGGTGCCTGAATCCGCAAACAGACTTAAGTGTAAAACACTGTCTAAAGAACTAATCTAATCTTGTGATTCACTCTCACTCGATTCAAGACTAGAACAAAGTACACTGGAAGGCGGTATCCCTCGGCGTACGTTAAAAGACACAACTACTGACCATAACTCCTAACTAGGGTTGAACGCTCAAGGAGGTGTTACTCGAATAGTGCATACTTTGAAATGAGAGGTTCTGGCGGTATTTATAGAGAAATACACAGCTTCTAGATCCTTCCATTATGAGATCCTATTTTTTAGGACCTCAACCTCCATGATCTTTCTAGATCATTCTGCCATTTTCCAGGTCGTTCTACAATGCTCCAAAGCCTTCTAGCACCTTCTCCAACCTTCTGGAATCTTCCAGGTTCCAGACTCTTGTAGAAGCTTCTAGAATCGTTCCTGAATGTGAGAGCATTTAGTACAACATTTAATGTAACATTTCAGAAAAGACTTAGAATAAATCAAGGAAGGTCAAATTAAGATGTTGTTGATAATGTTAAAGCATTTAAGAGTTAACAACATCTACACACTTACGTTTATTTTTTGTTTTCAACACCAAAGTAGCTTATATATTATTACCACAATGGCACGAGATTATTGAAAGCCCGTCCACAAAGTCTGGAGGGTCAATCCAACTATTAGAGCCTCCATGTAATCGGGAGGCTCGAGCAAATTCATGTGCCATTGAATTGGCACTTCTTTTGACAAAAGAGATTGAAGCATTCACAAAGGAGTTTAAATGTGTTTTATAAGCTACCACATAATCCCCTAGAACTGTGTTGTACGAGGTGGACGAATTAATAGCGTCAACCACCGTTGTTGCATCCCCTTCAAAGATCACATTGTCCCACCCGCGGGACTTTGCCCAGTAAATGGCAGCCAAAATACCGGCTGCTTCACCTTCAGGAACCTCCATTTGCCCCGGGAATAGCATCGTCTTTGCCTCAACAAATACTCCGTGTGTGTCGCGGGCCACCATACCTACTCCGGTCAGCCGATAGTCCTCGAAGAAGGCTGCATCTACGTTAATTTTGAGATGGCCCGGAGGTGGGCGGTGCCATGCCGCACAGTTGGTTACAGGTGCTGGGTCTGTTGCGAGCAGGCCTCGCTTTATCCCATTATTGGCCGCGCACCATTCCCTCCAGAATGCTGCTGACGAATGAACGGCCTTAGCAGGTGTTCGGCATTTATTTTCCCATAACTTGGAGTTTCTTTCTTTCCACACTTGCCACAATATCATGGCAAAATTCGCTGTGAGTGTTTTTATGGGGCTTTGCAGCACTTTGAATAGTAATTCGGTGAAATTTCCTGCCCAATCTGCCTCTTCTTCTATTTTCGAGCGCAACCCAGTCAATCTCCAACACGATGTCGCATACTTACATTTTGTGAATAAGTGCCAGTTAGATTCTGGTCCAACATTGCACAGAACACAGCGGTTGTCTGTGACTGCTCGTTTGTGGAGTAGGTTAACTCGATTCGGGAGGACATCCCTTCCCACTCTCCATACGAGATCCTTGACTTTGGGTGGGACCCTTAGCCTCCAAATGGTGCTCCAATCACCCTCACATAGCTGCGATGAGGAGGGGAGGATGCGTGCCGCCAGTGGGTAAGCCGAGCGTACGGTGTATCGGCCGCTCTTATCGTGGTGCCACATGATACAATCGACAGCTCCCGTCGGGGGGAGGGTAGTGTTGATGATGCGGTCTATGTCATCGGGTAGAATTTCCTGAATAAGGGGCTGATCCCATGTTCTGGAGTCAGTATCGATGATGGCCGAGACGCGCAGGTCCTCAAGACCCTCAATTCTAGGCGATAGCACCTGGAAGTTGTTGTCATCACGTATCCATGGATTTTGCCAAATTTTAATATGGTCTCCAGTTCCGATCTTCCACCTAACCCCAGATCGGACAAGATCCTGGGCAGCGTGTATACTGGACCAAGTGTAGCTAGGGCTCCATCCGCGGTTGGCTGCTAGGAAGTCGGTGTTTGGAAAATACAGAGCTTTCAGAACTTTACATACCAGAGACTCAGGATCAGTGAGAAGCCGCCAACCCATCTTACCGAGTAGCGCAATGTTGAATGCATGAAGGTTCCGGAAGCCTCTGTCGCCAGCCTTTTTACTTAAACACAGGTTGTCCCATTTCAGACAATTTATCCCCTTCGTGTTGCCCCTCTTGCTCCCCCACCAGAATTTGTTGAGCATAATGTGGAGTTCTTCCAGCAGCGTCGAAGGTAGGAGGAATGTCGTCATGCAGTAAGTAGGGATGGCTTGCGCGACTGCCTTAATTAAGACCTCTTTTCCTGCTTTAGAAAGGTTTCTTTTTTGCCAACCTTGCAATTTCGACCATAGCTTGTCTTTGATGTACTGAAATATCTCCTTTTTCTTCTTTCCGACCAGTGAAGGAAGGCCCAGGTATTTGCCAGTGTTGATTGGGTTGTATATCCCCAAGATATTCCTGATGGTTCCTCGCCTGTTTTCGTTGACGTTCTTGCTGAAGAAAAACCCTGCCTTTGCATAATTCACAGCCTGGCCAGAAACAGTTTCGAAATTATCCAGAATATGTCACAGACGATTAGCCTCTTCATTCGTGGCTCTGCATAACAACATGCTATCGTTAGCAAATAATAAATAAGATATCTGGGGAGCAGATTTACTGACTTTCGACCCACGGATGTGGCCCAAGTGGCTTGCTTTGTTGATCGCTGTTGAAAGTTCCTCAGCACATAATATAAATAGATAAGGGGATAGGGGATCCCCTTGCCTCAAGCCACGTTTGGGGACGATAGGGCCCACTAGATCCTCATTAACCTGGACTGAGTATGAAACTGATTTGACACACATAAGCATCCACTCAACCCATAAGTCTGCAAACCCCAGACGCCTAAGGATATTCTCGAGGTACTCCCATTCGACTCTGTCATATGCTTTGCTGATGTCAATTTTTAGACAGACGTCGCCTCTATGCCCCTTCCTTTTGTTCTTCATCATATGTAGAGTTTCATAAGCAATGACACATTATCTTGAATCAATCTACCCGACACAAATGCAGACTGGGCCTTGTCAATCAGGCCCGGAAGCACCTCCTTCAGTCTGTTGCACAAAACTTTCGAAATGATCTTGTATAGGACGTTGCAAAGCGAGATAGGCCAGAGATCACGTACCGTCTGTGGATTTTCAACCTTAGGGAGTAAAACAATATTCGTATTATTAAGCATTGGGGGAAGCTCCCGGTTGTTTAGCCACACCATTACCGCAGAGAAAATATCATCACCAATTAAGCCCCATAATTTTCGATAGAAGGCAGGGTTAAAGTCGTCCGAGCCTGGAGCAGTGTCCTCTTTCATCTGTTTAATGGCCCTCGTGAATTCTTCCTTAATGAAGGGTCTGGTGAGATTATGATTTTGCTCTGTTTAAATTGTTGGCTGGATCGGTTCCAGAAACAAAGTGTCGTAGTATTTTGCCCCGTGCAATGCACGGGTCTGTTTTAATTTTACTTCGTATATAGTTTGTTTATTAAATATCGTCAATCTTTTTTTGTAATAGTAATATTTTTTGTTGTTTTGTATAGGTTAAGTCATAATTTATTTGATTAAACTAAAATCCATGTAAAAAAACATTAATCTTGAAATAGACCTTTGATTTTATAACATGGAGTATATAAATTTATTTCAGAACTAATGTATACAAATATTGTGTTACACAAATTTGAATAAAATTTAAGTAGCTGATGGAGTCTTACTTTCCTTTGCCAAAATCATTTGCTTTCATTTTAGACTATTCAATTCGGAGAAACTTAACATATGACTGGTAAATGTGGGGACCTTTGCTTTACTTTGTCAAATTCTTCACCCCCAACAGCAGGGGCTTGGACAATTTTTCTGGCAATTCTTCAATTTTTTAGCAACCAAATAGACCAACACAAAAGTTTGGACAATCACATTCACTCCATAAAATTCGATTCTTTTTTTTTAAATACCCACCAAAAATTGAATGAAAATATCAGTAATTGCACACTGATTTAACAAAGCAACATTCTCCAGTTACTGATTCAGATCCAGCCTAGAAAATCAAAATTGTAGCAAGCCTCAAATAGAAATAAAAGAGCATTATTTAATAGCTTATTTTGAACGAGATATCTTAGCTTAGTTCGTATCCCGGATTCAAAAAAGTGACGAGCTTCGCCAGGCTGTTGTACCATTTCTTGGATCTTCGTCGGGCGGGTTTGGTGGGCAACCTCCGCTGCCGTCTCCTTCGGAGACCCCATTTCTTCCTCTTCCACCCTATTCGGATGGTGAAGAGAACCGCCCAGGGGGCTCGCAGGGACCCAGGAGCTCTAGCCTGTGAGATAAAGGCCTTTGTTGTGGGTCACACCACGGTAGGGGCACTCCCGTGTAACACCGAAATGGGTTCGCGAAAGCCGGGCAACCCTTGGAGGCGAAGTCAACTTCGGAACGATAGAGTGGACAAGGGGTGAA
Organism: Galeopsis tetrahit; assembly: GCA_963675135.1. NCBI lineage: Eukaryota > Viridiplantae > Streptophyta > Magnoliopsida > Lamiales > Lamiaceae > Galeopsis > Galeopsis tetrahit. The sequence goes on along the minus strand of OY776127.1, from coordinate 16,853,137 downwards.
TTTACATTTCTTTGTTTATCCGAATGCCTGATTCCGAACTTGCTAACAAGTGCTTATGAAAGCAGGTCGGGGAGCTTGTGCACAGTAAAATTCGCACAAACTACTCTGTAGAGATTTTTTTTTAAAAAAAAAGCATATGTCAATCCATCTTTATCTCTAATTCATAACATGTCAATCTCCAAGACATTTATGAATACGAATAGGAGGGCTTCCCCTGATACTGAATTTTAATAAAGTAGCACATTGACATAAATAACACTCAATACCCTTCAATGTAGAAGTAACCAAACTGGAATTAAAAATCATCACCACAAAATGAACTAAGGAAGAGAAATCCATTTACCTCCGTTTGTTAATAAAATGTATAATTAACAACTAATACGATCATAGACGTAATCCATAAGCTATGATATAACCACCACCCGGTAAGTAAACCACTTCGATCGTTTCCTCGCCGACTTTATGAAAAATGCCTTTACAACAGTTACTCTAAGACCATTAGCATTTTTTTTTACAACAGTACCAGCCTAGAGACATGACAATGCAACTTGATATAGTTGGAGGCAGAACAAAAAGTCATATTTATGGAGTGATAAACATCTAATGCAATTCAAGTATTTAGTTCATCAACTTTACCTTACACCATGTTACCCCTGCATTAAACGAATATTATACATACCGAAAAAATAATATCAACTTTATTACACAAGACTATAAGTGAGAGAGAATGACACTCGAATATAAGAGTGGGGGAAACTCCATTTACTTATTGCATTGCATGAAAACTTATGTAATCTGCATTTACCACCACATTTGATTGGGCACAACCAGATATTAAAAGCCAAAGAATAACATAATTGTAATAGTTCATCACATTTTCACCTTGGGGATACATCTCTTTCAAAGCCATCACGTCCTCTTCTAGAAGAATTGCCTCATGTAAGTCAAAAAAGGTTTTATGGTTAACTATTGTGAAGAAAATCTAACATTCCAACATTAATTTACATTTGAGAATGTATATAAGTATGCAACCAATAAAATATCCTATTAGCACAGAAAGGATATACTAAATCATAGAAAAAGCAAGGTAAAAAAATTAAGTAGAACAAAGTTGCACCAAGTAAATCAAAGAAGTTACTAATTAGTGCATCTCTTAAAATCTGGTGGTATATTCATTATGATATATGCACAAAGCTTTCATTTGTCATCAAATAGCTCTGGAAAGGGCAAGCTGTTAAAACATAAAAGATGTCGTCTCAAGATGGTGTTAAGAGATGGAGTACAAAAAACATATGAAGTATTCAATCAAAAAACAATTCAACTAAAATACTCTATCCCAAATATAGGAACACTTAATGCAAAAGACAATACAAAAGAAAATGAAATATGCAAGCGGCAAACCTTTTCCAAGCTTCACATTTTTATGACATTTTCTTCCGTTGCTGCCAATCCTTTATTTCCGTTGAAGTGAATCGGCTTGTTTTTTCCGTTCTGACGCCTTTTTTGAACTCAGTTCGGTTGTTTCCTAGAATGAGATAAAAATAAAGAACTCAAATGGCGGAATACCAATTTTGTATCCATTTAAATCAACATTAAAAAAAATATTTAAAAAATAGTACTGTATAAAGAAGCAAACTCATGATAACAACCTCTGGAAACCAAAAAAAAAAATGATAACAACCTCTGGGCGCTGGACAAATGAAAATATAAGACCTAGTGTCCATGAAACAAAAAAAAAATGCAACTACATTGAGGAAGATTAAGTGTGTTTGGTTGAGTCATTCCATTATACCGTGCACTCAACTCAATACTTAAAATCAAAACCTAGAAAATTGGTAAAAACATTGAAATTGAAGTTCAAATTGCTTACCATGTTTGACTCAAAAAGACGTACAACAACACATATCTCTAATGATTATTGCACTTCTTGATTCTCCAAAAGAAATTCTCATATAGAAAATTGGAATCGATCAAAGAATTTAAAAAAAAATAAAAAATTAATGAAACCTTTTGCACGGCCTCCCTGGTTGCCTCTCTCCACAGCTTGCAATCACAGTGGTGGATGGAGGAGGGAGGTGAACAATTTATCTCTCGCAAACTATTTTTATGGTGGAATTGACTGAAGAATTGAATCGATTCAGAGTGTCTCTTCATATAATTGGAATTGAATTGATTAAGAGACTCTTGATATCTCACTGTAGACAAATGACAAAAGAGCTTATTGACAAGTGGCGCAATTAGAAAATGCCTAAATGGACACGTGTCTTAAGGTAGGAGAGCCTCACCTCCTTTTATATATAAAGACTAGTTTTTTGCCCGTGCAATGCACGGGACTGTTTTATTTTTATTTCATATAATCTGTTAAACTATTGTTAATTTTGGTTTTCTGTAATAAAACGTTCTTTTGTCTTATGTAGATTTAAAATAAACTTTTACTTTCATAATTTAATATGCTCGTAAATTTATTCAAAAACTACAGCATAAAGTGAGATATATGAAATGTCCAAATATTAACATGCACAAATTTAATTTGAATTGAACCGTAATAGAATAAGTAATGGAACAAACGAACAGGAGAGAAAAAGATACAAAAACGAACCAACTTTAAATTTAAATCAACTCAAAATGTAAATGAATCATTTGTACAAAGTAATGGAATAATGGGACAAATCTATATTAAAAGCCGCATCATAGCAAACCCTTCCAATTTGAGCAAGGATTTGCAGAAAGTAATGGTTGCAGCATAGAGACCAAGCCATGTGACATGTGTTTCAATTGTAATCCCAATTTCAAAAAATTTCACTACAAATTTATTTCGAACTATGTATTGAAGAGTATGTGGTAATTGGATGTGGTTAATACATTTTGTTACTATATATAATAATCCATACTAAATTCTCCATCTCCTCACATGAGATTTTTATTTCATTTTCAAGTTGATCGTCACTATCTTAATTTTATTTTAATTTATTTTAATTACATTGCATGCATCAACTAATTTTTCTTTTTTAAATACTTTAAATTCTTCCGATGCCAATTCGTTTGATATATTTCATGTTTGTTTAACGAATTTTTTATCTAAAATATTTAGTCTGAAATTGAAGAAATAATATTGATTAATAATAATCAACTCCACTGATGCGAGTGTCTATTTTCAGTGAAGAGCTCAACTTTCAGAGGTGTTAAACTTAAGAACTGAAGAGTACATTGGGTCACCAACATCAAATAGCATAGAAATTTATATTGTAACAATGTAACTGATTCAAGTTGGTCATCTAGAGCAAGTATATGAATATAGTCAGTCATATTCAAATGTGTGCACAAAATACGAAAATCATCTTCAAGCATCTAATTAAACATGATTTGAATAGGCTATAATAACTTTTGCGAAAAATGTACACAAGAACTCAAGTAAATCACACTAAATTTTATAGCGGTTGAATAATGAATCAGAAGTGCAAATACCATACTTGGAATTTGGAAACACATCGGTCAATGCTGAAGATAAAAAGCATGTGAAGCATCAGAATATAATATCAAGTACTCCAATACAAAGAATGATTTCGGAACTCCAACCAAACCTGTTTATAGTGATATTATATGCCCTTTTATTAGCATCAAATTCCAGGAGATCGTACATAATCTCTGCAGCCAAGTCTCTATTTGTAGATTCTTAAGTTAGAACGGGATACAAAACAGAGAAAAAAAGTAGCAAAAGAAAATGAGTCATCAAACAATGCAGAATGGTTACTTACCTGATAAAATCGGTATAAATCCTCAAGGTATGCCTTGTAAATAGTATTCCTCATAATTTCAATATTCTGTCATTTAAGTCCTGCGAAAATACCCAAATAAGAATTAATAATAATAAACACCTCAAATACAAATCTGCAGTGTTCATATATTTCAGCATATAAATACATTCATAAAAATGGCAATATGAATTCTAAGTTTATTTTAAAATAATACTAAATATTAAGAAAACGAACTTCACTACTTAGGTCACCCATAAGAAAAAATATTTGAAATAAAGATGCAAGAGTAAATTAAAGAAGAATTCCAAGGATCATCCTAGATTACATTCTTCTAAAATACCCGGTTCAAAGGATTTAAGATGTTTGTGCCTCCGTCATCTACAATGTCTTCATATGAGAATTTCAATTTGTGAACATAAACCTGCGCTTATGGTTTCTGTAAAGAGAGGCGCTGTAACATAAGAAGGCATGTATTGAGGACAACACAACTCAACGGGTGGAGTATCATTTAATTTATTGGATAAGTAATTCAAACCTCTTAATACACGGTAAGTATTCAAGTCCTGATAATTTTGTGGCAATATTCAGATTAAATTTTGTGTATCTTGCATCTTATATGTGTGTACACCAGAAAGAAGTAGAAACAAAATGAAGGAATTTATTAAGAAGATGTGCAATTTCACATATCCTCGAATAAGGCAAGAAATAAAATAAACAATACATAGTAGCAATGAGTGGAGAGGTTCAACATCATTCACATGAATCAAATCAAGGATCAAGAAAATTAAAGATTATGAATGCTAAAACGAATACAACAAAAATTTTAGAACGAAATGTTGAAACAATTGAACACGCATATAGATACAATTCTGGACCTAAAATCAGACCAACAGATTAAAAAAAGAGTCTTCTAGTACCTCTGTTATGCAGTTGAGCAGTCCACTATTGAAATCGCTTGAGAAATTGAAAAACCTCATTCACTATTCTCTCTCTCCTTCCGCGCTCTCCCTGGGCCTCCACGAAGAACACAAGTGTTTTTTTTTTCCGGCGTCTCTATCACTCTTTTTCTTCTTTAAGTTTCATTAATGTAGTTCTGCCAAAATAATTTCAAAATCCTTTAAACTTCTCCTTACCGTCTCTCTATGTCTTCTCCGAGTGATTGTTGGCTTTTTTAAAATCTGCATCCATTTTTTAAAGATGAATGCTAAAAAGACTTAATAGAAGAATATATATCATAATAGTCACACATTATCTAACATGAATGTTCCATTGATGGTATCATCATTCTTGATTTGATTAGCTAGCCATACACAAGAATATAATCAAAATCCCCAACTATTCAAAGAAATTAATTATACAAAACAAAATAAGTAAATGTGTAATTACCTGTAACTTTTGGGCCAGCAAGATTCCAATGAACCAATCTTGCTCTGTTGAGGATCACCATTGGAGAAAGTGGAAGCATCACTCTCACTCCCTTTTTCATGTGATTTGTGTAGAGATAGCATGCACATAAATAGAAAGATCGACGTAATCAATAAATTCCTGGTTGTAGGTCAAAAATACAATTTCCTATAGGAATTGTTTATTTAATTCATCAATCAATGATAATATACTTCATACGCAGAAGTGAAAGCGCAATATAAAGAGGGATAAAAACACCACATGATAACCCATAAAAGAAAGGCATTCAAATGCCTATGCTGGTATTTCTTTGAAGGTATAAAACATATATACCTTGTGAACTGAGAAAAGAGCAATAGGATAGTCGACATCATTGGTCAACACCTTGTGAATCCACAACATCTAAATCACGCCCACCACACGATTTTTTTAATGATAGCAACTTAAAACATGGCATAAAATTTGAAATTCCTACCCGAAATATCAAATATACCATATAAATAATTTCAATCTTAAGATATTGTTATCCTCATAACAATGTTTCTAGATTAATTTTTTGCATTTTTACTACACAATACCCTGAATTCCTTGTATTGGCCTGTAAAGTTGGTTGCCATAATCCCTCAATGCACAACATGCTTTAAAGTACTTTATAAATAGATGCTAAAAACTTTGTTCTCAAACATCAATCAAACTCCCTTTCTAACTCACAACAAAAATAAATTTCACCAAAGCATCTAAATCGATCGACAGGCAAAAGGCAAGCATAAAACAAATTCAGATTTCGAAAGTTACCTTTAATAAAGATTATAATCTTGGTCAACTCTGACGCACTAAATCAACATTTTCTGAATAGAAAAGTTCCCAATTAAGCTCAATTCCTCCCCTATAGCTTCCCCACTCCGCTTTTTTGACTAAGTAACTCACCTAATAAAAATGAACAAAATCAGTAATCAAAGTCAAGGTAGTGTAATTAGGCAAGTCTTGATCATAATTTCAAGTTCATTTTTATACCTAAATTCTTAAGATAAAAATATGTAATTAAAGATGACTAATGCAGATGTATTGCTCAAACAAACAAATACACACAAATAGCAGGCGATCGTGGAAAATAAATGAAATAGAAAATCAAACAAAAACTACAATATAAAAGAAATCGAGTGTTTTAAAGATAACACATCAAAGGCCATTGATCAAATGGCTGATGATAAAATGAATACTCACTACATCAATGGCGCCACCGAGGATCACATATTGAATGCCTTCTCTGCCATAGAACCGATTCGAATATCGATTGCAATCTGTCGGAGAACGATTTTGCAGGAGAATTAGAGTTGATCAACAAAAACCAATTTTCATAATAAAAAATCACAACAAAACCCATATCAGGAAATTGGCAACTAAAATGACACATCACATTGACGCATGGCGAAAGCAAAGAGATCTTAAATTGACACTTGGCAAAACCAGGAGAGACATATTCTCATTTTATATATAAAGATTGTTTCAATTTGATATAAAAATTGTATTTTCAGTACAAATACTCATATAAGATTTAGAAAATCTTGCACAGTTGGAATTGTCATGTATTAGAGCTTATAGAATCATGAAGTAACATACTTCTTTTGTGAATGTCCTCCTGCGGATCAGCCACAATAGCCTGCAAACAACACCAACTCCCTCAATAGACTATAATATTAACTATTAAATATTTATAAAGAAACAAAAAGGGAAGAAAAATGCGGAATTTTCAGAACCTCTAATGAGAAATCGCAAAGAAAACCATATATCCTATTCTTATGGCAGCACACTATCAGCATCCTTATCCTTCTTCTACTACCCTTCAATTTCTCCTCTTCATTATTCACAGCATTAATAAAATTACATTTATCCGTTCTTACTACCAGAAAAGTAGTGATAATTATCATGCATTATTGTTTTGTTTTTCCTGCCTACTTTCATCTGTGGGTCATGGAGTTTAGTTAGCTTTTAGTTCTCTGTCTATTGCACTTGAGAGACCTGGGGAAAAAATCCTTACACGGGCCCATGCTCTATGGTCAGATGGTGGAAAGAATTAAATTGGTTTCCATTTTGCTAATACCTCGAGAGGAAGTTGATGTTTACAAATTAAATGAACATTTTTTGATCTTCTACGAGGGTGTTTGGCTCAACTTATTTTAAATTGCTTATAAGCTATAACATCTTATAAGCTCTTAAAACAACTTATAAGATGTAATTTTTAAGTAGCTTATAAGTTATAAAAGTGTTTGGCTAATGGAACTTATAAGTTCTTATACAATCTTATAAGATGATGATGTGTTGGCATTATAAGCTATTTTTAGTATTGTAATTACCAAAAAGGACATGTTTACTCCATGTTTTTGTTAATGCAATTTTTTTTAAACAAAATCTGTTGTTAACGCAATAATTTTAGATAGTCTTTTCATTTTTTCTTTTCTCGAAAAATGCAAATAGTCTTTTTTTTTAAACAAAATTTGTTAATGCAACTTTTTTTGAATTTATTATCATTCTTGTTTTTTTTAATACTACTAAACAATTTATGACAAAAAATTAATTTTTTCTCAATTAATTAAATACTCTAAATTCTCTCCCAACTCCACTCTCAACTCATTTTCTCTGTATTTTCTCAATTATTTATTCCCCTTAATTTTTCATTTTAATAATTACAAACCCCTCCCTATATCTCCCCCATTAAAAAAAAAAAAACCTGCACCGCCACCGCTCCTCCCCCTCCCGTCCTGTCTCCGCCGCCCCCTCCGCCGCCTCAAACCCCAACCTCACAACCTGCATCTACAACACCGATGTAGGCTTCTTCGCCCTCTCCTGGTGTCGCCGCTTCGGCCGCTCCCTCCACCTCCACAACCACCACCACGAATTCTTCAATCTCCAAATCAAATCCTTCCCCTTCTTCCACAACAAAAAAGGATCCAAAAAAATCAACCTCATCGCCATCAACAAACAAGCAACAATCCTCTGGGATCTCTCCTCTGCCAAATACGGATCCGGACCCGAACCCGTATTCGGATTCCACATCACCGTAACCGTCGACGGAGAAACCGTACTCTGCATCGGCGACTCTGTTAAACCCCAACCTCACTCGAAAACGGTTCACTCTGCTAAAATTCTCGAAAACGGTTGACGATTGTCACTCGAAAAGGTGGAGAGAGACCGTGCGATTGGGGATTAGGGTTTTGAGAGAGAAAAGGGGGAGAGAGATCGTGAGGAGAGAGAGGGGAGAGAGAAAATAAAAAAATTATGATTAATGAAATTGTTATTTTTTGTATTAATATTCATGTAAATAATTAAAAGTATTAGGGATATTTTTGTAATTTACATATATCTTATAAGTTTCTAAAAAATAAGTTGGGGTTGTCCTACTTTTTATTTTGGAGCTTATAAGCTTCAAGTAGCTTATTTATACAACTTATAAGATGTTTAAAAAAAAAAATTGTCAAACACATTTACACAGTTTATAAGCTCTTAAACAACTTATAAGCTGTTTTAAGTAGCTTATAAGCTGAGCCAAACGGGCCCTACATTTCTTAGAAATTTGAACCTAGCTTAGCTTAGGCTGGCAGAGGGTCCTTCTTATATGACCTTGGTTCTTCAGTTTGTATCTTAGATGAAGTAAATTAATGTATAAAGAACTTATGTATCGAGTGATCAATATAACATTATCTAACATTAGTGCATGAAAGAGGGGGCACACAGATTTTTAAAAATTATAAGCTGATAAAAAAGATAATATTTGGTGAATTTCATGCAAAGATAAAGAACGGACCTCCTTTCATTGTACATAGGAATTTGGACAAGAACCATGGGGTAAGCTGAATTTCCGAGCTCTAAATCATCTTTCAATGGCTCCCATTTGTATCTTTTATCAGGCTTTCTACCAAACAGTTTCACAAGAGTAATAACAACGGCCATGTACACCCTCTCGATGAACAACATAACCGACATTGCCAAACACACAAAAACATCAATTTTAAGAAGAGGGACGATCAACGGCGCTTTGATCTGATCCCATATTAACAGAATTTTCTGTGTAATGTCGTCTCCGGTTCCGGAAAATTTGTTGGGAAGAACCGTTTCGGACGAAAGTGTGTCCATTTTGTGCAGACAGGATCCTCTGTTTTTCTTGCAGAAAAAAAAAAACAGAGGAAAAACAGGGAAGGGGTCTGCAAGAAAATCAAGATCTGTTGAAGGGTTTATATAGGCCCTTGTTTCTCCTTTGCGAAAAGTGCAAGAATATTTTTTTTGATTTTGCTTCTGTGGGACGCAAAACAGAGGTGGAATGTCAGAAAACACTTGCTCAAAATCTTCCACTCTACCAAAACACATTCACAACTTTAATAGTGCTGCACGGCTAAAACACACTCAGTGTAGTTTACAAATTCTCAAAACACCCACATCCACATGTATATGTGCAGAATGTTCATTGTTGTAGGTCACAATGTTCATTCAATTCCATTTGCATATTATAATACAACAACAAAGGATAAGGGATAGCAAAACCTCTGGATTGAAACGGAAGGCAGAGCTCGCGACGTCCAGCGGTGACGCGATGTGGCAAAACAGGCGATGCAGGTGGAGGAGTCGAGATCATGGAGGCGACGGACGACGGCGGAGAAGAGTTTAGAAAATGAAGACAGTGATTTTTCTGTTTGGCGCAGAGGTTTTCGATTTAATCGGCGGAAGTGGGGAAGCTCGAGAGGCACAATTAACATAAGAGATTGAATAAGGAAACGTTTAAAATTAATTTCATGAGACATTCAACAGAGAGTTTATTGACATGGCTTGACACATGTAAAAAATGTAGACATACAATTTTGACACATGACAGAAGCATGGAAGACTTATCTTCCTTTTATATATATAGATTCCTAAAATTAAGAGCTAGTTTCAAGCGTGGATGTATACAATAGGACTAAATGTAATTTTTAGTGTATTTGATTGGTGTATTTAATTATGGCACTCATGTAGTTTAATTAGTGTATTTAATTTCGATACTATCTTGAATAATATCCATCTTATTCTACTAGGTGATAATATATAGTTGATGTTTTCCTAATTCATGTCTTAAGATCATAGTGTTTTCAATTGACATCAATTGTATGACACATTAAATGTCTAAGTTTGTATTTCACCAAAGTAGCATTAGAGGACAACTTTTCAAATTTCAACTACAATATGTCATGTTTCTATATGTTCTACAACAAAAGATTTGCAGGCATAAATCTACTCGATTCTTTGATAAATCTGAGTAATCTTGATTGTTTGGTTAACTTTTCAAGAAATTTTCAATAATGATTTTAATAGAAAAATATCTAGAATAGAAAAGAAAGAAGAAAAAGAAGTTTCAGAAATATTCTTAACTAGAATTCACACGTATTATGTAGACTATTCATTAAGTATATTACAAGTATTATTTAATAATTTAAATAATAATACACATATTTCCAACTATATATTAATGAAATTTAATATAACATTTTTTATAATTTCAAATTTTATTATATAATTAATTATTTTAAATAATTTATTGAATTATAATTATCTATAAAAATCATACTGATTAAGGTGTTTTTTAATATGAATTAGGTAGTTCTATAAATAATTTAAAAAAAATAATCAAATTAATATACTTTATAAAATGTTTAAATATATTTTTAGGTAAAAAAATAATATAAAAGAAGTCTAGTTAAAATAATATAGAGTTGGTCTCCTCTAATGCACATGTTAACTCTCTATGTATGAGTAAAGGTGAAAGCATTGAATTAAGTCACTGTTGTCCAAGTGGTTTCAAACATCTTTAATAGCTATGAGGTCATAGGTTCAATCCCATTTATGTTTTTTTTTTTAATTTTAATTACAATTTTATATTTTCGCTATTTTTGTAGGTTCAACTCATTTTCATGTTTTTTATTTTAATTACAATTTTATATTTTCGTTATTTCTTTTTGTATTTTTTGTAATTTTTTCGCTATTTCTATTTGTAATTTTTTCCCTATTTTACAAAATTTATTTTAAATTCAATTTTACAATATAATAATAGTTACCATTTTTCAATAATAAAATGGGGAAGTTGCCCATAGAGACATTTCACTAAGTGTTTAAGCTAATTAATCCAATTGACTTTTGGTAAAGCAATTAGAGCCAATTTAATATGCAATTGTACCAATATACCTTTTACATTCAATTGCATGGTCATTTAGAATTTGTCAACCATAATTAATACACCTTAAAAAATTCAAAACATTCCTAAAAAAACGAATTCAAAACATTCCTAAAAAATCGAATTCAAAACATTCCTAAAAAATTAATCAAATGCATATTCATACTTTATTTTATTTTTTAATCACAGTAATTAATCAACTACATTCATACTTTTTTTAAGCTCATATTCATACGGTTAATAATATTTTTATATTTTTTTAAATAAATATTTATTAGCAAATATTAATAAATGATTTTTTTGCATATCATTTAGACATACCAATTATTTACAATTTGTATATCTCGTAATTTTATAATTGCATGAAAATTGCAGATTATAATTGCATATAACAACACAAAAATTGCATTACATTTAAGTATAATTACATAACACCAAAATTGCATATAACAACACAAAAATTGCATTACACTTAAGTATAATTGCATAACACCTAAATAATTACATATAACAACGCCAAAATTGCATAACACTTCTGAATTTATGTTGTTTGTTATTTTTACATATGCAATGAAAATTGCATGTTCTAATTGCATAGAACAACACATAATTGACAAAGTGGGATAGCTCAAGTGGTTAGAGCACCACTACCTAGGCCTTAGGTCCTGGGTTCGAGTCATGGGGAGGGAAAAACAGGGATGGGTATTTAACTTCCACAAAAAAAAAAAAAAAAAAAAAAAAGAACAACACATAATTGCATAAAAGTAACAAAAAAATTGCATAACACTTAAATGTAATTGCATAAATAATTCCAAATGTGTTGATCAACAATGACGGTCTCTAAGTGTTTTACATGAGAGTATAGCACGTAAAAAGGTAAATATGTCATTGCTCAAAATACGCTCAACCTCGACGCCACTAAATTACAATCCATCACATCACTAATCTGGTACATCATTATGCCAACACTAATGTCTAACTACATTCAAATAAAGGAATTTCACAACCTATTACACTCACACCAGTAGATTCTTGCCTAAATTGCTCCACAAAAACTTGCATTCTTAGTCTTGCCTTTGCACATATATCCCCTTGCATCAAGGATCTTCCTTACGAACTGAGATTTGAGTCTTATCCCCTCAACAGCAACGAAAGAATCACCACAACTCTCCTAGCAACTTTTGAACAGCAAAGGACTGTCCCAAAAGCACAAAAAATCAGCAAATTTGAACAGCAAAAGGGTTGTCCCAAAAGCACCAAAAACCAGAAACTTTAAACAGTAAAAGGACTGTCCCAACGCTGAATCGCACCCCAGAAATTCCAAAATCGAAAAATCATAAAATCTCAACCTTCAAAATCGCACTCAAAAGCAAGAACTCTAGAATCAAAATATTTTATGTAAGTAATTAGGGATAATCTTACCTTTCGAGATCACCATGAACGGGCATAAGGGGAGTTACGAAATAATTCATTGAAGAATCCACACTGGAGAAGCTACTAAGAAATTCAAATAGTACAATAAAAAAAGTTAATCAATAAAATTAAATTCATAAGCTGCAACGAGACACAAAATTCAATTACTTATTAGTTGGGTTTGAACCTCAAATTACCGGTTTACAACATATCTTAAATACTCAATAGGATGATCTGACCTCCTCTTCCTCCACCATGGTCTTCAAGATAACATCAATTTCACATGTAAAAATTTCACAGGCAACAAAAGGAAACCTACAGTATCAAACAAAAAATTTAAACCCCACAATATAATCTCCGAAACAATCCATTGCAGTTGCATAAAACAACAAATAAATTGCACAACACTTAAATATAATTGCATAAATGATTCCAAATGATGTTGGTCAACAATGACGATCTCTTAGTGTTTTATATGAGAATAAACATGATCTCAACACATCCTAGTTTCAATATACTTAACCATCAAAGTTTATCTCAACACGTCCCATAAAGTTTCAATATACTTAACCATCAAAAGTTTAGGACATCTCAAATATGCAATTCATACTGAGAAACATCTTCAAACTAAATATTGACAGAATATTGACAGCATTAACTAACAATTCGATTTAGGTAACTTAAACTTAGTAGTTATCAAAGGGATTTCAGACATGTAACAAAGAAAAAAATGTGAACATTGCAAATAAATCTGACAATAAAAAGGAAAAGAAAAATATATACAATGTCCAAGAATGCAAAACACCACATATATACAGAGGTACAACAAACGAGAACAGAGACGAAAATTCGAATGCATCATAGCAGCATAAATGTCACAACTCCCTGTACACTTCAAAATTGATTTCACTGCATCATATGTATGTAACGTATATTCAACAGTTCAATAAAATCACAAAGGACACTAATACGAAAGTAAGGAATCTTACGGTTGTTTTGATGAGTTCATCGGTGTAAGATCCGACGCGGATGAGGGAAGCGCGGCGAGCAGGGATTCGCGTCGTCGATCCTAGACGGTGATTGATCGAGTGGTGGAATGAGAAGATCAGAAGATGGAGGATCGGTGTGTATATAAATTCAAAACTGCATCCTCAAGGCGACCTCTCGCAACCTTACTTCTTTTCGCCGTCAATGGCATTCTCGCCATCAATGACGTCTCTCAGCGCAACACAGGGACAACCCCCTAGTTTCTGTTTCCAGCCGTGCAAAGATTGAGGTTGGGCCCGTCTGACGGCACGACTGGAAGAGGAGGAGCGGCCTGGAGCGATTTACACCTCCACTGTGTGAAAATCGCATACAGTGGGTAGGGTTTCAGTCAATTTACGTAGATGGGAAAGGTATAACTTAAAGTGGAAGGTTAAAAATATTAAAATGTAATTATGAGGGTATATTAGGTATCTTAAGTATGAATTTGACTTTAATTGTTTTATTATAAATTTTTGGTTTTAATTGTAGTAGAGGTATGAATTTTAGCTTCTATTGTTAATAAACTCTAATAAAATTCACACTTTTCAATAATAACAGTTACCACTTTTCAGTAACAAAATTACCACTTTTCAGTAACAAAATTACCACTTTTCAATAATAAGAGTAACAACTTTTCATTAACAAAATTTTCACTTTTCACTATTAAAGATTACACTTTTCAGTAACAAAATTTCCACTTTTCACTATTAAAGATTACACTTTTCAGTAACAAAATTACTATTTTTCTATAATGTGAATTACACTTTCAGTACCACTTTTCAATAATAAGAATTACACATTTCAGTAACGAAATCTACCACTTTTCAATAATGAAAATTACACTTTTCAGTTAAAATATCTACCACTTTTCAATAATAAGAATTACACTTTTCAGTTAAAATATCTACCACTTTTCAATAACAGAAATTACACTTTTCAGTTAAAATATTTACGACTTTCAATAATAAAAATTACATTTTTCACTTAAAATATCTACCACTTTTCAATAATAATAATTACATTTTTCAGTAACAAAATCTACCACTTTTCAATAATAAGAATAATATATTTTTTAATTTTTATAATAATTTTAACGGTACAATTTATAATTAAATATACCAATTTTAATTAATTAAATTAACAATGATAGCATAAGCAAAATAAAAATGAAAATTATAGATTAATTAATAATTGTAAATTAATTAATTAAGTGATGGATTGATCTATAAAAACGAGAATTGTAAATTAATTAATAATTATAAATATTGATCGATAAAAATGAGAATTAAGTCACTGTTGTCCAAGTGGTTTCAAACACCTTTAATAGCTATTGATCAATATATTTTTTGTAATTTTTTCGCTATTTCTGTTTGTAATTTTTTCCCTATTTTACAAAATTTATTTTAAATTCAATTTTACAATATAATAATAGTTACCACTTTTCAATAATAAAATTCACACTTTTCAATAATAACAGTTACCACTTTTCAGTAACAAAATTACCACTTTTCAATAATAAGAGTTACAACTTTTCATTAACAAAATTTTCACTTTTCACTATTAAAGGTTACACTTTTTAGTAACAAAATTTCCACTTTTCACTATTAAAGATTACACTTTTCAGTAACAAAATTACTATTTTTCTATAATGTGAATTACACTTTCAGTACCACTTTTCAATAATAAGAATTACACATTTCAGTAACGAAATCTACCACTTTTCAATAATGAAATTACACTTTTCAGTACACTTTTCAGTTAAAATATCTACCACTTTTCAATAATAAGAATTACACTTTTCAGTTAAAATATCTACCACTTTTCAATAATAAGAATTACACTTTTCAGTTAAAATATCTACCACTTTTCAATAACATAAATTACATTTTTCAGTTAAAATATCTACGACTTTCAATAATAAAAATTACATTTTTCACTTAAAATATCTACCACTTTTCAATAATAATAATTACATTTTTCAGTAATAAAATTTACCACTTTTCAGTAATAAGAATAATATATTTTTTAATTTTTATAATAATTTTAACGGTACAATTTATAATTAAATATATCAATTTTAATTAATTAAATTAACAATGATAGCATAAGCATAATAAAAATGAAAATTATAGATTAATTAATAATTGTAAATTAATTAATTAATTGATGGATTGATCTATAAAAACGAGAATTGTAAATTAATTAATAATTGTAAATATTGATCAATAAAAATGAGAATTGTAAATTAATTAATTAATAAAGTAATAGATTATAAATAAATTAATTAATAAGTAGAGAAAAAATTGGAATAATAACTACAAGTAGAGAAAATGAGATAATGAAATAATAAGTGAGAGTGAGAGGATAAGGACAAAAGCATGTGCACCAAACCTATTTTAATGAGTCATTCTCAAATGCACCACGTGCACCAAAAAAATATATTATTTTAAATAATTTATTGAATTATAATTACAGATAAAAAAATATACTCCCTCCGTCCCGGAAGTGTTTGCACCACAAAGTGGGCACACTTATTAAGAAAAAAGTGTAATGAGTGGAGTGTTGAAGGGTAATTTTGTAAAGTTAAATGAATAAAGTAAAAAGGTGATTGGAAAGAGAGTAAAAGTAATGACATTTTGTGTAAATATGTGAATATTGTGAGGGTGAGAATTATGAATGAGTTTCCTTTTTAGGGTGTGCAAACAATTGTGGGACGGACGAATAAGGAAAGTGTGCAAACAGTTGTGGGACGGAGGGAGTACTGATTAATGTATTTTTTTAAATATGAATTAGATAGTTATATAAATAATTTTTAAAAAAATAATAAAATTAATATACTTTATAAAATGTTTAAATATATTTTTAGGTAAAAACAATATAAAGGAAGTCTAAGTTAAAATAACATATTACTAATTAATTTTAAATTATTTAGATATAACTTTTTATTTTGATATGAATCATATGTTTTCTAACCAATAATAAATATACACATCAAAGTTCTAAAATAGCAATTCAACCTACACATGTAATATAATTATTCTCCATAAGACACATCATCAAATTTAACCACATAGATGTGATATGTGGCAAAAACACCTAGTATATAGGGGATATGAATTGATAACTTTAGAGAATTCTTTACAATTAATCTTCACCATAAATGTTGGTAGATGATCATACTCGAATAATTATAAATAGGAAAATAATTTCAAATAAATAACTACTTTGAAATAAGTTTCTATCACCAATTATTATACAAATTCAATATGAAAATCAATAATTGAAATATGTGGGAACTGAACCTAATTCTAATTTAGGATTTACTAATTTATATACAATTTTTTTAATGGCAGAAAGTCTTTCAATTTATTAAGACGATCAAACAACGTAGAAAAGACTTTTCACAAAACAAGGGAGCTCGACCAAAGCCGAACTAGAATAAAATCTAGCGGCTTTAGCCATGTGATGAGCACAATAATTGGCTCTTCGATTAACCAAAATATAATAGATAATTCAAGAAAATAATCAATAAAAAGTATAAAACTACGACAACTTTTGCATGATACTCCCCAACAACGGGGGACAAATCCGGTCGTCCATGCATTATGCACTAATTGAGAATCAGTCTTGATGATCACTCAATCCATCCCACTAATTGAGAACCAGTCTTAATAATCACTCGATCCATCCAAGTTCTTGGATGTAGGCAGTTGCTGAACCACTATAAATTATGTATTGATTTTATTTTACAGTTGTATATTTCTTATAGTTCTAAAGATATTCGTATAAACAGCCGGATTAACTATCTAGTTAAGTCCGAATTAACTATCTAGTGTATCTAGTTAAGTAGACGAGTTGACGTAAGAACTAGATTACTCAAGAAGTGTTTTTCATATCAAAGAGTTAAAGGGCTCATATAAAATCCGCATATAACACTATACAAATACATATAAATATTATTTGATATAACTTGAGTGCGGGTTAGTTTACTAGTTGAAAGACTAGTTTGCTATATAAGACAAGATGATGAGTTAGATCAATCGACTAAACAAAAACTTACTTTACTCTAATATTTTGTAAAAAATTTAAAAGTCTATTCACCCCTCTCCTCTAAACTTTTACCTTCGTTTAATCTTAACACTCCCCAGGAATCACTATTGAACGACATATAATAAAATTCCCTCTCTCATCATGAATAATCATCCCAAAACCCATTTCCGACGATTCGCTAAAGAAGGTCGTATCAACATTCAACTTTACAAAGCCCATCGGGGGTTTATGCCAAGCATCACATCTTGCGCTTGATTGTCTACGAACTTGCTTATATTTTGCCTCTTTCCATTCACGTTGGGTGTTCGCAACAACTGAAGTTATAAGATCAGCGTTAATCTTTTTACCGTTCCATAACATATTATTCCTCTCACGCCACAAGCTTCATAATATACATGCAATCCATTCCACTCTCTCCTTATCAGCCCCACTAAGTAGTTCGAAGATTAATTCAAGAGGTAGACTCGATTCTGGGCATTATAGCCTCAATAGTTGTCCATAATTCAACTCTCCCACAGGTAGTTAACGCATATTCACAATCGAAAAATACATGCCAAACATCCTCTCGAGGGCCACCGCACATTACACATGTCTTTACATCTACCACTCTCATTCGATACAGCGCACACATCGTGGGTAGGAAACCCCGACACATTCTCCAAATGCATGAAACCACCTTGGGAGGAGCACTTAAACTCCATACTTTGCCCCAAGCTCCTTCATGTTCGCCCATCTCATCACGGACCAAAGAAGCCGCCAATTTATAAGCAACTTTAACTGAATACTGCCCGTCACGAGCAAAGTGCCAGCAGAGACGATCGACACTGTCCCCAGGTTGGATCGACGTATGCAAGATTCGTCGAATATCTTTTTCACAAAATAATTGATCAATCAATGCTCTATTCCAAGTTGAGGTACCTGGGTTGAAAAGCTTGGACACCCTAAGGTCTTCAAAGCCCTGAATACATGGGATAAGTGGTCAAAAGTTCTAATCATCATCTATCCAAGGTTTCCCCCACACCTTAATGTGGTTCTCGTTACCGACTTTCCACCTCGTTCCCCTACGAATTAAATCCTCCACCTCCCATATGCTCCACCATGTATAACTGGGGTTATTCCCCAATCTCGATGATAAAAAATCGCCGTTATGGAAATATTTACCTTTCAACACCTTGCTAATAAGGTCCTCAAGATCCATAATCAATCTCCAACCCAACTTGTCAAGCATGTCAATATTAAAAAGATGCAGATTACGGTATCCCATACCTCTCTTCTCCTTCCAAATGCACATATCCTCCCATTTCGTCCACTTTATCCCTTTCGATGGGTTCGAGTCATTGCCCCACCAAAAGGAGTTAAACATTCTTTGCAACTCATCTATCAAAGATGATGGTATAAGAAAAGTCGTCATGCAATAAGTTGGTATCGCCTGGGCCACTGATTTAATAAGGACTTCTTTTTCCGCCTTATAAATCTTTTTCCCCCTCCAACCTTGTAATCTTGACCACAAACGATCCCGAACATACGCTAAAATCTCAAGTTTTTTTCTCCCTACCAAAGAAGATAACCCCAGGTACCGACCTGTATTAAGAGGTTGAACTACCTCTAACACTTGACAAATTTCCTCTTTAACCGATTGACTAACATTAGAGCTAAAAAAATATCCCTGATTTGTTAAAATTTATGGCTTGCCCTGACATCTCTTCATACGACCTAAGAACACTCTTTGGAGAGTTTGCTTCCTGTGAAGTCGCTCTACAAATATAAGAGAGAGTCATCTCCAAATAACAAGTGAGAAATTATCGGCCCTCTTCTATTAACCCTGCTTCCATGGATTGAACGGTTTGCTTTCTGCTTCCATGAAAGCCCTTCTGAGCATAGAATAAACAAATACGGGGAGAGTGGATCTCCTTGCTTGAGCCCCCTACCAGGAATAATTTGTCCCACTACATCGTCATTCACTCTGAAAGAACATTTCACTTTATTCACACACATCAACATCCAGTGAATCCATTGTGACGAGAATCCCATTTTAGTTAGTATACATTCTAGGTAAGCCCAATCAACTCTATCATAAGCTTTAGAAATATCAATTTTTAGCGCCACGTCACCCAATTTCCTATTCCTAGTAAGTTTAATAGAATGAATCATTTCGAATGCTATAAGCACATTATCCTGTATAGCATGCCTAGAAATAAACGTTGATTGAGCTGCATCAATAATATTAGGTATAACCAACTTCAATCGATTGCAGATAACTTTGGATAACAATTTGTAGACCACATTACATAGGGAAATAGGCCTCAAATCCTTAACAGTAGTAGGATTATCGCACTTAGGAATAAGAGTAATCTGAGTATTGTTTAATTGGTCAGGAAAATAACCTCTTCGAAGCCAAGCAGTGCATTCTCGAAATACATCTTCACCAATAACCCCCCAAAAATTTTGGTAAAAAGTCGGGTTAAAACCATCGGGATCGAGCGATTTATCCGGATACATTTGGGACAAAGTAGTTTTGAACTTATCCATGGTAAAGTCTTTGGTGAGTTCCGGATTATGTTCGTTGGTAATCTTCGCCTCAATCATATGTAGTTCTGTTGGTCCCAAAATGAGTATGGTAGAAAAGTCTAGATGGGGTGAATAGACTTTCTATGTATTTTAAAACTTTTTCGTGTTTAGACCAGATGAGACGACCAGAAGAGTTATATACTCTATCGTCTGAATGCAAATAAGATGTTCTAATCTTAGAGTGTGAGTGTGTATAGCAGATTAAGATAACAAACCTACTGATTGCTTAAATCAACTGGTCAGTTGGAAAGCTATCTCAACAACTAAGGTGCGGAAATGTGTAGGCCCTAAATGTTTAGACTCATGGGTATTGTTTTAAAGAATGACTTTAAAACACAGATGAATGATATCAGCTGATATGAGATATTTGCTGATTTATAAACCTTATACTTAGTGGGGTTTTGACTCTTTTATAAAATGTATGCTTTAACAAAATATGAACAATATGTATAGTATAGACAGTAAGAATGATATACAGAAAGTAAATAAAACAATAAATAACACAAGTATTTATAGTGGTTCGGATCTCAATATCCTACATCCACTCTCACTAACCAGATAGTGAAATTCAATGTCTTGCTAACTTTAGAGTCCCAAGAGAAGACTTTGTGATCAAGATCCTCAACTACTTTCTGAGGATACAGATCTACTTGTTGGTTAGAAAACAAGTATCCTTTACAAGGTTTCTTAACAAGCAAAATAAAGAATGTTAATAACCAACTCAATGTTCTAAAAAACACACTGCTAATCTAAGCACTAAAGATATGATTCTTTATGCAGGCTTAGGATCGGAAACTTAGAGCTAAGGATAAGAGATCTTTTCTGGCTGTAAGAACTCGATACTTAGTGTTGGTCCCAAAGTTGAGTTAAGATTGATTAAGCTAGTAAAAGTCTAGAGGGGAGGGGTGAATAGACTTTTAAAATTCTTTCAAAATATCAGAATATGCAATGCGGAATTTAGTCTTCTTATGTACTGTACTGTGCTTACTCAGCTCAGATCAGTACTTTCAGAATAATATGGGTCTTACTAGTTTATACTCAACTTTTATCTAGATCTTTATCTTTGTTAATTCTTAATGTTCTTAGTTAAACAATTCAAACAAATATCAAACAGAAAATGTAAAGAACACGGAATTTTATAGTGGTTCGACAAATGTCTACATCCACTCTCACAACTCCAGTTGTGAAGTTTTATTACTCTTCTTGAGCTTCTTGTGGCTTAGAGTCCCAAGATTAAGACTTTGATCTTATCGATTATACCTCCAGGTATATCTTCGATCTACTAGTAATTCTACAAGTAACTAGCACACTTGTTTTACAAAATACAAACTTAAACTTGAAAAGTAAAACTTCTTTTTGAATAGCCTTTGATTCTTCTCTTCAATTCAGTGGCTTCTTCTTGCTTCTTTAATCTCCTTCAACTCTGTGAGTTCTTCTTGTGCTTTGTAGACTTAGATTGCTTGTAAACGCTTTAAGATCAGTAATTTCTCAGTAGTCTTCAGCAGTAGGAGATTACACAGTATTTATAGAACTTAGTATGACAGTTAGCAGTTTGTGAACTAACTCTAAAACTGTTTTTGTAACTTCTTCTTGTAACCGACTTTGTAACTTCCTTCTTATTCCAAGTCAGCATATCTTCAAATATATCTTCAGTTACACTTTAAATAAGCTTTCCAAACTTATTCTTCAATTTCACCAAATCAGCACAGTAACTTACTGTTCTGATTTTTACTCTTCGGATTTTACTCTGCTGATTTTTACTCTTCTGATTCAATCAGCACAGTAACTTAAAACCTTTCAAAACTTCTCCAGATTTCTTCTAAGCTTATCTTCAACTCTTCTTTGAAGTCTTCTTATTCTGAAGTAGTCTTCTGAGTCTTCATTAGTCTTCTGATCTTCTTCTAATCTAATACTAATCTACTGTTCTGAACTTTTACATTGCTGAATACAATAAAATACAACTTGACAATTATAAAACCTATCTATACATCAACTGAACTATATACAGATGAGTATATCAAAATCCTATACTATAAGCTGTCTATACAATACAAAACATCAGCTTAGTTCCTAACAGTTCATATATCAGATCAGTAACCAATAAGATCAGTAAACACCTAAGATCAGTATCTCATGTAAGTTCAATAACTCTCATATATGATCAGTAAATACTAAGATTAGTAAACACTTAAGATCATTAACTTACATATAAGATCATTAAGCATATAAGATCAGTAAGTATATAAGATCAGTAACTCAGATTCAAATATCTCATATAAGATCACTAAAATTATTCTTAGTTTCCATACTCAGATCAGTAATCTTATTTCAAATGACTCAGTTAAGATCAGTAAACTTATTCTCAATATTACTAAATAAGATCAGTAAACTTATTTCAGATATCATTAAGATCAGTAATCTCAATTTAAGTCTCTCATCAGATTAGTAAGCTTATATTCAAATGACTTAGTTAAGATGACTTAGAACCACATATATCACTAACTTTAAGTTGCTTTTGGCCATCAAAACATACTTTCATCATCTAGAACATTGTTTATAGGATTCATATCCCAACCATTTCCCCCTTTTTGATGAAGCCAAAACTACTTAAATGTTAATAAATCAGTAGTTAAGTATGTAGTCAATCATAACAGTTCATCAATTCAGAATTTCATATCATATTCACAATCAAATCAGATATTTCACATATTACACATACTAACAAAATATGAAATGATCACAAAATATAGAAATAAAGATTAAGGATAGAAATGTTATCTTCTGAGCTTGTCCTTCATCTTCATTCTGCATCTTCAGATTCTGAATGCCACATACATCCTTGCTTTGATATCCATCATATGTTGATGATAAGATATTCCTTCTTCCTTGATAATCTCAGCAATAATGTTGTTGATCTCCTTGTAATCAGGTTCTCCATTTTCCAGTCTTGGAGGTTCCCAATTAGGTTCTTCAGGACACAAAATCTTTGTTCCAGCACGATCAGCAACCTGTGCTATGTCTTCCCAGAACTCTTGATCAATATTCAGCATGAATTCTTCAAAATCAATAAATTTTGCTTCCTTACTAGAATGATCACCAAACTTCTTCACAATGAAGTTAGCAATCTGCCATTTCTTCTTCAAATTCTTCCAGTATTCCATATGTTCTGTCAAAACAATGAAATCCACAAAGTTTTCATCTTGAA
Source organism: Galeopsis tetrahit (assembly GCA_963675135.1). Taxonomy (NCBI): domain Eukaryota; kingdom Viridiplantae; phylum Streptophyta; class Magnoliopsida; order Lamiales; family Lamiaceae; genus Galeopsis; species Galeopsis tetrahit. The sequence continues at coordinate 16,829,520 of OY776127.1, read as the reverse complement.
AATCTTTGTCAAACTCTTTTCCTTCAGCTTTCTTTTGAGTATTCATCTTTCTCTTCAACGCTGTAACTCGATTATCAAATCTTGTTTTCAAGAACTTGACATCCTTTTCTTTCTTCTTTTTCAAGTTTTCTTCTTCACTTGTCATAACAGCTTTCATCTTGCTTTTTGATCTGGTAATTCTTCCAGCTTCTTCTTCTTGTTGTTCTTCATCAGACAGGACTAACTTCCTCTTCTTCTGACTTGAACTCCCAGCAATATCAGGTCTTTTCTCAACAATTTCTTGACCTAGCTGTTTTTGTTGCTTCCTTTGTTTCAGTTTTTCATTCAGAATAGCAATTTTAGCTTTTAACTCATCCTGACTCACAACCAACTGAGCTTGTTGTGACTGTGTTTGTTCCATTACTTCCCTTGTCCTATCTTCCCCCTTTTTGGCTTCATCATGCCACTCTTTCAAGGAAGATATGTGTTGCTCCAGCTTTTTATGCAACACTTGAGACAGGTTCTTTTCTTGTACTCTATGAAGATCAAAGATTTTGGACATTGTATGCTCCATTACCTTTTCATAAGAGTGTTCAGAAGTCATCTTATTCATTCTCTCAGTAGCTTCTTGAAACATCTTGACAGCATCTTCCAACTTTGCTTGAAGCTCTGCATTCTGCTTTTTCAGCATCTCAAAGTCAGAATTGTCAGATTCTTTCTCAATAGGACCTGTTCTGATCTGTTCTTGCACATCCTCAAGAACAATAGGATCAGCAGAGTGAATTGGAATGCTTTCCATCTCTTCAGCATCCAAAGCTTGGTTTTCAACAACTTCTGTTTCCTCAATCACAACAGTGTTCTCAAACACCTCTGTTGCATTGTCAATTTCTTCATCAATTTCCATGCACTCTTTTCCAGCAGTATTCTCAGCTTCATCAACACCTTTCTCTTCACTAAACAAATCTTCATCAGAGTTAGGAGTTGCAATCTTCTCAACAGTATACTTGATTCCTGTTAATCTCTCAACAAGAAGTACAGCAGATTCTGGAGTAACTAACTCAAGAAAAGAGTTAACACCAGCTGCTTGCATCTGCTCTGCTTCCCAATCATCAAAGATTGAAGCACCACCCATACCTTCCATGATAACTAAATTTTCCTTCAAAGTACTCCTCTTAAGATACACCCATGTGCCAATCCTAAGGAGTTTCTCAAACTCAACTGAGCTCTCATCTAATCCAGGAAATTGCTTCAACAAAGCTATCCTTAAATCTATCCTGATTCTATCCTCTTTATCACAGATAGTGTACTCCATCAAATCAGCAGGTTTAGGAGTAATAAATTCAGGTTCAGGGGATGATGAAATGTCAATTGGTTCAGTAGAAGGCTCAAATTCATGTTCAGTAGAGTGAGCATGAACCTGTATTGAGGATTGATGTGGTGAAGGTTGATGTGAAGTTTGATGTTGAGGACTAGAAATTGGGGTAGGATCAAAGTTAGTGTTCTGAGGGGATGAATGGGGAGTGTTCTGAGTTTCAGAAAAATAGTGATCTGATCTTCCAGAACATGAAGGTTGAGGGTTTTGGGTTTCAGTTTGGCTTGGTTCAGAGTTTGAAGGGGTAGGGGAGACAACAATCAATTTCCTCCTAGCACTCCTTGACTTAGTCCTTTTATGAACAACAATAGGACTAGGAACACTAACCTCTTGCTCATCTGAGCTTGATTGCACCACAGTTTCCACAAATCGAACTGTTGGTTCTGAGGCAGCTGTAGCAGACCTTCCTCTCCTTGGTCTAGTACTGCTCGGATCATGCCTTGCCTTCGACCTCACTTCAGGTTGATTGTCCTCAGATTGGTACATTGAAGCTCCAGACTCTTCTGCTTCAAGCTCTTGAGATTGTTCCAAAGGGTTCTCTTGTTCAAACTGAACAGACTCCTTCTTCATCAAGAATTTCCCATGATGGAATTTCTTGGGATTACTCCAATATGGCTTTTTCACCAGCTGAGGCAGCAAGAAACTCAGCTTGCTTCCAAACCCTAATTTCGATTTAATCGAAAATTCCATGGTATCCTCATCGAACAAAACTTTGTCTTTTTCAGTCAGCAGCCTTTCCAAGAAGAATCCTTGCCAATCACCTTGAACTCTGTCGATGATTGCAGCCATAATTCTAATCTTGAAACTCGATAAGGCATCCTGGCTATGATGTTGCCCTAACAAGCATTTTCCTGCTATATCCATCAAAAATTGAAGACCTGTAGGAAGAACATCCTTCTTCAGATTAGTCAATGTCTCTGTTTCAACACCTGACCACCTTCCTACACATTCCTTTTCCTCTCCAGCTTTGTAAGTCAAAATATCCACCGGGCCTTGTGGTAAATCCAACATTACTTCTAGGATGTCCCTAGTAATTGTGACCTTGTGCCCAGCAAGCATGGAGTGAACACCATTTTTATCACCTTGGAGTTGCAAATAAAATTCCACAGCTTCTGGTTCATAGACATTCATGGGAAATGATTCCAGAAATTTTCGTAGCCCACACTCTTCACACATAGTCAGAATGGCTTGATTTTCAGCACTGTGTCGGCCATTGAAATACACAGCGTTTTCCACAAAAATGCCCTTTTTGCGAATCCAGAAATTCGAATCGAATGTTCCTGCAACTTGGTTAGCTTCATTGATAATATTGATGGTTGCCATTTGAGAATTTTGAAGTAACCAGATTTTTCAGAAGTTATGAGGTTAAGAGATTTCCAGAAATGAACTCGTAAGAACGAAGAAGATGAAGTGTGATCGTTTTTGTTAAATTCAAAACCAATTTAGGGCTAGGATTGAATTAGATTATCACAAAGAATGGTTGGGATTAAGTCTCGAAATTCGAGTTAAACAATAACTGTTCACATTCTAGTAACATTCTTAATTTTTGGAGCCAACTTGTGTTTGATAAATACACCACAATTTTTAGGTTTAGAAATAGAGGAGTGTATTAATCTTCTCTATTAGTAATCTAAAAATATGAACAATTTTTGACTTAGAGTAATCTAAACCAAATGACTGTTCTGATGCAAATCAGCACAGTAGTTTCCAAAACTATTTCTCTTCATTTTCTTACAAGTATATAAAGAAAATATCACTTATCTGGAACAGCTGAGTACTGTGATCAGCTGAGTAACCTTTTTAGAAATCAGATCAGTAGATGAATCACCACAGTAGATTTCAGATCAGTGGATGGGCCAGCACAGTAGATTTCAGATCAGTACCCAACTTTCCTGATTTCACCTTTTTGATATCAGCACAGTAATCCTCAGATCAGTACTGTGTCAGATTAGTAGATTTCTTGTACACAGATTAGTTGTAAACAAATCTTTCTGTATACAGATTAGTCAGTAATCAGATTAGTTCTGTAGAATAACTGAATTGTAATCAGATCAGTACTGTAGACAAGTCAATTTATTAATCAGAATATATCTGTAGACTGCTATGTTCTGTAATCAGATCAGATTAGTAGACTTTTCAAATCTGTAATCAGATCAGTTCCCCCTTCAATGGAGAATTCCTTTTCTGTGCCTGTTTCACCTTGGTAGAAGTGTTAGTTCATGAGATATAAGTGTAAAACAGTACAGATCAGTAAAAATGTGTTTAATTTAATGATCACATCAAGGTTTTTGCTAAAGTGACTTAGTGATCTGAGTCAACAAAAGGATCTTTAAGAAATCACAGATTCCCCCTTAATGTATGTTCTCAGTGTCCCTCAGCTTTACCAGCTTCCTCATTGGGATGAAGGTCACTTTAGTAACCTTGTTACCTGTTTTAAGAGTAGTGATCTGACATAGGGTTGTCTCTTCTGAATTTTGAGTTTTGATGTACTGCTCTTAGTTTCTGCTACATATCCTTCTTGGTATAAGATCAGTACCTGAAATGTTAGCACAGTTCTATATACAAACAGAATCCATATCTATCAATCCTAAACTAATGCACAATTCTCTGAATCTCACTTCAGCCAATGGTTTTGTAAAAATGTCAGCTCTTTGAATATCAGTATGAATCTTTTCCATTCTAATATTCTTCTTTTCAACATGATCCCTAATAAAATGATGCCTAATGTCAACATGTTTGCATCTACAGTAGAAACTCTATAAATTAATAATCTTGGGACCACCAAAATTTATTAATTAAAAGAGTTATTAATTTATCTATAAATTAATAATTATTAATTTATATATTAATTAATATTTTATTAATTTATAGAAACACTCTTTCAAACTTTCACTTCTAATTATTTATTCTATATCAAATGAAGGGCCTAATTTAAAAGAATCCTTCAATCATCCATATTATTATACTTCTTGTGTTCATTATCACTTTATGAACATTAAAAAATATTTTCAATATAAATATACAAGATCAAAATATGCTAACATAAACAAATCATACACACAACATGGCTTCTCATCTTACGTGTGTGAAAAAAAATAACAATGATCGACGAGATTCGAAAAGCATCATACAAGCACAACAAGGATAATCCAAGTCTCAATCAAAAGCAATTGCAAGAATGTGTTCTTAGTAACTATGGTGAAACTTTTAGGTGAAATTGATAAGAAAAATTAGAGACGAGATTCAAGGTGAAATTGGTTTCAATAAAAAACAAAAGACAAAGGAGTTATTTTTTAAGAAACATTCATAAATCATTCATGTAATAGGTAGTATATATGGAATTATTAATTTATATTTTATTTGGGGTCTATAGAAATTACAAAAAATGTATTATCTTATAATTTTAGCGAGTTTATTAATTTAGCACGCTATCCCCAAGTCGGGACCGGCCAAAAATATTATCTTAGAGAGTTTATTAATTTATAGAGTATTAATTTAAAGAGTTTCTACTGTAGTATGTAAAACGGGATTTTGAGTGATGGCAATGGCACTATTACTGTCACAATATATAGGTACATTAGATTCTACAACATTGTAGTCTCTGAGTTGTTGTATTAGCCAAAGAAGCTGACTACAACAACTACCTGCAGCCATATATTCTGCTTCAGTAGTAGAAGTTGCCACACTTGTTTGTTTCTTTGAAAACCATGAAATGAGCTTAGTTCCTAAGAATTGACATGAACCTGAAGTAGATTTTCTATCTATTTTGCAACCTCCAAAGTCCGAGTCTGAATAACCACTTAGAGATATATCATCATCTGCAGGATACCATAATCCTCGATTAATGGTCCCCTTTAGATATTTCAATATCCTTTTAGCAGCTTCCAGATGACTTTCCTTGGGGTTTGCTTGAAATCTTGCACATACTCCAACAGAAAAAGCAATATCAGGTCTGCTGGCAGTTAGATAGAGTAGAGAGCCAATTAAAGCACGATAGTGAGGTTGGTCAGAAGACTTACCTCCTTCATCAGGATCCATTCTGTATGTAGGTTGCATGGGCACAACAACTGTCTTACAGGTTTTAATACCAAATTTATCTAGCAAATTCTTAGTGTACTTTGTTTGATTTATGAAGATACCTTCTGAAGTTTGTTTTACTTGAAGACCAAGAAAATATGTCATTTCTCCCATCATGGACATTTCAAATTTACTTTGCATGAGTGTAGAAAAGCTTTCACTCAAGTTTTTGTTGGGTGATCCAAAGATAATATCATCCACATAAATTTGAACAAGTAATATATCATTACCTTCTTGTCTTCTAAACAAAGTTCTATCAACTTTGCCTTTTGTAAAACCATTTTCAAGTAAGAATAGAGAAAGAGTATCATACCATGCTCTTGGGGCTTGTTTCAATCCATAGAGTGCTTTCTTTAACCTGTATACTTGGTGACTATTCACTTCAAAACCAGGTGGTTGTTCCACATAAACTTCTTCAGCAAGTATACCATTCAAAAATGCACTTTTCACATCCATTTGATACACAGTAAATTTCATATGTGCAGCATAAGCAAGGAACAATCTTATAGCTTCTAGTCTAGCTACAGGGGCAAAAGTTTCATCATAATCAATACCCTCAGCTTGAGAGTAGCCCTGAGCAACTAATCTAGCTTTGTTTCTAACTACAAGATCATTTTCATCCCTTTTGTTCTTGAAAATCCACTTAGTGCCTACAACATTATGATTACTAGGTCTATCAACAAGTTCCCAAACTTCATTTCTCGTGAACTGATTTAGTTCTTCCTGCATGGCTATAATCCAGTTACTATCACTCAAAGCTTCAATCACAGTTTTAGGCTCAATAGATGATAGAAAACAACACCAGCAAAATAGAGACTTACTAGGTTCTTCCTTGGAATCAAACAATTGTTTTCTAGTTTTAACACCTATACTAGAATCACCTAGAATCAGATCAGTAGAATGAGCAGACTTCCATGTCCTTCTATTCTTAACAGAAATGCTATCATCATTTACATCATGCAAATTATCATGCAGATCAGTATCATTTATATCAGCAGACTTGTTCAAAGGAGAGCAGTCATTCAATTCTTGCATATCAGAAGATTTAGATGACTCACCTTTGTCTTTTACCTTTTCTTGATCAGATTCTTGATCTAGAACATTCAGGAAAGGATTATATGCTTGTACAGATTCATATATTCCTGTATCATCATCTTCATTGTTGATTTGAGGCTGTTGTTTATCAATTTTCTTACTGAGCTGATGATCAGCAGAGTCCTGCACATTCTCATCAAAGACAACATGGGGTGTTTCTTCCACACATAGAGTAGAGTAATTAAATACTCTAAATGCTTTGCTTACAGAAGAGTATCCTAAGAATATCCCTTCATCAGCTTTTGCATCAAAAGCATTTAATTTACTTTTGCCATTGTTATGTATGAAACACATACATCCAAAGATATGAAAATAAGAAACTCTTGGTTTTCTGCCTTTCCATACCTCATAAGGTGTTTTACCATGCACCTTATTAAGAGCACTTCGATTTTGGGAGTGGCAAGCTGTGTTAATAGCTTCTGCCCAAAATTTCTGAGGTGTGTTGAATTCTGCAATCATGGCTCTGCAAGCTTCTTTTAGTGTTCTGTTTCTCCTTTCTGCAACACCATTTTGTTGAGGGGTTGTGGCTGCACTTGTCAAATGCTGTTTGCCAGACTTAGAACAGTAGTCAGAAATGTAACAATTAATAAATTCAGTCCCCTTGTCACTCCTAATCTTGACAATGGGATGACCTTTTTCAACTTGCAACCTCTTCAATAGATCTGGAAGTAGTGTTTGTGTATCACTCTTTTTGTGTAGAAAGACTACCCAAGTGAACTTAGAGTAATCATCTACAACAACTAGAGTATACCTTCTTCCATTCAATGTAGGAGGGTTGATAGGACCATGAAGATCCATATGCAAGAGTTCTAAAACTCTGCTTGTTGAAAGAGTTGGTATGGACTTAAATGAAACCTTTACCTATTTACCTTTTTGACAAGAATCACATACTTGTGATTTGGAATAGATTTCATTAGGAATGCCCTCAACAAGATGTTCTCTAGCAATCTTGTTGATTATCTTAAAGTTCAGGTGGCAGAGGCGTTTATGCCAGAGCCAACTGTTTTCTTTAGGACTCTTAGTAATAAGACAGGCATTCTTAGGACAACTATTCCAATTCACAATGTATACACTTCCTTGCCTTATGCCAACAAGTAGAACATTGTGAGTCCTTTTATCTATTATTTCACATCTTCTGGTTTTGAACTGAACCTTGTATCCCCTGTCACAGAATTGAGATACAGATAACAAATTATACTTCAAACCTTCAACATAGGAGACATCTTGGATTTCAACATCTCCATTCTTGATGAATCCAAATCCTTTTGTGATTGCTATTGAGCTATCACCAAAGATGACTTTTGGTCCTTCCTTCTCATGATAGTCAGTAAGTAAGGCCTTGGTACCAGTCATATGGTGTGAACACCCACTGTCTATGTACCAGGTCTCACCAACTGAACCACCTTTCTTGTATAAGTCGAGTCGATCCTGCAAGGTAGTGATCTTTATAACTTAGGTACCCTTGTTTATTGGGGTCCTTGGGGGTTAGTAGTGAGAGGTACCCAAATGAACATTGAGGATTTGAATAAGTGGGACCTCTTCAGTTTTCTTCCAAATTTATCACAGAACAGTACTTTATTAACCAGTTCAGAATTATCAGCAGACTTAGGATCTATTTTTCTGAGATAGCCTTTCCTTGGTTCTATCCCTTTTTCAGTAAGATCAGTATGTCTGTAATAGTTTGAATATGGTCTAAAAGCATGTGGACCATACGACTTATAAATTTGCTTTGGTCTTTTCTCTCCATAGATATCATAGGATAAAGGAGGAGGATAAAGAACAGGTTTTTTATGATAATGAGGCACAAATCTCCTAGGTTTAGTTGAATACAGCTGAGACTGCCTTATAAAAGGAGGTCTAGGCTGTTCCCAACTTGCCTGTGCTTGTCTTGACCTACTGTTCTGAGTTTGTCTCTTCTGATTCCAGGACTGATCTGATCTGGTCAGAGGAGTATAACTCTTCTGGTATGGTCTTGACTGTACTGGTCTTAATACATTCTTCATTTTACCATTCTTGGTAGTAGGAGGGATGTATTTAGACTGTACTTTGAGTTTTGGATCATCATCATAAGTCATAGGTTCTTTTCCTTTATCTAGTTGCAAAGAACTTGTACTAGCTCCATTAGTGTTCTTAAATTCTGAAGTAGATGGACTAGGCAGATCAGTACCTATTCCTCTTTTATCATTTGGAGCTCTATATCTGTCTGAGATAGTTTGATTAATCTTAGTAGAGTTAATCATCCCAGATAGCTTTCGATCTAGGCTCACTACTTCAGATTCTAAGAATCTATTGCGCTCTTCAAGTTTTTCACACTTAATCTTTAAATCATTGAATTCATTAGTCTCTTTAGCTTGAGTTTTAAGCATACCCTGATATAGTTTGTCAATGGATGCATACTTTTCTTGGAGTTGAGACAACTCTTCTGATAGTCTTGCATTTATGACAGCTATATTGGGATCTACTTTTGACTGAGCTTCTTTTAGCTTAATGATTTCTTGCTTTAAAGATATATTCTCATCACTAATTTCAATGAATGCTTTGTTAGCTTGTAGAAGGTCTTCTTCAGTCACTCCTTGGGAATGATGAAGACTACTTCCTACACTGCTAACAGCATCATCACTTTCATCAGTGTCAGAATTGTCACAAGATTGAAATGAGTTAGCAGATGATACCTCATCATTTATTTTGGCCATCATTACCAGTCCATCATCTGCTATGAAGGCTTCATCTTCATTGCTAGAGGGGTAGTCAGATGAAGACGATGGTAACTCTTCTGATTCCGAATCGGAGTCATTGTAAGCCATCATTGCCTTCTTACCCTTGGCATATTTTCGATCTCTTCTGGTTTTCCTTTCTTCTCGATCTTCAGAACTCAGATCAGGACATTCATAAGCATAATGACCTGGCTTATCACAATTATAGCAAACAGGATTGTTAGAAGTTCTTTTAGGAGGAGAATGTTTTCTGTTCCTGTCATGCTTGTCAATTGAGTTCCTGTCTTTCTTATCAGAATACTTTCTATCTCTCTTTTCAGATGAGTTCCTATCTCTCCTGTTCTCATTAGAGATCTCATCCCTTCTTTCAGAAGAGTTTTGATCCCTTCTGTTCACAGAAGAGTCCCTGTTACTAGAACCCTTAGTTTCCTTATAGAATCTTTTGTACCTACCATACCTCTTATTCAGTTTATCAAATCTTTTGATCATAAGGCTCATCTGATCTTTCAGACTAAGATCAGAACTATCTAGTTCATCTTTTATGCTTGAGGCCTTAGACTTAGATGATCTAGACCCCTTAGAGGTAGATGCTTTAAAAGCTATGTCCTTAGAGGCATCCTTATCCTTATGAATCACAGTAATAGGATCTTCTTCATCTAACTCAAACTCATGTGCCTTAAGTGTTTGGAACATAGTTTCTGCTGGCCAAGAGTCAATGTCTTGTGTGGTTTTAATGATCATCTTGACCATTTTCCACCTTTCATCCAAGGCTTTCAAGATTCTCAGGTTAACTTCTCTGTCAGTATAAGTCTTTCCTAATACATCAAGATCATTCATAATTTTGGTAAATCGAGTATCTAACTCATCAATTGATTCTCCTGGCTTCATCTTAAATGATTCAAACCTTTGGACAGCAGTGGATAACTTGCTTTCTTTGATCAGTGTAGTACCTTCACAAAGAATGGCCAGTTTGTCCCACATCTGTTTTGCAGTCTTACAATTTAGTACTTTACCAAGATACTCATTTGGTAAGGTATGTAAAATGTAGTTCTTGGCAAGACTGTCCAAATTGTTTTGTTTCATTTCTTCCGAAGTCAGTTCTGACCTTGGTTTAGGGACCAGTGCTCCAACTGGTTTAGATGGATCCAGAACAGCAGTGTTTTCCACCATGATGACAATTGGTCCTTCAGTCACCACAGACACCATTAGATCATGGGTCGAGCTAAAGATGGCCTCCATCCTAAGCTTCCAGTAGTCATAATCTGCAATCTTGAACTTGGGCAGCTTGTTCACATTAGTGTCATCCATGTTTGATTAGACAAATAGGATCAATAGTATAGCAGATAGATTTCAAGTATTCAGATAGTAACAAATATGAAGAAATAACAGCAAGATCAGTAAGATATCCCTCAAGATCTGTAAGGTTATCAAGAAACAGCAGTCCAATGAACTACTGCTCTGATACCACTTGTTGGTCCCAAAGTTGAGTTAAGATTGATTAAGCTAGTAAAAGTCTAGAGGGGAGGGGTGAATAGACTTTTAAAATTCTTTCAAAATATCAGAATATGCAATGCGGAATTTAGTCTTCTTATGTACTGTACTGTGCTTACTCAGCTCAGATCAGTACTTTCAGAATAATATGGGCCTTACTAGTTTATACTCAACTTTTATCTAGATCTTTATCTTTGTTAATTCTTAATGTTCTTAGTTAAACAATTCAAACAAATATCAAACAGAAAATGTAAAGAACACGGAATTTTATAGTGGTTCGACAAATGTCTACATCCACTCTCACAACTCCAGTTGTGAAGTTTTATTACTCTTCTTGAGCTTCTTATGGCTTAGAGTCCCAAGATTAAGACTTTGATCTTATCGATTATACCTCCAGGTATATCTTCGATCTACTAGTAATTCTACAAGTAACTAGCACACTTGTTTTACAAAATACAAACTTAAACTTGAAAAGTAAAACTTCTCTTTGAATAGCCTTTGATTCTTCTCTTCAATTCAGTGGCTTCTTCTTGCTTCTTCAATCTCCTTCAACTCTGTGAGTTCTTCTTGTGCTTTGTAGACTTAGATTGCTTGTAAACGCTTTAAGATCAGTAATTTCTCAGTAGTCTTCAGCAGTAGGAGATTACACAGTATTTATAGAACTTAGTATGACAGTTAGCAGTTTGTGAACTAACTCTAAAACTGTTTTTGTAACTTCTTCTTGTAACCGACTTTGTAACTTCCTTCTTATTCCAAGTCAGCATATCTTCAAATATATCTTCAGTTACACTTTAAATAAGCTTTCCAAACTTATTCTTCAATTTCACCAAATCAGCACAGTAACTTACTGTTCTGATTTTTACTCTTCGGATTTTACTCTGCTGATTTTTACTCTTCTGATTCAATCAGCACAGTAACTTAAAACCTTTCAAAACTTCTCCAGATTTCTTCTAAGCTTATCTTCAACTCTTCTTTGAAGTCTTCTTATTCTGAAGTAGTCTTCTGAGTCTTCATTAGTCTTCTGATCTTCTTCTAATCTAATACTAATCTACTGTTCTGAACTTTTACATTGCTGAATACAATAAAATACAACTTGACAATTATAAAACCTATCTATACATCAACTGAACTATATACAGATGAGTATATCAAAATCCTATACTATAAGCTGTCTATACAATACAAAACATCAGCTTAGTTCCTAACAGTTCATATATCAGATCAGTAACCAATAAGATCAGTAAACACCTAAGATCAGTATCTCATGTAAGTTCAATAACTCTCATATATGATCAGTAAATACTAAGATTAGTAAACACTTAAGATCATTAACTTACATATAAGATCATTAAGCATATAAGATCAGTAAGTATATAAGATCAGTAACTCAGATTCAAATATCTCATATAAGATCACTAAAATTATTCTTAGTTTCCATACTCAGATCAGTAATCTTATTTCAAATGACTCAGTTAAGATCAGTAAACTTATTCTCAATATTACTAAATAAGATCAGTAAACTTATTTCAGATATCATTAAGATCAGTAATCTCAATTTAAGTCTCTCATCAGATTAGTAAGCTTATATTCAGATGACTTAGTTAAGATGACTTAGAACCACATATATCACTAACTTTAAGTTGCTTTTGGCCATCAAAACATACTTTCATCATCTAGAACATTGTTTATAGGATTCATATCCCAACACTTAGAATATTTTCAGAGATGGGTGTTCTTGATATCAGCTGAATTCTGGGAGTTACTTGCTTGGAGTTTCTGTAAGTTGTTCCAAAGAACAAGTGTTGTATTTATAGAGGATTTGGGCTTCGAACTAGCCGTTGGTGAGAAACTAGCTGTTGCAAACAAATCTTCCATTTGTGGGTGGAGATCTTCATGAGTAGATGCTCATTCTGAATTTAGGTACGCCATTACCTGAAATGGTAACGGGCATTAAATGCTTGTACGACTCTACATAAAGGTCTCTACATCCCTAGTTCAAGTTAACTCCATAGCTTCGTTGTCGATTTATCATTTGTCCACATCAGTCGAGTTGTTGAACGAACTGTCTTGTCTTCTGTTTGAGCAATTCATAACTGGTCCGACATTCTCTTTATCTTTTGTTATTGTAGCCTTCAATGCATCTTTAACGAACTAACACTTTCTTCAAGGTGTCTTCTTCATAAATGCTAACTGTCATCTGAACTTCAGATGATCTTGACTTTAATACTCTTTATGGCTGTTCTTTGACAAGATACAAATGAACTCATATCTGCTGAATGGTCTTTTGAACTTGATTGCAGATTATCGTATAATTACTTTCAGTCTATAAGGCATACAACAACCTTTAGATCTGATTTCACTAATGAGCTATAGTGTCTTCAAATCTTCAGTCTTCTACTCTTTAAGTCTTGAGTAAAACGTGTGTTTGTTCAGATGAGGTATCAGCTGATCCCTTAGACTTAGACTTAGACATTTACATTACTTCTAAACTTTATAAGAACAACTTAGGTAACCTTACTTCTATATTAAAAATTATTATTCTAACCTGTACTTTACTGATCTGATTTTGGCCATCAAAACTTAAACTATAGAACTTCAATCAGATTATGGACTGGATGAATATCCCAACAAGTTCTGCATTAATATCTACTGGATTAGTATTTGGTGCAAAAAGCTCTTCAAAATAATGAATAATTTCCACATAAATACCCTGCTAATCATCAACCCAATCCCCGGTTTCCGTCTGGAACATCTCAATTTTGTTCATTTACCTTCTAGCAGATGCCATTCTATGAAAAAATTTCGAATTGACATCACTATCCTGAAGCCAAAAAAAAAAAAAACCTTGGCCCGTTGCCTTCAATACGACTCTTCGTCAATCAAAAGAGAAGTAAGTTCTTTTCGGGCCTGTTGATAATGCTCAACCGAACACTGGTCATATTTACCCTGAAGCCTCTCTAATTCTTTTTCTAAGTCCCGTTTATTTTTAATAAAAGCACGCGGTTTTATGCTCAACCCATGTGTTGAGAATATAAACACTGTGGCCCGAAGCCTCCCCAAAATCTCCATATCACGGAATCCATCCCAACTTTGTTTCACTACATATGACAGGTCTCCCTCCTCGAGCCAGCGATTCTCAAAGTGAAACTATTTAGTATCCAATAAAATTGGATTGTGGTCCGACACCGGAGCAATAAGATTCCTCAATTTTGCATGAGGGAATTTTGAATGCCCTAACGAGTTCCCGATTGCACGATCTAAGCGTTCTTCCACAGCCCGGGGGGTACCACGTCCTCTCACCCAAGTGAATGGGCGGCCCAATATAGCCACATCATGAATTCCAGAATCGGTGAAACTTGTCTAAACCCTTCTATCATCCAAGGAGGATGTGGAACCCTGCCCAACTTCTCACTGTTACTCAAAATATTATTGAAGTCACCCATACAAAGTCAAGGCAATTGGCTCGTCACAACTAACTGACAGAGTAAGGCCCATGATAGTTATCTTTCACTCGTGCTCGGGTGTCCATAGAACCCCGTAAGCCTCCACTCCCCATCTGAGTCATTCATAAACAGATCAATATGATTGCGAGAGAAACTTAAAAGATTACAATGATGCGAAAACTTCCAAAGAACACATAACCCAACACTATGACCAATGCAATCCACATTAAAACAAGTTTGAAAATTAATTTTGACCCAAAGTTCTTCGAGTCTAGCAGAAACAGAAAGAGTCTCAATCAACAAGATAACATCAGGTTTATGAACTCTAACGAAATCGCACAAGGCTGGGATTACAGCAGGATGCCCAAACCCTCTACAATTCCAACTTAGGACAATCATAATACCCGGAGATCACAACAACACTCTCAACAGAGGAGAAGACAAAACAAACAACCCCAAATAATGAGGGACAAGATCACTGACTCGCACATGACGAGAGAAACATCGATTTCCGACAGAGGGAAGAAGAGCAATAATAGAGGGAACTCACCAATGTAGAAGGCAACTAATCAAAGCAGAAGAGATTGGTACCAGACAGGCGGCCAGTAGAAGATCTAAGTTGCACCGAACTTGCAACATCGGCGACGTTACAGTGCAATTACGGCGTGATTTGCGGCATTTCAAAACTTCATCATTGTAAAATTTATTAGAATGTCACATAGTTTTGTAATTGTATTAATTTATATACATATAAATACATATTTGGCGAATAAATGTTGTATGTTAAAAAAAAAAAAAGGGAAATTCAAAAGAAGGGTATCTATCATGAGTTTCCATAAAGAATGGTTACCAGTAAAAAATTGTGATTCCTTTACACCCGTTTATTTAATGAATCAAATTTTAATAATATTATAAAAATATATTTAATAAAATATTAATATAACATATAATCTCAAGAATAAAAAAAAAATTTAAAAATATAAATAATAATATATTAAATTTTAACGATAATATTATTTCTCAAAAATATTAAATTATAAATACAATAATATCAAAATTAATTTAAAATTTTTAAAAATATATATATACAATATATTAATTTAAATAATATAAAATAATAGTATAATAATTCTTGATAATATAAATACTAATATTATTTTTTAATTTATTTAATATTAAAAATAATGATAATATTCTTATTTTAAAAAAATATATATTATTTTCTTTTAAAATATACATTTATTATAAATAATAAAATCAATAATAAGACAAATATATAAATAATACTCCCTCCGTCCTAGGATTTTATGTACACTTTCCTTAACGAGACGTCCCAACATTTTTTGCACACTCCAAAAAAGAAAACAACTCACATAATTTTTACCAATAATACCCCTCCTTTATTTTACCTTTCATTCCCTTTAGTCAAATCTTCCCCACTTTAATCAATGAATTACCAATAATACCCCTCCTTTATTTTACCTTATCCATCACTTTATTTCATTTTCTTAATCTCCGTGCCGGTCGAAGTGTGCATAAAATCCTGGGACGGAGGGAGTAATAACTTTTCTATCAATAATAATTATTAAAAATATTAATAAATAAAAATAATACAGAGTATATTTTTAACAATAATCAATAATAATAGTTTAAAATAAATTTATAGAATACTACATTTCATTACCGCATTCATTCCGACGGTATACCCAAAGACGGACCCATGTAGTGCCATGGCCCCCCACTGATTTTTTATTTTTTTTATATATATATATATTTCTTCCATTTCGTGATTATTCGTATAATTTTTTTTATTGAAACGTCTTAAATTTTTTTGCACACTTATAATACGTAAATAATCTATAAAATTAATATTTTTACTACATTATTTTATTTTTAAAATTGTCACTCATATTAGGGTCCACATTCTTCCATACACCTCTCTAAATTACCTTTAAATCTCACTATATCACCCAAAATACCCTCCTACATTATTTTATTTTTAAAATTGTCACTCATTTTGGAGTTTACATTCTTCTGTACACCTCACTAGATCACCTTTAAACCACACTAAATCAATCAAAATGCTTCTCATTTATTTGACCTCACACCTCACTAAATTCCCTTTAAATTTCACATCACTCAAAATACTACTCATTTATTTGACCCCACACATCACTAAAAATTCACATTTCTTTAAAAAAATGAGTTTGTTAAGATATACAAGTCATCACGAGATAGGCAGGGACGGAATCAGAATTTTCTTATGGGGGGGGGCAAAATATACAGCTCAACACTAATATATTTTCTATATGAAAATTTAGATTTAAAAAAATATATATAAAAAAAGGAAAAAAGAAATTGTACGTAATCTATAACATTGGAGATAGATGATATAATTATGTTCTAATCTCTCAAACCCTATTAACTGAAATTAAAAATAAAAATTATTTTTTTCTCTACTAGTGTGAAGCCGTGAGAATAAAAATGCAAAAGATGTACAGTATAATGATCTCCAATTTCTAATATTCAGTGTCTATGTAAATATTTTATTTTAATGTTTTATATTTATGCAATTTAGGCTGAGTTTAATTTATTCTTAGACTTAATTCTTAGGGCCCATTTAATAATGTATGAGATACATAGGAGTCCAAACTAATAAATATAAATCTATTTTATTATAACTCAAACTATAGGTATAGTAGTAAAAAAATAAAAATTGGAGGGGGGCCATGGCCACCCCAACCATATGCATAGTTCCGTCCCTGGAGATAGGGGAGGTATATTTTAAGTTCTACATTTGCCTACATAACAAAAGTCGTTAAATTTAAATTAATAAAATGAGGTCTATTGAAAATTTTATAATGAATTTTTATTTGTAAATTAATTAATACTAGTACAATATTATTTTGTATTTATAGTAATGCAAATCGGGCCCCCCAATCTAAAATTCCTAGGTCCGTCACTGGGTATACCAATCTTACTGGGTATACCAATCATAAGAATGACCACTCTTATGTCATATTTCATTTTTAAGTTAATTTCATTCAGTCCCAAATTCATTCAATCATACCAATCATGCCCTAAGTTCACAAGCCGAACCAGAGGCCGTGACACCATCAAAACTCTGCCCCAGAAAAACCCTCAAAGGAATAAAACATGGGCTAAGGAAAAAGCTACATCCATGTAAATCCACCTACCAACCAAACTATAAAAAGCCTGAAAAGGATGACTAAAATCAAAATGATTGAAACAGGAAAAAAAGATTTATGGGGTTCAAAAGCATCACCACATCGTTTCGTATACTTGACGACCAAGTCCATCTTATTGTCAAACCCTATCGAAGAGTCAATAGTGAAGGCCTCGAACGCACTAGCCTATAAATTATTTATAACACTTCCCGAAAGTTGTTGATGGGATAAACCCACCCCAGGCGGCTTAGGGCAACTGAGCTTCTCCGTGGAGCGGGAAGAAGCCGCAAGAGCAAGATCTTGTGTGTCGTCGACAGACGACTCCAATAGGGCAGTAGCCACCATCTTCTGAGTACGTGTTGTCCGAGAACTCATCCAAGTGTATGTCTACGAGGATTGAGAATGCGTTGCTCATCAAGACCAAGCCGGACGAAGAGTCGATTGTCGGGACCAAATCTGTCGCAAAATCTGAGGAAGGATCCTTCAGGAGCACACGAGGCTGTTGATTCGAAGGGGAAGGCCTCGACTGTCTGTTATGTTGGGTCTTTCCACGAAGGTCGTCGCGAGGAGGCGATTGTGGGTCCGACGACGGCAGGACCTGCCCCCTATTGCAGTGTGCCGACATATGTCCAACAACCATGCAATGACTGCAGTATTCCGGAAGTTGTTCATAAATCACGTCCACCAACACAGACTGGTCCCCATATTCAAGGACCAGACGCTCCAAAACTAACTACTTCATTTCCACCTAGATCAAGATTCTAGCATACTAAGCTATAGTCTTAGCCTATGTGTGAGTGTACATCTTCACTAACGTGCCAATCACCACAACCGTAGTCGAGAGAACCATGGGTTGGCAAAGTTCGATTGGAAGGGCGAAAATGCGGACCCAAACCTAAGCCGTCGAGGTCAAGATTTGGTTCAGATTAAAGCCGGGAGATCAATTTTGCAGCCGAAAGGAGCCTGGGGCCAATTGTCAAACCTATTTTCTAAAGATTGAATCGCGCTTAGACATGCTCAATGGTTAAAAACCGCCGGTTAGAGTTTAAGAAAAAACCTAACCGAAACCAAGATGATTACGGTTTGAACGTGTTTTTTTTGCCCGTTTTCACTCTTTTTTTAGAAAATACATTACTAGAAATTAATACAAATTATACAACTTAAATTTATACTTAGAAAATAGAATAATTGTGTATATATATTTTTTGTATATAATGCCAAATCGACGGTTTTAAAAATCCATAAACGTAATTGAACCACCATTTTACGATTATAGTTCAGTTTTTTAATCGTAACCGGCGATTACAAACCGCCCAACTCATCTGGTTACGATTTCGATTTTGATTTGCGCATGTCTAATCGCGATATTTCAAAGAGTGGAATTTAAGAACAACGAATCTTTTTCCAATCGGAATAGTGGTCAAATTCCCTTGGAGGGACTAGATCTCGATGAGTCGCTTCGACAGATCAGCATACGGAACTGGGATTTTGCTATGAGGAGTGAGCAAACGACCAATCAGAGCATTCTTAAATTCATTCACGCTAGCCTGGTACGTGGCGTCATCAATCGAAATCGTGAGGTAGTCTCCCTTTACACACGGGTGCATATGGTTTGGAAAAATCACTGAACTCGTGGGGAGGGGCTTGGTAGCTTTGTTAGTTGAGTTGTCTCTCGCTTCAAATTTTTAGTATATTTATAGTAAGTCTAAATAAAAAATAAGGTATATTTTTAATTACTATTCAGATAATGCCCCAGATGGATAGAGTAGGGCGATCTCGTGTGAACAATATCTCGGATGGAGAGCTGCAATTACTAATATATCATTCTCGTATATAAATTTTGGAAAATTCACGGGGGAGTATACTACTAGTAATTATTAGAGGGTTGTTCTAAGCTACTAATTAATTCGGCGAGTGCCAATAAAAACGCCATAAGTGGAAGCAGAGGAAGGCACAGTAGGCCCAATGAAATTGGCCCAGAACTGGGAAAGACAATACTTTCTGTGTTTCGCGACTTTACTGTAAAGTTTGGTAGTCGCATTTTCAAAGTTCAAACTTCACCAACATAAACCGGAGAAGGCGGCTCAACGCCACAACCGCTGTAAACTGAATGGAGGGTTTAAGCAAAGAAGAAGGGAGGCCATGGCGGGTACTGGAATTCTACAGCGGCATTGGTGGATTGGTAAAATACTTCTATATTTTTTCTCTTTTTTTTTAAGGATACATTAATCGCATATGCTCGTTTTTTTTTTTTCTCGTAATTATGCTCTGATGAATAAGATTTAACCTTTTCTCTTGAATTCTGGAAGAGACATTCCTTGACGAAGGCAGGAGTAAATGCTGTGGTTGTGGAAGCATTCGACATAAACGACATCGCAAACGATGTTTACGAGCATAATTTTGGCCACCGTCCTCACCAGGTAGCAATTTTTTAGTTTGCTGTGTTAAGCTCTATGGTGCAATTGTGTTGTTAGTCAAACAGTCTTCAGTGTTTATGCAAGTTTTGTGTAAAAAAATGGTGAAAAGTTTTGAGTTGAGTCTTGCACAGTTGCACTAACTTACTAAGCTGCTATACTTGTATAGCAGGGGCATTGGTTATTTATGTAAGGTATCATTTATGTGAGGTTGATCTAAAAAAAAAATTGTATATAGGTAATTTATGTTAGTTTATGAGTTCGATATCAATTATTGCTTATCTTGTATTTTTTATGTTGCATTTTTGTTTTGATGAGCTTAGGGTAACATTCAAACCTTGAGTGCTGTCGATCTCGACAACTATGAGGCAGATGCATGGCTTTTATCTCCTCCTTGCCAACCTTACACACGACAAGGTGGTTATTTCTCCTTGGTTATTTTTTCTATACAAACAACTATATATAAGTTTATCACGGTTGAATTAGTTTCTTTTTTCTGATAATTGGCGATAGCTTCTTAAAATTCCTTTTATTAAGGTCTCCAGAAGGGGTCGAATGATGCAAGAGCTTCTTCATTTCTGAAGATTCTTGAACTTATACCACAAAATTCACGTCCTCCGGTCATGCTCTTTGTGGAGAATGTTGTTGGGTTTGAGGTTTGTTGTTTTTCTATGTATGCCTTTTATGTAAGGAAAACATTATACGGAGTACCATTGAATTTGCTGAATGGAAGGCATTTCGAACAAAAAATACTTTTAAACAGCAATAATGTTTATTCAAGTTGATTTGTCGGCATCGTTTTAATGTGATCAAGGTTTTACACTAAACCTAAAGACCTATACCTTTGCTGGGAGGTGGAAGAGTATCAATATTTGTTAAATGAGTATTAGGGAGCACTTTCCCTCTAACCATTTCTGCATCCATTCTGTCTATCATTTGCAGACATCTGATACACATGAAAAGATGATTACTATGTTGAAAGAAAATCATTTTGACGTGCAAGAATTTATTCTAAGCCCTTTGCAATTTGGTGTGCCATATTCTCGGCCTCGCTATTTCTGTCTGGTACTTCTCTCTCCATCTCCTTCTCTCTATATATAGTTATACATACATCTGCCACCCTCCCCCACACACTGTTGAATGTTTCTGAGATAATATTGTAATAGTAGGATCTTATTTTTTACGAAAATCATTTTGCTACCTTCCTTACTGATATTGTCTCTATTTTCAGAACATTTAATCTAGTTAGTTAATATTTAGCATAGATTATTTGATATCATTACCGGACAATAATGTTATTTGTACTCTTTTACTTGCCACATTGCATTGCCTTAAAATATTTTCTAATCTTTCGTGAAGTGATTCAAGTGAAGCTTTTAAACTTGTCATGCTAGGGCTACACTATGTTGATGATAAAATGTCAGTGTCCCACTTTATGCATGCTATTGCCTATTGGTTGTGCAATTTTTTTAGTCGGTACCTTGCGTGTGGTTTACAGTTCTAATCCATGCAATTAGGCTTTACTGGTTAGATAATTGATATACTACATTATGCCACCAGTCTTCATGAAATTGCAGTGCCTTGGTTCCAGATTTTTTAGAAGAATGTCCGACTATAATAAGAGTACTACAGAAATAAAGTGTATATGCTCTATATTTGGTGAGTGTTTCAGTAGGGTACGTATCAATATATGATTTCTCAACTATGGTAAACTACAGGCAAAGCGGAGACCTCTGTCTTTCCAGAATGAACGATTCAATAATGCGCTTACTTGGGCTCCAGGCCCTGTACTTGGATATGAGGAAAGCGTGGTGACCCGTGAAGAAGCAGAATCACATGCATATTTGAATAAATTACGAGAAACTTGTCGACCTATACAAGATTTTCTGGAATTTGGTGAAGTTATTCCAGAATCTAGTACTTCAGAAATTGCAAAGGATACTGAAGTAGGAAATATATCTATGGCTAGGCCTTTGTATCACTATTTAGTTCCATCTAGCCTGGTAGAGAGATGGGGGAGCGCAATGGGTATCCTTATCTCTTGAGTCCTGCCGGTCTTGATACTCTCTTTACCATGTCATCATACATATTTCTATTTTTGTAACTCATATACTGTTGAAACAACCCCTTGACAAATTTTAGATATTGTTTTCCCTGAATCAAAGCGCTGTTGTTGCTTCACCAAAAGTTACTTTCGATATGTGAAGGGGACTGGTTCTCTTTTGGCTACTGTACCCGTAAGTCTGCAAACTCTTCTCTGCACATTCTTAATAAACAATGAATGTCACGTGTCTGTATTTCTTTCCTTTAATCATGAGAGATCCTCTGGAGGTTACTATGCTAAAAAAGATTCTTATATTTTGTTATTCTAATTATGATGTCATTTGACTTTTTTCTTAGCAAACTTGTATACAATATAAATTTATGCATGTACAGGAGTGTTGAATGTGTGCATGAAAGTACACCTACCCGTATGTGTTGAGAGAGATCCATATGATCAATTTCGATATGTCCATGAAAATAAATTACTCCGTAATATGTTAGTAACTGACACTATACATCTATAATATTTCATGAAGTTCAGCATTCTTTTTGGAGTAATCTGTATTCTTATGTACTAACTTACTACGGAATATAAATCTAAGTGTTCAAGCAATCATATTGCCAAACATATTATGCAGGGAAAGATGAAAAATGAAACGTCTTCATTACAGGAGCTTTGTCTTAGATACTTCACACCCAGGGAGGTATGCATAATTTTGTTAATTCTTGTAATATTAGTTTAGTTTGTAGTCTTTAGGTTGTTACTATTGGCTTTGATTTTGTTGTCTGAAACGTGCACCTTCAACATCATTGTTAGGTTGCCAATTTTCACTCCTTTCCAGAGGATTTCCAATTTCCAGAACATGTTAGCCTTCGACAACGGTGGGTTTCATTTACTATTATTTTTTTGTTCCTGCTTGACATAATATGGGAAAGCTGGCATCTTAAAAGCAGCTAATTCTAATAGGGAATTAGATGGATTTTTTTAATCAAGAGTAGAGAAGTGACTGAAACCAAGTAATTGTCTTTCTAATTGCTTAGGAGTTTAGAAATTTTTACTAGTATCATTGAAAGCTAATTTAGATTGTAAAATTACACGCATCATTCATGTAAATGCAGGTCTCTGATATGAGTATAGCAACAATTTCTTATTTGGTTGTATATGTATCATTAGGATCACTGTGCTACCAAGATTTGTGGTGGCCTCATCTTTTGTGTTTTGTTTACTCAAGAGTCAAGATGCTGTCAATATTAGAGGTTCATAAATTTAAGAAACACACATTTGGAAAGACTTGAAGTTCAGGCAGTTAACTCAAGCTAATCAATTGTTGATTGTTTGGATTGGAAATCATTTACTTACATTGTGAACTAACTTTTGAAGGATTTGGGTGGATTTAAAATTTTGGCATTTCATATTCGCTAGTCCAAAAGTGTTTCCCTTCAAACTTACTGTCTAAATATGTGTAATAATTTGGTTTCTCTTTTTTCAGTTATGCTTTGCTGGGAAACAGTTTGAGCGTTGGAGTTGTGGCACCACTGCTGCGTTATCTCTTTACTCATCAATCGCCATAACATTATTTCTGTACACAGTGGTCCTAATTTGAATGAATACGGTACAATCATCAACTTCCACAAATGTGGCAAATTGAATTATACAAGAAAATGATGTGTATTACTTTCATGAAGTTTTCGTATACGTGAACTAAATTTTGAAGTTTTCGTATACGTGAACTGAATCAATTTGCTCTTTAATCAAGTGTGTCTGTCCAGTGTATGGTAGAGTTTATAGTTTTTCTGCAGTTAGTTGAGGGCAATTGTAATATTTCAAGAAAAATACTGTAGTCTGGTTTTCTTATGTAAGATTAATTTAGACCTTTATTGCATTTGGATATTTGGATCTCATTTAACTTTTGATGCACTGCATATTATCTAATTAATAATAATTTCATAAAGCAAATTAAAATGGGAATGTCAATGAATGGTGTATAGGTTGGGTCTGTTTTTAATATACCTAATGCATATGTATCTTATAATATATACTGTATTATACATTTCTCAATTCTATCCACTCCATATACAGATTGGTAGGTAAGATCCACAAACCTGTCAATATCCATTATTTTTTCGTGATGTTAGTATTATGTTACATACCTTTGCTATCCAAATATATTAATAAAATTTAGATACTAAACACAAATTAGCAACATTTAATTCCACATAATTTGAGTAGGATACATTAACCAATTATAGAGTGTAAGTTGTGCTTGTCTCTTTGGGTGGATCTTCATTAAACTTCTTAATTTTCAAATCTTTACGTACGATTTCAACCTACGTCTTCTTTGATTGCCCTATGCTCGTTTGAAGGAACCTAAGTCCATCAACTTTACTCGACGTACAAGTATATCTATAGACAGGGACGGTGCCACGTTGGGGCCAGGGGGACGGTGCCACGTTGGGGCCAGTAATTTAATAGAGAGTGATATTTTTATTTATCTCCTCAAGTAAAAACGTTAAAATCACGTCATCTCCTAGAGAGTGATATTTTTATTTATCTCCTCAAGTAAAAACGTTAAAATCACGTCATCTCCTCCAACTCCGTCGTGTTGTCGCCACCATCCGCCATTAAGTCATCGTGTGAATTAGGAATTTAGTTATAACGTTGCTATGACAAGAACATTTGTAGATTTGGAATTGGGGATTAGTGATTTCTATGTACTATAGATTAGTGATTTGTTTTTGATTTAGTATGTATTCAGCATCATTTCGGTTTTGTATAGTTTTTGTTATGGTTCAATTCGAGTCATTTACAAAAACATTGACTCATGGAGGACTTCATGAGGGAGCAAAGATTGTTGAGAAGCACACTTGATTTTAAAGGGAGGATCATAAAGGTTGTTGTGATTTTTTTACAAGGAAATTAAATGCCTCCCCATTGTTTAGGAGTATATCAAATTTTACTGAATTAAATTGTCCAAAACGAAAGTAAAGAATTTTGACAAGGAAAGTATTGGTCTCCACCAATCATGGTTCAATTCAATTTAAATTTAAGTAATTTAATATTTATGCATTTTATATCTCACTTTATTCATCAATTTTGAAATGAATTTATGAATCCTGTTAAGTTATGGAAGAAAAGGTATATTCATTCATATATATGTTGTGGAATCATCCCTAGGAGTTTAAGTTTGATATGTGTCAAAATGTGGTTAAATTTAATGATGTGTCTTATAGAAAATAATTGTATTATATGTGTCATTATAATTAGGTTGAGTTAACTTTTTTAAAATTTTGATGTGTATATTTACTATTGGTTAAAAAAAAAATATGAATTATTGATATTAAAATGGAAAATTGTATCCAAAATTAAATTAAAATTAATTAATATGTCATTTAATTTTAACAATCCTTCCTTTATATTATTTTTTTACCTAAAAATATATATCTAAACATTTTGTAAAGTATATTAATTTAACTAATTTTTTAAAATTATTTATAGGACTATCTAATTTATATAAAAAACACTCTAATGAATAAAATCATTTTGTATATAATATTTATCAATAATTATAATTTAATAAATTATTTAAAATAATTAAATTTTACATTAAATTTTATTAATATATAAACATTATTATTTAAATTATTAAATAGTAATATACTTTATGAACATTGACTTTTATTATGAATAGTCTTCGTAATAAGTGGTAATTCGGAATTCAGTTTATATATGTGCATCAGTTCGAAATCAATTCCTTCACTTTCGTCCATTTTTGTATTTTTTTTACCCCTTTTTTTTGACATTATATGGGCTTTTTTTTTTTTGACGGGTTATATGGGCTTTTGATTCGTACTTGTGTGATGAACTAAAAATTTAAAGTTGAATTAATTAAATGGTAGTACTCATACATTTTGGGCACGCATATTAAAGAGTATGGTAAAATAATATATGTATTATTTAATGTGATTGAGATCGATAAAATAATAAATGAAATATAATAAAATAATAGTAGCTATTTGATAAAAATAGAATAAGTAATATATAGGGAGACCAAAAAATGAGTAATATATTGTGAAATAGAGAGAATAATTTTTAATTATATTATACTAGTGGAAGATCAGTGGGACACTAAATTTTTTTATGTTATATTCCAATAATTTAAATTATAATCATATTTTTAATGTTAAAATATTTCAATATACAATTTTTTTTAAAAAAATCACTGTCAACATTATTTAAAAAATAAATAATTCAATTTTCATTTATATTTCAAAGCAAAGAAAAAATACTATGATTTTATTTTCATAAACCAATAAAATAAAATTGATGATAAAGAAGAAAGAGAAATGAAAGAAAGCTGTTAAAGTTCAAAACATGTATAATTCTAAAAAAAAAAAAAAAAAAAAATGGTGTAATTTTGTAGTGGCGTGTAGGAGTAAGAAGTTTGTGAAATAGAGGTTTCATTTTTTTATTCTATTTTCTGTGTTTTATTTATATATATATATAATTTATTGATTATTTTTTCACCCTCAACACGTTATTCATTCATATTATGGAACGTAATGTGAAATATCAAATATGAAACAAATGATTTTGATGAAATAGAGGTAGGAAGAAGATGAAATGTTTGTTAGTTTGTGTGATGCTTTGCTTAAATAATATTAATAATAATTTATTTATTTAACAACTGTGTCACCAGCACAATCATCACTTTCTCCTTCATCAAGCATAAGGTTAGACGTACAATGCAATAAATCACAAATTGTAGACTAAATAAAAAAGAAAGATGGTTCAACTATAAAATACGATTATAATATGTTTGGGGAACAAATTTAAGTGGATTTGAACGACTTCTACGTCTAAATAAAATAAAATAAAAAAGAAAGAATGAATAATATAATATGTGATTTTTAAGGTAAAATTTTGTTAAGATATCAAATTAATGTCGTATTTAATTGAATAGATGGGTTAATATTATTTTAAAAAAAATGAATAGTCGATGTAAGTGTAGATTTCAATGAAATATTTGGATGTGAATATATTGATTTTTTTTTTAATTTTTAAATTCAACTGTTATAAATAAAAACAAACGTGTCGTTGGATATAGAAATTCCAAATTCAAATGGGGAAAAAAAGTGTACCAGACAGATATAGTTGTTCAATTTGAGTTGCCTAATTAACCATTTTCTTGGATTGGATTAATATAAATTTTGGAAAATTAATTAATTATCTCATGGCACGTGTTAAAAGATGATGTAGATATTTTAGAATAATAATAATAATAATAATAAATTTAAGATGAAAAGCGTATAGACTTTTTAATAAATTTGCTAAAGTAATAACTGCGATAAACCATTTCAGACGTGCAAAAATCCACATTCTTTGAGGAATTACCATTTATTAATTTCATTTCATTCATGCAAATCCACACCATATTAAAGATAATAAGTACAAAGTGTAATGCCTAAATCCAACAATTGTATCCTGTAATTTTAATTTAATTTTGATTCATAAATTTTTAATAAAGTTAGTATTTATTTTCTTAAGAAATAAATTGTATTAAAAACATAACAATATTTTTCAACATTAAAACTAATATTCCCTCCGTCCATTCATAAACTTTTAATTTTGACATTTTGATCTATTTGCCAATAAATTTTTAGTACTTTTTACAATTCTTTTTTAAATTTATATTTTATATATAATATCATTAAATTTTACCTTTTGTGTCCTACTTTTTCTTTCTTACTTTTATATGTAGATAGATACACATATTAATAAAGTGAAATAGAAATAAATAAAATTGAGAATATTGTGAGAGTAGAATGTTAAAAGATAGAAGAAATATTTTTAATTATTGAATTACTAACTACTTTTCATTATTTTTCGTGCATGGTGTAATCCAATTAAATGAGTCAAAATTGAGTGAATTACAAAGTTGTTGCAAATTACAAAAATAAAATAAAGCTGTCAAAAAACAAAAAATTAGGAAGTGAATCACACGATAAGTGAGGCGCGTGGGAGTTAATCTTGTTTAAATCTCAACAACACGAAAATAGGCAGTTCGCATTCGGCGTGCAATACGCACCCCCTACTTTTTCCTGGTAACCAACTTTTAACACAATACCCATATTACCCTCCAATCGAATATATATTTTCTTTTTTTGATTTTATAGATAGATATGATGATGAATATTTTCTGTCCCCAAGCTAAAACAAACAAACAAACCCTAGAGCATAAATCTGAAAATTGAGTTCTTCTCTTAGAGATAAATCAGGGATTAACAACACCAAATTCAGACTGCTGTGATCGTGTATCCTCCTTCAATTTGACGAAAAGGTTAGTTTTTCTTTTTTCGCATTTTCAATCCCTAAATTGATCGATTTTTTGTTGTATCATTTGGGGGTTTTGTCGAATTTATTGTTTTTGTTAGTGGTGTTGTTTATTCGCTTGTTGATTTTCTGGGAATCTATTCTATTTCGATGTTTCCGCAGACTTTGAACTTTCTGAGGTCTCTGTATCATCTGCTTTTTTCCTGTGAATTTAGTTTAAGGACATGGTTTTGATGAAATCTACACAGATGTGAACATTTTTGGAATCCAGTAATAACTCGTTATTTAAAATTTGAGAAAAATATTTTTGTTTGTAGTAAATTAGATTTTTAAATTTAATTGGAAGATAAACTTTCAGAATCACATGGGCCATATATATGTGGTGATCGATGATTGATTCCCCAGCAGCAAGTATAAGAATAAAAAACTATGAGTAGGTTGTGCTGTTGTTCTTGATTTGGCGATACAGCTGCATATTTGTTTAAATGCGCTCTAGGTAAAGTTTAAGGATATTTCGTTTCTTTGCAGTAAGATCCAGATTTAATTTTCTCCCATATTTCTTTTCGATGTTCTGTTATTATTTACTGTGATTGATCAGTTTTCAAATTTATGTGCTGTTCTCTAAATCTCGTTTCTTTATTGCCACAGAATTTTATAGGAATAATAATGAGATTCAAAACTGGGGATAACGTGGAGGTTATGAACAATAAGGAGGTGCCAGTTTCATGGCGCACTGCTGAGATACTGTCTGCTAGTGGCCGTACTTATACCGTTCAGTATGATTACTATCATGGTGCAAATGGCCCGTTCTTGGAGATTGTTCCAAGAAAGTTTGTGAGACCATGTCCTCCTCCGACGCAAGGTGTTGAGAGTTTCATGATCGGGGACATTGTTGAGGTGTTCTATCAGAATTCTTGGAAGATTGCTGCCGTCTTGAATATTTTACAAGGCAGAAAAGAGAGCAATAAGAAAAAGGCCGATCTCACAGTTGCTGCAATCCAGTACCAATATTTAGCAAGACTACTTGGATGCTCTCAGGAATTAGTTGTTGATAGGTTGAATATCAGGATGAGACAAGCGTGGCATGATGGCAAATGGATTATAATGGGAAAGGTACTTTTAGTTTCTAATTTTTTGTGATCATGGGATCTTTGTATTTCCTGCTTACTATATAAATTTTGAGATCCACCTATTACTATATAAAAGTATATATTGTATCTAACCTGATTTGAGGGCTTTGTCCATCTTTAGAATCATAGGATAAAATTCATCAAATTTATTTTTAGAAATTTATGCTCATATTGTATCTAACCTGATTTGAGGGCTTTGTCTATCTTTAGAATCATAGGATAAAATTCATCAAATTTATTTTTAGAAATTTATGCTCATATATTCCCTGCAGTCTGCGTTGTCTATAACTGTTCTGTATGGAAGTTTCTGTGTTGCTAGTATATATACACATTTAATTCCTAGATTTGCTCTCTCTAATCTTATGGTTTCTCTGTTTGCAGAGTTTCCGAGATGTAATAGCCATTGAACCATCAAAATCAAATCGTCGTCGAAAGATGAAATTCAAGGTTCCACGGTTCAATGCACGGGCCAAAGTCCAACCAAAAAAAGATTGTACTAACGCTCCTGTTGATGCTGCATTAAGGGAATCTCCAATGATGTCTTCAAGATCTACAAAGAGGATGTCCCCCTACGATTCCTCTGTTATTGAAGAACATAATGGCCATGCACGGAAATTTAGGGCTATTGAGAAACAAGGCCGGAAGCTGCGAGTGGTTGCTGACCCAGTACTTGAAAAGGTAGATGCTGTTGTTTACCCAAAAGAATCTTTGGGTAAAAAATACATGCATTCTTCCAATAACATTTTATCAAATGGTTATTATAAAATCGAGAGGGCAAAACAAAATGATGTTCTTGGTTTTTCTGGGGTCAGAAGCTCTGAAAAAAGTACTTCTGACAGTGATGCTTGCTCTGTTGGTAGTTGTAGTGTTAATAACACGAGTCCAAATACTTGGTATAATCATTTTATTCCTGTGCATTGTGAAGAGAGAGACACCCTTTGTAGTGATGCAGAGTCATCTTACGGTTCAGCCTCCAACAGAAAAAGTTCATCCCTTCCTCCAAAAGAGGAACCTGAGGTCAGTATACGTAGGTTAGAGTTGCATGCTTACTGTAGCACTCTCGAAGCCTTGTATGCTTCTGGTCCCTTAAGTTGGGAACAGGAAGCATTGTTGACAAACCTTCGTATAATGCTTCACATTTCAAATGATGAACATTTGAAGGAGCTAAAGCACCTAATTTCCACTAAAACTGCTATTAGTGTTAGATGATTGTAAAAAAAGAACTTTTATTGTGCCTCTCTAATATAGTTGGGATCTAGAAGTTGTGTTTCCATTTGTAAGAAGAAACATGAATCCAATAATTTGTATCTTTGGTATTCCATCTATATCTATGTAGACAGTTGGTGTACATTCTTAATTCACTAATTTATGCACAGACAATTCTTTTTAAGAATTGAGTTTATTTTGAAAGATTTTTTCTTCTACGTATTGTAAAGAACAGTGTCTTGCCCCGTGCCTAAAAACTATTTGGGTGCAAAAGCTTGATTGTTATTGTAGTTGCCTTGTTGAAAATTCAGCTTAGTTTACTTATCTCATTAAATATTGTACAATTTACTCATAATATTATTATGTAATGCTCACTTGGATGTATGTAAGTCTTACATAAGTTTGATTTCCTCCATTCGGCTTTGGCAACCCATGAATTTCTTTCTAAGGGTGTTATGTGTACTCTATTTTCCAGGGTAACAGTTGGAGGCATGCATCATTTGCTTCCAATGGTTTAAAGATGATGCCAGGGTTTGCAGCCTTTCTTTTGGCATTGAACTTTGGACGATTCAGTCGTTTACTCCCAAAGATATGCTACGGTTCATGGCCGCTCCCTGGTATCACACAATTTAACCTACAGTATTTTTCTGTTTTCCAGGATTTGCTGGATGTGTTAACATGTCTTTTACTGGAAGGGAGTATATGTAAACATGGGAGAACCTGGTTTTACATGATTTGTGTTTCAATAAATATGTTTATTGGTTGTTTTATAGATGCAATTGATGTTAAACCAAACCGATATAAGCACAGGTCAAGCTGTATCAAATCCATTTTATTTTTACCACGTTATAGTCTTGTTGACAGTTATGATAGTATGAATGGAACAAATCAATTTTCACACAGTTGACAGTTTTTCAAGAGAATTATTGTCAGTTGAATAATTATACCTCTACTCGTATATTGTGTGGGGTGTAACATTTCAAATATATAATATCATCTTTGGTCTCTTACAGAAACATGCATGTGTTAGAAGACTTAAAGATTTGTTTTGAGTTATATTGATTTTATCCTTGTTTTGAAATTATCTTGATTATCCTTGTTAAGTAAAGCTGTTAAGACTCAAAGATTCAAAATCTGTATCACTCACAATTACTACATTATTTTAATGTTTGTATCTTTCACAATTAGAATTTAAAAAAGTCTTGTTGGTTAAGATCTCTCCTACTAAGAATATCTGGGTGGTGTAAAATTGATAATATCTTGTAATCAAATTTATTGTAAAATGATAATTGTGAAGATATCGGCTTTGTTCCTCAAATTTAATACGAATTCTCAAAATGTATATTTTACTACTTCAAATTTATTTGGAAGACATTTCGAAATATGATGGGGATATTACAATTGATTTGGATATGAAGTGGTTGAATTTAATGTTTTTCATAATCAACATTTTAATGTAAAAGATTAACAAAGTGTGTAGTTTGGCGTGGAGAACATAATAGATCCATAAAAGATTCAATCTTGGGAAGTGTTAAGCAATATTCCCACTTCTTTTGCAGATTCAATCTTGTTTTTCTCTTTCACTACAGAGTCAGTGCAAAAACAAATTTTATGAACCTAAAAATCATACAAATAATCAGCCAGTAGCAAATGTATCCAATTGCAATATGAGCCTAAAAAACAAGCAAATAATTCCTCAAAACATTTTTGAAGATTAGAAGCATCTTCTTCACAAGTAAAGAAAACACAAACCAAGAGCAATTCAAGAAAACCTAAATGTACCATATTTAAATCCCTCAAAGGACTTTAGAAACAAAATCCTCAGAACCCAAACAACAAAGATACCCAAGAAAAATTGGGAGAACCCCCTATCACAAGGATGCATAAACTATAAAAATCTATTGTCCATCTCTTAGTCGAAGGCATCGTCATCATCATCAGGAAGAGGCTGATTAGCAGCTTGTGCAAGCTCTGCTTCATGCCTGCAAAAATAGAACGATTAGAAATTTGGTTCAAGTCAATCTATTAGTATGAGTGAGTGGGAAAGATATTTACAGTTGCTGTGCAGCCAAATCAATTTGAACTTCGGGTGGAGCTAGAGCTGGGGACTCCACAAAGTGCAAGGCAGCATCACTGCAACAAGAAGAGAGTTATATAAATCCCCCATAAAATTGCAACCCATTTAAATTATGGACCTTTAGAACCAAAAGCTGATATAGACATACCCAGCAAGTTTTCTGGCAAGGTAGAGGAAAGGCTTCTCAAAGTTGTAGTTACTCTTTGCTGATATTTCATAGTACTGCAAATTCTTCTTACGGTGAAAGGTGACCTGTTTTGCCTTTACCTGCCTGTTCTTGACATCAACCTTGTTCCCACAAAGCACAATGGGAATATTCTCACAAACCCTGATTGGATAGAAGGATAAAAACAATGTTATATAAAGATTGAGTTATTTAAAATCTGCAAACATGTCTAGAAATGATTGACAACGCATACCGGCAAAGATCACGGTGCCATGTTGGAACATTCTTGTAAGTCAAACGAGCTGTTACATCAAACATAATGATGGCACATTGTCCATGAATGCTGAAACAATTCAAATCAAATAAAATGTCAATTATTTATTGATTAATTGATGTAGTATAATTGTATATATAATCAATTGTGAAAGTAAATTAATACATTAATAAGTTTAATCACTTACTAGTATCCATCCCTAAGGCCACCAAATTTCTCCTGACCCGCAGTATCCCAGCAATAAAATCTGATTTTCCCACAGTTTGTGAAGAAATCCAATGGATGTACTTCCACACCAATAGTAGCTGTTATAAAATAGAAACCAATAAGAAAACCATACAGGGAACCAAATACTCAGGCAAAACTCATTAAAATCAATCTTACGTTCATATTTCTTCTCGAATTCACCAGTGAGATGCCTTTTCACAAATGTAGTTTTTCCTGGAAGATCAAAAAAAAGTATCTCAGGCCAAAATGTACAAAATTACAAAGAAAAATTAACCAATCTTTTTAAAAATTTCACTTTTGCCTGGGATGTTGTGCTTATTATATACTACTATATAAATATTAACATACACAGAACATATAACAAATGGGGAATCATATTCTGATCCCTAAAATTGCGCTTTGAAATAAAAATTGCTAGGATTATTAGCAACAATTTTCAACTCTAAAATTTCAAATAAACCCTAAACACTGAAAGTACTACAACTTTTTTATACATTTCAGTAATAAATACCAAGCCACATCTGCGAGATGAACTAGAAATTCCAGAAGACGCAAACATCTTATGATTTATTCCGAAAACAAAAAAAATCACAAAAAGCCACATATCTTAAAATGGTGACATTTTATATGTGTAATCACCAAAATAATGGAAAAACAATAGAAAAATCCGGAAAAGGGGGAGAGCATCGGTGTAATCATTCTAAAATAAATCAAACAACAAAGAGGGAAAAGAACACGGAGGTGTATACAAAATCGGAAATAAACATTACCAGTGCCACCATCTCCAACAATTACAAGTTTGAAGCTAGGGTAGTCCACGGTCTGCTGATTCGGCAAAGCCTACAAATCGACCAAAAAAAGGGATAAAATCACGCAAATCTGTAATCCACTACCAAAAACACGACAACAGTACCGAGGCTTACCATGCGAAATCCTTCAGCTCCTTAGAAAAAATTGACAAAATGGCAGAAACCGCAGAGCTGTAGAGGGAGAGACAGAGAGAGATTCTTAGGATTACAATGGCTTCAGAGTGATGTGTGCGCGTAAATATATACTGGAGGAGCCCTAAGCAAACATAGCGTACGTTTTGTGGAAGGGTTTTGAATTTGTGTAGCTTTAAGTTAACGCGATAATCTGGGCCGTTCATCAAAAGCCGGTGATATGGCACGTGTTTCTCACGTGATATAGGGTTTGAATTTTCCTTTATGACCGTTACTCTAGAACATTGTACGCCTATTGAATTTTTGGTTTGGGCTTTCTGAAATACTAATAGATAGTGGGCCTAAGGATAGCAAGCCCACGGTTATTGCGCCCCGCTTTAAAGGGTTGGGGTATATACCCCTACAGCTTTTTTTAATACACTCCCCCCTTTCATTTATTAATTCAAAAATATATATGAAATACCATATTTACCCCTTTAATAAATGTTATAGATACATACACCCCCTTTAACCCAAATTTCATCTTCTTCCCAAACTCGTCGTCTCTGTCTTCCCCTCCCCCTCCCCATTTTTTTTTTCTTTTTCTACACTCCCCATCTCCGTTGCACTGCACCCTAAATACCTTTAACCTTAGAATTTCACCGCCGCCACCACCACAACAACCACAAACAAATTCTAACACCCACAAAAATGAACATGTTTGATAAAATAAAATAGCAATAACACTCAAATCGACACCATAACCACCGCCTCAAATAAAATTTAAAAAAAAAATCTTAGTATTTTTAACAAACCAGAGTCGATCAAAAACACTACGGTCGACACTGGTTTATCGCCCAAAAACACTCCGATCGACACTGGTTTGTCGCCCAAAAACACTCCGGTCGACACTGGTTTGTCGACCAAATTTCAAAAGAAAATTAAAAATTGAAATTTTCGACTATTATTGATCGCTCAAAATCACTCTGATCGACAACCTATGGTCGACGAGAGTGTTCTTGAACGACCAATAATGGTCGGTAAAAAAAAAAACAAAAACAAACATGTTCTTCGCCGGCGACGGTTGGGGGCGAGCGCTGGCGGGACGCGACTTCTGGGGGCGAACGCCATCGGGCTGCGACGGCTAGAGGCGAAGGAGGAGGGCGGCGGCGTCGCTAGGCGAGGGGGCGGCGCCGCCGCTTGTTACAGATTTTTTTTGAAAAAGAGCAGAGCGGCAGTGCACGAGGCGAGTGGGAGGGGGGAGTGCGACGACGATGGGGAAGGGGGAGTGCGCCGGCGAGGGGGGAGGGGTAGATCGCCGGCAAGGGGGAGTGTAGAAAAACGGGAAAAAAAAGGGGAGGGGGAGGGGAAGACAGAGACGGCAAGTTTAGGAAGATGAAGTAATTAGGGTTAATGGGGGTGTATGTATCTATACATTTTATTAAAGGGTAAATATGGTATTTCATATATATTTTTGAATTAATAAATGGAAGGGGGAGTGCATTAAACAAAGCTGGAGGGGTATATACCTCAACCCCGCTTTAAATGAGGGGCCAGGCTATATACCCCTCTATACTTGTTAAATATAGCTCCTCTACATTTATTAATTAAATATACCTGTAAAATACCCAATTTACCCTTATAGTAAAATATTTATAAATAGATACACTCCCCTTCTAAAATTAAAACCCTAATCCTAATTCTTGCAGCAGCCGCTGCCCATAGATTTAAAAACAAAAAAAATCGATAAACCATAGAGGATATCGTCGACTAATTATAGTCGACAAAAAACACACCTGTCGAAAACATTTTTTCGATAGAAAATGTAAAAAAAATTAGAATTTTCGACAAGAAATTGTCAAAAATAAACATTATGGTTGAACACAGTATGTCGACCGTAATGTTTATTTTTTACAACTTCTTGTCTACAATTAAAAAAAAAACAAAAAATTGAAACAAGCCCTACCTTACCTGCACGTAGAGCTGTTATTCGAGTCGAGTATTTGAGGTTCGAGCTCGACTCGAGCTCTTATCGAGTCGAGCCGAGTCGAGTCTCGTTAAGGCTCGGTTCGAATAACAGCACTACCTGCACGAAGGAGAGAAAGAGAAAATTTGAGAAGGGTGGTGGGTGGAGGCACGATCGGCCGTGAGGAATGGTTGGCGGCGGTCGTGCGGAGCCGGAGACCTAGAGGCAGAAGAAGACAAAAAAGGGGTGGCGAATCTGAGTGGGGGGAGGGGGCAGCGACGTTGGGTGGGGGAGGAGCGGAGACGATGTAGGGCGGAGCTCGTGGGGGAAGACAATAAAAAAGAATAAAGGTTTAGTCTAGTATACACTTGAGTGCATGTTGTGCACTCTAGATCTAGTCCATATTGCACTTTTCAGTTGTATTGACTTGCACTTTTTCATGATTCACACTTTTTGGTAAAATGGTATTGCACTTTTCAATTATTAAACTGTATAATAATATTTTTTAATTTTATCGCACAATCCAAACAACTTGATTATAAATTATCATATAAACTTTAAAATTTAATCCATCAATCCAAACATGAATTTTAAATCAATTTTTCAAATTGTCCCACTAAATCATATCCTAATATATCTATCCTATCTAGCAAACCAAACAACCACTAAAAATATAAGTTAGTATAACTAAAAGTGAAATACGAGATTTCTGAAATGTGCAAGTCGGTATTACTGAAAAGAGCATCACAATATTAATGAAAAGTGTAAGTCAATATAACTGAAAGTGTAAGAGTCTATAACTGAAAAGTGCAACAAATTTTTTTACTGAAAAGTGCAACACAATATTATTAAAAAGTGCAAGTTAGTATTCCAATTTTTAATGAAAAGTGTAAGTTATTAAACTGAAAAGTGCAACAGAATATTACTAAAAAGTGTAAGTCACTATAAATAAAAATATTATTATACAGTTTAATAATTGAAAAGTGCAACACCATTTTACTAAAAAGTGTAAGTCATGAAAAAGTGCAAGTCAGTACAACTGAAAAGTGCAACATGGACTAGAGTGCACAACATGCACT